>CAXIVR010000003.1:124833337-125433337 GCA_964035755.1 Teleogryllus oceanicus | reverse complement strand
ACATCAATGTGTAATCTTGCCATTCAGTAAAATCTATCAAGCACATATGTAAATACGTAACCAAACGAAGTGATATGGCTGTGATTGGATTTGGCGCAGATAATTTAAATGATGAAGTAACTCAATACCAAATGGGCCGTTATGTTAGCAGTAATGAAGCATTTTGGCGATTTTTTCTTTTCCAATTCATAAAAGACACCCCACAGTTGTACTTAGCCGTGCACTTAGAGAATGGACAAAGAGTGTATTTTACAGCTCAGAATGCAATACAGAGAGCTCACCAGCCACCATCTACTACCTTAACCAGTTTTTTCGAGACGTGCCAAAATGATCATTTCGCACAAACACGGCTATATTCTGAAATGGCAAAATATTATACTTGGAATGGAATCAATCAGCAAAGAAATTTATGCGAAAGAAACAAGAAAAACCAGTTCCAGGATACCCAGGTGTATATTCAACCATGCAATAGGTCGAATTTATTCCGTTCATCCAAGCAACGATGAATGTTTTTATTTACGGCTGCTATTAGTCAATGTACGTGGTCCAACATCATTCCAACATTTACGAACAGTTGAAGGTGAATTGTGTGGATCTTACAGAGAAGCCTGTCATCGTTTGCAACTGTTAGAAAACGATGCATATTTGGATCAAACTCTCAATGATAATGTAATTTCATCACAAGATCATCAAATACGATTATTGTTTTCCATTATCATATCTACATGCTTCCCATCAAAGCCAATTGATTTGTGGGTAAAATACAAAGATAATATGTGTGACGATATTTTGTTTAAAATACGCAATAGAACAGGGAATCCGAATTTACAAATAAGAGAAGAAATTTACAATGAGGCATTGATTTCTATTGAGGATATGTGCTTGATGATGTCAAACAAGCTATTTTTGGGGATGGCCACGCCCAATCGCCCAATGCACGATGCCTTTGATGAAGAGTTACAACGTGAAAAATCGTATGATTTCAATACTTTGAAAGAATCGATTCAAATAAATCTTCCACTGTTGAACGAAGAACAAAAGTATGTATTTGATACTCTTATGAAAGTAATAAATAATGGAACTGGAGGGATTTACTTCTTGGACGCTCCTGGTGGTATAGGAAAAACTTTTTTGATTACTTTAATATTGGCAACAATTCGCTCAAAAAATGAAATTGCTCTTGCTCTTGCTTCGTCAGGCATTGCAGCAACTTTGCTTGAAGGTGGTCGAACGCCCATTCAGCTCTAAAATTGCCATTGAATATGCAAAACAACGAAACTCCAACCTGCAACATTTCCAAGAATTCTGCAATGGCAAAGGTTTTGCAGTAATGTAAACTAATAGTGTGGGATGAATGCACAATGGCGCATAAAAAATCTTTAGAGGCTTTAGATAGAACCTTAAAAGATCTACGGAACAACCAAAATCAATTTGGTGGCGCAATGATTTTATTAGCAGAAGATTTTCGGCAAACATTGCCAGTGGTTCCACGTTCAACGCAAGCTGATGACTGAATGCATGTTTAAAGTCCTCCAATTTGTGGAAACATGTCAAGGTATTACATTTAAGCAAGAATATGCGTGTTATGTTGCAAAATGATCAATCTGGAGACATATTCTCTAAACAACTCATTGATATTGGTAATGGCAAATTTCCTGTAGACGTGTTGACTGGCTGTATCACCTTTCCTGAGGGTTTTTGTCAGTTAACTCAATCAAAAGCTGAACTCATTCAAAAAGTGTTTCCAAATGTTGCTCAAAATTACTTATTCCATGATTGGTTGAGCGAAAGAGCTATACTGGCTGCCAAAAACACTGATGTAAATGATTTAAATTTCAAAATTCAAGATTACATTCCTGGCGAAATGAGGACATATCAATCAGTTGATACGGCAACTAATGAAGATGATGTCGTGAACTATCCACCGGAATTTTTAAACTCGCTAGATTTGCCGCCTCACAATCTTCAATTAAAGGTTGGATCTGTAGTTATAATGTTGCAAAATATTAACCAACTGCGACTTTGTAACGGCACACGATTAGTGATAAAAAAATACTGAATAATGTAATAGAAGAAATCATATTGAAAGGAAAGTATAAAGAAGACGTTTTGATACCCCGCATCCCAATGATTCTGACGTACCATTTGAGTTTAAACGACTGCAGTTTTCAGTACGGCTTGCTTTCGCTATGACTATAAGCAAATCCCAGGGACAGTCATGTGTTTGTGGTATTAATCTATAAAACCCATGTTTCTCGCATGGTCAATTGAATGTTGCCTGTTCCCGTGTTGGAAAACCATCTGTTCTATTTGTTTACGCGCCAGGTAATCAAACAAAAAATATCGTGTACCATAAAGTACTACAATAAAAAAACTTAATTTAGAATGAGTAAAAATAAAATGAATATAATAAGTAGGTATCATAATAAGAAATGTGAAATTGTAATTTTTATTGTGATTTTTTATTGACTATTAAAAGAATTTTAGGTGTTCTATAATTTTTATTTTTTGACATAATGTAATTGTTAACTTATTAACTTTCTTTTTTTGTCTTACAAGCTGACCTGGCGTCCCGAATAGCGGAATAAGTATTAAACAAACTAAAAAATTAAAGAATTGATTATTAGGCGGTACAAAGTTCGTCGGGTCAGCTAGTTTTAAATATTTTTCTTAACTTAACAAATTTTAAGACATTTTAATGAGTTGTATTAATAGTGTGCGGACATTTAAAGCGTAATGAACTAAAATACAATGATGCGCGTTTTATTGAACGGTGGCAGTGCGAAGACGTAATTTCTACTAGACCGCGGCAGAAACTGGAATGGCGGACATGTTGATGTGTAGAATGAAAGTTGTTTTTTTTAACGCGATAGAAAGGAATCTTGGAACAATTGCAGATTTTTTTAAAATTTTGGTTAAATAATGACGCAAAGCATCCGTGCAATAGAATTTTAAAGTTTTGCGGATTGTGTGGCTGCTGAAGATGGTGCCAAGTGATACGTAGTGGCGATTGCACCGATGGAGTGTGCGATTCTCTGGAGATCGACCACGAACGTGAATTACGCACGCACGCACCCACGCACACAGGTACCATGCTGTCGCCTCGGTATAGAAGCAACCACAGATTCACGACAGTAGTGGAATCTGAGTAAGTAATTGGCTAGCAGACGGGCAAGGTTGACGACCAACAGGTGCATATGTGTTGTTAGCGAGGCGCCCATATTTATTTGGCAGCAAGGATCAGATAGAGAGAGGGTAGTTAGATAAAAGGTAGATAGATAGAGAAGAGAGAGAGAGTAGGGAAACGGTTACGTTGACAGCCCAACGTAAGAGATAATTATTCGGCAGCTCAACACAGGTTTAAATTCGTTTCACATGGTATAGGGTTTGTTTGGCACTAACAATACCAAAAATTTAAAGAAAATATTTGGAGCTGTTTTTGAGAAAATCTTGTTTTCGCAATTTTTTAAAATTGCAAATATTACATGCACTATTGCACGAAAACTACTAACATTTCCGAAACAATGTACTATACGCACAAGTTTTCTTGATATTCCACAGCGGGAGGAGCGGAGAGAGGAGGGCTCTGACTACGTCACAGCTTAACAGGGCATACCAACTGTGGGCATGAACTTAACGCGCCACAGCCAAGCCACAGCATGCTACCAGAAATGGTACGATTGTTTTGAAAGTACGAGGTGGTTGTTACCAGCACTGGAAATTGGTACGTGCCGTTCCGAGTCGAACCTAAGAAACTTAACGGACCGTGCTTTTCAACGCTGGGTGAGGACTAGGGAGCTCATGTATCAAGAAAACTTGCGCGAGCAATACATAACCTTATTAAAATAACTATTTATGCACAACAAGTTTCATTTTAAGGAAAAATCTGTCTTCAATTTTGTAGTTGTAGGAAGACGCCGAAAAAATTCAAACTTTTGCAATTTTCGAAAATTCAGACTTAACGGTAAAAACCAGACCTATGCCACCTTAATAAATGTATTTTAGGTGATGCTAAATTACAAAATATTTAAAGATAAAATTTCAAGCTGTTTTTGAGAAAATTATGAAAATGTTCGAGGGTCTTCATGTAAAGTACCCCCAAATTTTAAAGAATGTTTCTCAAAATTTCAAAGCTTCAACTAGAGTCATATCGACCTAGGTATCTTCAATTGAAAAAGATCGTACGTGTGATTTAGGCGCTAAGTAGTGTTTACAGATGGATGGACAGAGACGGACGGACGTTTTGCTTCCAATTAGTTTTTCGGCTTCAAGGACCCACAAAATAGGGATTCTGGCTACACCACTTGTTATAAGATTTTTTTCTTAATTTAGCAACTGGTTTAATGTACTTTTTCGCTACCAGGGCCCGTCAATGAATTTTTCCCGCCGCAAATCCGCAGTTTTTTCGCGCATTACATAACTTTCTCTATACTAACTATATTACTCCGTATATACGTACGTATACGAGAAAGTAAAAATGGAGTATTTATTTATTTATTTAACGTCAAAAAACAGTTAAAAACTGCGTATGACGTGCTATGGGGAAAAGGAATCAAAACATCATGTGAAAGGAAACGAAACATGCATGAAACCATCCTTCATCACGAATGTAGTTCCGATTTCATTGCTTATTACAAAACATACAAAAGTATCTTAAAGAAAGTAATTAAACAGGCCAAACTGTTAATGAATGATCGACACATTGCCAAAGCACGAAACAAAACAAAAGCAATGTGGAACATTGTAAAAAATACTCTAAAAACAGAAAACAGAAACACCAAAAACATTGAACTTAAAAAAAAATTGAACAATAGACATTTCTCAGAAATTGGAGAAAAGTTAATACACTGCAATTCTGTAAATAATATAAATATGCAGTCGAATATACCCACATCACCAAATGCAAAGTCCATATATATCTCTGAAACATCACCTGCAGAAATACAGAAAATCATAAATAAAATGAAAAACAAATTCTCTACAGGACTGGATAATATCCCTGACATACTCATTAAACATTCAGCAACATATATACTAGAACCACTCACACACATTTGTAATCACTCCTTAATGACAGGTAGCTTCCCAGAAATTCTCAAAAAAGCAAAAGTTAAGCCACTATTCAAAAAAGGCAACACCCACGATCTCATGAATTACAGACCAATATCCTTACTATCTGGATTCTCAAAATTCTAGAAAAACTTTTAATGATAGACTCAAACATTTCCTCAATTCAAATAACATATTGACAGAGGCTCAACATGGATTCAGAAATGGTAGATCAACAGACACTGCTATCTTCACCTTTCTAAATAACATACTTCTTGCTCTAGATCAGAAAGAAATTCCCATCGGTTTATTTCTAGATTTATCAAAAGCATTTGACATTATTGATCATGACATACTGTTATTCAAACTTGAAACTTTGGGAATTAGAGGCATTGCACATCAATGGGTAAAATCTTACCTTTCAAATCGTTGTCAAGTAGTCACAATCAAGCATGTTAGAGATAAAATGATTTCAAGCCATTTTTCCCAACCTAGAATGATAAATTATGGAGTCCCACAAGGATCAATCCTGGGCCCTATACTATTTCTCTTGTACATCAACGACATGCCCTTGACTCTACAAAAGAGCAAAATGGTCCTATTTGCAGATGACACTAACATTATCATTAAAGCAAATACCCAACAAACTCTACAGAAAGAAGCACAAACAGTTCTAGAAGCACTAATAAAATGGTTCCAGGAAAACAAACTCATCATAAACACCAGTAAAACTGTCTCCTAAACTTTCGAATCCACTCTCTAAAGAAAAGCCTCTAACACAATTGATGATAAAACACATGCCTGTAAAAATAGCCCAAAAACAACTTTCCTTGGATTGACAATTCAAGACAATTTAAAAAAGATTTTGCAAATGTCCACTCGCATCTTCACAGATCTAAACAACAAGCTTACCAAGTCATGCTATGCCATCTACATCCTTAAGTCAAATTCAAATTTGGATACACTACGAACAGTGTATTTTGCAAATGTCCACTCGCATCTAAAATACGGAATCATATTCTGGGGAAACTCCCCAGAAAGTATTCACACTTTTATCATCCAAAAAAGAATACTGAGAACAATGACAAACACTCACAAACATGAGTCCTGCAAACCACTTTTCAAGAAATTACAAATCCTACCACTCCCATGCATATACATATTTGAAATATTAATCTTCACAAAGAAGACGCTTATGGAAAACAAGGATTCTGTTACTCTAAATACTGATGTTCATAACTATAATACTAGACAAAACAAGAATCTGCATGTCCCACACTGTGAAACTTCACTCTTTCAAAAAAGTACCCTTTTTGAAGGCATCACACTATATAACAAACTCCTAGTGAATTTAAAGCTTAAACTCAATACACACATTCAAAAATAAATTGAAAGCTTTCCTGTTAAACCATACATTCTACAGTACAAAGGAATACCTACACCATAAACACATATCAACATCAATATAAACTAATAAAAATAATTTTTTTTTTTTTGTTGCATATTCTGCTGCATGACTTGAAGCCCCCCCCCAGCTGATTGATGGATATAAAAGGATAGATCCAGCCCAAGCATCCATCTCATGAAGATTCTCCTTCTTCTCCTTTTTATTTATTTTTGCTCTCAACTTTAGCTTTACCCTACTATTTATAAAATTAATTTGTATTTAGCATGAAAACAGAATTCAATTTTATACCTGTATTGTATTTAATATTTGCATTGTACATTATATGATCATATAATGTCCTGACTTGTCATACATGGCTTATGCTGTATTTATGTGACAAATATATTATTATTATTATTATAAAGTGAATTGTGTGCACATTTTCAAAATTCTGTGATCCCTACACTAAGTCATATACTACTTAAATTTTGAATTTTGAAAGGGAGAAAAAAAACTCCCATGTAATAAAATCTATTTTCAAGGATAAACAAGCTATAAATTTTGATTTTTTTTTTTTTTTTTTAATTTTAGTAGAAAGGCGTCCGAAGAAACTTGATCGCTGACCGACTCGAGCGAGAGAGAAATCCGCAGAGGCGAACGAGAAATCTTTCTGGTGTGGGGGTCGATAAGTGTCCCTTGTTTCAATTTTCCACTTTTCCCGCAACACATTCCTCCGTGTAGTCTGTTAGGAGCCTAAGCAGTGTTGTAGATGAAGATTCGAATCGACCCAAATCATGTGTACACCCTGGGCAGGAGTATATAGCCTTAGCGATCAAGGCTAAATCGACATCTGGCTTTCAGGAATGAGAAAAACCTGCTTGTATGTTTCGTTTAGGACGTTTATATACATTGAAGAAATAAAATTAGCTAATTATATTAAACAATGTCAAGCAACAATGAAATCTGAAATCCCCAATTGGGGACTACGGCAGTTAATGAATAGGCAACCTGATTTACTTCAGTTAGAAGTTGTTTTTATCTCTCATGTAAAATTAAGCTTTCATTACTTATCAGCTTATTCAATGGGATCAAAGAAATATGCTCATAAAATATGAAATACAATTTTCCTCTTAATTGTTAAGATAGAAAATACATTCATTTACAACAAAAATTATACGTGCAATATACATGTACAAATTTGTAATTAACAGTGCATTCACAACCTAATTATGCAGTGATGTTTAACAGGATTGTCATCTGTTCTCCCTCCTTTATTAAATTAACATAGGTTGTCCTCCTCAACCTGTTGAGTTGAAAATAATACTGGCATCATTTTAAAGTAATTTAATTCATTAAAGGGACTTCACATTTTTAATATCTACATTTTTATTCAAATAAATGGTCTGCGTAATAGATCATGAGGCTTATTGTGATATAAAGCTTCTTTGTGCTTATTGTTTGGTGGATAACAAAGGCAAGTGTGGGAGTGAAGTTCTCCAACTGAAAGCTTTAATTTTTAATGACGCATAGTCTAATATGATTTTAAAGACTATTAATTGTTTGGAATTGTTGAGTACATTGTCTATACATCAAGGAGTATAAAAATGTAAAACATCCTCCTTTTCATTGATATGTCCTCTGCTGGGAAAAATTTTTCTGGTAACCCAGTGAAATTATAAACAAATCAGAATACAAATAAAGAATAGATACAGGTAACAAAATAATTGAATGCAAATATCAATATTTGTGAGAATAGGCAAACTTTATTACAATTATTCAAATATTAATACAAAAATATAAAACAAAATCACTACATTATGGATTTTAAAAGATATCATTAATTCAATTTCAAGTTCCTAAGTACTTCTCAAAACTTTGAAGAATAATTAACTAAACTGCAGAAGAAAATACTACGGAGTCATTTCATGTCAATTCAACCTACAAAACCATAAGATCACATGGATTTTTATAAAAACATGCTGGTTTGTGCTGTAACTCTATTTATGAATATTTTTAATTGATGCAGACTGTTTGCAAGATACATTGCTAATTTATAATTAGATTTTGGTTTGAAATCTGCGGGAGCTAATACACAAAATGTGCTATAGCTACAAATCTTTCTCAGACAGACATTAGTTTTTAAAATCGCAAATTGTGGAAAGTAACCTAGGACAGGAATGTAATTAGCTACTTTTATTTATTATTCAGACAATACGTAAATTTTAATGACTGAAATTGAAGATCGCTCCTGCCTTATACTGCCATACTTTCAAATACCACACTTTCAGGGAACAATCAAGCTCTCTAATTAACAGAAAAAATGGTTTCCTGATATATGGGTCTAGTTGGTAAGTTTGTTTGAAATAGAACAATAGAAGGCAGTAAGTCAATACCTAATTTCATTGTTTCAGCCTAGTTTGGTTCTTTTCAATTTATTTATATAAATTATTAAAATAAAAAAAAGTTCAAGCAGTTGACAGTATTCTCTTTTCATTTGTCTACCAGCCAGCATGTCCTGCTTGTAGACTAATAAATGAAGTGAAAAGTAATGAAGCTGGAATGAAGGAGGGGATGCACAAGCGATTTTGTATACTTGTAATGTTTGTGTGTATAACTCTTTACAGTATGAAGGATTAATTAATAAGGTTAACAGTAAACAAAGGCTATGCTATTATTAGATGATATTTATGAATACACATAAACATTCTTTGTCGTTTTACTAACCTGACAATAACTGTTACTATGTTCACTTCAGCATATTTTTTGCCAAGTTGAATCAACACTCTCACAAGATGGTCCTACACTTGAAGCAATGATTCCTACAATACAATTCAAATCAGTTTAAAACACTATTTAACTTGAAAGAAATGTCAAGACCATAACTCTCCTACACATTTTTTTAATCATAAGTATGTTATTTTTGTTTTATAATTTTATTTTCACAGGTACAGTACTATAATATCATTGTTAGTCAAACATTCCATCCTTTTCCAATATTTGGCACAAGTCTAGCAAAAACTGAAATGATGGGTGACACACCTTAGATAAATTGACATGGAATGGCCCTCTTCCATAATCAAGATTTATACATCAACTTGAGTGTAATTCAATCCACAAATTTTATGGACAACTTATTTCATGTACAAAATAGATACACTACTAATATGGAAAACAAAGTTTTCATCCAATAGTTAAAAATAAGTATAATACATATTTGAGTTTTCTACCACATGAACAAAGAATTATATTTCATAAGAAACACCACAGTAACTATTGCAATTTTAAGGTAATTCCTTTTTTTTGCATTAGTTTTTAATAATTATGTTAACAATTGAGACAGTAATTGAAAATTTAATTTATGGAGTAACATTTCATTTGTGTACTTTATGAAGCATAATTTTCAGTAAGAAAACAATACTTTCAAAAACAAAATTTTGGAGGAAAAGAAAGAAAAAAAAGAAAAGAAGGTTGATAGACCATTTGAAAAATAGGTCCTAGGAAAATAGCACTAGCAGACACTGCTCTTCACAAATTTTATGTACAAATATACAAGTCAAAACCACCAAATTTGGACAGGAATGGGTTCACAACAATATGGCAGCTTATGTAAACTTTGCACTTTAAAATTTGTGCAAAAGAATTGCAATACCAATTTGACAATACAACAACAGAAATGATTAAGTGTTAGGTGTTGAGAATTATGCAAGTTCAATAATATGAAGGCTTAATGACCATGAACATATTGATATTATGAAGACTGATCTAAAGTTACAGTGTCTGGAACATCTGAAAAAAGACAAAAATTTAATCATGTTACATAATTGAATGAATGAACAACAGAGACATAAGACATTATAAATTACCTTTCTTTTTTAAGAGATTAGATGGAATACAAAATGGATTAAATCCAGATAATTTGGCCAACTCTTCAATACATTTCTCTTTGGAATACGACAACGCTGCAATCACATCATCTTCTGAGGCAGGTGGTCTTTTAGAGGTGTTAACTTTCAATGGAGAGTTTAAACGTTCCACTATATCAGACCAATTTCCATTTTTAACACTACCAGCAAAATTCTTCAGTGTTTCGACAAGGAATGTTGCAGTTGGCTGGTTTAAATGTTTTGGAGGATATCCACACAGCATAAAATACATATATTCATACAAGGCCTTGAAATCCACACCTCCACACTCTGAGGGATCAGGGTGTTTCTCGTATTTCCAGATTAGTAGCATAGCATGAGCAATAGGATTTACTTTATAATGGTCATAATTAGGATAAAAATTGGCCAATACTTCTAACCATTTATCAACTGGTCCAAGGTGACCACTATTGTCACCCTTTGATTTTCTTGTTTCCCTGAGTTGAGCTCGAAGTTCTGTCCGTGCCATCTTCCATCTTATTGCTATAAACTTCCTAATTTCTTCCTCTGTTTTTCCTCGTACAGACTTGATAAGCTTGTCAATTTCCAAAATACCGTATCGCTGCAAAGCAGTTAATAACCGTCTCTTATCAACTTCTCTCCAAGAAGCCTCAAAAGCACTTGCATTATTGTAACGGGGCAAGTATGCTGGGTCCCTTTTCCTTTTGGTGCCCTTCTTTTTCTTCTGTGAATGTGAAGGACCAGCTTCAAACGTATCATCTTCACTTAAAATATCATCCTCTTCAGACAGACTACTATCTTCTTTCTCTATTGTATCAACATTAAATATTGGTTCTTGTCTTAACCTTGATTGTCTCGCCTTTCTGGGAGGGTTCCTTTTCGGGGATTTTACACTCTGAGAACTAGATTTCGCAGGAACGTCAACTTCTTGCATTGTTAGAATTTCTACTTCTTCATCCGTATCCTCCCCAGAACTAGAATATACTGGTGCATCTGTTTCTTGTGTTGTTTGGACTTCTTCATCCATATTAGTGGAGTAATTCAAACGCACTGACAGGGTACTCAAACACTAATTCCAAGACACCAATGTGAACACCACACTAAACTGCTTGTAATTTAATTTATACTAATTTTCATTAACAAGCATTCACCAGACTCCGAATACTAATACTGGTCTAGGTCACTCCTAACAACGATATCTGTTAGTTGTTCACTTTTACAACCACACGTTCTGTCGTAATCTGCACACCAAAACGTGAACCGTACGTAATACCCGCCCACCAGCCAACCTCCGCTCACCGACGCGCTGCAAACGTAATTCAGTGAACGAAACAAATGCGTAATCCAGTGATACCAATATTCAATTTTTCCTCTTGTTCGTGTACTATAATAAAAATTTAATAATACTCCATCTTGGAAATAATATGTATTTATTTTACGTCAAAAACTATGTGTGATGAACTAGGGGATGTGAATTATGTGCATGTTTTCAAAATTCTGTGATCCGTACACTAAGCCATATATTATTTGAATTTTGAAAACAGAAAAAATTAGCGTTTTTTGCAAGGATTGTAAAAAAATAATATTTATATTATTATCATTATTTCCATCAAAACTCTCTGACCGGGAGGTCCTAAGTTCGAGTCCTGACGGCGCACAGTGGTCTATTTTGCTCATTTACGGGGACATTTGCCTTGAAACCAAAGTTGTTGAAGCCTCAATGTATCGATTCAGGAGTGTGAACATAATCTTGAATTGTTCGAAAAAGTATGAATAGACCATATTCTATGAAGCGTAGAGCGATGAGGATTCATGAAACGAAGCGAAAGACACAGAGCGCGCTGAGTCTTGTTTGGAGGTCGCTCGGTAGGCTGTGTTCGAGGTGTTCTAGTACGTGCGTGTTATATTCCTGTGAGAAACTTTTTATCCCATCATGGAATCTGGTTCTTCAGATACGTTATATATTAATTTTAATACGTGTTTATCGTTTTAGAAGTATAAAATGTATTTTATTAAAAAACGGGGGGAAAATGAAGGTGTATAACTCATAGTCGAAATTCATTGGAGTAGAACAAAAAGGACCTCGTTGTAACATGACCAATTTTTATATGATGTAGAGTATATATCTACCTTTAAAACGAGACTAATTTTAATGTGCGGAGATTTGCGGAAATTGTGTTATTTAGTTTTATCTGTCGGTAGGTGCGCGACTGGGAGTGACGCGTCTGGAACTGTTTGGATATCTTTCGCACGAAGGTCTTCTGTCTCAGGCAAATAAAACTCATGTGAGAAAGAAGGTAGTTGATTTGATAATGTCGAGAGTGCAGAATGTTACAGAAGACGGTATTATCAATAAAATTAGATTTTTTACTATCTCAATTGTAAATCGCTGGAAAGCAAGCGGAAAGCGGAAGGAAACATTTTTGAAAGAAAATAAAGACTGGTTAGAAGAAGAAATTATCTTTCTTCGACCTGATATACGACCACGAATATCCACGACACATCATCAAAGAGAATTTGATACGTTGAGCACCAGAACAAAGAGAAGACGCACAAGAAAATTAGTTGAGGGCCACAGTCCTGAAGAACTAGCTTTTGCGACACAGTCTTCAGAAAACAAGGCAAACGAAATGTTGCTCATGTCATAAAAAAGACTACAATTTCAAGCCCTCGTTCGTTAAGGACAATGAAAAAAATAAATATGCAAAAGAAAAATTTTGACCCTTACACTCCAGAAGAAGCCCTGGCTCTGATTATAGACGCCAAATTGAGTAAAGCACAATATATTATGATAAGAAAAGGTGCAAAAGAGAGAAATTGTGATATATATTTGGCTTACAACAAAGTACTGAAAGTTATGGGTGGTTCAAAATGCCAGCGAGTGTCCACAAAATTCTAATTCACGGTGCTGACGTCATGGACACACTTTTGCTTCCTATAGGACAATTAAGCGAGGAAGCATTAGAAACAAGACATAAAGAATGTCGCTACTTTCGCGAGCACAATACTCGCAAAAATAACAGGCAACGAAACATCGAAGACCTTCTCCATGCTCTCTTGATATCTTCTGATCCAGTGATATCTAGCATCAGAAATTTACCTAAAAGAAAAATAAATCAATTGCCACAGCCCGTCATCCATCTCTTAAAAGTCCTTACATTCACCAGAATTGTTACGAGTTCACCAGCATTCAGATGATTCATTCCAAAGCCAGAATGAAGAAGACTTGGAAGATTCTTCAGGCAGTGATTTTGATAAATAAATCGTTTGGGTACGTATTTATCACTTATTTTCTTTGGTAAAATACAGGTTCTACTCTTTACAATTCGTTTAATTATAGAATATATGTATATCCTTGTTTGTACGCAATAATACGCAGAAAAACGATTGGAATATCTTTTGCATATTATAGAACAGCAGTTAAGAGTGATAAAGATTTCAAAATTATATACAATTAACAAAAAAACTATTATACAGTTGATTTCAGTTCAAAAAGAGCAATGTCCCCCTAAATATTGAAAATAGACCACTGTGCGGCGGCAGGATTTTCAGCTAGGTCGAATTCAGTCGCTGTCTGGAGGAGAATTCTAGCGGCCGGCTGCTCTGATCAGTAGTTTTCCATGGTTTCTCCGATCAACGCCAGGCGGATGCTGGAGCAGTACCCTAACAAACGGGCCACGGACCGCGCGCGATCTTTCCTTCCTCTCCCCCTTACAAAAACATGCACTACACTACCACATACTCCGGGAGACCGGTCGGGAGCTTAGAGCTTGTCCCGACTGGGGCGGTGCTCCGCTGGTGGGAGAGTCCTGGTTAGCGGGAAACCTCACTAGCCGACGGTAGGTCGGCGCCGGATCTCGCCATCTAGCGGAGGAAGTTCACCGCCTTCTCCCGGGAAAAAAACATGCACTACACTAACGGGACTAATGACCAAAGCAGTTGACGCGCCCGGAAACACGAAAAAAACAAACCAAACCAAACCAATCCATCATAACTAATCAATCTATTCTTGTTGGAATTTTTTTATTCACATTAACAAATTATTTTGAATGATTTATAATTAATACTTAATTTAATTTAATATTATTATAATTTAATTTTTGTGTGGTTATTTAAGGTCGCATTAACATCTAGGTCATTAGCGACCAATTTAATTTTTGTATATTTCCACTATATAATGTCCATAATGACGTTTGGCGGGAAAGTGTTGGGTAGCAATGTCTGCTGTGCGCTCATCGATTCCTATAAAATTACTAGGTTTTTGGCTATATTATGCGGTTGCCGAGGTGCGTGTGTCTTATCGCATTTGTTATTTGCAATGATAGTCTTTTCTTTCGGTTTATTTAGGTTCTGGATGCGAATTTCGTCGATAAATTACATTTAAAAACATTATTTGATCAGAACACGTCAAGTCGCTTCCTTTTCTGTTTGAAAACGGTTCGAAGAAAATGTTCATGACCTTAGCAATGATGTCAAGGTGCTGTTTTATTATTAATGAAATGTATGGAACGTTTGGTTCCACGTGCGTCTTTATCGGTTATAAAAAGTGCCAACGAATTTCGAGCCCTGTGCTATTCGAATATAAGTGACTCCCGTAAATTTTTATAAACTCAGATTTTTATATATTTATTTTAGAAATTTGTATTATTACCTTCGAGAGAAATATTACTATATTAAATTCAAATTATTACTACATTAAATTAATATTACTACATTAAAGTAGCTACATTAAACTTTAATAATCGTTTGGAAAAAATCAGAAAGTTCATAAACACACTAGTACCAAAACTGTTCGTAATTTTTTACCGAATGGAGAAACTTTTAAGTTAACCAGAATTTAATATAATTTAACTATTAATTTTTCAATGTATTAATTGTAATATTACCCGCGCACGTTTTCTTCAGCCCTCGCTTCGCTAGTAGCAAGAAGAGTGGGAAGTTAGGTTATTTTCACCAAATGAATTTTATATCAAATTTATAGTTCGGTTTTCGATGCCAAATAGTTTCTATTATACGGGAGCGAACATTTCTGGTTACCAGATTTTGTTTACAACTCTCGTTGCTACTATTTATTCTTAATTCAATTAATTTTGACAAAGGAGTGGGGGTAGGTATTCTAGAGCTCAAGAAGACGCGCGCGCGCGTATAATAAGTATATGGTTATTTAAATATATAAATAATTATTGCACCTTTTTTATCATATTAAAAAAAAGTTTGCTGTTTCCTGTGCTGAATTCAAATTTTGATAATTGAATTTCAATATTTAAGTCATGCGCTTATAATTTTACTTGCTATATTCCATGGTTTTAATGTTAATATTGTTTAAGAAACGTATTTTCAATTTCTTTTGCTTGACAAGTTTTAACGAACATTTGATGCAATTTCTTACAATACAATTGAGATAATAATGAGGTAATATTATCCAATATCTTTGATTGAGACGCGACTTGAATGATAGCCCTGGTGGCAGAAGGGAACAGTTGATTAGGTGACCTACGTAATATTTGGGCGTATCTGTTACACAAATGAAGTCTTGAAGATTGCTTTGCTTTTACACAAATAAAAGTCTTAATTCAAAAACATAGTGGCTCATACTTACGATGCTGTGTTTGTACAACACGATCTCACAATGCAAGTAAATTACGACTTATTTATTGAGAGCTATGTCCGTTAGTGGATTTATATTATTTCAAAACTGTGGGAAATCTCCATAAGTTGGCAAGTGAAACATCTGAGAATGTCAGGAATAGTTCAGACATGTGAATTGCGAAGATGAGCGGAACCTGTTTGACCCTACTTGACTTGAAATAACCATCTGACTTTTATTGCTTCAAAGCAGAAATCTACTTTTGTCTGATGGTGTTATAATTTTACATTCCTGATTTTTAGGAACAGAATCTAAAAAAGCTTACTCTGCCTCTCCCGGCCCTTTTTGCCCCAGTCCACTATGGGGACAGAACTTGATTGTGAAAATAACTTTATTTTAGAAAAAATAGAACATCTCACTTCGAGAAACGGTACCTAAACAAAATAAAAACGTTTTAAAACTATTATAGGCAGAGAAAAACCTAAGCTCACGGCTTTTAGCAGCCTGCCTCTTGCTTGCCACCCAGAGGCGACAATATTGCCCACCGAACTATACTTGGATATTTTAACGTGGCATCTGAGGGTATTATCACGGTGGACTTAAAAGAAAAAAGTCTTAGTTTCTTAGTACTTCTAACGTCATTAGGTGACGTTCATGTGACGTTTAAGCTCTCAATTGGACGAAACTCAACAGCTGATCTACATCAACTGTAAGGTAAAAAAAACCAAGTGTAGTTCCTTTATATTTGGCGCATGGTAGTTATCTCCACCACTCTCTGCTCCACCATGAACAGGCATTTACCGCGTGTGGTGATCTGGCGTGAGTGAACGTCAAGTTCTAGTGATTCTTTTTTACTTTTATAAATTGAAGTTAAATAAGACCACTTTATGGCTAGTTATTATTGTTACATGTGATCAGGAAGATATTAATTATAATGGTGGTATGTTTTAATGGATATTTTTTACTGACAACTTGGAATTTTGTATTTCTCCTTATTTCAAGTTAGGTTATTTTTGTTGCTGTTGTTGCAGAGAATTGCACTACAGTTTAAAGCTGAATTGGAAAATCTGGAAAAATTGTATGTTGATCCAAACATTTACATGGTGGTTAGGCAAGTACAAATCAAATTCGGAAAAATGTTGTAAACTGTATTTTCATAAAAAAATTTATGCTTTATTCATTGTGAAGTGTTTAAAAAATTGTTTTTATCATTAATGTAAAATTTAAAAGAAAATTGATTATTAAAAGGTTTGTACATTTTGTATTTTAAAAGTAGGGTTTTCAGTGGTTGAAAATGTGTAAAAGATACAATATAGTGTTCTTCTCTTAGTTCTAGTTTTTGTCTGTGATAATTATTAAGATCTCTTAGTACTATCAGAAAAACCAATGTTATATCTGAACTATTGTTATTTCATTGAAAAGTTTCAGAAAATTAAACATACCATGAAGTGTTGAGGGTTAATAGTACTTGTATTCCTTCTGAATTCAACTAGAAGAATAAAAATATTTGATTGTACTGATTTTTCCAACAACGTGTTTTAACAAGTGAAGCACTTACTTTCATTAAGATTATTATCATTGTAACATTTATGGATAAAGAATGTAAATTTTTCAAGGAATAAATAGTTTATAATAATTAAACATTCTGATTCTGTGATCTCCAATCGGTGTGGGGATAGATAATTATTGATTTCTTATTAAATTAATTTTTTTCTAAAATGTTTCAGTATGAAGTTATGCAAGGTATGAAATAGGATTCTGTTCTGGGAATGGAGATGGAAATTTTTACATTCGTCTTGAATAAAGTATTGAATTGAATAAAACAATTTTTTTGAATTTTTTTGCTGGTTTTCATGCCAGTGCATGTTACAGCATCATTTCCAAGAAAGGCGTTCTGCTTATGTTGAATTTGGTGGAATAGTAATGACGAAGAATAAGAAATACTTTCTTAATTGCGTATTAAACTTCATGTTGACTAAATCTGATGTAGATATATTTTCAGTTTACTTCTGATACTATTAAAAGTGGAATACTATAAAGTGGATACTCAAAATAAAATAAAGATAAAAGTGGATACTATAAAGAGTGGAAATACTGTTTAGAATTATTTCCTCATTGGAATATCAGTCTCATCTGATAAACAGTTTCATATGACTTCTTTATTGTGATTTTTTAAAATAAATACTTTTGTTGTTTTCTAGCTTATGTGCACTAACTGTAGAGAGGGTACAGGCAAAGTGCATGATGTGAGTTTAACTCATCAGATTCCATGCAAGATTGGTCATGGACATGTTCATTATTCTGCAAAATGTAAATTTTGCTCAAAGGAGCAAACCATAGGTATTATTATAGATTTATTAGTGTAGGTATACTAAAATGCATTTATGTCTTAGATTGTAACTGTTTGAAAACTGTTTGCAGAAATAATACCAGATTCCATTAAACCATATGTTAAAGGAGATCCACTCACAAAAGTTGTTGTTTTTGAATGTCGTGGAGTGGAACCTTCACAATTTGAACCTCGAGTAAGCAATGCATTCATTTATTATTTATTGAATGTGAAGTAGAGTAAATGACAGACTGCCTCAAGTTTGTTATTTTCATATGGAATAAAATATTAGTTTTCTTTTTAATGGAAGTTTCAAAATTACGCTTATGTATAGAATGTTAGTGCTAATTTCACCTCTATTTTAACTTAATTTTTATGTTTTAGTGTCACATAATCATTCAGTTTATTAGATAAGTGTTAAGCAGCAGCAGCTTGTAAAGATTGGTGGATCATAAAATAATAACCATCAGGAGTGAATGGTTGTAAGTGCAGGGTTTTATTGGCAGAGACATCTGTAATGTATTTTTTTATGAAACACCACCTTGCAAGCACAAACCGTCACTGATTGCATGTTTAAGTGCAAGTGTGTTAAAATGTTTGGATAAAAACGTAATAAATTAGATAAATAGACTTAATGACTTGCTTGAACATGGAAACTTTGTTACAATTTCAAATCTTTTGTAGTTTCACTTCAGCAATCTGTTCAATAGACTGTTGTCTTAAGATCTAAAATGCAACTAGTAATGATTTATAATATTTAATTTATAATAATGACAAAGAACATTAAATAAGAGACAACTGTTGTGTTTTGGCATACGTTTACAGTGGTCAGTCAGAATTGAGCTGTGATTCGATGACTGCTGCAGAACTTGTCAGATTTTAACAAAGATAAAAAAAATACATGTATTTATATTGTACTAATTTTGGATTATTTATTTTTTTTTAAAAACATAGAATATTTATTGTGATATTATCTTTTAATTTCTGCTTCCAGGATGGATGGATGGCCAAAGCAGAAAACAGTTCTTCAGTGTTCAATGACATTGATTTGAAGGAAGGAGATTGGGCTGAATATGATGAAAAAGCTCAAGAGCCAGTTGGCATTGACTCAATTGAATCCAATTTTGTTAGAAGCTAGTCATTTTTCCATTGCATTCTTATGCATTCTCTCAATATGTTTTCCATATTGCGTAATTCTGGTTATTCTTGTTCTTGAATTTACACTACTGACTGTTACGATTTTTTTGAAATAATGAATTGGGAAGTTTTGTTATTGTATTTCAGAAATACAAAATAAACAACTTGCTTCCAAAAATGTAAATTTGAATGCATGTTAATTTGAATTTAGGCATGTGTAAGTAAAACCCAAACTCAATAAGATTTATGATCTATTAAATCAAAAGGAATTCCAAGCATCCCACATATTACTACATTTTTATTTTGTTCTTTTACTTTTTATTTTCTGATGGGAGTGTATAGTAAGTACAGAAAACTGTCACAGAAGTGTACTAAAAAACCTTATACATGATTAGAACAGACATTGTCAACTGGAGTATGAATGACGGAGTGGGTTTCCCCTGTGAGAATGGGTTTGGAGAAACAGTGCAAGCAAAGCAGGGAGGTTGGCCTCTAAATAAAGAAAGTGTAGATAGAGGCCATTGCCATTGCTTCTGAGCAGTGGCATGTGGTGAAATTTTTTTCTAAGGAAGCAATTGAATGTTAGATGGAAGATTTTTAATTATTCACATGCATAAGATGACAAATGGATAATTTAAACACTGAACCGAAAATTACATGCGGAGCCTATCACATGTGCACAGTGAGTTACGCTGTGTGCTACTTGCTTCCAAAGGCGAGCTCAACTGAATGACCCCACACGTGCCCACCACATGCGCCAACATATCTGCTGATCACTGCATTCCCTACGAGACATTGGATGCAGTTAGCCCAGTGATTCCAAAGAGCTTTACAGGCGTACTCTACCCTATCTATTGGTGACAATAATAATTACATGCTCATTTTGTAAAGATAAGATTTGACACACCCAATTTAAACTGTTTTGACATGGATAACAAGTAAATGATTCTAAATTACTAGTCAAGTGGTACTAAAATGTAATATATCATTGGAAATGATAAGGGAAGCAATGCTTCCCTTGCTTTCATGGAATAAACACCCTTGCTTCTGACTATACGAGTGAGAAAGTTCATCTATGCCTATTAGTTTCCTTTCCATTTTGGAAGAAAAGTTTTTGTGGAATCTGGAGCAGTGGTGAAGTTATTGGCATGTTTGAAAGAACTGCAGTATGTTAAGAAATTCAATCTGCAGAGGTATCTGCACGAAAAAGTTTAATGAAAGAATTTGGAGTAGTTTTTGAGAAAATTTTGTTTTTAATGTTTTTTAATACTGTCCATATTTCACTTAACATTGCACACAAACTGCTAAAATTTTCGAAAATATACACAATGTTAATGAAAGAACTAATTCTGTAGAACAAATTTAATTTTAAGAATAAATCACTACCTTCAATTTTGGATTTGTAGGATGAAAAGTTCAAATTTTTGGGTCAACAATCTGAGATAATACCCTGTCACTGATGACATTGAACTTGGACCTGAATTGCTTGATTATTATTTGTTTGAATTCTTTAAAGAGAATGTTCAGGTTTGTTAGTTAATAATTTTGTCTGGGAACACAAAGTCTCTGAAGTCAAAAGTAAGTAAAAACCAGGACTTTTCTCAGATTTTTCAAAATAACTTATAAATCATCCAGTAAATAAACTGCTAATGCCATTTGTATGTATATGTCTATTAAAACCAGAATCTGCAAAAGCTGTGCATCGGTGAAGGTACAATTGTCTTCCAAAATTTTAATTTTCTTTTTCATCTTATTGATTACCTACTCATTTTTTTAACATTAAAATGTTAACGGATTCATAGGGCGCTATATTTATGTGTACACAACTTTATCGAATGTAAATTATGTAATAAGCGTTAGTGAGTGCAGATGTTAAGTGGAGTGCTGTTTTCATAGTAACATCCAGATATTTTACATACTAATGGCGCTACCATTGATTCTAGAAGAAAACCTTATCTACATAAAACGTAGGCAATTTTATCTTCTTTCATTTCATATCAGGTTAATATTTCTTTACGTTAACGTTTCTCGCGCCGTAATGTACAGGATAAGATATTTTTTTGACATTTATTAAATTTTTGCCGGTTCGATGTTTATCGATACTATCAATGTCACCTACGTGGAGGAATACAGAACATACCTTCATGACGTATATTATATATTTATACGTCATGACGTTATATATTTCAACCCTTGGAGCTGATTGCTATCTTTGTGGAGTTACGCTTAGAAGGCTTAGATTCCTCTTATCTTATATTACATACGCTTTCTGTGCACACCGTGTTTTGCGCAGACTGACGAGGTATATTTGCATTATTATTAATTTAAGATTCGCTCTCGCAGCAATAACTACGAGTACTATTAATAGTTAAGAGTCGTAGGCTTCCGCGACCGGAGTCATTGAATTCTTGTCTGTCCGGGATTAGCCGTGTCATGGTCGATGGAGCTGACGTTACAGCCATTTTGTTGTAGCTGTGAAGAAGGCCACATTAAGATGGCCGAAACAGCTCCATCGACCATGCTAATCCCGGACTGCCAAGAATTCACTATTAATAGTTGCTTGATACGAATGAAGATTTTTTCTTAAGCATGTAGTGCAACCATTCATTTAACGTTTTGCCGTGGCCTACTAGTGCTGTGTACCTAATTGAGGAAGGAACTAAAATGGAAACATCACATGTTTCAGTTTCACGATACCCCAAGGAAAAATTAGGTTTGGGTTAAACATGCGAGAGTTCTCGCACGGGTACGCTAGTCTTCTTTTATTTCATACAGGACCTTTCCTTAGGAAAAATTGATGGCTTTAGACTTGCTTTGAAAAACCTGAAAAAGTGCCTGTTTTTTATAATTTTTTTTTTTTGCTTAAAAAACGTGCGCGCAAAATTTTTGTTGGCAAACATAATATTCGTATTCAGCGATCCCAAAAACATAAAATACAATAAGCTAACTAATAATATGCGAAAGAATTTTAAGGAAAGTAAATAGTTCAGACGAAAATAATGAACAATAAACAGCATATTTTTAATGCCAGTTACAACTAAAGCAGTGTGGAATATCGTAAAAGAAACGGCCAGATCATCTCCATACTTTGTAGAGAAGGTTGTGTTAAAGGATAATTAGGGAAGCAAGTGATTAAAAAAAAGATGCGAATCTCTTCAACCAACACTTTATAAAAAGTACTAGAATTTCGGCTGATCTCACGAAGGGACTAAAACCACGAAATTGAACATCAAACCCTTCCGAAAACATTTTCGACCCTATGTTTTTTTCCGAAACTTTCAGTGAAATCCTCAGAATAGTTAGTCAAAATAATTATTCATTGGATTTGAATGAATTTCCGAATTGTTTATTAAAAACTTGTGTACCTGCCTTTATACACCCGTTAACTCACATTTTCAATATTTCTTTAGGCACAGGAATATTTCCAATATTTTCAAAACACCAAAAATTTAGCCACGTTGGGAACAAAAATGAAATTCAAAATTACTGGTCGATTTCTCTTTTGTCAGTTTTTTAAAAAATGTTATAGAGGCTTTTCTATATGCGAATGGAAACTTTCTCAGGAAAGAACGAAACGTTTTCACACACACAACACGGTTTTAGAAAATCGAAATCTACGGAAAATCATTTTTTTCTTTTCTTAAAGATGTTGCTTCATCAATGGACCAAAACTTAGCACCCAATGGAATATTTTTAGAACTTTCGAAAGTTTTTGACGTTATTAACCATAACATGTTGCTTTCAAAATTACCTTCATGGAATTCGTGGTATTGCTCTAGATTGGATAACTTCGTACCTTAAACATCGATCTCATAGAGTAGAACTACCGTACTGGCACGCATAAACATTACTTACTTGTCTTTCCCATTCTTTGCCAATTGAGCATGGGGGTCACCTGTTTTCTGTTATATGTAAACGATTTACCCTCGTCTATAAAAAATGGAAGAGCAGCTTTGTTTGACGATGACACGAATGTTCTTTGCAAAAAAGAATAAATAGTACGCAGTGGCGGATCGTGACATTTTTTCCTGGTGTGGCCAGGTGCAAAAGCACGAATATCATCTCAGAATCAATAACTTATTTAATTAAAGAATTGTCATTTAATTATTCATATAGTTAATATTAATTATAAATTAATTAATCAAACCTTTAAATCTATAACTTTCTTCAAAATCAGAAGTAGGATTTTTTATTAAGACTTTTAATCAAATAGTGTCAACCGAAACAAAAGATTTTTGTAAAAATGATGCTAATGCCATAGTTTATCTTTCGGAATACTAAGAGTTCTTTTCTTCTTACAATCAATTTGTGTAAATGAAAAGTCACTCGATTGATGTGCTCCTAACAGTTTAATATCAATTTTTTCTTCATGTCTCAGTGAAGAAAACGGGAAAAGACGTAATGAATCCACCGTGTTCATCTTACAGCGCGCAGAACTTCCACGTGCACTTTGGAAACGGCGCGGCCAGACTGCCGTTCTCTGGGAAGGGCCCGTTGGACTGCTGAAGTTAGCAGGCAGTGGTCGCGCCCAGTACGAAAGGGCGCTGATATTGTAAAGGGAGTGGAGATACAGCTTTAGGGCCCGGCCCACACAGGTCGGGCCCCGTGAGCACTACTAACGCTGTCTTAGAATGCGGCAAGTAACTATGACCTCCAATTCTGGTTATTGAGACTTGGAATGAGTTCTGGGACGAATTATCGATCTTCACGAATGAATAATTCCAATAAAGTACGGCAATTATCACAAAGAGATTACTGTAAAGATAAATAAACATTTTTGTGTATTTATTAAATATGGGTGGGGCCCGGCCCCTGCAGGGGCCCCATTAGAACGTGGCCCCTTAGAACGAGCTGCCCATGATAGTACGATTTCAGAAGTTTCAAATTTGTTTCGTAAGAACAAATTAATAGTTAACGAAGGAAAAATGGTTTCAATGCATTTTTGCATTTCAAATCGACAATCTCATGCTCCACTGAAAATGAACAATATGCAATTAGCAGATGTCAAGGTAACAAAATTTCAAGGACTCTCGATTCAGTCAAATATGAAATGGAATGAACATAAAACGGAATTAAACACTAAATTAAGTTCATTATGTTATCCATTTAGAACTCTTTCAAAATGTATCAGCCTTCACGCAGATCATTGCGTGTGTTTTGCAAACGTACATTTTCACCTGAGATATGGCATACTATTCTGGAGAAGCTCATTATGTAGTACCCAGACCTTTAGATTCCGAAAGAAAATAATTCGCATAATGAAAAAAATGCCAACCTTGTAATCCCCGCAAGCTTCTTTTCAATGAGCTTGGAATCTTACCATCGCCTTGCCTATTTATTTACGAATCTGTAATATTTGTCAAAACTGACTTACTTAACGATGGGAACATTTTCTTGCAATACTAATATTTATAACACACGCAGAAATCACGTTTATCAAGTGTCAGTATTGTAATGATTTGCAAGACCCAGAACGTGAAAAATATAAAAAGAACAGAACTTTACTGGTCAAGGAGAAATTAAGTATGCAAAGAAAACAATAGATAGCAACGCCGCGTGCTTATAATTCTCAGAAGGTAGTAGAAAACGTAAAGGGCAGAAATAGGCAACATAAACAATGGGTAGAACCCGATTTTTGAAACAGTTTGAAGCAAAAATCAAGTAATTCGAGCCACGGGTTCAAGAAATATCAGAAAGTGTATGAATTGTATGTAACACATTAAGAACGAAGAAGATGGCACCCATTGTTGTGCTGTTGGAAGTGTAAAAGAAACTCAGTTTTTATTGAATATTTCAAGAACGCTTGGACGGATTAACGTCAAGCTTTCTGGAATTATAAAACGGAAAATTTGGATTAGGGCAAAATTAGTCACGGCACGGGGAATTTGTACGGGACTTGAATTATTTCAATATTTACATTTATAACGTGGGGGATTAAGAAAGAAAAGACGGTCGCAGACGATGGAAGTATGAATTTCTAACATGTTGTACCGTGGGCGGGTGTTTTGAAAAAAAAAAGAAAGTTGTCGGATTGTAGACCAACAATGAGAAAAAGTAGTAAGCAGGAGAACGAGTTGAGTTTTGGTCGCGAGCACACGCGTTATATCGTCGTGCTGAAAGTTTTTAGAATTTCTTAAAATATTCAGTGGAAGTGTTTTTCGAGAGTTTTATCGAGTAAAAGAAGTCACTGGAACATTGTGGAGATAAAATTTAAATTATTTTTTGTTAAATTCACGGGCAAAATTGTGAAAACATTATTTCGCGTAAGTAAGACGTGGGAAAACATTAGCGGGAATGTGATTAGTCGCGAGAAACAATAACCGGGACTGTAAACAATTGAAAGTGAATTAATGGCGTCCAGGAACTGGTGGCAGCCGAATTGGAATTTCGTCCACGGGCGGTGCACGAGACACCGGGCAACGGCGGGCGCTGACAGTGCGCGACGCCGCAGCAAAGGGAAGTTGCATGAGTTGCATATATACTTTTTTATGCTCGAGACAAAAATCCGCCAAGATTCTGTCGAAGATCAAGTTTTGGCAATTAAATTAATTAAAATTACAACCATAAGATGAGGTCACGACAGAATGCGCATTCCTGTGTGAATGAAAAGTTTGTTGATGTTTTAAGTGTGAATGGGATTATTTTTATGTTATTTGTATTTATGTTTTTGCCTTATTTGTTTTTCGTTTTGCAAGCCAAGGGTTCATTTGTCAATGTGTTGAAATTTGCTTGTAATAAACAAATGAGCATTTAGTATAGCTCATGATTGCCTCGAATATTTGTGTTGTTTCTTAATAGTTCTATAGAGATTGACCCAGGCACGAACGTGAGGTATCACGTCACAGGTCCGTATGGAATGAGCACGCGATTCACGCCCAGGTAAGATTGAATAATTATAGTGAGCTAAGCCGAGGTACGGGCGACTGAGCAAGAGCAAGGGCAAGGCAAATGGGGTGGATATAAGAGAAATCGGTTGCATTGTGCGCCCAGAGGTATTAAGAGAAAGGGTATTAGGTGTGTGGCGACATTACATTGTGGGCCCAACGTGAGGGCATGAGTGAGTTGGGCGAGGTTGGATAGAGAGTGGCGACACCACTTTTTCATTACAGTATCACCAGCTCACAACAAGAAATCCACATGCAATACGTTACTTTACAATGCATTGAGAGATGACATTAAACAATTCAAATCGGTATGTAAAATTAAGTCAAAAGTAAAATGTTTTTCTGCTGCATTACTGTTTCAATACAATTAGAGACTACACTTTATTTAGAAGAAAAATTATGTTTATTTAAAAAAAACAGTGATATGTAATGCTATAGTTTACATTGGTATCGGATAATAAAAGAAAAGACTTAATATGCCTGTAACAAGTAATGTTCTTCAGCTTCCGTGTCAATAACCCCCATTTGATTACGTTTTTGTCCAGTTTCCCTAATCCAGTGAGCAAATGCTAGGATTGCCCCTAGTTTTGCTTCTGGACATCATACATTTAATGTAGCTTCATTATGCGCAAGTTTTGTTGAGCTCTCCTGTTGCTTGTAGTGATAGGAGTACGGCTGGGGGTGAGTTACTATTTTGTTAGCAATGCAGAAAAATCAAATCTAAGTTCGTTTACCGATGTAAATAAGTTTTCTATAACTTGGGAACGAAATCTAATCTCTTGCCTATTTACATTTATTATTATTATTATTATTATTATTTTGTTTGTTTTATTTTTAAACTTGTATTTTTCTTTCAACACTTTATAGTTAAAATATTGTAAAGGGATGTAAAAAAAACGTGCGCAGATAATTTCTGCTCCCTACGTCACATACAGTTTTTACTTTTCTAAATAAATAAACCAATGAATCAAACATCAATAAATCAATAGAAACCAAATATCAAAACTACACCAAAAGTTTCCGTTAATTGATTTATTTGACTGGAGTACAAATGGGTCTGTACACTTTCTTAGTGATTGTGTAATATGCATTTCAATTTATATATTCAATTTTTTAGTACAAAAAACTAATATTGGCATTAGGGCATAGAATTACGTTTTTAAGATCGAAGGGCAGTATCGAAGGGCGACTTTTTCGTACGAGTTTATTTTCATTTGGGCCGGGGCTGTCTTTGCAGTTTTGCGGCACCCCCGGCATCCCGGCTGCCATTTATGGGCGTCTAAAGGACCTACCAAAATTTCCTGCGGTAACTGCAGATCCCTAGGGAACAGGTCCCAGTTCAAAGTTCCCCATGCTCCCCGAACATCACGCTGAGGTACATTCTGGACCAGGCATGTCAAGGTCGCGGGCACTACGACCAGAGAAATTGGCGCGAAATTTAAAAGTAAGGATTATACAAATTGCTCCCGAGAGGTGGTTCATCACTGGCCTTTAGAGAAGTCATTTGCCATTTATTGCTTTAAATGTAGCTTTTTTAATCCTTGTTTCCTCTACTAAATTAAAGAAGTTTTCCATTAAAATGTAATAACACATCAATCGGGTTTGAAATGGTCAATTGAAAGTTAAAGAGAGCATTTTGAATAGACGTTTTTTTTTACTACGAAGGGCATTAATTTTATTAACTTCCCAAATTCAGGTTAGTAGGTTTAACAGATATCAGATTATCTGTTGAAAGAGTTATTGTAAGTGAGAATTTAACTAATAGAGCTTGTTAATTTATTTCACATATTGCTAACAAATAAATAAATGATTTAATGAAACAACACAAAACGAAACATGAAAAGAATTCGCCATTCAACATACATATTTTGCCCCTATACAAAAATGTTTATGCCAGACAGAATAAAGAAGAGAAAAATATGAAATAATAATTAACAGTAAAGAATGTAATAATAGTTCAAATATCGGTTGTTTGAAAGAACAAACCTGGCAAACATATTTTCGTATGAAGTCACTATTCCACGCCTCAGGCCGTTTCAGCTTGCGAGTGTACACCTCATTCTGGATTTCGAAGGGAAGTTGCTCGTGGCCGCCGGACCTCCGAATTTCCAAGGCGGGCAAGTGGCTCATTGATTTGATTGATCGATTGTTAGTGATTCCGGGCGCGTCAGCTACTATGGTCATTAGTCACTTAAGTGTAGTGCGTGTTTTTGCTGGGAGGTGGCGGTGGTCATCCCCCGCTGGATGGCCAGATCCGGCGCCGACCTACCGTCGGCTAACTGGGGTTTCCCCAACCAGGTATATCCCAGCAACTGGTGTGCGTTGTTGGGAGTGTGAGGGTAGGACAAGGAGTAGGAAGGAAAGATAGCGCGCGGTCCGTGGCCTGTTTGTTAGGATACTGCTCCGGCATTCGCCTGGTATTGATCGGAGAAACCGCGAAAAACTACCAATTAGAGCAGCCGACCGCTAGAATTCTCCTCCAGATAGCTACTGAATTCGACCTCGCTGAAAAGATAGAGTCGAAAATCCTGCCGCCGTCGGGACTCGAACCTAGGAACTCACGGTCAAAGCCGCTGCAGAGTCATCACTTGATGCACTGAGCCACCGCTCCTGGTGCAAGTTGCTCGTGAGAGCGCACTTTGACACACCTGTCCAAGACTCGTCTCGGCCATGTACCTATGACTATGTACATATGTACTATATTTTCCCTTCTGATCCCCCCGCATCCTTTTCATTATCATTTCTTTATTATCTCCACTTGTCCACCTCCATTTTCTTCTCTTCCACTTTTGTTTTTCACTCTCAGACCTGATATTTCTTCCTCTCAATATTTCGGCCTTAAGCCGCCATCCTGATTGAGTTTTTTTCTGGGTTTACTTAATCGCTTAATGCGTATGCCGGGATGGTCCCTAGTATTGCATCCCAGACGTAAATATAAAATAACCCATCCTTTTTTGTTTATTGTTCACAGTTGAGGCATGTCGGGTAATGACAACTGACATTTCGGGCGAATTTTGAATTATTGATTCTAAGTTGAATAAGTGGGAGCTCTTTTTTATCCTATTTTTTAAGAATGTTCCTTACATCATGTCATTCCATTTTGCAAAATTTCAAAAATAAACCAAAAATGACAATAAATTCATTTGGCTTATACAGATAAATTGAGGTAGATGGTAGTCACAAATTGATTTTTTTCTTCTGTGACATGAAAAATCAGTTAATATTAATTACATCCGAACGCCTCAACTGTAATTTTTAAAATTGTAAATTAATTAAAGTGGTGAGGCGGAAGAGCAGGCCTTAAGCCCTGAGCCTCGCCACAAATAAAGACAATTTTATTATTATTATTATTATTATTATTATTATTATTATTATTATTATTATTATTATTATTATTATTATTATTATTATTATTATTATTATTATTATTATTATTATTATTGTTATTGTTATTATTATTATTATTATGACCGTACTCGCTCTTGCCCAATGTCGGTGCTTGATCCAGTGTTTTGGATGCGGGGAGCCAGTTCCTCAATTTCTCATATTGCTCACAGATCTCACATCGGGGATCACAAAACGTGAGTTTTCGTTGAAGCCTCGAAATAGATTTTCCGCAGCATCACGTAACTTTCTATATGCTACGTATATTACTACTTACTACGTATATTACGTACACGTGTACATACGTACATGAGAAAGTAAAAATTACTCTTCTATAACGCAACTTATGGAACGAAACATTTAGTGACGGACGGCCTCTTCCTTAGAGCCTTGCTGTCGCCAGTAGTGTCGTAAGCAGTGACACACTGTGTATGATAATTCAGTCGACATGCGCTATATGAAAGTAGGCAGAATAATACAGTCATTGATTTGCAATTTTCAGTCAAAATCGAAACTTATTTAGGATTTTCCCCCGCGGTTCTGAATAACCAACAAAACAATTGACACCCTCTCTCACGTTATCGATGGCGGCATTGTATTATTCCAATTTTTGCGAGAATTGCAAATTGGAAGTGTAGATGTTTTTATATTTTCCTTGACTTTCTGGGTATCTAACGAAACCGTGGACACATCTCAAACGAGTGGAGGTTGTATTACATTGTATTCCTTCAATTTTTTTTATTTTACGTCAAAAAACAGTTAAAACTGCGTATGACGTGCTATGGGGAAAAAAATGAATTGTGCGCACATTTTCAAAATTCTGTGATCCCTACACTAAGTCATATACTACTTAAATTTTGGAAAAAAGCTCCCATGTAATAAAATCTATTTTCAAAGATAAAAAGGCAATAAATTTTGGCTCTTATTCATGTTGTCCTTCGGAATAATACTTCCTGCCGCGACAACATGGAAACGATAATTTGAATAATTGTATTTCCCACTGAATTCTAGAAGACGTGCATAGAAAATGAAGTTACATTTATGTCCACAAGCAAAACAAGGGGCCATCTCAGCATTTGCTCAATGCATCAGGGAAACTGGACGAAAAACCTGATCGAGATGGGATCAATTTCTGTACGCATAGAAAAAAGTACTTATGTGATTTTACATCCATATATTTTATTTTTACTGAAGTTGGATTACATAAGTAACGAGATGTAATGCATGAAAATGTTTTCTATAAAGATATTCTCACCTTCAAATTACAAGAAATCTACTAATAGGCATATTTTCAAAAAAGGTCCACCAGCACATATATTATCGTTTCATCTGTACGGAATGTGTAGTATTCGTATTATAAATCGCAAATTGTATCCAACTAACCTCCCTACTCGTTAGCTGGGAGATTAGTTGGATACAATTTGCAATTATTATTCTTTGCAACGAAAGAAGCACGAGAAATAGTTGAAAAATATTTGAAAAATTACTACACACTATTGCAAAAAAATTAATATTGTAATTTTTCGATACTCATATTTTGCTATTTTTGAAAACACAGAGTTCACGGAAATGCACCCTATTAAATTTTTATAAGTGTACTTTGTTCTATTCGAGAGAAATTTAACGACAAAATTCCAGTCTTCTTTGAATCCTTACATTACATTTTTGGGAATTGGGCTCTTTCGGGTAGCCCTAAGTGTGGAATACTGGTATTCACGTAAAGCCCGACCAATACTGCGTTTGTTTCCACTCCTTCCGCTGGCAGGCAAGAAATATTACATCCAGACAATCATGTGATCAAATGTGACATCGGCCAATTATTGGCAAATGAAGAAGAATTTTAGAAGTAACACATTTAAAATAAAGAGAAATAAGCAGAACATCGTTGTTATTTCATTGTGTTTCTTAGTTTTAATTACTTTCAGAATAATAGTTTTTGTGTAAACTAGGATAGTTTTCAAGGACGTGTGGTCTTATTTTGAGTCCACAGTGTTCTCCGAGGGTGAATGAAGGCAGAAGGTAAAACTACTCAGCAGAGGCCTTGGAAGTGGAGTTGCAGAGATTGCAACCACAACTCCTGTTTATGTTTGACGGTTGCGCCGCAACTCTTATCTTTTAATAAATTATTCAGTGCTTTCAAATTTCCTTTATTCGTAAACTCTTCTCTCCCGGAGTTATATTGATCATTCCAAGCATCATTAAATCCTCTGCTATAACGCTTTTATCATTTTAAAACCACCAGTCTCTCTCAAAGAAACAGAAAAAAGAAAAATTGAAAAACTAAAAAATAATAAAAGAACAAAAAAAATGAAAGAAAAAAACTGAAAAAGGAAAAAAAAAGCTTCCGCAGTCTCGGGTGCCCTGGACGTCACCACGATGCCGTGCGAGGTTGTCAGCGGGGGCCGGCCGTTCGATGCGCTTATCGCGACACCGGTCGCGTCGCGCGTGGACCTTCGAGTCCTGAGAGACACGGCGTCACGCGAGCAAACAACGCGCGGGCGCCCGACGCACCCCCGCGAGTGAGTCCGTGCCGAGCGCCACGGCGACGAGCGACAAGCCAGCGGCGCTCCCGGGGCGAAGGGCGGGGCGAAAGGGTGTTCCAAAGAAATACGCACGGCGGAGAGCATTATTCCAGTGACGAGGGGCTTTGTTCGATGAGGAGCCTTCCGGTGACGAGGAACCTTCCGGTGACGAAGAGCCGTCCGGTGACGACGAGCCTTCCGGTGACGGGAATCTTCTGGTGACGAGGAACCTTCGCGGTGACGAGGAACCTTACGGTGACGAGGAGCCATCCAGTGACGACGACTAACCGGTTCGGTGACGAACCTTTCCTGAAGACCATCCCTGTGGTGACGGGGGTCCCTTCCAGTGCTAAAAGACATTCCTTGGCGAGAGGATCCTTGGCGTCGAGCATTCCAGACACGAGGGACATCCAACAACGAAGATAATTCCAAAGACGAGAAGCTTTCCGACGTCAAAAAGCGTTCCAGTGAGGAGCAGCAATACAGTGACGAGGAGATTTTCCAGAACAAGAAGCACTCCCAACGATTTGGGGCGTCCAGTGAGGAGAATCATTGCCATGACGATTCCAATGAGGGACGTCCAGTGATGATGAGCATTTCAGTGGCATGGGGCATCGGTGACTGGGGGCATTTCAGTGACTGTGATGGGGGGCAATTGTGACGCGTTCAGTGACATGAGGTAGCGCATTGCGTGATGGCGATGGGCTACACCACGTTTGCTGCCGCTTCGCGCGGCCGCCGAGTCCTCCTGTGGACTAAAGGCTACCTCCACGAGGTGATCAGCGAGACCAGCGCCCACGGCTGCAACCACCTCACCAAGCCCGGACGCCACACCACCGAGAGGTACACGTGGCCTTCTTATCCGATTGGTTTCAGAGTACCAAACTTGATGCTACATTGTTATTGTTATAGTTGTAATCGTCATCACATCAGTAATATCCCATACACGCAACAGCTTGTTACTGAGATCTTTATAGAGTACATTATAAACTATTACAAGTGGTGTTTCCGCGATCGGATTTATACATTAGGGATTCTTAGCACGGGGGGACCAAAATATTGATCCTCCAAATAATATTGAAATATTGAAAATATTTATCAAAATTGATAGGGCACATAACTTTAACCTTTGCAAATTAAACATTTAACAGTGAAATATTTCTACATTCTATCCCTTATTGTTCACGAATTGATTCCCGGCGTCACGAGCTCGGTGAACCAAATCAAGGAGCAAGTGGAATGAGGGCACTGTGTTTCCTGGTTCCAATGAGATCGTCGTTTTTTAATTAATTAAAAAAGTATCTTTGAATGAATGCGTTGGATATTATTCGTTGAATAAGTTCGATGAACGCTTATGTTAATCACGTAGACGCAAGGACCGAGCATCGTCATAAACTTGGACATCCGTAGCGAAACGTCAATTCTATCTTAAAAGTTTAATGTTATAAAAACGATATCCACTTGAATAATAATAATAATAATAATAATAATAATAATAATAATATTAATAATAATATCGCTTGTAACGAAGTGGCTCCTATATAGCGAGATCGGTGCATAAAAGCAAAGTACTAGTGCAGGAAAACGAGGGCATTCTGTTTCGTAATTAAAATGAGAATGACGCATTTTAATTGAGCTAAAAAGATTTTTGTCATGAAACGCGTTAGAAATTTTGCGCTGGACAGGTTTGAGAATGATTTACATTCCTGAAGGACGAAGCCTCGTCACAAACATAGTCACGGTGAGCGCATCATTAACTGTGTCGTAAGTGTTCAGAAAAATAGTTCATTATGAAACCATGATGTAATGATGGGTATTAATACACGAGTGCGATATTACGATACGAGCGAGGAACGAGCGTGTATCGCAAATTTCACATTTCACACTTTTTCTACGACTTTTATAAGTTAAACTTTTACATTGAATCGTTTCGTGGCAGTTCACATGCAGGATTCAGCCAAGGAACCCACCTAACGAACAGCTCCCTAACCCTACTCTCGCATGCTGTCACATGTGGTTTGGTTACCAGTCTGCCTGCGAGGGAGTGCTGAGAGGGAGTACTAGTCAAATGAGATCAAAGTGAAATTACGATCCAATTTATTTTAAATATTATTTCACGAGAAAATTACTGCTAATAAAAGAAATTAAACTGACATACATAAAATAATATCAAATGCAATATTAATGTATTTGAAAGAAAAGAAGAATGTAGTGGAAAGAAACATTTACTAGAACGATTCTCAATGATTAATTAAATGTCAATGCTTGGTTTGTAAACTTCTCTGTGATTGGTCGAGAACCTGTATCGTAATGAATATCATTATGCAACTGGTTGCAACCATTGGCAGTATTATACAATGGGAGTAGGAAAAGTACTTTGGATTAAAGTGCGTTGGAAACGTTCGGTCAAGTTTTATGATAATTACGTAGACGGAAGGCCCGCCTCGTCGTGAACGTGAACGTGCGTAGCAAAGCGTCAACTCTGCCATAAAAGTTGGAGGTTACAATTAAGTTGTCCGCTCGAAGGACAAGTGTAGCAGTTGGCCTTGTTCTCGCGGAAAGCTGTCGATTCCTTCACGTAATTGTGTTAAGAGAACCATGCGAGATTTCACCATTGAATATTTAAAAGTCCTTTTTAGATTTAAGAATTTTCTTGCAATATCAGCCACTTATGCAATTACACATTACTGTGAGTCATCGCTTTATCAACCACTCAATTACATCACACTCAATCACAGAGTATGTAAACAACGTAAAAAGATCAGAAGAGGAATAACATTACCGTACGGCAGCGAAGCGAACCACAAACTGAAGTCTTCTGGTTGCATTGCTTTATTGTTTATGTTTTCAACCTTAAAAGAAAAACTTACAGAGAACTTATTTTCCCCAATATCCTGAATTAACATAAAATCGAAATATATTTTACACCTTTGTAGATGGTTATGGTTTTCTCACAATTATAACTCATTGCCAGAATTAGACTTCATAACGTATTTGGTTCTATTTTGGCATAAAAGAACGAAAACATTGTTTGATCATATAAGACCGATTTTAGAATCTAGTGTCTTATGAAATGCATGCTCCAAAACTGCAAATATTCATTCTTGCGTAAATAATAACTAGCGTACCTGCGAGGACGCTCCGTGAAATTATTCTTTGTTCGTTTATAAAGATTGGATGCGTGTAAGAACCGCAAAACTCATCTATATTACTGAAATAATATAGATGGGGAAGGTTGTACACTTAATTTTTAAACCTTTGTTTTAGTTATTATCCAATCTAGATAGCATTCAAAGTTTTACTTTTCCAATTACAAGTATATTAATTGGATATTTTTGTGTTTCTTTGCCACTCATTAGAATTTATAAAATATTTGAAAAGTGACTCTATACTGTGAGGTAGAGTAGTTTCAGACGATGGATATTCTTTTTAAGTAATCAAACCATTATTGTTAATTCTAAGAAGAAAAAATAGGTATTTGTTTTTGAACTTTTTTATGTTACTCGTCTGTTCATTTAACTATGTCACATTTGAGTGTTATTTACAAGAAACTGTTAATGATAATAGTTATTTTCAACAAAATGATAATTTTATTTTTTTAATAAAATTAGCATAAATAATCGAAACGTTTGAATATAACTTTGAAAATTGAGATCAGTTTAAAATATTTGAAACCTTTATCCTCCCTCGGGATCCGTCAATCACAGAGGCTCCGCCTACGTCAAGGCATCGTGCATTCAGTAGAGTGCTGTTATTCCTCTGGCGTGCAGAGATGTATGGATTGTAAAAATTACCAGCAACTTTATCTGAGAACCTTTATTAAATATGTACGACGGTATTTCCCGCTTCTATCATAAGCCTAATCTCGTTCATCAATTTCATGTTCGAAATATCGGCGTCATCGCTGTAGAATTTGAATGTTTGCCGAAATCAATGCGATCAGTTCTCACGTATGTCGTTTGCAATTGTTATTTTGTTAGATTCAACAATAGGACGAGGCTATTCCAAACAACTGCATTTAACATTGAAAGTTGATATGCTTTCGACAAAATTTGGATTGATAATTAGTGCACAATTTCAGTAATATAATCGAGAAAAAATATGTACACTGCTTTTCGTTTCCTCTATTTAGTTCTTTTACTATTACTCACACAGTCATCTTATTCAGCAAGAAAGATTTTTCTGAGCTGATGGAGCCGTTTTAAAGATCCGAGGGACCTTTCTGGGAGCTTATACATCTTCCGACAATGCGTTGCAACGCCGAGTGATCAGCTAGTGTTGAAAAATATTATTTAGTGCTTATTTCCGGAAAATTATTTCGAGTAATGTTGTGGTAAAGAAGCTGTAGATAGCACTAGCAACGGAAAGTACAGTTATGTTGCCACCGTCGCGTCATGATGAAATAATAGGATCTATTAATATGTGTACATTTATTTACATATTATATATACGTATTGCTTGGATTTTGGTACAAAGCATTGATAGAGTTTCGTCAGCTGTTTTTAGAGCAAACAGAATGACAGATCTAAATAACAACCATTCATTCACTTATTGCCATTGCTTTTAAGGGACATGGCCCCATGCTAATCGGTTTTCGGTCGCCAGGCGAGACCATGTCTCGTGAAAGGGTGAGAGAGCTATTGTCTGCGACGTTACAACCCTTTTAGGCCTGGAAGATAACATAATATATCACAGGAAACAGTTCTCGACAATGAAACGTAGACTGACAGCTACATATATTACTTCCGAAGGTTTTTATTTTGCCTTTTCATAGTGAAAATGTATAATTAATTCTACGAACAACGAGAAAAATACAATAGTTTGATTTAACTGAGAACATAATTTACTATGAATTGGTTTATCACCTCTATGTCATTTCAAGAAGCAAGCAAGTTTTAACAAGTTTCGTTAAACCGGACTTTGCTGACAATATGTGACGATATCTCAATGTTTTCGTTTCCTGTTCCTGCTTCTGTTTGAGATGTGCGGAGACATCTTGGAGCATTTCATTAATGTCAAATTAATCCGAATCTGAGATCGATTCGTACATTTTGACCTCGTGTTCTTCCGACACTTCCTGACTAGCCTGTATATATAATTCATGTATTCCGTATGCCGACGGTATTTTTTTAACAAATTCACATGATGCACATGACTCATGTTTTTCTCGGGAAACGTTACCAAGTAATTAGTCTCCGAAATCCGCTCTTTTATTTCGGCTGACGCCTGCCCATTGGACCGCGAGTTTATTCGCGCCATTCGGAATCAACTGTCTCCTGGCGAAAATTCGCAACGTACGGCCCTCATGGCATACTACAGTTTTTTTTTCTGTTCCCGCAATAGTTTCTTCGTAGCTAAATTTTTGCAGGTTTTAATTCATTAATTTGAAAGCATATTCCACTAAGGTTTGATTTTCCTCCTCTTTCTTTGACTAGCTTTCATATAGCAACGCACGAGGAGTCCGAAGGTTCTTGCCATGCACTAATTCTGTACGAGGGAATCCAAAACACTCATGCCCCGTTTAACGAAGCGCAAATCATGTCGCTAGCAATTGCCTCTCCCTATCTGCTTCTGTCTGGATATATAGCACTCTCAAAATCCTTTTAAAGGTACGATGCATGCGTTCTACTGAATTGCTGTGTGAATGATACTCAGAACTATGAGTTACCTCGATGTTAAAACGATCAAAAACCTCTGTGGTCAGAATGCTTACGAACCCTGACTCTTGGTCGCATTGGATTGATTGATTGATTGATTTTTTCGTGTTTCCAGGCGCGTCAACTGCTTCGGTCATTAGTCCCTTTAGTGTAGTGCATGTTTTTCCTCTGGAGATGGCGGTGATCTTCCCCCGCTGGATGGCGAGATCCGGCGCCGACCTACCGTCGGCTAGTGGAGTTTCCCCCTAACCAGGACTCTCCCACCAACGGGGCACCACCCCAGTTGGGACAAGCTCTAAGCTCCCGACGGGTCTCCCGGAATATGTGGTAGTGTAGTGCATGTTAGTGTAAGTGTGTGTGTGTAAGGGGAGAGGATAGGACAAGGAAGAGGAAGGACAGATCGCGCGCGATCCGTGGCCCGTTTGGTAGAGTACTGCTCCGGGATTCGCCTGGTGTTGATCGGAGAAACCACGGAAAACTACCGATCAGAGCAGCCGGCCGCGAGAATTCTCCTCCAGACAGCGACTGAATCCGACCTAACTGAAAAGCTAATGTCGAAAATCCTGCCGCTGTCGGGACTCGAAACTAGGACCTCCCGGTCAGAGGCACTGCAGTGACATCAGTTGATGCACTGAGCTACCGCTCCCGGTTTGGTCGCATTGGATTTTTCTAGGGAAACCCATTCTACTGAAAATTTCTGGAAGTACGTCAATGAGGGTAGAAGAAATTAAATCGTGGACTGCCACCGCGTCCGGATACCGTGAGACCAGAAATTATGCTGTGATTATATCCCGGTTGCTTTTTTCTGATTCCGCTGGGGGACCACTGAAAACAAAGTTAATAATTTTTTTTTAAAAAAAATGTAGGTGAAGTATTAATAAGTAACTTCACAGAATTTCCCCCTTAGTAGGCTTTTTACTTTCTCATCTGCTATGTACTTGCGTATTAAAAAAATATTGTATTACTGAGACAGAAATCGGAAATATTTTCACAGAAAGAACTCGAATTGGGGGCTCTAGTAACTAAAAAGTAGATAATTATTGTTCCCAAATGTAGTTATGTACTTCCTCCAACAGTGCCAATCCCGCTGTGATGCCACAATCCACGTTTTGTGGGTTTTTGATACCGAGAAATTGATTGATTCTAATTAGCAGGGACAGTGAGAACTGGCCGACAATGACGGGGAGGAGTGCAAAAATCTTTTTTGCAAAATGACGTCATATTTTGCATATGTCTCAACAAAATATTAATTCATGCGCGCTTATCGGTGCTATTCATTTTCTGATTGTTCATTTTTATATCGTAGAAATATTTATTTTACAAATTGATAAAATAAACCACGTGCAATACACGTTTTAATGAATGTGGTGCCTGTTACCTCATTATTTACGCTAGAATATTCAAAACAAATATATTATTTTTCAAACATTTCTTCTGTTTAACTTGTAGACCCTTTCTGGGGTCTTTTTCAAAATTTGTATCTTCGGTCTTCAGGATTGTAAATGACTTGATATTGACTTTTTTATTTTAAATGCTACTCATTAGTTGTGCAATCTTAAGTCTTTATATGGAATATTTGTAAGATTAATACGTTTTATCTCATCCGTTCACATTCTTAAGACTTTGATATATTTTTAACAAGTATCTCTATATGATTACGGCCTCGACTACGGCGCATTATGGCATGAATATTGTCTTCGGCGATAGCAATCGCGTGGCAAGCTACATTTGTGCTGTGTGGTCATTGAAAGCAGGAAGCAGACGAAGCGCATTGGAGACAATAAAAAAATTCCCCATAGTATTAGAATAGAAGACGCTAAGGTTGTAGAAGAAGAAGACGAAGAAAGAGAAAAACAAGAATAAGAAGGAAAAAGGAGAAAAAGAGAAAAAAGAGAAGAAGAAAAGAAGGAAGAAAGAAAATAATAATAATAATAATAATAATAATAATAATAATAATATTAATAATAATATCTATAATAACTATAATAAAAACCGGACATTTCGTCGCGGGTTACAGACAATAACTGCAAAATAGACATGTGGTCTAGAAAGGAACTCCATGGACGCCATGCAAATGATCTCAAACAACCTCAGGTAGTCTCAAAAGCCTCAAACACTAGGATAAAATACGGTGATCTATTTGGCGAAATAGATGGGGTTCATGGTCACCATACAGGATCAAGTGATCAACACTAAAAGTTACAGAAAACATATCCTCAAACAAACAATAGATGACAAATGTAGAAAATGCCATACAACAGTTGAGAGCTTACAGCACATCACATCAGGATGCAGATTAATGGCCCACACAGATTACACCTATAGGCACATTACAAATATTATTCACCAGAAACTGGCGGGGAAATCCAACCTACAAGAAATGACCTGCCCATATCACAAATATGTTCCCAATACCGTACTTGAAAATTCAAACTATATGTTGTACTATGACAGAGAAATTATTACAGATACAACTATTCATCATAACAGACCAGACATAACTTTCGTAGACAAACGGCAAACAATTGGATTCCTGACTGACACAACTGTTCCAAAAACAGCTAATCTTCAAACAGCATATGCAGAAAAAATAACAAAGTATACAGAACCAGCAGCTGAAGTCAATGCACTATGGCATATCCAAAAAGTTCGTATTGTTCCTCTGGTCATTTCGTGCACAGGGGTTGTACCAAATAACATCCATAAAAATCTGGATCTTATTCAAATGCCAAAATATACTTACAAAATTATACAAAAATCGATTATCTTAAACACATACAGGATTGTTCGAAAATTCCTTAATTACAACGAAACATGAATCGACCTGTGTCTTGGTTATTAACCCGACACATAGTTAAATAAAAATCCGGTGAATACCGAGAAAAACAATGTATAACCATAATAATAATAATAATAATAATAATAATAAAAGAAGAAGAAGAAGAAGAAGAAGAAGAAGAAAAAAGTAGTTCAATATTGATTTGATTTAGTCAATGACCTCGAAACCTTTGAAAGATCTAAAAATACTCCAATAGGTACTTCATTTTGATCAATTAATAAAACATCTTTAAGAAAAGAAAATATCCGTAGATTTTGATTTTGTAAGTCCATGATGAGTGTCTGAAAACGCGGTTTTTGCTGAGCAATGTTTTCATTCATATATAGAATAGTCTCTCATATATAGAAAAATATGTTTGAGTAAACTAACAAAAAAGAAATCGGCAGTTAATTTTTTATTTAATTTTTGTTGCATTTCTAAAAAGGTTCTTCATTTTTTCTGCTTTGAAAATATCTGGAAATATTCCTGTGCATAGAGAAGTATTTAAACTGTGAGTTCACAGGTGTATACACGCAGATGCACAAGGATTTAGTAAACAATCTTGAAATTCATCTAATTCAGATTAATATTTATTTTTTAGTTTTTCTGACTTATTTACTTCTGCTAACTGATGTTTATGTTTCTTCGTTTATGAATAAAACAATACTTCTTATCCACATATTGGTAATCAAATTATTGCTAGGCGACCCTTACTACACTGGACGTAGTAATGAGCCGTTTTACCAACGTCGAACTCGTACGTAAACATAAATGCGATCGGGTAAGATAAACATTTTTACGTGTATAATTCAGAAAGTGAGTCGTTGATATTAGAATACAGCATTTCTGCTCTGTCATGTGGGCATCAGTTATTTCCATTTAGTACATGTACGAATATGTGACAGGGCATGCGCGATTTCCTGCTCATCTTACATACGGCAAGTTGCATCTCGCAATCCTTATCTTAAAATCAGTATCATTGGATTTCGTGTCGTTCGAGCATCCGTGAATGCACCAACATCATGGATGTTCGTGTTGTTGACGTGATTATATACATTGGTTGCCAGAGAGGCATGCAACGATGTCGTGGTGCCTTTATACTGCACAAGGGATTGCCGGACTGCATTCGCGGAAAGGCACTCGAATCTTCAACTAGTGGTGCTGAAACAGCTCGTACTTCCTCACCCGTAATTTCACGCAAAATTACGCAAAATGTGCTCGAATTTTCGAAAAATTGTACATGACCGTATTTCAGAGTCTATATTTAAGAAACAGAGTTAATTAAGGGAAAAATCTCTATCTTTAATACTATTTTAGTTATAGAAAGACGCCGAACATTTTTTGAACTTTTGCACTTTTCGATAAATCAGGGTTTTCAATGAACATGAGACCTGCAACATTTTCTTAAAAATCCTTCACACTACCCAACAATTTAATAAAAAACGATGGAGCCATTTTTTTGAAAATTTGGAAAATGTCAGAGGGGCTTCATGTAAAGTACCACCAAAAGTTAAAATATTGGTTTCAAAATCAATGAGCCAGGACATCAGCCAGATTTTGGAATAATGATTTTGGGGAAAATCGACTGAACGGCTTAGCCGCTAGCGGTGTTCACAGACGAACTGACGGATGGGCGGACAGGCAGATTGAACGAACTTAAGTTTCCCCAATTTTATCTTAATTTCGAATCTATAACATTTACTTAATAATTATTTATAATAATATTTTTATTGATTTTAATAATGTTCTTAAAAAACTATTGTGGATATTTTCCTTTCGGAATGCTATAACTTTAATTTAATTGAAAGTAAATTTGGTGTCTGTTTCATACCTTAGTATTTCTTTATTTACTTTTTGACATACATTTTTTAAATGTTTTCCTTCTAAATACATTTTAAATACTCTTTTTAAAACATATACATTTGTCCAGTCTAGCCTAGTATCTAGGACGTAAAGTAGATGTTTTGTGCCCAATGCCCTCGAGTTGCTAAGTGCCCTCGGGTTTAGAAGTCACCCTCCTAGATACATAATAGTTATTTATGTATCTAGGGCGTTAAGTAGATGTTTTTGCCCCGATTACAACTACGAAGCCTGGGGGCCTTTCTGGACCGAGGGGTTCGAACTCGCCTGAGGGGCCAAAAAATCTAGCAACGCGTATACAAACGTCTAGTAACGGTGCATACAAAATTTACGCACTTGTTCGTTGCTGAATCAAACGAGAATTCGAAACATTTTATAATTTTTCTTGCGTCTAAAGTAAAAAGACGCATTATAACAGACAGTTGTCAATATGACGAGAGATAAACAAAAGTGAGTCTGTATCTAATTACTATTGCATAATCGTTTTGGACTGATTTGTTGATATAAAATGAAAGTATTGTGAATTTTCTGCGGAAATTCTTGCAAAAGCTACCAATGCTACTGACAGTGGTTTCCGGTAAAATATCGAAAACGATATGAAAAGTTTTATGATGTATTTGAAAGTTATACAAGAGTATGAATAACAGTGTGAATTGCGCTGATGAAACGGTACTTTTAGGTTATTTGCTTGTGATTCCAAAAGTTATTCAGAATATTCCACAACATCAAAAAGTAACATTTCGAGGATGTTAACCGATGTGCCTTCTACATCTTATTACTAGAAGTACTATACTACTAGCGATATTTTTAAAGATTGGTGTGAAAATAAACGTTCATTTCATTAGGCCAAAAGTTTTGATTACTTAATTTTCTGCCAAGTCAGAGAAGGAGAAACCAAGTGTCTTTGGTTCCACTACTCTATGTTAAAGATTACAATATCACTAATAACAACATACGGAAGCTTCCGCGGCTCATTTATGTCTTCTTGGCTGTCCGGGTGACGCCGCGTCGTTGGCTGAGAGGCGATTCGCCTGTCGTGAGGCAGGCTTCCTCAGAACAGTGACACCGAGGTACTGCGCGACCGGTGATATATATCGGACAGCCTAGAGAACATTGATATCAGTAAGTTTACTCAGTTTTTAGCGTTTTTAAAGGGGAAAAGTGAAGGAAGACGGAGAAGTCCAAAATACTTTCAAAAGAAGAGTGGCAAAAAGGCCACCACTTACTAAAAGGCCCTAGTGCGGTAATGAAGTACATTACCACACTAGGGTGGTAAACTATTTCATTACGAAACTATAATGGCATAATGTTTGACTTTAACCAAAGTGGATAAAGAATCAGTAAAGCCAGCAAGAGTGTTAACAACACCGTTACGTGTTTTGCTGCAGGTACGTTAACTTACAGCAATAAACAAAGCATAAAAAATGTGTATCAAGAAATATCCTACATTTTCACAAGTATTTGATCATCTATAGAAAAGGAAAAGAAACGCAAACTATGACAATCTTCTAATAAATAAGCTTACAAAAAACAATTGAAAACACCAATTCACAAAAAACTAACTTAAAAAAATTCTAATTAAATGTCACGAAATATCACTTAGCTTTACACAGAAGCAACGGACAAAAATATACAAAATCATAGAAATCCGCTCCCTAGGGATCACACAGTAACAATTCTTAAAGTGTGTTAATCCGCTAACGTGAAGACGTAACTTTACGTTGTTTATGTTTGTATGTTTCTTACACTCAGCAATGTCCAGGAAGTGTGTTAAATCACCAAATCTTCTCTGATATGTGTGTGTGTAATTTTAGGGTATCTAAAGTCGTGGGCAATATCATTATCAATATGCTTACGCCACATTTAAAACAGCCAACAAGGAGCAGTGCAGTTAGAGTCAAAACCCAAGTTTTGTTAACTTTAAATTTGTATGGCACTGGCTGTTACCAAAATCCTGTAGCCAAAAATTTGTTTCTGGCTGTGTCACAGTCTACTGCTTATAGAGCAATTCATGATGTTACTGTAGCTTTAAACAACCCGAAATATTTAATTCGGGAATTCATTTCCTCAAAATCTACAGAACTAAATGCAGTGAGACAATTGTTTTTTGAAAAATATAATACTGTTGGAGTTGGTTGTGTGGACTGCACACCTATAGCATTATGGCTTCCAAAAATCGTAGATGAAGGTAACCGTGAACACATACATGTTAACCAGAAGAACTATCATTCCCTCAATGTGCAGTTGATATGTGACTCACATCTTCGCATTCTAAATGTAAATGCCACATTTCCAGGATGTACCCACGATTCATTTTTTTTGAGAAATAGCAATATTCAAAATTTAATGAAGAAACTGCATGAAAGAGGCCATAGGGGATATTTTATTTGAGGAGATTCAGGGTATCCTCTAAGGCCATGGCTGCAAACCCCAATTTCAAATATTCAATGCAATACTCCCAAGGAAAGATACAACACCCATCACAGGCAGTATAGAAACGAAGCATTATAGAAAGATGCAATGGTAATTTGAAAATAAGGTTAAGATGTTTGTTAAAACACCGCGCACTGCATTATTCTCCTGAGAAATCGTCAAAAATTGTGAATGCTTGTGTGGTTCTTCATACATATGTCGTTTTCATAATTTAGCAGACATAGAAGAAGAAGAAGATGATGATGATGATGTTGATGATGATGTGGATCTAGGAGTGTATGATGAATTGTGTATTGAACATCCCACAAATCGTCAAGCACAAAATGAATTTCTAAAAGGAAGACAGTATCAGCAAACTTTCATTAGAAATTATTATTCATAAATTTTGAAATTAAATGAGTGTGTAAATATTTGATTGGATTGTCAATGCTTTAACAGGTATTTTTATAGTTTGTTATATTTCATAGTTTTAGTTGTTTTTTCAAACTTCAAATTTTTTATTTTCTACTTCAGCATCGTAAGCCGAGAGCGTTACATACAAAACAATCGATATTACTTAGTGACTAGACCATCGCGATTTACCAGTTGGATGCTGGTTGTCTTTATGTGTTGAACGTCTGTGAGTTTGTGATCTGGATCGTGTTCGTAGGTCGTCTGCTCTAATCGGGGTTTCCGTGACTTGCCCTATCGCATCCACGGGAATACCAGGCCAGGACTCTATAAAAAGGTCACGGACCCCGCGCAGTCTTACTTCCTATTCCCTTCCATTCATCTTACCTCAGACGCTATGAGTGCGACCCTTATTCCCTTCAGCCGGGACTCGCCAGCCAGGAAGACGCTGCCATTAAAGGTGGATTCAAAGGGTTTAAAGGTGATACTAATAAAATTACTGTTTGTGCAGGGTTACGTGGTTTCTAATTCTGGTAGGAGCAGCAACGGGAGCGATCTTACTATGTTTGTCTACATACTCCCGATATCAAACAAGTCCTGTCGTCGTTTCGCTGGAACGGAACTACATTGATTGGAACTTTGTGCTACCAGCCGCTTATATCTGTCCTGACACTTATACGGATGAGAAGAAGCTTTCAGATACAGCAACAAGGTATAGTAAATTTTTACAGGCGATATGATTCAGTACCGTTGAAACACGAGTGATGAGGTTTGTAATTTTTCTCATTTGCAATAGACAATGGTTTCTTTTGTTAGGTTCACATACAAAACTAAGCATGTTAGAAATTAGTTTCTTATTTCATTTTTTAATATTTTGAAAACTGTTATGTTACAATGATGTGACTCTTATATAATGAAAATGGATGGTAAAATCAGCCCATATTCCATTCATACAAAAACACTTTCACTTACCCTTTAGGATATTTATAACAGTTAATGCTCAGTTATATGGAATTATAGTATGGGAATAGTGTCATCCTATTGCCATATCACACCTAACTAACGATTTATCTTTGGAATTATATATTATATTTTTAAACACATTTTGTATTTATAAACAGATATGTGTGTGTGTTTTCGAACACAGAATTGTTCCCCTACATTTTTCATTGAATGGGCATGTCAATTATATGTAAACAATCATGAAAATGTGGTACTGGTACCTACTAAGAATATGTCATTATTTAAAACATGTGAAAAATATTTTGAGACTGACAATTTAGGATTTCGCACTTTCATTGTCATTTCATAATGTCCTATAATTATTTTTCAAAACAGCAAATTTACTGTGGCTCATGTCCACCATGTTGTATTTTTGCAGATTGGCGGGACAAGGTTACGCGAGTGGAAAAGTCGAAGAGTTGTCGGCCTTTCTGCAGGCGCTGGCCAACGCCTCGGCGTACGTGCGCTTGCCCGCACTGGAGTCCTTCCGCGGCAGGAAGGACCTGCCCACCGAGGGGTTTCTGGACCTCGTCATCGAGGTGCAGAATCTTCCGCTCTCTCACGCGCAAAATTTCTCTCTCTCTCTCTCTCTCTTGCAAACACTTCACACTCCCTCGGGAGCACATCATCCACTTCACTGTTCTCTCTCTCTCTCTCTCTCACTCTCTTTCACTCTCTCCTTCTCTATACTCTCTCTCTCTCTCTCTCTCTGTACTCTGTCTTCTTTAAATTTATTTAACAAGATCAGTGGGATTACCACTTCACAGGTATATTAGTTTTATGTATGTATTATAATCGATAGTAGCTCGAAGTTACGATTGTACTGTATTCGTATTGTCTGACTCTTCCTCTCTCGCTCGTTCGTTCTCCCTCGTTACTCTTCTTTTATTACACTCATATTTAGACTTATTAAGAACTGGCATCACTTGAATTTAAGACCCCAGGATACAAGTATGATGAATTTTCTCTCAAGTTAGTGATTTACATTTTTAAAATTATTCATGAAACATTAAAAAAAATAATAAGAACAAATATATTTTATCTGTAATAATCCACATATATGCTTCATATTGAATAAAAGTAATATAAATACAACTCTAAAATTCATTAGAACATGAACTTAATTATATTTTTTGTTACTTAAATATTTTTCAATAAGATTGCTACATTTTCAAGGCTGTTAGTCACGATAGATGTCTCTCTGTCACGGAATTTTTACTAAAACTACAACTAGATCCGTGGTAAAATATAATTAGATATGATAATTCCAAATTCAGAAGTTGAGTGAGAAATAATGTTAATGGTTTGTACAGCTTCGTAGATTTATTTATGCATATTACTGTGGCGGCACTTTCGAATCGACGGAATTATTGAAATGTGATTATGACATTTTGAGAAACAACGGTCACTGAATGCAGCCTTTGTAAGACGCCACTCGTCCGGGGGACTTCCCTTCTCGGCGACCCGCGGAAAATTTACGACAGGCAGCTGCCTGCCGCCTCGGCGCGATCCTCGCCACCCCGGCGCCGGGGTGGCGATAAACAAACCCCCTGACCTGCGCTCGTCCCAGAGAGAGGGTGCCTCTTAGCCGATGTTTATCATTAGAAATAACTTCAAAATTACAAACTCTGACAGATTCCTCACACGTGCACGCACCCAGCGTGAGAGAGAGAGACAGAACATTTTAATCTAGTGGAAATTTCCAGAGATCCTCGCATGGTGATTGGGCGAGAGAAATTTAGAACGTAGTATACTTTGACCAATTAGAATTATAGGAACATGGGGAGGGAGCGTTTTTCTTAAGAAGGGGTAACTCGGGGAGGGGGGAGGCGAGCTCTGCGGCGCTGCGCGAAGACGCGAAGAGAAGATTGGAAAAAGACGTCAAAGTGTTAGGACGTATTGTGGTAGAAAAGAGCATCACGGGTCGCGAAGTGGACCGGTGTTCTGGGAATGGGGCTGACCGCCGAGGCGATTGCTGTGCGTAAGATTGCTTAAGGGACAGTAGCAGATCTTATCCAACCGCGGTGAACAACTGTGAGCGTTCACGAACATTAATCCGACGCAATCGCGAAGCGTTACACATTTGTGTATCGGGGCCAGTCACCCACATGTGTTTGCGGCCCTCTGCTTCTGTCTGGGCCGGGCCAATATGTCACGCGAAGTATCTCGTGAATGAGCGGAGGAGACGGTCGACTCAAGACGGCGGGGCTACCGTTGACCTGCCCAGGAAACTTCGCCCCCATCAGCTGTCTCCAGACGCCCTAGAGAGGGGCCATTGACCTGCTGCCCTAGGGAGATCAACTCGCAATCACTAAATTGTGTATGCCCTAGACCCACGCGATTGGGTATATAACCAAGAGATTGCTCTTCAAGCAGACTTGTAACATTTTTTAAATTTTTTTTTATTTGTGTTAATGTCAGCGAGGCCGCGCATGGCCCAAATTATGTTTAATTTTAAGAATTTAACAAGTTGAGCTCAACGGGTAGGGTGATAGTAATTTCTTCACCCAGTTTCTTTCTTTTGTCATGTAACTTCCCTGGTTTTGGACCAGAAATAAACCTATCGTTAAATTCTGAATTATTTTTGCAACATCCTTCCTCCTCCACGCGTTCTCAATTTATAGAACTTGAAAAGCCCAACCGATCGAGCGCTGCCGGTGACAATTGGCTTTCCCGCCGTGGGGCTCGATTTAGTGAACTTTTATATCCCAGATAAGCGCCCTGAGATTTCTCATTCCAAAATTATAAATTTTCTAAATTTTTCGATTCATTTAATTCTCTAATTTAATGATGGATGGAAGGACGTTGCCGTGAAGTTAATAACTTGTGGGCTTTTGAGGACGTAATTTTGTGTGGTATTCTCTTTACAAGTGTTATTTTTCTGTGTGTTGTGTTGTGTGGTTACCGTGTGCGCGTACTAAGACGAGTGAAATCGCGTAACGTCAAAATGCTCGACGAGTCAGGTATCGACGTGGCGGATGACGAAAGTCCCAATGAGCAGTCGACGCAAGAACCCACCTTATGTGATATCTTGCGCATAATAACAGAACAATCAGAACAGATTTCCAAATTAGATCAGAAAAACAAGGAACAGTCGGAACAAATGTTTTCCAAATTAGATCAGAGAAACAAGGAACAGTCGGAACAGATTTTTTCCAAATTAGATCAGAGAAACAAGGAACAGTCGGAACAGATTTTTTCCAAATTAGATCAGAGAAACAAGGAACAGTCGGAACAGATTTCTGAAAATATTGGAAGGGTATCTAACAGCATAAGGGAATTGGATGAGAGGTTAAATGAAAGGCTTACTACGCATGAAAATAAATGTCTGGAGAGATTTGACCGCCTGGAAAATTGTTTAGAAACCCAAGCAGGTAAATTAGGGAAATTAGAACAAAAATTTGATCATGAGGTGGAGCTTGAAAATCAAATTAATGGAAGGTGTGGTGAAATAGAAGGGAACGTAGAGAAACTAAACCAGGAATTAGGACATTCGAAAGTTGAAACGACTGAAAATTTTAAAATCCTGAAAACAGAAATTAACGTGAAATTGCAAGCTTGTGATGGGAAATTGCAAGCATGTTATGAATCTGTCAATAAAAACATTACTGAAGTCAAACAGGAGATGGGCGAAAAACTTAATAAAATAGGACAGAAACTCCACTCCGAAGTTTCCCAAATAAACGACAAATTCGTTCAGATAGGTAGTGTAAGTGAGGATAACATCAGGGAAAGGGAAAAGAAACTGAAAGAAGAAATAGATCGCAGTGTAGTTGAGCTAGTTAAAGGGGAAATTGAGAAAGAACGAGAAAATAACCCCAGCCCGACTTCGAGTGGATCAGGCCTCCGCTTCTCGTGGGCGCCACCTCAAAGCTTGTATTTTTCTGGGAAATACGAAGAAAATCCTAGGGTTTTCCTAGATAGGGCGGAAAATTACATGAACCTCACAAATACAGTACCTCCCCACCTGAAGACAAAATTTATGCAAGAGCTTTTGCGTGGAAATGCGGCCCATTGGTTAACGGCTTTGACCCCTTTTCCACGAAATTACGAAGAATTCCGTACGAAATTTTTGAATCGTTATTGGGGAGAACAGAGGAGGTACGAATTTGAACGTGATATTCTTGAATCACGCTGGGAAAACCGAAATGGCCAGTCATATCTAGACTATGCCATGGAGAAAATCTCCGCTATTAAGTTGTGTGATCCGCTGGCGAATGATCGCAAAGTAATATGGCTGCTTACCGCTCATTTTCCCACGTATGTTCAGAATCTTGTTAATAGCGTGGGATGTCACGACTTGGACCGTTTTCAGGAATTGCTTGCGCAATTCGATAGGACGCGTAACAATTATCACGAAGAGAATCGCGGCAGAGATTACAATCAAGGAAGACCGCCGTGGCACCGTGATAATAGAAATCAAGGAAACGGCGCGAACGATCGACGGCCGCCACCTAATTCACATGAGAATCAGGGAAGTTTAAATGAAAGGAACGGACAGCAGAATTCGTCTAGGCCGAGTTCGACAAACTGAATCCGTCTGAGCTGTCTGGGTATCTGGGCTACGGACGAATTTGTTCAGAGATACCTTTTTTCGAAGTTGTGTCGGTAAACTATGCCTTCTTCGACCTTAATGATGACGAAAATACAACTGTCAAAGAACGTGCGAGAAAATGCCCTGTTATTGAGTTCCTCATAGGAAATATTTGCGTCCATGCCTTAATTGATACTGGGAGCGAGATTAGCGCAGTGTCAAAGAAATTATATTCCCGACTTATAAGCGAGCGTATTCCTGTACCGACTCTGCCCACGGCAAAATGTTATGTTGTAGGGATAGGAAGAAGACGTAGCAAGCCAATTTCAATGCAGGCTTTGATTTCGATTAAAATAAGGGAAATTTTGTTTGATGTGCCTTGCTTAGTGATTGATGATCTTAACCACGATATTATCCTAGGGGTTGATTTTTGAGAGAAAACGGTGGAATTGTAGATTTTTCAAAAGATATTGTGAGCTTCGGTGACGGTAAAGAAATTGTTATTGGGGATGATGGGGAAGATAGGATAGATCTTAGCATTTCATGCGTATCCTGGGACTTGGGGGGTGGGGGGAATGATGTGAACGGGGTTCTCTGCCAATATGTGCAGAAATGTGAAGTTTTGAATTATTATGAACGCTCCCAGCTGCAGAAAGTGCTACTAACTTACGTAGATGTTTTCAGGCGCCCCATTCATCCAGTTAAAGATTTTTATTTTCGAATCAACGTTACCGACGACTCGCCATTGAAACTGAGAAATTATCCCATCCCACAATCTCTAAGGGAGGAGGTGGATCATACAATTAAGAATATGATTGCTGAAGGCATCATCGAGAGGTCAGTGACTGCGTATTTGAATCCTATTGTTGTTGTTAAAAAGAAGGACGGAGGGGTCAGGATATGTTTGGACGCTCGGAGGATAAATGAAGTTACCATTCCGGAAAACGAAGCGCCGCAAAATCTTGACGAAATTCTTTGGAAATTTAATCAAACTAAAATTTTTTCAGCTTTGGACTTTTCTAACTCTTATTGGCAAATTGCTATACACCCTGACGACAAGAAATTTACTGGATTCCTATACAACGGCCTCACCTATGTTTGGAAACGGATGCCTTTCGGTTTAAAGAATAGCGGTGCAGCTTTCATTCGGTGCCTGGACGAGAAATTGGGTGATGAAATCAAACGATTTGTCACACCTTACATTGATGACATCGTGATCTCGTCTCAGAATTTTCAAGAACATCTTTGCCATCTAGAACAGTTATTAGAATGTCTTTCCTCCAATCACATGAGATTAAATTTAACCAAGTCGCAATTTTGCACACAGAGATTTCGTTCTTAGGTTATCATGTCAACACAGAAGGTGTTCAGATTGATCAAGATAAAGTCAGAACAATCGACCAAATTTCACGCCCGCTTAACCCTAAACAATTAAAAGGATTTTTAGGTATGTGTGTTTACCAATCACGATTTATTCCGGGATATGGGATACTTACGGCCTCATTGGTCAATTTATTAAGAAAGGGAACAAAATGGCAGTGGACCGAGGAACATGAACGGGCTTTAATCAGATTAAAGCAGCGTTTCGTAACGCTATTACCGAAAAGGAAGCGCTATCAATAATTTGGGCCCAAATTTTACAAGCCGTTCTACTCCAAACGGACAGTTCAAATGTAGGCATTGGTTGTGTGCTAACACAAACAGATGACGAAGATTCAGGGCATAAAATCGTTGCGGTCGCCAGTAGAGTACTTAGACTCAATGAACAAAAATTTTCTGTAACCGAAAAGGAAGCGCTATCAATAATTTGGGCACTTCAAAAGATGTTAGGATACTTAGCCGGAAAAAAATTTTATATAGTGACTGATCACAAAGCTTTAATTTTTTTAAAACGGTGTCACTGCACGAATGCGAGGTTGTTACGGTGGGTGCTTTGGCTACAACAATTTGATTTCGAAATTCTACATTGCCGAGGGATAAACAACCCTATCGCTGATTTTCTGAGCAGGTTGCCTTATGCGTCGAATCACCTAACCCAGAACGACACCATATTTTATATGAATGCCATCAGCCTAGATGTAAATCCCATTCCTGAAATGCAACCTCGTACTCTTCAGAGATTGCAGGAACAGGACGACATCATTGGCAGAGCCAAATCATTTCTTCAAGACTCGCTTGATCAGAATGATCCTCTATTTGAGAAATTCAGCCAAAATCCGGGCCTAGTCAAAATTTCGAACAATTTAGTAATGTTTAGAACAAAACAACAACCGGACGAATACCGAGTATGGATACCTGCTGAGATCACAGATAAATTGATACTTTATGTGCATCAAAAACATGGACATTTCGGCAGCAACAAAATTTTGAAGGTTTTGTTGACGTTCGCCTATTGGAAAAACATGGCAAGGCAGACTAGGACCACTATTTCAAAATGTGTGACTTGTCAGATGACAAAATTTCCTAACCGACACTACGACGGACCAATGAAACATGTGATCCCTTCCGCCCCTAATGAACGTGCCTGCCTGGATTTATATGGGCCTTTACCCACCGCTAGGTACGGGTATAAGCACATCCTTGTAATAATCGACGCTTTTTCAAAATTTACGCAGCTCTATCCCATTACTAGACCAACTGCGCAAAACTGCCTTAGGCGACTGACTCGCGATTTTTTTCAAACTGCCGGAACATATCGTAAAGTTTTGAGTGATCACGCTACCCAATTCACAGGAACGCTATGGAAACGAACTTTGGAAGGTGAAGGGATTTCTGTCATTTTTTCTTCTGTTCGGCATCCCCAATCTAACCCAAGCGAAAGAGTGATGAGAGAAATCTCGCGTTTTTTTCGAGTTTATGTCTCTCAGAACCACAAAGAATGGCCTCAGCTGATAAAGAACATTAATGAATGGATCAATGCGGTTGAACACGACTCTACCGGCATGACGCCGTATGAGGCCCATTTTGGAAAGAAGTCCAAACATTTATTCCCTTTGTTAGCAAGGTTATCAGGACTACCCATACCAAACTACGAAAATCGATGTAGGATCGTTTTAGAGAACCTCACAAAGAATGCCAAGAAAAGAGAGGCATTAGTTAAAAAACCGTATCAGTTTCAAATAGGTGATAAGGTGTTAGTTCGAACCCCTCGCATGAGCGACCAGCCCGCTGGACTCTTTCACAAGTTCTTCCCGTTGTTTACTGACCATTTATCGTTGAAGCCATCCCACACCGAATGTATGCCGCCTTAAAGACGAAAACAACCTCCCAGCAGTGTAATACATGGGTTTTGCGTCCCAAATTTTTTTTTCAATTTGAGACCATTTATAGAGTGAATGAATCAGCGGCATATTTACTTATCTCTGACCATAATTCGCCAGTATCCTAGGCTCTTCCGGGATAGTTTGCGAACAATGTATTGTTTTAGTAGTAGATTAGTTTAATTAATATTTAGCTCATAGCCTCCGTAGTGTAATACATGGGTTTTGCGTAAAGCAGGTACTAGACCAGATTAGCTAGAGAGTTTTAATTTAATTAGTGTTCACAATTTCTTTTAAACTGATTATCTTTGTGCCACCACTAATTTTTGCATGACGAGAGAAAAATCTTGCCTTATACAAGTAATTAAAAGACGCACTTTTTCTCTCTACTCGGAGGGGAAGGCTGATGTGGCGGCACTTTCGAATCGACGGAATTATTGAAATGTGATTATGACATTTTGAGAAACAACGGTCACTGAATGCAGCCTTTGTAAGACGCCACTCGTCCGGGGGACTTCCCTTCTCGGCGACCCGCGGAAAATTTACGACAGGCAGCTGCCTGCCTGGCCCTCGGCGCGATCCTCGCCACCCCGGCGCCGGGGTGGCGATAAACAAACCCCCTGACCTGCGCTCGTCCCAGAGAGAGGGTGCCTCTTAGCCGATGTTTATCATTAGAAATAACTTCAAAATTACAAACTCTGACAGATTCCTCACACGTGCACGCACCCAGCGTGAGAGAGAGAGACAGAACATTTTAATCTAGTGGAAATTTCCAGAGATCCTCGCATGGTGATTGGGCGAGAGAAATTTAGAACGTAGTATACTTTGACCAATTAGAATTATAGGAACATGGGAGGGAGCGTTTTTCTTAAGAAGGGGTAACTCGGGGAGGGGGGAGGCGAGCTCTGCGGCGCTGCGCGAAGACGCGAAGAGAAGATTGGAAAAAGACGTCAAAGTGTTAGGACGTATTGTGGTAGAAAAGAGCATCACGGGTCGCGAAGTGGACCGGTGTTCTGGGAATGGGGCTGACCGCCGAGGCGATTGCTGTGCGTAAGATTGCTTAAGGGACAGTAGCAGATCTTATCCAACCGCGGTGAACAACTGTGAGCGTTCACGAACATTAATCCGACGCAATCGCGAAGCGTTACACATTTGTGTATCGGGGCCAGTCACCCACATGTGTTTGCGGCCCTCTGCTTCTGTCTGGACCGGGCCAATATGTCACGCGAAGTATCTCGTGAATGAGCGGAGGAGACGGTCGACTCAAGACGGCGGGGCTACCGTTGACCTGCCCAGGAAACTTCGCCCCCATCAGCTGTCTCCAGACGCCCTAGAGAGGGGCCATTGACCTGCAAGCCTGCCCAGGAAACGTCGCCCCCATCGGCTGTCTCCAGACGCCCTAGAGAGGGGCCATTGACCTGCCTGCCGACCCTTCCAGCAGCCTGCGAGAGATCAACTCGCAATCACTAAATTGTGTATGCCCTAGACCCACGCGATTGGGTATATAACCAAGAGATTGCTCTTCAAGCAGACTTGTAACATTTTTTAAATTTTTTTTTTATTTGTGTTAATGTCAGCGAGGCCGCGCATGGCCCAAATTATGTTTAATTTTAAGAATTTAACAAGTTGAGCTCAACGGGTAGGGTGATAGTAATTTCTTCACCCAGTTTCTTTCTTTTGTCATGTAACTTCCCTGGTTTTGGACCAGAAATAAACCTATCGTTAAATTCTGAATTATTTTTGCAACATCCTTCCTCCTCCACGCGTTCTCAATTTATAGAACTTGAAAAGCCCAACCGATCGAGCGCTGCCGGTGACATTACATACGCCTTTTTGTCAGGAAACGTCGATAAATGACTGTCCAATTAATGTATTCTCTGAACAAGCAAAATTCCATTTCTCAATAATTAAAACTCTTCAGTATGATTTGCCCCTTTAAAAATGTTTAGTTTATGTTTAACTATGTATTCTATTACTGAATGTGAAATATCTCAAAACTAAACATGGTTCGCATTGTTAAAGTTTATTTTTTCCTTTTTGGTTTCACAGGCAAGTTTTGTCTGGGATGGGCAGACGCCTGGACTCTTTCCTACTGTCACAGAAGTGGGCATATGCTATGCTGCTAACTCCATTGTAGCAAATTACACTTCGACAAAGTTAGTATTTTTCACATATTCATATTATACATTTACATGTTATGTTGTTATTCCTGATATTATTATTATTATTATTATTATTATTATTTTATTATTATTTTTGTTGTTGTTGTTGTTGTTGTTGTTGTTATTAACTCTTCTCCCTTATCGTAACGAACGTGAAGAATTTGACTGCATTTCGCAACATGACAAATGTCAACAAGGGCCCTCGAGCGCAATGACTTCGTATTTAACCTCAAACTTTTAAGGCGGAGTTGTCGCTTTGCTACACGTATCCAAGTTCATGACGAGACCCGCGCCTTCCGTCAACACAATTAACATAAAACTTTATCCACCCTATCTAACTCTCTTTAATCCAAAATATCTTTCTGCTGAACACACACGGCACCATTGATGATGTACTTCGAGTGTCGAAGTTTGTGAAGAGGGTTCGGCCTTCTATGCAATCAATACAAAACTCCTTGTCCCTCCAATGAAAAATTTCTTACGCTTTTTATGCCAAAATACTTTTTAAATTTATTAAAACATTACATTCGCATTCGAACTGCAAAACAGAATGCTATCGTTCTTGCCACTACTTCTACGCTTTCATGCACCGATCTTGCTAATCGGAGTCGATACTCTGGATAAGATGATGATGATGATGATGATGATGATAATAATAATAATAATAATAATAATAATAATAATAATAATTATTATTATTATTACTATTATTATAGTAACATAATAAATAGTAATTTTTGAGTGCTTCTCGTACTAACTTAGCTATCTCTGTAGCCTTGAGGTGATCTGCAAATCAGCAGACGAAACGTACGATTTAACCCTCTATTTCGATTCGTTTAAAGAGCTGGAATCATAATTAAAACTTTAATCATAATAATAATAATAACAACAATAATAATCATTATTATTATTATTATTAATTAATGATAAGTGATAGTTTCCCTTGATGACTAGGATTTTAAATGTACTTTATCGTTTTAAATATTCACTAATAAATTAAACGTTAAGACAAATATATAGTGCGATCAGTATTCAACTGAATACTGATGGCATTACTTCGATATTTTTTACATTATTATGAATGAAAAACAATCAGCCCACTTCTAATTAATGACGTTTTACTTTTTCGCTACTGCTTACGCAGTAGAGAGAAAGTTACATAATGCTGAACAAAAAAAAAACGGCGAATTTTCGGCAGAAAAACTCTTAATACAGGGGCCTAGTAACGAAAAAGTGGATCTACTACTTTTAAGAATAAATGTTGTAATTACAATAGTAATATTCAAGTATTCTGTTACAGCAAAGAATTTCGAGAAATGATTTATTCCGGGGTGAGATGGCCCGCTATGAGTATTAGTTCCCTCAAGAAGGCGCACGAATACACGTATGAAGGCATCAATTCTGGCTACTGGGTGAGTTTTATTTACCTATGAAGACGTTTCCTTGATTGTTCAACTTAAGTACTCTGAAAATACTTAAAATATAATTTCAGAAGAACAAATAAATGCAAACTAATGAGGCACTAGCACCACTCACTTCAGACCCTCGCGTAGGTTAGAAGTTATGGTTCAGATTAGAGTTAAATCTGAATTTTATTGAAATCGATTTTCAGCTAATTTGATATTCAAACAGATTTTTGTGATTTATTTTTAAAATTATTGAATGAAATACACGTTTTAAAATTTTCTCGTATATTTTCATTGAAATTCCTGAAGTAGTAATTTATTAAATAAAAGTTAACAGAATAACATGCAACTGATTGTATGTTATACTTTACAGAGCATATGGATATTTTAACTAGTGAAATAAACAGTAGGAATTGTACACATGTTACGTAAGCTATTTAGTTATAGCATTACAAAACGATTAAGAAGTATATTGAATTTTTGGCATTCAATTCAAAGTTTAAAATTAGTTAGATATATTTTCTTCAGTAACTTATGAGCTAGCAGATAAAAGTATACAAATTCTTACTGCGCATGTCTTCAGTCAGCAATGAATACCGCGGGCTGCAGATGGGGAAATGTGAAACGTCATTCATAAAAGTAGCCAATTTCCATTTTAAGATTTGATTTCTCTTACTAAAGTTTTACCACGATAAATCCACCGTGAAAAAGTTAATTGCATTAAAAAACTTAAATGATCTTTTAAACTACCTAAAACGTTATTTTAATCTATCTTAGAGTGCCGTTTCCGGCAGTTATTTTATGGTACAAAATTGTGTTTGTTCAAGAAGAGTTGACCAAAATAAATTTTAAACATAATACAGTCGCGTGACACATTATGAAAATAATCCTTTTTTATAAAATTGATCGACACGAGTCGAATGAGTCGAACATTTCGGACGAGTCGAGTCCAAAATTTGCCTCGACCACCAGTCGGGAGCTTAGATCTTGTCCCAGCTGGGACGGTGTGCCGCTGGTGGGATATACCTGGTTGGAGAAAAACCAGAAAGCACTACACTTACAGAATTAATGACATTAGCAGTTGTCGCGCTTGTAAGCACCAATTGATCAATCAGTCGAACATTAGTTTCGAAAGAGGTACCGTAAGTGAAAAGGACGGACTAAAACATACCGATGCACGTCCATCGCTGATATCGAGATTATAGTAGATAGGATAAATGTTTCCAATTTAGAGAGGGAGTAGAGGGGTCGAGGAGGATTATTTTTTTCTATAGATATGTAGAAGGGGAAATACACATCAACCCTCTGCAATGGCAAGGTTCCAACTCACAAAATCGAATAAAATCAGTGGTTAGTGTTACAAGATTCTATCTTACTTCTACAAGTATAACAATATCTTTCTGCAATATATGAACAAATAGCTACCGTTAAAAATCACTACTGCAGGAGAGATGATGAGTTAACGAAACACTGACAAAAATTTACTTGAAACGATTGAAATGTTTTTTGAACCTTTTTGTTTCAAACGGTCGATATAACAGTCATACTACTAGTATGTGCAACGTTTGCCCCTGATTGTTAGGCAACTATACATGCAGCGGTGTACGACAAGTACACGAAATCTTTTTGATTGAGTCAAAACGTGACCTGCTGAATACTAATTCGTAATGAGTTGTTTTACAGTCAGTCGCAAATGTGATATATGCAATATCGTTGTATGAAACTTCCTACCGCATGATCATTGACAAAAAAATATCGATTTCGATCACTCTAAAAGACTTAAATGTCTATAACTTTCATTCTGAGGCACCTCTGCGGGTAACGAGTGGCCATTGCGTCAGTAATACAGTAACAAAAATTGAATAATAAAAATGAATACTTACTAGAGTCTTTAAACTTGCAGAACATGGAATTTATCTCTGCTAATTTTGAGGATTAGAACATAAACTATTTATTTCGTATCTCTTATTACTTTCTCCCTAAGGAATAGAGAGAAAGTTAAGTAATGCTGCGCGAAAAACGGCCAAGTTTCGGCAGAAAAACTCTTATTACAGGGCCCTGGTAACAAATAAGTGGATAAATCCAGTTGTTTAATAAAAACAAAAAAATCCTCTAACTCATGGTGTACCCAGAAGCCATGTTTTGTGGGTCCTTGATTCCGAAAAATCGAATGACGGCAAAACGTCTATCTGTCCATCCGTCTGTCAGTGAAGAACGTCTGTGTCCGTATGTCCCTCTGTTTGGAGAAAATCGGCTAAACCGTTCAACCGATTTTCTCCAAAATTGACATACCCCAGTCGATCTGGTTGATGTCCCGACCTCTTGAATTTGGAACCGTTATTGTAATATTTGGGGGTACTTTACATGAAGAACCTGGGACATTTTTGAAATTAAAAAAAGGCTTCATTGTCTTTTATTAAATTTTGTTGTTGGATAGTGGACTTCAAGGGATTTAAAGACTTCGGGACTTTAAGAGAATGATGAGGTCTCATGTCCATTGAAACCCAGTGATTTTTTGAAAATTGAAAAAGTTCAAAATTTTTTCCGAGTTTTACTACTACTAAAATTTTATAGATAGCGTTTTCTCCTTAATAAATTCTGATCCTTACAGATAAATTTTGAAATAATGTAATGTACAATTTTTCGAACATTTGAGTGCTTTTCGCGTAATTATGCGCTGAAATAGGGTGTAAGTGATATTTTAGCTCGACTAGTTTAGTATTTAATAGGTACACTAAAAATCTTAATATTGGCACTGCAATAACATAATATAAACCGGTACTTTTGGTGTCTCAAAGACGTTCAGGAAGTAAAATATCGATCATTTGGAAATAAATTTAAGAAAAACAGAACTTAAATCCGTCCATTATTAGGCAAGGGATGAGATACTTAGAATCAGTTATGCTAATAGACCCCTTGCATTTCACACAATGAATTTAGTATTGTAGCTCAAGAACTTTCAGAAACTACGACAGTATTGTTTATTGCGGTCACAACGGCTTCTTTTACGAGTACTCTGTGCATGCTAAGATAATTCTGGATTGATTGATTAGTGCTTTCGGGTGCGATATCTGCTTAGGTTCTTAGTCCCGTAAGTGCAGAGCATGTTTTGATCACGACAGGAGACGGAAATCTTTTCCCTTTGAATGTCTAGACCCGGTGGAATTCCTGCTTGCAGGTTTTTTACCAACCAGATATATCCAATCAGTGGAGCACCGCCCGAGTCAGCAAACCCTAAGCTTCCGACAGGTCTTTCAACATGTGTGGTAGTGTAGTAGACGTAAGTGTGTGTGTGTACGTAAAGGGTGAGGAAAGGACGAGAAAAAGGAAGGAAAGATTTGCGCGCCCGTTTTTTAGGGCACCGCTCCAGCACTCTCCTTTTATTGATCGAAGAAACCACGAAAAACTCCCGATCGGAGTAGTCGGCCACTAAAATTCCCCGCCAGACATAAGACAATCCTGAAACCGCTAAGGCTGAAGGGCCTTAGCTGCCTCGGCTCGAAGGGTTGCGGGTTGAAATCCCGTCTCGGGCATGGATGTTTGTGTGTTCGTGTTGTTCTTACGTTTTCTTCTCATAGTTACCTCTACAGTTGAACAGTTACAGTACAGTACAGCAATCACAGTGGTCACTTTATGACCAAGTTTTCAAAAAGCGAGCTAAAAATAATCTTGAAAGCCAGAGCTTGTCAGAGGGCGGTGACCGGGAACGATGGTTCAGTGCATTAACAGATGCCACTGCAGTGCCTCTGACCGGGAGGTCCTAGCTTCGAGTCCCGACGGCGGCAGGAATTTGACATTAGCTTTTCAGCGAGGTTGAATTCAGTCGCTGTCTGGTGGAGAATTCTAGAAACCGACTGCTCTGATCTGTAGTTTTCCATGGTTTCTCCGATCAACACCAGGCGAATGCTGGAGCAGTACTCTAACAAATGGGCCACGCGCGATTTTTTCTTCCTCTTCCTGGTCCTATCATCACCCCTTACACAAACATTTACACTAACATGCTCTACACTACCACACATGCCGGGAGAGAGGTCGGGGACTTAAAACCTCCTGGCTGGGGTAGTACCCTGCTGGTGGGAGATATCTGGTTAAGGAAACCTCCGCTAGTCGACGATAGGTCGGCGCCAGATCTCACCCTCCGGTGGGGGAAGATCACCGCCACCTCCCGATGAAAAAACACGCGCGACACTTACGGGCCCGTCAACAACTAATGACCATAGCAGTTGACGCGCCCGGAATGCTTAACAATCAATCAATCAATCTGAGGGCGGCGCGGTGGGGGGGGGGCGTGCGCAGGGCTACATCCACGCGGCGGACTCGCTGCCGTCGCTGGTGCGATCGACGAACCACGCGGCGCACGCGTCGTCGTCCAAGGTGCGAACGCGCGCGCGCGAGACGTACGCGACGAGCGCGGCGCGCTCCCTCTCGCCCAAGCAGCGCGGCTGCCGCACGGAGGACGAGAGCCCGCCCGGCGCGCCGCGCCCCATCTACACGTCCAGCGCGTGCCGCGAATGGTGCCGCGCGCTCCTCGCGGGCAAACTGTGCGGATGCAGGCCCTACTTCGTCAACATCTGTGAGTACGCCCGCCATTTTGGGCATGGTGGTCTTTTTCTACGTCTTTTGCTTGAAGAGCTCTTGGCTGACGGGAGGAGACCGCGACGAAGGCTGTCATGCCAACGTTTCGAGCGAACTGTCGCGGTCTTCCCCAGGGCTGGTCAGAGGTGGTCGAAAGATGGTCGGAACATTGACATCTCAGCCTTCGACGTGGAGTCACCAGGAGAGACAAGAATATCTGTAAGACTCTGGCTGCCGAAACCTGCTATTTCACTGTCTCTTACTCGTGGTGCTGTAGGCTGTCCGGGAGACACCGCGTCGAAGATTGTGATGCCGACATTTAGACCATCTTGTCGTGGTCTTTGTCAGGGCTGGTCTGAGGTGGTCGAAAGATGGTCGAAACGGCGGCGTCACAACCTTCATCGCGGCGTCACCTGGACAGACAAGAATATCTATAAGACTCTCGCCGCGAAAGCCTACGACTTCACTGTCTCTTACTGGATGTGCTCTTGGCTGTCCGGGAGACGCCGCGTTGTATATTGTGATGCCGATATTTAGACAATTTTGTCTTGGCCTTCCTCTGGGATGGTCTGAGGTGGTCAAAAGATGGTCGAAACGTTCGCATCCCAATCGTCTATGCGGAGCCACCCGGACTGACAAGAATATCTGTGAGACTGTCGATGTGGAAACCTACGATTTCACTGTCTCTCACTGGAGGTGCTCCTGGCTGTCCGGGTGACGCCGCGTCGAAGATTGTGATGCCGACGTTTCGATCATCTTGTCGTGCTCTTCCTCAGGGCTGGTCGGAGGTGGTCGAAATATATTCGAAACGTCGGCATCCCAACCTTCGACTCGCAGTCATCCGCACAGACAAGAATATCTGTAAGTCTCTGGCCGCGGAAGCCTACGACTTCACTGTCTCTTACTGGAAGTGCTCTTAGCTGTCCGGGAGACGCCGAGTCGAAGATTGTGATGCCGACATTTAGACTATATTGTCGTGGTCTTTCTCATGACCGGTCGGAGGTGGTCAAAACATGGTTGAAACGTCGGCGTCTCAACCTTCGACGCGGAGTCACCCGATCAGACTAGAATATCTGTACGGATATTCTCTGGCTGCGGACGTCTCTTCACTTCACTGCCTCATACTGGAAGTGCTCTTGGCAGTCCGGGAGAATCTGCATCAAAGGTTGTAATGCCGACGTTTCGACCATCTTGTCATGATCTTCCTCAGAGATGGTCTGATTTGGTTGAAAGATGAATGAAACGTCGGCATCACAGCCTTGGACGTGGAGTCACCCGGAGAGACAAGAGCACTTTCAATAAGAGACAGCAAAGTCTCTAAGCAAAGCCACAGGCACCACGACCAGTCTTGAAAGTGCTCTTGGCTGTCCGGGTGACTCCAGTCGAAGGTTGGGTGGTAACGTTTCGACCATCTTGTGGTTTTCCTCAGGACTGATCTGAGGTAGTCGAAAGATGGTCGGAACGTCGGCATCACAGCCTTCGTCGCGGCTTCATCAGGCCGGCCAAGAACACTTGGAAGACTCTGACAGCAGAAGACAACGACTTCGTCAAGACTAATGAAGACATTATTTTCGATGTATTTTTCTTACCCGTAGTGACGTCAATTTCTCGTGATCTTTGAACTAGAGAAAGTATCCTGGATTTATTAATAGAGAATGTATTATAGATTCCTTTCTAGGTTCTATTATTAAAAAACACCTCATCAAAAATGTAGCAGCAACTGTGGATTTATTGCCAATCCAAATGGAGGCACAGACAAGTGTTAACACTTGGTATCGTGCTAAATGTTGCATTTTACATGTGGAGATGAGTTAATTTTCCTTTATTTGTGCAGCCCAGGTCAAGGAGTGCGACGTGGATGGATTGTTGTGCCTTAATGACCACATAGGTGAGTGTAAAGGCATTCAAAATATTATCAAATTCGCTAAAACAATTCTGAGACAGTGACTCCTTTTACAAGGAGAATCCTTCGCTATTGAGTTTTTTAAATGTAGACGCAAAGGAGGTAAATTATTTGAAGAAAAGCATATGTGAATGGAATTGATAGGTATAGTTAAAAATGTGTTTTAGTGAAACTAAAAAAACTGTTTTCGGTACTATTTATGGAATTATTTAAAAAAGAATTGTTTTTTTTTGATGGGTTAATATTCAAGTCTGTGATGATAACGCAATATTATTACATATTTTACAGAAATACCTTTACGACTATCAAAGCTATATTATACAAATTATTTCATACTACTTTTTACCCACCAACTTGTAGCCATGTAATATTGTATTGTGCACTTTTCAGATTTAAAGATGGAAATTTATGTTCACTAAACTTTCTCAAACATTATCGAAACGTTGCCAACTAATATATAGTTTATCCAATCCAAATTTACAAAATCACATAAAAGATAGTCGAGGAGTGTAAGCACAGTTTATGATGTAATTGTAAGATTGCATGACGGTATTTGTAATATAAAAATGGCGGTTCTTAAAGACTGGTGTGATGAATCTTTAAAGTATTGCCGGTTTGAATCAACACACCGAATTCGATCGAGTTTCCACTTTTGGAAGCATTCCTGGAACTTTTCCTTCTGGAAGGTTTTCAGAACCCTGTTCATATTTTTCTGAACGGTTTCAATCACTGCCTAAACGACTTGCTATTAGTTAGCACGTTCAGGAGGTCATTTTGTGCATATTTGACGCGCTGTTCGTGTCTAGATGCTCTCCGTTTCCTGCGCAACCACACGACGGGCGAGCGCCTCGACTGCGGATGCGCGCCGGCCTGCAACGAATTTAGCTTCGAGGAGCTCAAGGTCACCGTCGACTTTCACGCTCTGTGAGTTGCCGCGCCACGCGCCCGCTGACCCATGTGCACGTCATAAAACGAGTAATTGAAAGAAACCGAAATAAAAGTTGCCAACTTCTAGGACAAGTGGGAGGCGAAGATTATCACGTTTTGCCAATGAAAGTGTGATGGAAAATCTCGTGAACGAAGTTACTCATGTGACTCCATTGTCCCTGATACAAAGGTGACTCATAGGCAATTATCCCTGATAGATCACTCAACTAGTTTCGCAAGTACATGAAATCTCTTTGCGTCATAAAATGTACTTTACTTACATCAGGGCACTCATTTTTTAATTTTAAAAGTCTAATAAAGTTTGTAGCTTATAATTGATGTCAAAATCCAGTGTTACGTAGGGATTGAAGAAAAATACTAAGACACAGCACGTGTTCAATAAGTAGAACCATGTAGGCAGAAGGGTGGAATAAAAAAAATTGCCAATACCTGCAAATCCGAAAAAAATAACCCTCAGTTTTTGTTTTGCGCAGTGAGGTAAAAAAACGACACCAGTGTGTTAATGTTTTGCTCCTCAAACTAAAAGTGTTTCAATTAAATACATTTGATAGAATACATATAACTATATACTACTAAATATATTGGGCTGGAACGAAATATTGCTTGACACATGTTCTAGAGTTCGGTTGGGCTATTGCGGATAGCGGTTTGCTGTTAATTCTATTGCAAAACATCCCCGAAAGTGTGCTGTTGTCGAAACATTCAATTTCCGAGGTTCGCGGTTTACTTAGACGTAGCTGAACAGAGAAAAATATAATTTTCGAGCGCTTCTTGATATGGAGCTGCAAAGAAATTAAACAAACTTTCTTTCTAAATCATTAGAAAAATAATGTTATTTTTATTTACGTTGGGGAATCAATATGTTTAAATATATTTAAATATAATTTACAAACACTGCTAATTTGATTATTATCTAAGATTTTCATTTTAGAAGACAAGTGGAGTGTGCATTAAAACTTTCATTCTAGTAGGTGTTTGTTGCATTTATTATGCTTTCACGTAACGTTTCTATATATTCAATCGTTAATCTAAATAAAAATACAGTATGAGGAGCAACTAATCAAAACGCTTGTCCACTGGTGGCCAAAATTGAGGTTGATATGAAATCATGTAGTTTTTAATAAGTTCTACAAGCTCCTGCTTTCAGATTTCTTCAAACATGTTTTAACACATTAAATTAAATGCTTTTTGCATAGCGTTTCTTATGAACGTTAAAAAGAACGCTGGAAGTTGTGTTCGCTCTGTCCACAGAACGCAAATTCTACCAAAGCCTGCTGCCCTCGGACAACAAGTTATAGAAATGTCGAGGGTGCGGTTTAAGCGAGACGTACTGTTCTCCATCGTGGACCTTTGTGGTGAGAATCCTTCTGTTGCTCTGTTAATTTATTGTTCTATTAAAACGCTTGCAAGTTGACCCACATTCTGTAGAAAGTTGCAGAGATAACTGCTTGGGGGAAGGTTGGAAATTCCAATTTTGTTCCTTAAGTTTGAATGTTTTATAAGAGGCAAATAATTATTTTTTATATTTTCATGAAATTATCAAAAGTACAGCGGCAATTATTGTGAAGAGGCAAATATATAAAAAAAACATTTAAAACATCAAAAAAATATTTTAACCTCATTAAAATTGGTCTATAATGGTGAATATATTGTAGTAACAATTCCTGGTAAAGTCAAATTTAAATGTTCGACGTTTTGAAAAAAATCATTGTCCTCTTCAGGAATTATTAAAAATTCTTGATTATTTTGTTTAAATTTTAACTTCACCTTCGCAATTTCGTAGATACGTGACTACCTACTCCAATTGACCTTTGCTCAATTGTTTTTTTTAATTAAGAGCTATTTTCAGGACGATGTCCCAAACATTACTTCATTGGGTCAAAACGTCCAACTTTTGAGGTGAAGAAATTATTTCTGATTCGTTATAGTAAAATCCATTGCCGTCTTGTTTTCGGCACTCCAAAATTTCTCAAACTGATTCTATGATTTTATAACATTAAATTGACACGTGGTAATTATATTTCCAATTTCAAATCTTTTATTTTTTGAACATGTCCTTTGTATTTTACTGAACGTCTTTATTTGTTGCCTCAGTGTGTAACTCACATATGAACTAATGAATGAAAAAAATCATTAGCTATATGAGATAACTTAAGCTTGTTTATCTGCACAGTGTCGTTCGGGGGCGCTGTGGGACTGTGTCTGGGCTGCTCCGTTCTCACCCTGGTGGAGTTGGTGTACTACCTCTCCATCCGAGTGCTGCTGTCGTTGCGCAGCCGTTGACGCTCACGCATTTCGAGAACCTTCTCAAAAGGTAAGACATCCCACAATGCAGTTCACTTTTAGTTTTTTTAGCGTCAGTTCCGCGGAATTGCAGGGATCGCAAAACCTCCCCTTCGGCAAATGCCGTTTATGATGGGGGATACTAACGTCGGAACGTGTTCTCCCATTGTGCCTCTGGACGGATTTGGGGAGATTGAATATGTCGATGGGAAGGAAATGAAAAGGATATATCGCCCCGGTCAATGGCTAATGTTACAATGTCTTGTCCGGAAGTGACCAGGAACCACAAGGGAACCCACTGATCAGAACAGTCGGCCCAAAATATCAATTCCAACAGGCGCCACCTCATCGATGTCAAATATATCAAGAAATTTTCTGGCACTTTGCGGCAACGCACTTGTGACCTCAGTTGTACGATCGAAGATCTTGCACCGGCTTAGGTGGCTCAGGGCATCAACTGACGTCACTCCAGTGCCTCTGTCCGGGAGGTCCTAGAGTTACAGTCCCCACGATAGCAGGATTATATATACACACTTGATAACTGGGTCGACTTCAGCTGCTGTCTGGAGAATTCTAGCAGCTGGCTGCTCTGGTTGGTAGTTTTCTGTGATTTTTCCGATCAACACAAGGCAAATGTCGGAATAGTACCAACGAACCACGCGCCATCTTTCCTTCCTCTTTCTTATCCTATCCTCAGCCCTTACACCCACTTACATTTACATGCACTACACTACCGCACATGCCGAGAGACCGATCGGGAGCTTAGAGCTTGTTCCGGATGAAGCGGTGCAGTAGGAGATACCTGGTTAGGGAAATCCCCGAAAGGCTACGTGTAGTCGACGCCAGATTTCACCATCCAGCAAGGAAAGATTACTACCACCTTTCATCGCAAAGCAAGCACTACAATTACGAGACTAACGACTATATCTGTCGGCGCGTCCAGAAACACGAAATAATCAAGCAAAGGCGTTGCCTTCGGGCATGCCGCTAACAATATTGGTAGTATTCGATTTCACAGTAATGTACATATTCCTGGGAGAGTGTTTGATTTTCCACCAAAGTCTCGGATCACCTTGGTGATGGAATGTGAAGCGAAAGTCCATAATGTGAGATTGCCGTATACGCGGGTGAAGTTATGCTTTTCAAATGAATTACAACTTATAATAAATAAATCGTATATCCCATGTCTTAGAGGTTTGGTCGATGAGAAAATTATGCGAAAAATACTAAAAATTGTGATAATATGAGATGTCGCAATCCGAAAAATTAATTTTAGAGATCATGGAATGCAGTAATTTCAAACATTTAACATCGATTCTTGGCTAGCAAAAGGAAATGAAAATATAGAAGTCTGTTAAGGAAAAAGTAAGTCATAAGTAAGTTAAGTCATAAAACGTTTCAAGGATTTTATGTGAAAGCAGGAGTTGAACAAGTAGTTTATGCCTCGCCGAATCATAATCCATGTGGAAAAAATACCCACAACTCTTTAAACTGAAATTATGTGCCGTTCACGCCTTAACTGTCTCGAAAACCCGCGTAGGCTAAGTACAGTTGCTGTGACGAGATGACGAAAATATCTTTCAAAAAATATATTGAATGAAAATTCCGAATTTTTATGTTTTCACGTAAGATTACGCAAGGAAATGTTTCAGAACTGTTTTGTTGTTTTCAACATTACCTAGTAAACGTTTGAGACAGTTCGTGCTCAATTCCACGGATGAACGCTGATTGAAAATGATTCCTCTTCCTAATATCTACAAATATAATGAATTCGTGATACTCAAAAAGGAGTACAGAAAAAATCTTCGTAAATTTCCTGAGATTCTACAATTTTTCTCGACCTTACTCTCGATTTGGAAAAACTTACAAAAAATCCTCTGTTGAGGGTGAAATCACGAAGTGAAGCAGGCGAAGCACAAATGTACCGTTAAATACATTTCACCGTTTCATTCACCGCAGCTTCTCTCATTAAGTAAGTCAACACACTTTAATGTAAATGAAGCAACGTGAGAAATGGAAAGGGGACATTATAAAGAAGCTCTCAAATTATTACAAAAAGTACAACAATTTATTAGAAAGAATATTTTCCATTTTCTGGCTGAGTCCATCAATATTATGGTTATAAAATGATTAGTTAAGTTACAAACAAAAAAAAGCACGCAATAAAAAATGTATATAAACATCACTAATTTCTTTTAAATTTCGAAAACTCACAAAATTCTTGAATTCCTACAAACAGTATTCAAAGCCGCTCAGAAATTCGCGAAATATCTTCCATTTTCGAAAGCGTTGGTAAATTCTAGAAAATTGTATATTTAAAAAAAAAGCAGATGTTACCGAATTTCTCAAATCGTTTAAAAACTTGTAATCACATTTCTTGGAAAAATTTCGAATTTCCCCACAAGTCTTGCCTTGGCGCGGGATGGATGTAAGCGCGGTTGCGGGTCAGGAAATTCTTGAAAATCCTAAAAATTATTAAGAATACCGGTTTTGTTGAATTTCTGAAAACGTTGAGAAATTTCCGAACTCAAAACGTCCGGGGAAAGTAATCGAATTTCGCCCCAAGTTGCCCCCCTTTGGCGGGGCGGGCGGGTGGGGGGTCACGGGTTGACGAGGACGTAGCAGAAGGCGCCGCTGTCGAGGCGCGGCTGGGCGCGCACGAAGTGCTGCAGGCCCGAGTGCGCCAGGTCGCAGAAGGGCAGCGCGGCGCCGGCGCCCGCGCCGGGCCCGGCCAGGTCGCAGTGCGCGGCGGCGAAGCGGCGCGCGCGGCCTCGGCCAGCGGCAGCAGCGCCCGGCGCCGGCGCCAGCCCAGCTCCAGCGGCCCGCGCAGCTGCCCGTCGTGCAGCTGCCTGCGCACGCCACGCCAGCGGCACACCGAGCCTTTCACAATGCAATCACAAACACAAGCATAACACATAGACATATGTGTGTATTTGGCGTTTTCAGTCGGTAGTCCGACTTCGCCGGACAGCAGCAACCGGTGTCCCCCTTGCCTGGGCCTATTTAAATTTCCATGCTCGGGGGTAAGAGCGACACGAGGCGAATATGACGTATTCTCTTCTCCGTTAGACATTAGCATTAACATAAGACATTAACATATAACATAAGACATAAGACATTAGACATTAACATAAGCGAAGAGTTGGCGTATTCACAATGTCGAACATAAACAGGCAAAATAAGAGTTTCTATTGGCTATGAGACATTCTAGTTTACTATTGGTTGGATATGAGAATCGATTTCGAGATTTCAAAACAAATACGACAAACACAACCACGCAGCACACGAATAGTTCGCCTATCGACTCCGATACTCGATTTTGAGTTATCGAACTGTGATTGGCTCATTCCTTATGTCTGACATAAGCATAGCACATAGACATAGACATTAACATAAGCGAGGAGTTGGCGTATTCACAATGCCGAACATAAACATAGGCAAAATAAGAGTTTCTATTGGCTGTGAGACATTCTAGTTTACTATTGGTTGGATATAAGAATCGATTTCGAGATTTCAAAACAAATACGACAAACACAACCACACGAATCGACACGAATAGTTCGCCTATCGACTTCGATACTCGATTTTGAGTTATCGAACTGTGATTGGCTCATTCCTTATGTCTGACATAAGCATAAGCACAGAAGCTTGAAGCTTGCAAGCTCTTAAGTTAACGTCTTACGTGTTATGCATATGCGAACGCATTGTGAACGAGTCCAGTTGTAGACGTAGTCCTAACTTTTATGTTAACGCCATGCTTATGCTTATGTTTCATTGTGAATGGGCCTTTAGGCCGTGTCCTGTGTGAGCTACAGCTTGCGACAGCGACACGCGACAAATTTCAAACACAGTATCTTATGGGCCCGTCCTGCGTCGGCGACATCCGCGACGAAGCGACGAAAGCGCTACAAGCGGCGGCGCCGAGATTCAAACATGTTTGAATCTTGTCGCCGCTTCTCGCTGTGTCGCACGTATAGTTTCGCTGCTTTGGTCTTTAATTTCCCATTTCAAGGATGTCGAATAACGATATAACGGAATGTTTAACTGAAGATGTGAAAAATACAAGGGAATTATGGAACAAGAGATTGAATAACTACCACAGTAGAATTGTGAGCGGCGAATTGTGAAAGGAAGTGAACGAAGGCACTGAAAATAACAAATAAGTTTGTTTTTTATTGATTAAATTATGTTAATTTATATTATTCTTATTGAATTTGTCAGATGCTAATTATATTGCGTAGTACATACATCACAATGTATTACATACCAGTATTCCTGTAGACGTAAATGAGGTTAGGTTTCTATTGTAACCAAACCGGCAGGGTTATTGAAATAATTGCAAATAGTCTGTCTTATTTCAAGGGCTTCTGTTGAGGGTGAATTAAACCAATTACTAACTGGCAGAGTGAATATCTGTGGAGAGTTTGTTGAACATAACAAAAATCTTGAATGTTTCCTTTGAAACATTTCGACTGTCGCTGTCGCAGCCTCCTGTAGCTTACGTAGGACACCACTCGCTCAGTCGCGAGACATCGCAACTTGTCGTTTGAAGCTGACGCAAGCTATCGCTTGTCGCCGTCGCCGGTTGTAGCTCACGCAGGACACGGCCTTACAATGATTCATTGATTGATTGTTAGTGATTCCGTGCGCGTCAACTGCGGAGGTCATTAGCCCCGTAAGCGTAGTGCATGCTTTTACATCGGGAGGTAGCGGTGATGTTCACCCGTTGAATGGCGAGATCCGAAGCCGGCCTACCGTCTGTTACACATATCTCCCACCCACGAGGCAAGCTCTAAAGGCACTTCACGAACGTAGTAAACCATCGAGCGTTACGTTTTTTGAACCACGTATGACTCACAGGACAACTTGAATGTGGAAGTTGTATGAAGAAACTATATGTTATATTATTTCCACAACTTACAAAAATTACGTTTAACCTAGAAAAAAGTTTTGGAAATATATTTTAAATAATAGTATTTAGTGATCAAATAATATAATTTCCATTGTTAATTTAAAACGCTAAAAATGTTTTTAGTTTGTGTTTAATAAAATAACTTGTTAAATGCATAAAACATAAATATGAATTTTAGTCGAATTTATTTTAATGTTAGCGTCAATTGACTCATTTCGTAGAGTCCTACCTTATGAATAATGACTATAACCAGGTCTTGATCTCTGGGAGAACGCGATGGAACGGCGTTTCGTGGTCTGAAGAATAGTTATTAAATTATATTACTAATATATAACTATTTCTATTAAATTAATAATTAATTTGGGGGCGTTACGGGACACAAATGTTTATTAATCTAGCTCTGTCTGTAACAATTTAAGGTAAAAATTAATTGAAATTTTTATGAAATATCAGTCTATTGTACCGCGACTTATAAAATTACGTTAACGATTTTCTCGAGTTCTAATTTCTTTTTCAAATTTTTACTATTTTTTTCGATCAGTCCCATCATCGGGCCTCTTAACTTGCGGGGCCCCGGGTGATCGCCCGGTCTGCCCATGCCTAGAGCCGGCACTGCTAGTGGCCCACCAGGGCCAAACGACGGACGTTAGAGTGCGTTCGTCGTAGCGCAGCAGGGACGATAAGGACCGTGTCCTACTAACGCGATGCAGTGACGTCCGTTGAGTAACAACCAACGGACGTTAACTGCTAGAATGCGTACGTTGTTCCTGACAGACATTGTAGCTTCTTAAGCTTCCATACCGTCCACAACACCCGGGGAACTAGTGACGTACCTTGAACTACGTTGAACATGCGGCATACGTTTTTCCATTTATAAAATGAATAGACGCAAAAGAAAGAATAATTAATGAAGTTCACATGCAAGCATTTCTTTTGGTATTATAGGTCACTTCACATTGGTATCTTGACGTTTAATATGACCATGTAATTTCGAGAGCACGTCTGTAAACAACGGTTAAGACAATCGGAAATAATTAACACATTTCTCAGGTTGCGTAAAACGTTGCGAGAAAACTGAGGGAGGGGATACAATTTTCCCTTCAAAACGCGCTCGCTGTTAATGGCATGAGCCCAGCATCTCCTCATCTTTACCTTTATAAGTTTCATTCTAATGTAACACACAATTGCTAACTCCACGGCGGCGTCCCTGTTTGCTAGCATAAGAACACGGGACGTTTGTTGGTTTGTATTTGATGTCCGTTGCGCGCCAGCGATCGTGCTTGTGTCGCCTGACCAACACCAACGGACGTCAACGACGTACGTTTTCGCGACGCTCGTGCATCGCTAACTTGAATGTTACAAACTTCTAGGCCAGTGAACCCAAAAGCGACGAAGAGGAACAGTTGCCCAAATTTATAGTTGATTTGCCATTGAAAATAGTTTTTTACACGGGAGCTAATTTTTTTTAGCAATTTTTGCCAAAATCGCCCATTTCTACCTGTATTCAGAATTCAACTTGTGTGTGGAATAAGGTAGTGATGCCAAAATTTAAAAAAACTGGCACAGAATACAATTTTTCTCATAGTACGTCACACAGTTTTTACATTTTTTAAAGTAAAATAAATAAATATGAAGCTACTGAACAACTGTATTGGTTTTTAAATTCTACTAAGAGCTACCAAAAGAAACCCAGACAGAAACAAAAACTTCTTTAAAATTTTGAATTTGTTTATTGCTTGTAAATAAACATTTATCGTAAATATAATAAAAGCAATCAAGTTATGTTAGAAACAAATTAGAAATGTAAGAACAGAATTATCATACTTATTACTTTCAATGAGATGGTAGTCATTTTGGTCGTCACCAGGTATTTCAATGTCGGAAGAGTAGGTAGGGGCTGTCATTCGGATACAGTTGTCCAAATGTGCATCCGTCGAACTGTTGCTGTACCTTTTTTAAAATTGAAATTGGAAAAAGAAACCTCGCACAGCTATGTAAAATTAAACATTGCCTTCCCTTTTAGACCACTCCTGACCAAAATTGAGAATTGATATAGACGCGCAAAACATTACGGACATATCCTCTTGCTCACATAATCAACTATGATACTGGCACAGTCAACTGCGCGGGAGTGTGCAAGCAGCTGTTTTCATGAATCATCTGTTTGCGTGGTGGAGCAACTCCAGTCAGCGAACCTGAACGTGACACGGTGTTCTACCGGCAATTCACCTGCGAGCTATTCGCAGCTCGCGATCGACCCTATGGCTGTTTCGTGATTCTACACCATGTACGAGGGGTTGGGGATTATCAAGTTTTGCCAATGAACATGTGATAAATGTTGTTTGATTAGAACACACCAGTGACATTTTCCTGTTTGGTAAACATGTCATCATGAACTGGCGTTTAGCACGTGATGATCTGCCGCAGTAGATTTCGTATTTCTGTCCAACACCAATACGAGTATGACGAGTTGTTTATCAATCAGGGACAAATGTGAAATATGTAACTGCATTATATAAAATTTTTCATTATATGTTGACTGGCAAACGATTGTGTGCCTCGAGCTGCTAGGACAATCACAAGAATGTTTAGTTGTATAGTACCAATGTCTGTAATATTAATTGCTCAGAGAAGTTCAATGTTATATCAAAGTCTAATATTACTTCCATACGAAAGAACTAATCGGTAATGAGAAAGACTACGGCACTCTCAAGAGTACCCTGAGAATTTACAGAGTTTCACATCTAAAATTTCCTCTTGAATTTTATTATTTCTTTTACATAATAATTTTACACATGACAGAACATACTATTGGTAAAAATATGATACGAACATATTGCATTGTACTTAATTTGTCTCTTCTCTTTTCCGTCGTTTTCATGTTTGAGTTGTCTAATGCTGAGGTATATACTGTGAATTCTCGCAAGAAAAAGCGTTTCAACTGTTTCCATTAGTAACGGTGTGTTAACCATGTAACAATAAAAATAATTGATAATCGTTTTCTCGGTTGTGGTGTAGTAAAGTATGGTGGAGTAAAACTAAAGTGTCACCATGAGATAATAGGGCTAAAAAAAGCTTTTCTCCTGTTTTGGCCATAGAGTTCAAAAGTCGTTGTTTTTAGCACGCTCTAGCGCCTAAAATAATTTTCAAAAATTTAAATGAATGTACCATTTCATAGAGAATTGTGTCTACTTTAATTTTTATAATGAGTCAGCGTCGATTATACATTTAGCTGGAAAAATCGAAATTTTTAGAAATTTTTGCAATTTTCTTCGTGAAGTCTAGATTTCTCGAGGTGTTAAACCTCACATTTTAATAGAGCACCCGAAACAAACATAGAACCGGTGAAAAGAAATTTCCTGATTTTTTTCAAAAGCTATTATTTCTGGAGGTGGCAATCCTCAAATTCGAATAGAGCATCCCAAACAAATATAGAACCGACGAAGAAAGTTCCTGAATTCATTTCTGAAGCCAACATTTCTAGAGATGGCCATCCTCAAATTCGAGTAGAGCTCACCAATCAAATATACAACCAGTGTAAAAACTAGAGGTGCTATAGAATGACTCAGACTTTCTCGTAATATAGTTTTCTAAATTCTTTGGTGTGGTTTTGAAAATGTCCGGGGGGCTTCATGTAAATAACCCCCAAATTTTAAAGGATGTTTTTCAAAATATCAAAGCTTCAATAAGAGCCAGATCGACATAGGATTCTTCAATTTGGAAAAGATCGTACGTGTGGTTTATGCGCTAGCAGTGTTCACAGACGGACGGACAGACGGACAGACAGACGGACAGACAGACGGACAGACAGACGGACAGACAGACGGACAGACAGACAGACAGACGGACAGACAGACAGACGGACGGACAGACAGACAGACGGACAGACAGACGGACCAGACGACAGACGGAACAGAGACAGACGGACAGACAGACGGACAACGACAGACGGACGACGAGACGGACAGACAGACGACGAGACAGACGGACAGACAGGACGGACAGACAGACGGACAGACAGACGGAAAGAGACAGACGGACGACAGACGGACAGACAGACGGCGACAGACGAGACAGACGACGGACAGACGACGGACAGACAGACGACAGACGACGGACAGACAGACGGACGAAGACAGACAGACGGACAGACAGACAGACAGACAGACAGACAGACGGACAGACACAGACAGACAGACAGACAGACGGATTGAAAACAGACGGACGACATACAGACGGACAGACATACAGATGGACAGCCGGACATACGGGCAGACAGGCGGACAGACAGACGGACAGACAGAAAGACGGACAGACAGACAGACAGACACACAGACAGACAGACGGACAGACAGACAGACAGACAGACAGACAGACAGACAGACGGACAGACAGACGGACAGACAGACAGGCAGACAGACGGACGTTTTGAAAAGAACCACTTTTTTGGTATCACGGGACCCTAAAAGGTGTATTTCCGTTGAAATCTCGAAATCGATTTTCCGCAACGTTACATAACTTCTCTATACTACGTATATTACTCCCGTATATACGTATGTATACAAGAAAGTAAAAATAAGCCTTCCGGAATTTTTTCCTGGTTGAAGCCGTTTGGAGCAGCCGTTGGGTGGGTGCACTCACGAGAGCAGCGCGAGCGCGTAGTCGTTGCGCATGCCCTTGAGCAGCGGGCAGGCGTCGGGTCCGAAGACGGCGAGCGCGCGCGCCCACGCCGCCGCCGTGGCGCGGGCGGCCTGCGAGGCCAGGGCGCGCGCGCGCGGCCGCGCCAGCCACGTCAGCAGGCGGAACTCGTCGTCCAGCAGCGCCGCCGTGCGCGAGTCCACCGCCGGGCACGCCTCGCCCGCGGGCGCGTGCAGCGGGCACGGCGTCGCGTCCCCGCCCGCCGCCGCGGGCCCCGCCGCCGCCCCGCCCCCGCCGCCGCCCGGCCCGGCGCGCGCCGCCGCCCACGGGGCCAGGCGCTGCGCGAAACCAAAATTAACACAACCAAATCAACCGCTAAGACTATTTGCCTACCCACCGCCATTACTTATAAATTAACACTAATTCAGGAACACCACAAAGAACCACACAGTAAAATATCTTGGGCAGAAGACACAAGACAACTGAAAAACTGATATAGAGTGGGACGTCAATTATCCGAACTAATTGGGACCAGGTATAGTTTGGGTATTCCATAATTCGCATAACTGAATATAAAAATGGCAAGTGTACATAAAATGGATTAGGATATGTTTGCGAAAGTTCACTGAAGTCAAATGATTGACTCTAGTACAGTATCTCGTTAACATTTTATCACTGTCAATCATATCGGGGATCATTCTCAGTATTCAGTATTACAAAATAAAATGAATACATATAGTATACACAACCTAATTTTAAAAAATTCCGAGAAAATATGAGTTCGAATATTTGATGTTTTTTCGATGATTGACGTTCAGATAATCGACGTCCCACTGTAACACTAAAAGAACAACACGCAAAAATAAAAATTGCTCATCTAAATCCCCTTATCAACTTCCAAAGCTGTCTATCCGTAAGAAATGCCGTTACACTTTACAAAGCAATAGTCAGACCATTAATGCTATACGCATATCCCATCTGGACCAACGCATGTATTCTCATCATAAATAAACATTACATTGTTCAAAATAGATTCCTCAGGCCAGCAACACATATCCCATATATCATCTCAAACGCCCAACTTCAAAAAGAGTTAAACACTTCACCGATCATCAAACATATCGCGCATATACCGTCCTCGATTCAGAAAAATCGACTGATCTAAATACGTAAGTCTGCTCCTCCGTCCTTTGGTCTGTCTGTCTGCCTGTCCGTCTGTGGTCAATCCTCGTGCCTAAGCCGATCAGGCAATTTTACCCAAATTGTTATTCCTCATTGTTATTCCTTGATCAATTTTAAAAGAACTCAAAGCCCTCTGAGTTTGAAACGATATTTTAATTTTAGGGAGTATTTACATGAAATCTCGACATTATCAAAGGGTTTTCATTGAATTTTTCCCTCCGATAGTACAAAGGACGCTTAAGACAATGGTGCAGATCTCATTTTCGTTGAAACCCCTGCTTTTTCAAAAATTACAAAAGTTCATTTTTTCCGGCATCTTCTTACAACAAAATTTTTTCACTTAATGAAATATATTCTTTAAAGACATTTCTTAAAATAAGGTCAAGTTTAAGTTTTTGAACATTGAAATAGTTTTTGCGTAAATTTGTGTGAAGTAGGGACAATTGAAACAAAAATTATTGTCTCAAAAATGACTAAAATTGTTCTTTAATTTTTCTCTTCGTATGTATCAAGGGGGCGATAAAAATGGTGCTAGTCTCATTTCCGGGAAACACTGTGTTTTGGAAAATTGCAAAAAATTAATATTTTAAAACTACAAAGTTGAAGATGGAGATTTTTGGATTAAATAAAATTATTCTAAAAGTTGAGAACTAGAAAAAAGGTCTTGAACTTTTTTTTAAAAGAGCCGTCTTTTGCGTAATATCTTTTTGAAATGAATTCAATTTATTTCAAAATACATTTTCTAAAAAATTGCTCCAATTGCTTTTCTTATTTTTTCCATAGATAAAGCAAGGGTTGCCTAAAAGTATCATTTTTGTTGAACTCTCTGAATTTTCAAAAATTGCAAAAATTATAAATAACGTGATAAAGTACGTGCTAGATTCTTGGCTGTCCAGGATGAGTCGCGTCTTAGTCGATGGAGCTGACGTTTCGGCCATCTTGTTGTGGCTTTCTTCAGAGCTATACTGAGACACAAGATGGTCGAAACGTCAGCTCCATCGACTGAAACGCGGGTCATCCCGGACAGCCAAGAATCCAATGACACCGGCCGCGGAAGCCTACGAAGTCAAAGTACGTGATGTTGAAGCACCACTAGTTTTGTCCTTAGGTGATGATCTCATCGTGGATTGAACCTATTTGCCTGCTTCGGTTTACGAACTTGAACCGCGACCGTTATTGGCTCCACGTCGGCCCAATGACTTGGGTTTGGTTTGTTTTTTTCGTGATTCCGGGCGCGTCAACTGCTTTAGTCACTAGTCCCGTTAGTGTACTGCATGTTTGCTTCTCGGGAGATGGCTGTGGTCTTCTCCAGCTGGATGGCGAGATTCGGCGCCGACCTACCGTCGGCTAACGGGGTTTCCCCCTATCCAGGACTATCCCACCAGCGGGGCACCGCCCCAGCCGGGACAAGCTCTAAGCTCCCGACCAGTCTCCCGGAATATGTGGTAGTGTAGTGCATGTTAGTGTGTGTGTGTGTGTAAGGGGGAAAGGATAGGACAAGGAAGAGGAAGGACAGATCGCGCGCGGACCGTGGCCCGTTTGGTAGGGTACTGCTCCGGCATTCGCAACCCAATGACTTGGGGTGGCGCACCTGCCACGCCGTGGGGCAGATGGGGCTGGGCGCCCGCAGCTCGGGCAGCGGCCCCAGGGGCGGTGGGCGCGCCAGCATCCCGGCCGGCGCCGCCCCGGCCAGCAGCGCGCCCGCCAGCGCCATCAAGAACCTGCGCCCACCCGTCCACTCGCGTTGCTCGACTCAACACTTGTAACTCAGGGAACTGTATAACAAATCTATTAAGATCCTGACAGAAACCAACCTGTGTACCCAAATATAAAGTATTTCTGAAATAGTGTTTAGAGTAAAATTCTACTGTTACAGTAATCAATAACTGAACTCAACTGGTTATTAACGTAGTGTACCAATAAAAAGCAATAATGTAATGTAATAATTATGTGTTTCTAAATATATTGAGAATGAGTATGCAAGTAACCCAAGTGGTTGATGCGACCTAAATTACAAATATTATCTATCTATATTGTGTAAGTTCTTAAATTGCGAAAAATCAGTTATTTCGATACACATGTTGTAACAATCCATGGCCCATTATTAACAATAACAATATTTTTTATAATGTAAGTCTGGAATATTAGAACGAATTCTAGCTTGTCAACATCGGTATGCCACCTTTCGTTGGATGAATAGTCAAATTGTAACGAAAATTCGAAAACTGTAATTCACTAGTATTCAGTGGATATACATATTCTATGATTATATCTTATTACAATATTCAATTTTTTATCACACTCACACAATGCCCTCGTTTGATAATTCTCGTATCTCGTATTTTAATAAGATGTGATTCGATATTTACATCATTAATAATTGTTCTCAATTACTTGCCATAAATACTACAATAAACTCCACTCCTTCACTTGCCTCAGACACTGCAGCATGTTCGTAAATCCAAATCAATGTTGTAATTTAATAAGCACTCAAACTTTTGTTACAATTATACACATTTTTATATTTTTACATTAAATAGGTTCATTCCGATGAGTGGAAATGGAAATCATTTTAAAAACAGCAGAGTAGCGGTCTCTATTTTAAATTATGAATTTAATGACATATGCGGTTCGAAAGTTTGGCGACCGCCATCTTATATCATACCCTCAATAAGAATACCCTCAAATATAAGAATTATTTAGGACTTTGATTCGATTCAATTGCTTTGTAAATTAAACAGATAAAAGGGAGGGAACATGACAACGCATTACCCACCTCATATTTCGCAGTAGGGTAAAAAGAGGTTACACTAATGGACGTACTACGTAGCCTATATGTCACGTCGTTCTAGTTCTTTTAACGTCTGATTAAAAGGCTGATTGCGATGTAGATGTGCAGAAAGATTCTACTTGTGAAAAATGTGATGAATACAGTATTATCACATGTTTGGAAAACATAAGTTTTTCACCTTCGCGATTCTATGGAAGATGTCAGAAGTGACAAGCTGGCAAATATATCACCAAATCTGCGTTCTGTACTTCTCTTCATCTATCATATAAGTTTTTACTGATTCCATTATTTAATGAACAAAATAAATAAAAATAAATTAATTAAAAATCAATCAATTCTACCAATTGAAAAATATTTCAAATTTATATTTTTCATATTCCTAAACCTAAACTGATACTTTTATTGTTTTAATGACAAGTTATTTAATTTTTAATATAATAAATCAGAAGAATTCATATTTTTAATTACATGAAATGAGTGTTACCAATATAAACAGTTTGAATGCAAGTGCTACAACACGTTATTTCACGAATTGCTTTGCACATTTGAAATATAATGATTCGTACTTTGTAAGATATTTTCTACTATTTTGAACGCCACAAACCTATTAATTTCTCTTCGTCAATCTACTTGAAGGAAAATAATGCCATGTTGAAATCGCAACATCTTTAAGGATCATTTCAAAAGCAAATTGAAATTTTATGTATATATTGCAATTAATTCATTTATTCACAACTGAATCTAAAATTTAAATAACGTTCACAAAAATTTCTTCGAAAGGCACCAGGGCCCAAAGCTTGTTCGTCATTAGATACTTCACCCCGCACACATAAATTGCTGCAAAAACACAGACGTGCCCAATTGGCATGGGGTCGTTGTCCTCTTGAAAAAATCGAAACGGGACTATGACCGTCAAAAATTATTTTACTTCCGTAAATACGATCAATTCCTAAATTTTCCAGGATGTCCATGTTTCCATGTTACAGAGGTCAAAAGTGAAAACGGTTTGTTAGCGAAATGTAATGGGAAATTTCATATAACGGAGTTACATATATGACACGCGATATTTGTTCCTGATTTTTAAGCAACTCTTTATGCATTTGTGTTCGGCAGCTTCATGAAATCCTGTTGATATCGCCAGATCGTGACCTATCGATTAACTTACCGTTATATATGACGTGTGACGTCATAGGATTAGACAACCCTGTAACGCCACCATCAGCTACGAAAAGAAGCCCACGAACAGAGAGGAGTAGGGTACGCGGCGGAGCGACGGCATGTAAACGCGCCATCTACCCACAGCTTTTCGAACTCTGACGCCCGAACTAGCGAATAATGTTTTTCCGGGAGGTCACGAAAAGACAATATTCACCCCTCCAAAAGTTTCCCCAGGCGCGAGTACCATAAGTATCGCGGCGCGCCTCGGAGGAGCCCTCTTTTGATTGCAGCAGCGACGGCGACTAGACTGAGCTCTGAAGGAAATTGTAACTTGGTAGCATAGGAGTTTATTTTATCTTGGTAGTTAAAAGTTAGCTTGAGAAGCGTATCAACGAAAGTGATGTAAATGAGAAGTGGAGTGCACGAACACTCTTCGCATTAACATTCACAATATTTGAGAGAGCAAGTGAAGTGACTGACTCCGAAATAATTTCAAATTTGTAAAATTCGCGCAGAAGGACATTAACTAAATCCAGCATCTCATATTGCACGCTGAGATCACACACGCCCGAAGTGTAGTAGGTAGGCCGAGCATTTAAAGCATAACTTCAGCAACATTAATTATTCGAGGCTGGAAGCGCGAACAAGCTTGTACGAGGCGCGGCAGAAGAAGAAGAAGGACGATCCCAGGAAGAGCAAAGCGTAGGTGAGAAAGATTGGGACTGGAACGAGAATCGTACGAGTCCGGAGAACGGGAGAAGGGTGTGGAAATTGGAGGTGTGGCGGAGTTCAGAGTTCGAGGAAGGGAAACTTGTAACGTCATGGGACAGCAAGCGAAGACGGTGGCAACGCGGGGCGAGCGGCAGAATATCCCCAAGGTTACCTACAGGCGAGCGATGCGGAGCTGTTGAGGTAAAAGAACTGGCAACTTTTATGCGGCGATAAGTTGGGGAAAGAGAATAGCCGTAAAATACACGACAATTCGTGTTAAAAGTGAGTGAAAAGTCCAGAATAGGTGGGAGAAGTATCCCGAACAATGTGAGTGGCAGTTTCAAATTCATTTACTGCACGTGTTATTGAATTCATTCAAAGAGGCCATACCTTGTACAATTTTACTTAAATAATTCATGATTTTCACATGTTGTACAGTTGATGTTATCTGCAAAAGTCAGTTTATTGTATTGTGTTAAAAGTAATTGCTTTCTGTGGTATGTAAAGGGGTCAGATTTAAGTAACGTGTATATTACGTTTTATTGTTGTTTTTTTTTCTCTTTAAAGTTCAGTGTTATAGTGAGTGCGAAGCCCAAGGCTAGCACCTGTGAACGGGATTCCTTAAAAAAGGTGTAAAATTCATTTTAAAAGCAGTACGCGGAAAAACTAGAGGCTAAAAAGAGTAAAACAATTTGGTAGATGAAAATTCAGAAAGAGGAATGAGCAAATTGTAAATTGTACTTGGTGAAAGTGTGTTTAGGCAGTCGAGGTGACGCCTTTTTTTGCCTTGTTTCTTTTTTCAGTGACCAACTACTTAAAGTGCATTATCCTGTTATAAAATTGCGTCACTGTACTTTTTTTCATTGAATATATGCTCATTTTTATTCGTATTTTATCTGATTCATTGTGTCAAGAGTTCAGACCTTTCTCATACCCAAAAGATCCTGCTTCCTGAGAATTTTAAGCTCGCTTCACGAGCATTCATTCTATCACGCCCACACCACGTGTGTAAGGTAGTAGGTGGGTGTGTTAGAAAATAAATATATATATATATATATATATATATATATATATATATATATATATATTGTATGCATGTATACATGTACGCACTCGAAGTAAAATCGTTATTAGAACAATTAGCAGAAATTTACTGCTAACGGTGTCATATTATCTTCACGGTATTTTCACTTTGCTTTTGCTACATTGGTCATTAAAAGTCCCAACGTAATTATTTACGATGAGCGCAGTGCGCGTCGAAAAAATAAACGTATTATCTCATGACGGCGCAGTCACGCTGCTGCACGCAAGTTATGAACTGTGTAGAGTGCGCGGTGGTTTCCACATAAATTATGCCACGTGATGAATTTCGATTGCCAAAGTCAACACTGGAAGCACAAAACTTGAAAATTGACATTAAACTGCGACTATACTGCCAGTGAAGTTTTAATGAAGGGAATTTGACTGCAGTTTGTTGGATCTGATCCGCAATGTTTTTCCTAATCGTCCAATCATCATATTTATTAATAAGAATTTCATTTCTAGAAAATAATATATTTTCTTCTTGTGTGGTATTCTTTATCTATATTGTGAAGAACTAATACAAGAACCTGTTTAGATATTCTCTTAACGTTTTAATTTTTAATCTTTTCTGAAAGACATTGTCGAACCTAAATAAATAAATCAAAACTTTATCGTATTATTTGCAACGGTTACTACCCTACCTGAACCCGTGCAAAATTTCACTAGTTGAACTCTATTCCAAATGTTTATTGTAAATGCTTCATCTGGACTGATTCATTTACCCAATATACGACTCGTCGAGTGTTGCTAACCCGCAAAAAATATATGCCTGATTTGGTGTTTTATCACTTGAAATTATGTTTCTGAAGCCAGTGCGCAAACCATTATGTCTTCAGGGATTTAATCACATCAGATGCTCAGACGCATTCATAAAATATAAACAACTTAATTTTTTTGAAAATTCAAAAGTTTTAATTGAAGTTACAGTTGTACCAAATAATTCAATACACTGTGCTTGATAATTACAAAAAAATGAAAGAAAACATTTGGCGCGAAATACGAAAGAGTAAAATATAAATTAACATCAGCCAGGATAAATAGACACGGTCTATAGACACTGGACAGTGGAAGATGGACGTGAAATAGGAAACTATCCATCCTTATGGTACATGTTACGTTCAAAACGCGAACTAAACATTTATGCAAAATAAGTATTTCCGAAGATGGGGGATCGTAGTTAGTAACATTAGATTAATCTATCTTTGCACAGGTGCACCGATATGAACATCTTACGTAAATAAATGTCCTTAAGAGCTGTTGGGAGCTTTTGTTTCTTTATTCAACAAAAATTTTATTATTGTTATTAATAAGGAAAAGGGGAGTTGTGCAGGTGGCTGCATAATGGAGGTTATTAGAAAATGTAAAGCGAACATTCTATCTAATTTTGCAATTTGCAATGAAGTAGGTATTCATGGCTTGTTATGTAAAAAATAGTGAATGATTTTTGTTTCTTCTGAATAAATATTTAATAATTTTTATTTGTAGTTCTCTACAAAAATCGTAAGCTTCTTGATGCTTTCCCATTTAATTATCGCGTATGAAAAGCATTCAATTACTTGTTTCTGCACTCATTACTTTCACTCCATGGAGCATTTCTTCCTATTCGTGGACTTGACTTCACGTAGATTTGTAGCTACAGTTCGCAATTCTGAGGAAACTTTACAGCACGCGGGAATATCATTTATTATCTGAAACTAATTACCTGGTAAGATAATCGATTCTCAGTGTCACTTCTCTACGAAATCTGATATTACGTCCCGACGCTGGAAGATACTGAATAAACAGTAATATCCATTGAACTTCTGCTTTTTATACTTTTGCAGATCAAAATCGGAAAGTTGTAGCTTAATCCGCGATCATCTTTGTAATGTGGCTGACTACGAAGGGAATATTGTATTTACACTTGTCGTATGAGAAAATTAATCGGTTTCACGAAAAAAAAATTACGTTAATGTAGGTGACCGTTTAATGGGTGTAGTCGTTTCAGCAAATTTCACTTCATTACTCTTAATTTTGATTCGGGCCAGGATTCAAATGGTTATTTATGCAACAAGGAAGTTATAAGAGTTCTAGTGATCGAGTGGCGACAACTAGCTTTCGAACTTTCTCTGGCGTATATCGTCAGTACCTATTAATTCGTAGTATATACAATATTTTTGTGTTTTACCTAAATTTAGTGATTTAAATTTACAATTTTAAGTAGATGTTATTTCAACGCGGTTTGTTTACATTTTAACGGTATTTTTTACATTTTTTCCCACAATTATTTGAACAATTCCTTTCAAAAGATAAAATGTAACGTCCTTCACCTGTTTTCACATCCCGTCTTAACCACGATCCTCTCGATACTTCAAGATATCCAGCTGCGAATGTAAGGCAATAACAAGCAATCATAAATCAGTAAAAAACCACCGTGTATTATGCAACTCGCTTATATTATAATACAAACTTTATTGCATTAGTACAATTTTTCAAAATGAGTGACGTTAGAAGCGAGTTTTCAAATTTTTACGAATGCAATAAAGCAATATTATAAACAATTTGCAAGCGCTATTGATTTGTTATAACAACATTATAAATGTATAATAGAATGAAAGTTAATGTTTGAAAACAACTATGGCGTCACGGTTTTTGACAACTGTGATAGGCTGTTAGGTTTACCTCTCCACCCCACGATTCTCTCGCTGCGATTAGCTGCATTTGTGATGACGCAATTATTTGTGCCAAAAACAGCAAATACGTCATCCTGTGTAATATCATTTTATAAACTGTTTCTTGTAACGAAGAAAATCGTGTATAATTCTGGATACAAAACTGGTAATTTAAGCACCAGGGAAGTTATAAGGGTTCTAATGATCGAGCGGTGATAAAATGCCGGAGATTTTGGTCCGAGGGCTTTTTGTCCTCCAAAATCATTAGAACCAGCTATCATCCATAGTACATGCAATATTTTATTTTTTCATCTAATTTTAATGATTCAGAATTACGTATTTACTAATGAAATATATATTAACTTGACTCGATTTGTCTTTTCGTATTTCCCTCTCATCATTCCCCCCGTAAGTGACAACGTAGCATCATTCAACTGTTTTCACATTTCCCTCGCAACCACGATCTTCTCTAAATAAGTTACGTCCCAACGCAGGAAGATACTGAACAAACAGTAATATCCACCGAACTTCTGTCCGGCGATCGAACTATCGAGCTCCGTGTCGAAGGCAGTAACAAGCAACAAGGAATCTGTAGAAATAAACCAGGCTCGCGGGCCAGGGCGTTGCGTGGCGTGGTGTCGCACCGGTTGCGTTTGTCGCGCAGCGAGGGGCAGTGGTACTCGGGCGAGAAGAGCTTGCGCAGCCAGGCGATGGCCAGGCGCCGCACGCGCCCGTCCTCCAGCTGCGGCACCGCCTGGCGCAGCGCCGCGCTGAAGTACACGAACTCCGTGTTGAGCGCGTCGTCGCCGGCCTTGGGCGGCGGCCGCTCGCACGGCTCCCCTGCGCACGCACGGACGGATTGATTGGTGTTTCCACACCACGCGAATGCCGGAGCAGTACCCTAGCAAACAGGCCACGGACCGCGCGCGATATTTCCTTCCCCTTCCTTGTCCTTTCCTCTCCCCTTAACACACTTACACTAACATGCAATAAATACTCAACTACACATGCTGGAAGACCGGTGTGGGCTGGAAGTCTCGGGTGGGCCGTTGCCCCGCTGGAGGTAGATACCTGATTGGGGAAACCCCGCTAGCAGGCGGTCGGTCAGCGCCGGATCTCGCCATCCAGCGGGAGAAGATGACCGTCACCTCCCGTTGAAAAAAAACGTGCTCTACGCTTACGGGACTAATGACCTCAACAGTTGACGTGCCCGGAATCACTAACAACCAACCAATCGGACGCGTCGACTGCTAAGCTCATTAGTCCTGTACGTGTGGTGCACAGTTTATCGCGGTTTTTTCGTTTTGTTCGTTTTTTATGAGTGTTGTAAAAGATAATGCGAAAGTTGATTAAATGCGAAAGTTGATTAAATAACTGGATGAAACTTCTTACTTGTACTTATTGTGTTCTTCGAAAAGACAGCCTCCGTAATCCACCCCCCAGAATTATAAAACCAAACAGAAACGATGAAGAAAGATCAGAAGGTGGCGGTGTTATTCCCCACTTGATGGCGAGATGCGGCGCCGATCTCTGTCGGCTTGCGGGAAAATTCCCCAATCAGGTATCTCCCACCAGTGCAGCACCGCCGCAGACGGAACAAGCTCTAAGCTCCCGACTAGTGTAGGGTATGTGAGTGTGTGTATAATCAGGGGTAAGAATAGGAAGGAACGATCGCGCGCGGTCCGAGGTCCGTTTGTTAAGGTACTGTTCCGGCATTCGCGTGATACTGATTGGAGAAAATCATGGAAAACTACTGATCAGAGCAGCCGGCGGCTAGAATTCTCCTCCCGTCAGCGGCTGATTTAGACCTAGCCACAAAGCTAGTGTCGACAATCCTGCCACCGTCGGGACACGAACCCTAGCACCTTCAGGTCAGAGGCACAGCAGTGACGTCAGTTGATGTTCTGAGCCACCTCTCCCGGTCGCGCGCACGCGGCTTTTCGCAGCGCACAAAACCACGACGCTCGTACGCGGTGCGGTCGATCTCAATCGGAGGGATATGCTACCGGCACGCTGTCCTCATGGCTAGTTTTCCGTGATTTATCAGATCAATTTCAGGCGAACGTCAGAGCAGTTGTACTAGAAATGAACGTACGCCGTTGGTTTTATATGAGTATTTTACTTTGTCTTGTGAACATGTTTTAGCTTGGCACTTTCAAAGTGCGCAAATATTTTTACGATAATTTGTCACGGCTACCAAAATGCGCTTAAACCTTTATCATCATTATCATCAAAGCGGTACGATAACAAATGCGCCGTGGATTCCACGCGATCTTACCTTTCTCACTTTTCTCTCCTCACACACACACACACACACACACACACACTCACTTATGCCATCCGCGCACTACACTAACACACGTTGGAAGCTTAGAGTTGGACCCAGCTGTGGCGGTGTCCAACTGGCGGAGATATCTGGAGGAGAAACCCCGCAGGCCGACATGTATGTCTGCATCGGATCTCTCGTTCCTGCGTGGGAGGAACACAGCCATATCCAAAGGTATAACATGCACTGCCCTTGCAGGACTAATGACTACAGAGGTTGAGGCGCCCCGTAACATGAATAAATCTTCGAAGAATAATAACCTTCAGTTGGAACATGAATTATCTGAGATGTTCTTGAATTTTGGAAATTTCACAAATCATTCGTATATTATGAATAAAGACGGATATATCATGGATATAATTTATCGCGGATAAAAGTAGGCGAATATGCATAATTGCCAATTATCCGCTGAATGTTCACATTATCCGAAAATGAATAAAAGTGAGAATAATTTGGAGCCTAATTCATGCTAAAAAACATGCGTAATTAAGTACTGGATTGTCTCGTTTACAAAACACGACAATAAGGCGCACAGAAAGTACGGTTGCAAAGCTTTAAGCGTTAATAGTTGAGCATGAATTCATTACATGCGGTTTTACCGAACGAGTCTCCACCTGAACCAATGTTAAAGACGTTTCGTGTCAAAAGAAAGAAATGTAATAATACTAATACATAATAATAAAATAAGTTATGTATTAAATAACAATATTCAACCTGAACGCTTGAGGGCTTTGCGGTCGCTAACTGTTTGCAGGCTTGTGCCATTTTGAACGTCTTTTGCTGTCTAGGGCAGCCGGATGCTCGCTATGGCTGCCGGGTGCCACGGCTTGTTAAAATACTATTAATTTAGAAAAATTTTAATTGTATAGTATTACTCATTACTACAAATTCAAATATGTATTACGGACACTATTTGATGAATGACATAAAAATAATTTCATATATTTTATGTTATAATAAATATAATAATATAACAACATCACTTGAAAATAAAGTGTGGGGCAATGATAGGCAACGTTGTCCTGCCTGAGCTTTTCTTCCTTCACTCAGCTATAAAAACTGAGACGATTGTGTTAGAAAGTTGCAGGACGTTTTTGCTTCGTCCAGGAATCGAACCCGTGTCCACACCAGGAAAACCTGTCACGCTGTCCATGATCCACCCGAAGAGCTTCTTGAGGGAAACATTTGTTTATTAAAACACTGACACTAACGTCAATAGTGTATTAATGAAATAGTTCAGCGAGATAAAATGTTCCTGCTTGCGTTTGACATGAAAACGTAGTGTGTCGACCCACCACACATTTTCAAAACAAGAACAGCGACCTTAGATAAAAACTGACGATATCACAAAAAAATTGCACATCGCATGGCATAGAGGTTGACTTCAAGGCTAAAATGACCACAATGCATCACTGTGTCGTGCGGTTTCAAGATATGAATGCGTTTCAGTAGTATCGAGATGAGTCGGCTCAATTGGCTGCCATCTGTCTCGTGACCGTTCCACTACATCAGAAGTTCCATGTAGTTTTCCATGCCGTTAATGTTATCAGTGTCGATGAACACTTCTAGAATAATCTCTAGAGCTCTCTAGGTTTTACGCTTACGGCGATCGATAACCCACCGACCGGGCACCACAAGAAAAAGTGCGCCAAAAAGAAAGGTACTCAGAAAAAGAAATTACATCGAACTCGCATCATCTCGATGTTGACTGTTGCAACTATATGCAAGTGTTTATTAAAACACAACCAGCATTCCAAAACCCCGATCTTCTATCATAAGGGATGAATAAATACACTAACATGTTAAAAATGCCGCAAGCGCCTGCGCTCAATCACTGGCCTTTTTATTGGCTACTTTAATTATACTAACATAAGTTTATACAAACACTGAAAAGCACTGAATGTAAAAACAGCAGGCAGTGATAAGTAGATCCTTAGAATATGTCCAGCATTTTTTGCGGATCGGAAAAAGTAGCAACGCCTGCAATATAGGCAAACTACCAAACGTCTCTGTGAGACAAAACACAGCCACTTTTGGCGCAGGCGTTATAGGACAACAAAATAGAAAAACTCAGAACGTTACATAATATATTTCATTTAATACTAATGATCAATAATAGTACATTATGAAACGATGATGTAATGATGGGAATTAATACACGAGTGTGGTATTAAGATACGAGCGAGAAAGAGCGAGTATCGTAAACTTCACACGAGTGTTTTAATGCCTATTACATCGAGTTTCATACGGTACTTTTTCTACGACTTATGGTAACTTTTATAAGTTAAACTTTTAAACTGAATCGATTCAAAGAAGTTGACATGTAGGATTCAGCCAAGGCCACCTAGCGGACAACTACCGTTCCTGCTGCAAGTCCGCTTGCAAGAGAGTACAAAACTTGCGCCAATATTTCCGCGGTCACTACTCGTATTTTCGCTTTTTCTCTTATTTCTGGAGGTGTCAACTCTTCCTCTGAATCACTAGACATTTCAAACTACAGAATTGGCCGGCTTTTAAGGACAAACACACAGCAGCAACATATAACATAAAATAATTTGCATTCTGATCTTAACGTCAGTCAAATGTTTTACTACTGCGCTAGTCAAATAGGATGAAAGTGAAATCACGATCTGATTTTAAATAATATTCCACATAAAATTACTGATAATAAAATATTAAATGCAATTTTAATGTACAAAATCGAACAAAACATTTACTAGAACGATTCTCAAAGATTAATGAAGTGTCAATAATTGGTTTGTAAACTTCTCTGTGATTGGTCAAGAACCTGTATCATAATAAAATATGTATTGTAATGAGTATCATTATGCAACGGGTTGCAGTCATCAAATGACAGAATTATACAAAGGGAGTAAACAAAATAGAATTAAATGTGCAACTAGGTTTCAATATATTCTGCTCTCTCTGCACGGCCAGAATAATGAAACTGATAATTGTGATTTCCAGTTTACCACTGACTTTCCTGTTCGGAGATCGACAGGGCGATAACAAAATGCCATGTTTTTAACGAACAGCCATAAAGATACAGTTGGTGTATCTACCAGCAACGCGACATCACTCGGAGAGCGTTTTTCAAGAGCACGGCTTTGGAACACATTCGAATTATAAATAAAGCATCAATCGAATGTGAGGATGAATGAACCTCTCGTCAAAACGTGGCGAACCGATGAATATTATGCTGGTTGTGGTTTTGATATTTCATCAATCGTCACGTTGTATCTGCTAGTAAAAACGTCAATGCTACAATGTTTTTCCGTTTCCATGCGCCTTTTATGCTTTCGCTTGGGCTGTATAATCGCTCACATGTTTTGAAAAACAATCTTTGTGTGTTATCAAGTTATACGATACATTTATTACAAATGGTTCGTTGTGAGATCTTGGAGTATATTCTGTTTTCCAGGCACGAGCCTCTGGGCCTACAATATTGTTCTCAGAGGCACCCAGGGCTACGCAAAATTGGGTATCACTGAAATTTGGAGAAAATCGAAATTCCGGCAATCGAATGCTCCTCTAGAAGAGTAGGGAGCAAAAGGGCTATGGTCCTGATTATTATTACAATGAAGATGTAAAGATATTTATATATTCATATTTTATTCAATATTTAAGTCTGGAGTAAAATTGAAGGGAATAATTTAAAAAATACCCAATTTTTTCATTTTTTTACAAATAACATAGTACTTGCACCTTATAAGTCACATATTTATATTTAAAATACAATAGTATTTCGTTTAGAAAAAAAAATTGAAGTTTCTACTCAATAAAATTTCATGGTTTTTATTTTAAATGTAAGTCAGTGGGCCCCCAAATTTGTTGTCGCCTTCTAATATTAACTAGTTTTATAGTATAAACACTAAATTTTAATAAAATAGTGAAATTGTTAGAATGAACGCTTCTCGGCCGTCATTGGTACGTTCCGTCGTTTGGCTGTACCAAGACCTTCATCAAGGTCTTGACCTGGTGCGAACACGTGTATGTGAGAGTGTGAGGTTACAGTAAGCGAAGCGACGATAGCAACATTTTAAGTACGAGTTAAAGTGTTCTTAAATGCAAAGATTAGTAAGTCTATACAAACGAAATATCTATTAATCATTTGAAACGTGGGCCCATTAAAAAATTGCTGTGATTATAATTGTCAGTGATGCATTGCGTTTTTAAACTAAGGAGTATAGCAGGCTTTATCCCCTAGTCTACTCCAACATGCATATCAAGTTCATGGTATATATAAAACATTTCAATTGCATTTCCAGAAAGAAGTTTTAACCTGTGTTCGTAGTAAACACTGACTGTATTGCTCCAGAATTTGTAATTCTCCTTTATTTCATTAGTATTAAAGACTAAATATAATCCATGTATACAAAATGAAACATTTTATGGGTAGGGTGAGCTCGATTTTCCTTGTAGAGTATATGTTGTGTTTTTCTGCTGTAGCTTTTCTACCGTTTTTCCTTTTGTGCAATATAACCGCAACAATTTAGTTAGTTGTGATTAAATCCCAAGAGTTATTGAAACTAAGAAAGTGAGTAAAAAGTCCATTTTGGCCAGCAGAATAATTAGACCATCACATAGGCCTATAGACAGTTTTCGGAACTCTAAAACTCGTATTTCACAGCAGTTTAAGGAGCATCCTTAGAAAAAGCTTTTTCATGCAATATCATTATAACGCCTCGCGTGCCGTTGCGAAAGCCTTTGCGTGCTGTGGCCACTGAAACGTAGTTTGATTGTCTAGTATATTCCACCATATAGAACAGGAACTAAGCCCGGTCACAGAAATGCACGAAAGTCTTGACCTTTAAATGAAGGACAAGGAAAATTTTGTTGTGTACAGTGAAATACGAGTGAATTTTTGTTGTGTACAGTGAAATCGTATTTAGATTTACAAGATTTTCATAAACAAGGCGAAAGAAAATCCTTTATATAATCGAACGAAAATTCCATTCAAGACGGATTCTCTTTAATGTTCCGTGACTTAAAATAATCAATATACGTAGCGTGCAAAAGAAGTATTGTAGCAGAAGAGAAAATTATGACCATTAAGTGTTCTTTTATGATATTTGTGTGCTGTAATCGATAATGAAATATGTTGAAGGTTAATTATACTGAAGTGTGAGTTTTTCTAGTTTTGATGTTATTAATCAAATATTGTTTTATCTGTACTATATGTGAAGCACGAAAACCTTACCATTGAGAATGGTTAAAAGCAAGTAATAATCACGTTCCGTGACGAATGCCATTATCTTTATACTTAAAATCTTACCGTATTTTATTTAACCAGCAATTGCAAGAGTGCATGAAATTGATTATTCTTTATAATAAGTAAAATGTGACAAATTTAAATCAGTTTTATTGATAAAAATAATTAAAACTATGAAGTATTTGCGTGATTTTGAATGTTTTTGTCTGATTCAATAAGGATACACCATAACATGAAAATCAAGCCGAGAATACACTATGTCATTACTCCTAAATAAAATGAATGGAGATGTGAAACATTGGAAAGGATTTACAATTTTGGTACCCAATTTGGACAGCTACAGCATTTTCTTTTGTAAAAATAAGTCTGCCATTCAATTCGGAAGCTGTCATGAGGTCTATTGAGCATATGAATGACATATGTTAACTTTATCTGTATACAGAAAAATAAGAGAGGTCGTTAATAGGTAGGACCAAACTAGACATAATCAAGATAGCTAAATAGTGTCCGGCAACACTTAGCATACACTACCATCCCACAAAATGAACCTTCTCGGAAATATTACACCCTATTTCTTTATGATAACGGCATATTTGCTGCACGGTACCATTTGGCAAGATTAAATTTTTTCATATTCGTTACTTTCCGTGCAATATTGTCTGGCATTATATTCCGATCTTCAGAAGATATTTTTATTTAGCCAGAGTTGTCATGAAAATGCTAGCTTGTAAATAATATCTTTAATGTATCAGTTCAGCTTACGTGTGTTCTGCACTGGGAAATAAAACTTTTAATAAATAGTATCTAAACTTATACACAAATAAATCAATATTTACTCTATAAAAGTGAAAGTATGTAAGCATGTAAGTACGCATCTACTCTAGTTCGCAGGGATGCAAGTACGCATGTCTGTAAGTACGCTTGTATGTACGTATGTATGTATGCATGTATATATGCATGTATGTATGACCGAGATTTTCGTGGTTTCCCTCTGTCATCCAAACGAATGTTGGAATAATTTTACTGAAAGACCGCGACCGTGAAACCGGCGTCGCTCGCCGAATTCGGTAACTCCGTGAAGTCATGAAGGTTAAGCGAATTTGAGACATCACGGATTCCTGGTTGAGTGGTCGACTAGGAACCGCAGGATCTAACAGCGCCGTGGTCAATTGCCCTTTACGGGACATGGCTAGAAACAACAAAAATGATAGACAAGATATAACAACAAAAAAGGACATACAAAGAAAATAGAGCTAGAAAATAACAAAAAATTAGAATGTATGTATGTATGTATGTACGTATGTATTATTTACTTGTAATTATATATATATATATATATATATATATATATATATATATATATAATTGTAATGCCGGAAAACCACGACTTTTTAACACAAAAACTCCTGCCGGGCCATGGTCACGCAAAAGTGTATAAATCCAGTTGTTAAAACTAGAAAAAAATGTCTCTAACCCGTGGTGTAGCCAGAATCCGTTTTTTACGTTCTTGATACCGAAAAACCGATTAACGGCAAAACGTCTGACTGTCTATCCGTCCGTCTGTGCACAACCCTAGCGCATAACCCGTTCTGCCGATTTTCTCCAAAACTGATATTCTCCAAACGTTCTGGCTGATGACGCGGCCCCTGGAATTTGAATCCAATATTTTAATTTCGAGGGGTTCTTTACATGAAGCATCTCGGACATTTTCAAAATTTCAAAAAAAATTACTCCAATTGTATTGATAAAAATATTGTTGTTGGATACTTAAAAGGACGCTTAAGAGAATGGTGCGGGTCTCATTTTCGTTGAAATCTCCAAATCGAACACTCCAAAGTATTTTTTTAGAGCTACAAAATTGAAGATAGAGATTTTTGCCTAAGTCTGTTGTACAAAATTAGTTCTTTAAAGGAGGTCATGTACATTGTTTTGAACAAACAATAGTTTCGGGTAATTTGAGCTTGAAATTTATGGAATTTTTTCTCAAAAACCGCTCCAAAGTTTTTCTTTGAATTTTTTCCAAATATATAATACGGGCTGGTAAAACATATGGTGCAAGCCCATTTTCGGTTATAGCTCGTTTTTTTTTCGAATACTGCAAAAAACATTTGAAAACTACAAAATTGAAGATTGAGATTTTTGCCTCAAAAGTCATGTACAATTTTTTGAAAAAACAAGTAATTTTTGCGTAATTTATGCTTGATGTTAATGAAATATATACAGGTGTCACAGTAACTACGGCCCACGAGAAAAAATGAATGAATGAAATGAAAAATAATTAATTAAACTGCAATTATAATTTACTATTCAAAATGTCAATATTAATTCTATTTTTACTTTCTCGCACTTCCACTTTCCTACAATTTGTTTTCTCAATATATTGATGTAATTTTTCAAGCAATTCGCAAAGCTTCATTGCAATTTGCGCAACAATGCCGCCGATATATGAGTAGCTCATTATTGTTGAACGTCGAGATGGTGGCGATGATAAGATACAACTGTTATTTAGTGGAGTTCATTTTTCCAAATTAACCTTTCAGAAATGATTCGAAACCTATTTGAATAGTGTCGAGGAGGTCGTACATGTATTTGCACAAAGATAATTTTGAATATTGAATTTTTATGTTTGAACTCATGGTGAAGCTTCATAGCAAATGTATGTGGTAATGCAGTGAAATTGGTCAAATATTGCCGTATTTTTTAAATAGTAAATATCAGAGTGAATACTATTCAGTTGGCTTGGGCCTCGACGCAGTGCACTTAAGAACTGCGCTCCGCTGCTCCGAGGCAAAAGTTATGAGTGGTGTTAATGAAATCAGTGCTTTGGTAATTTGAAACTGTGATACTATAGTTACAAGTCGGAAAAAAGTATCCTCTTTGATATTAATAAGTGAAAGGTTTAATATCGATTGGCGAGCTAGAGGTGAGCGAACGAGAGAGGTGAGTGAGCGAGCGAGAGGTTGGCGAGCTAGAGACCTCTTGACTCGGGCCTCGAAAAGAGTCATATGCACCAGACATGAGGGAAACTATTGAAGAAGAATGTGTACCTAAAGCTCTTGAATATCAACTACAAACTATTATTCAACAGCAGGAAGTACAAATTAATCACTCGCGTCAACAACTACAGCAACTTCAGCACGTCTCAAGTAACTCGGAAAATTGCCAACAGCACCAGCTGCAAGGGCAGCCTGTTCAACCTTATGGTATGCAATCTATCGCAACTGATGGTGCAGCAAACTCAACTTCAGTATTTCAGAGCAGTAGCTCTTTATCACAATGCCCACAATCCCAAGAATCATCTTCTGTAAGTACAAACACCAATAATTACGGAAAAGAATCCAAGAAACGGAAAATGATGCAATCAGGTGAAAGTGAAAGTGCAACTGTGTATAATATCCCAGTCAGTTCACGTTATGCTACTCTAGAACGTGTACATCATGAAACAATGAATGTCTGCGAACCGGAACCGGTCCAAGTTAAAATTTCCCCTATAAACGTTCATGCGGTTAATAATTGTGCTAAACTATTAGAAGACATAAAAAATATTGCTGAAAACGACTTCACAACTAAGCCAAACAAAGACTCAGTTAAAATAATGTTCACCACTATTCACGACTTCCCAAGCTTTAGAAATTTCTGTGATGAAAGAATTCAATACTATTCATATAGAGATCTCACCGAGAAATATTTATCTGTGGTAATTAAAGACTTGCCCGTCATTTACTCTGAAAAAGAAATCAGTGATGAACTAATACGGAACAATTTACCAGAAATCAAAGTATGTAGATTGTACAATAAAAAACCATTCCTATCTGTGCAGTGGACCTAACAGACAATTCGGAATGTATTCAACCTAAAAATACTTTCATATAGTGTAGTTAGAGTTCAACAAAGAATGATATCTAGAATTATAATGTGTAAGAAGTGCCAACGATATGGTCATTCACAAGCTAATTGTGGTTTCGAAGCCAGTTGCGTCAAATGCGTAGGGAACCATCACTATTCCGAATGTAGAAAATTCAAAGACGAACGCCGACAGCCGAGTAGTTAGTGAGTCCGGCCACGAAATCCTATGGTCTGATTGTTGTTTTCGGGCACGTCAACTGCTGTGTCATTAGTTCCGTTAGTGGGGGGAATTTTTTATTCAGGGAGGTAGTGGTGTTCCTTCCCCACTGGCTGGTCAGATCCGACGCCGACCTACAGGACGGCTCGCGGGGGACTTCGCTCTCAGGCCCCTGTCCCCAGCGGGGCACCGTCCCAGCCGGGAGAAGTTGTAAGCTCCCAATCGGTCACCAGACATGTATGGTATTATAGCACTAGCGCATGTAAGGGTCGGGAACAGGACAAAGACCGAAGAGAGATCACGCGTGCTCCGCGGACCCTTTGTTTCTACCCTAGCAGGCTACTCGACTGGTAATCATCGGATAAACTACAGAAAACTACTAATTAGGGCACTAAAATTGTCCTCCAGACAGTGGCTAAATTCGAGCTAGAATTGAAAATCGCTACCTAGCTATTATCGAAAATCCGCCACCATCGGGACCTGACAGAGTCGCTGCAGGGACATTGGAAGATCGCTCTGAAAAGCCGGACGCCCCCCCCGCCCACCTTGGCCGGGGTTTCCTGCGCTCCGCCTGCGCGCTCTGCGACCGCCCGCGCTCCTGCTCCGCCATGGCCTTTGGGCGCGGGCGGGGGCGGGGCAGGGGGAAGCCGCGAGCTACTGGGGTTTGAGCGGCATGGGTGGAAAGGCCCGATGTTGGGGCTCTCGGGGGTTAAACAGCGGGGTTAGAAATTGCGGAGCAACCGGCGAAGCCTTGTGTTCAGTTGTCAAGGCGACGCCTTTTTTGAGCAGCTCTGTCGAGCTTCAGACGGGATAACAAATATTGTTGTTGTTATCAGACAGAGGTCACAGTTACAAAAAAAGGAAAAATATCCACAATGTTATTTGTACCTTATTCAGTTCAACTCCCTGGAAAGCATAGTATGCTGAATAGGAACAAAATAAACGTTTTAAAAAGTCGAGCAGTTCGCGAAGGAGGGAGGAGGGACAGCCGAAGTTCACTTCAGCTGCCTTGGACTCCATTACGATCCTTCCCTTTAACTATACTCCCTTTCGTGTTACTTACGAACGTTTGGAGAGGGAATCACTTCGAGCCTCCAACCTTGTGGTTAGTCGTCGGGTCGACCCCTTTTGGCATTGAGCCTTAGGAAGCTTCAAGGCAGCGATTCGCGGAACAGAGTCTGCTCACGATTATTGTAGTTGCCGTGGACCATCAAGACCTTTTTGTATAAACTGGGATCCCTCTACTAGGACTTGAAAATATTTGGGTAGAAGTAAGTTCGAGCTTTCAAGCCTTGTGTGCAATTGTCGCCCCCAACGACGCCTTCTTTTGCCGCAATCCGAGAATCCCTGAGAACTTCAAAAGAGCGGTTCGCGAAACTTAAGGTTACTGTAGCTGCCATTGATTTTATCACAATCCTTGTCATGAACTGGAGTTCCTGAAGTATAATTTGAGAATGTATAGAAATAATTTATATATTAAATGTTTTATCTTGGAAAATCAGACATGATAGAACATTCTACTTAATACAATGCTGCCATAAAAAATAATTGTAGGGTCTTGTCCTAATATTCATGACTTGAAAATAATTGCAGAGACATTTTTTTCTGAAATGTACACACAAATATGCAACTTTTATTTTGAATAACTGACTTTCTTAAGGTTTTTAGTGTCTTTAAAATTTCGAATGACTACTTCTGATATTGACCTATACTGACATACATACTGACCTATACTGTGACAACAACGATATTTCTAAAGACAAAATTCCATGATTAGATTTGACAAGGTTTCCAACTTGACAATGATTTTACACATTCTCGTTGGGAAGAGTTCTTAATGGAACTCTGGGGCTTCATACGGAATATTTACGCCGCACAGGGGAATCGTGTGTTTGCTTATAGATATAAAGGAATGGGATTTTAGCCGAAGGTTCCCAGATTTCTTGAAAGGAAAGTGAAAGTTTCAACTCCATTCTCTTAAATTTAAAACTTGTAAATACTCGACATTCTTGTGCTACTATTACAATGTAAATTGCTATTTTCTTTGTCCGGACTTAACACGTTAAATGAGACTGAGGAATTTGTCTAATGCCCTACAACTCGAAAATATGAAATACTTTTCTGTTGAATATCTTTCAGAACTTATTTTTGCTTGAAACAATTATATGTTTATGAATTCAATATGGTTATGTATTAAAGAGCTCTGAATCCTCTTTAAGATTTGCATTGCGTTTTAATACGATACAGCAATGAACGCATGGAACGATTTACATTTTCATCTTAGCTAACTCTTTCGGTTGTGGAGCACGATCTAATACATCCGATGAGAAACAGAGGGAAGGATTAGAGACGGGGAGGAAGAAGAGGGGTGTCTCCTTATGACCTTTCTCGAATTACGAAAAGCGTTCTGGGCTGGAGTAGAGAACACGGTACAACTTAAGGAAGTTTAAACCGGCACTTCGTGCTGCACGGGCGAATGGGAAATCATGGTGGAAGGGATGAGGGGTAGTTAAGGGGGTTTTGAGTGGAATATTTCTGATGAAAGGGGTAGTGAACAATGTACATAACATTATACGTAATTATAATAGATTAATAAGCAAGGCGTGGATGATCTCAATATATTTTAAAAATTAACTACTAAAATAATTTTAATGCTTCGTGCTTGGTTCTTTACTTCGTTACGTCTTTTCATATCCTAGTACCTAATCGGATGGCCATAACTATTCTGTCTGTTGAAGCAGAAGTCGCAAAGTCATAATTTTGCATTTAGATTTTAATTAATTTGAGTAGATCGTGGTAGTTGTCTAAGTAGTAGGCTACGTTTCTGTCGAACAGTTACGTTTCTTGCGCTCTTTTGATTATATGGTCGAGTGTTTCTGCTGCGATTGTGAGAATAAATTTGGATCTATATGTGTAGAGAAAAAAGGGCCGCGAATAAGTGGATTCAAAACGTGTATTGATTGCGTCAAGATGTACGTGTTCAATGTGAAGTGTCCTACGAGATTGGCCAAATGAAATTAGTTAAGTGAAGCTTCGAGTGGAAGTGCAATAAGAAATACGTCATTCATATGCATAAGTGTTTTGTGCGAAAGGGGACGTGATTCCCGAGAACCAAAATAAATATGAAAGATTCATGCCTTTCCTTGGGGGCGACTCCAATCGGAACCCTATTTCGAGGGGGCGCTCCAACTGATATGAACATTATAAGAAATCGCACTTTGGTAAGTTTTGTTAGTTTGTACACGCCATAGCGGACAGCACTATCAATCTTCTGCGCATACGCAGATGAACGAAAGTGATGCGAAACGAACTGCGAATGCGCAGTTGTGCTCTCCGCTATGGCGTGCACAAACACTCTTAATTTATTACAGAGCGCTTTTCGTAATGTTAAAGGGGGGCGTAAGGAGACACCCGTTCTACTCCCTCCCATTTCCCGTTCCGTCTTCACTCTTCTTCCCCTTGCTCAAGCGGTCGTTTCACTAGGGTATACCGTTTTCTCTACTTGAAAGGCATCCTGGAATAAATTAATAAAACTTACCGATGTACGATTTCTTCGTGTTTCGTATCTGTTGGAGATGTCTCTAAACAAAGGCAAGAACTTTTCATATTCATTTTGTTTGTTTCGCGAACCGTTTCCCCTTTCGCACAGAACACTTGCACCTTTCTACACTTTCACTCGACACCGTCTCACAACTGCTAGGCCAACCTCATAGGTCCCTTGAACACAGGTCACGAAAATCGTATGGCAATCAATCCATGGTTTTGAATCCACTTAATTATACTGGGATTTTTCTAACGAGGCATCTGGGGGTAGTATCAAGATGGAATGTCGGCTTTTCGCGTCTTTCTTGGCCGTGCCGCTAGAGTCGCTTGATCTGTCAGCTCTGCTTGATACGATCGCAATTATGCGACAGGTCCGAGAAAGACGCAAAGTGTCGTGCCATATTCCATCTTGGAGATACTACCTTTCCCCTTTTGTGCTACGCGTAAGAGTAAGTTTTTTAGGCTCACCATCATAGAACAAACACTTGATCAAAAACGCAAATAAAAAAACTCACTCAGAAAAATTAAAATAACACCGCAAAATTTCCTATATGCAGCTTTCACTTCGAGGGACATCCGTAATAGTAATGACGCTCCGACAGGGTACTAGAACTTGAACTGACGTAATGAAGAGAGTGACTAAATCAAGAAGAATTGAAATTTTTTCAAGTTCGATTTTATATACATCGCCCACGCCTTCAGTTTCTTCTTTCTGTTTCATCGGCGAGGCTGCCAAGCGCACACGTGACAACCTCGCAGGCGGAAACTCTTAGACTGTTTTTTATAAATGTGTACTGTGTACGTATATTGCACACTACCTCTGACCACCGAAAGATTCCCCGCAAAAGCCCCCAACCACTCCTCATCGCCTCCACCGTGAACTCTACGACTTTATTAAGTTGTATCGGTGATAAGAAGAAGCAGTTTCGCTATCTTCGCAATTGCAAGTAGGCGTGAAATGGAAAATATTAATATTACGTTTTGTTGAGAAATGACAAACCCATACTACTTATCAACTTCAGTTTTAGTATTACATAGTTTTACATGTCCAAATACTTGTGGGGGTGATTAAATACTAATATTTCTGTGATGAGTGTGATTCACCGTAGTTGTACCATAAAGGAAAGAATTCTTCTATGGTTGTACATCTACTTAAGGAATATTCATTTCATAGGAGAGATTAGGGAAAGAATTTCTCCTTGAATGACATTTTATCCATCCTCTCAGTATTTATGAACCAAAAGGATGGACAACAAATTGCCAGAGGCGGTTCTCAGGGGAGAGAAGGGAGAAATGCCCTTACCTATGTTCTCCTTTTGAAAGCCGCCACAGAGTAATGGAATCAACTCTTAAGGGATTGGGACAAAAAGACTTTCTTTAAGAAATAGTTGTCAACTTTGTGAGTGCTTTCAACTGATGGAAATGGAAGGGCTGCAGTTAAAAATGTTGGAGAATATCTCGCTGAAGAGCAACATTATGATCACAAAGACAGGGATCCAGCTGACCTCCATCTACAACGTCCTCCAGTTTCGGGAAGTTTAATTCCACATGTGGAAACTGTTAAAAATATAGAATGAAATTTATCGAGGTTATTCCTATTACAATTTACAACAATCATAAAACCTGAAATGTACAATTTTGGAAATTAAAAAAAATTCAATATTACATTTATCATTGCAATAAAATAATCAGTGCCAAATAAGGGAAAAGAGTATTTTCAAAAAGTTATACACACAGTTAAATAACAGAATAGTTTTTATTACAATAAATAGTTTTCACAACAAGAAAGTTTTATTATAAAAAAAAAAGAGTTCAGGTAAGTCTTAAAATTAGTCACTTATGGGGCAGGAATTTAAATGCACATTTTCCAGGACGGTCATGTCTGTCCAATCTTTCCTTTGCCGCCCAATTACTATATTACGAATGCAGCCTTTGAAATACTCTCTTGTTATTAAGGTTCCTCCTGTTGAATTTTCTGAAAAAATAAAATAAAAATGTTAATAATAATTGTAATAACATTTTAATAATAATTATTATAAACAAAACATTTTATTTATTTGAATGTGCTGAACTATTGCATTTATTGTACCAAGAAAATGTAATCTTCTGACATGGAAGATGTAAAGGTACTGTATTGAAGGGCTTAAGCCTTCTTTTTCAAAGAAATGAAAATGTTAATATTTGGCATTAAAAAAACTGTACTTAATTACAAATAAAATGTATCTGAAACATGCATACTTTAGCTTGTCTGAAAGATTAGTCTCTTAGGTAAAGAGATCTCTCTCAAGAGGAACCTCGTTTTTTTGAACAAGTACCTCAGAAGGAAACTTGAAGAATAGGTATTATAAATAGGAGTCTTTGCGTTTTGCTGACTTAATAAAATATTTTATTCAGTTTCCATACCTGGTACTCCGCCTATATACAAAGAACTGCCAGTGTGACTGATAACTGCTGCACCGTTGTAAGAGAGGCCTGTCACATTTGGTAGATTATCCACTTTCAAAAACAGGCCGCTGGTCAAAAAGGTTGCATGAATACTATGCCACTTGTTATCACACAACATATACTTTGATGGAAAATTCTGTTCAACTTGTACTGGTTTGCCATCTCCTGAATCACATCGTACTATAACCTGCAATAAAAACAGGGTTCACAGTAATTTAATGTGCTTTATCGCCATCCATATTATGATATATTGCCAAATGTCACCAAGAAACAGACAGAGGTCACCATTGTGATGCCAATAATCAAATATTTCAAATCCTGTATTGAAATAAATGAAGAACATGTTTTTGTGTGTATAAACATACTCATTGTTTCTAAACTGACTTGCATTTCAAAGTTTGGAGTAACCAAGACAGTTTATGCAAGATTTTGGTTACATTCGAAAGTACAAATAAAATTAAGTTTTGTCCATAACATTGTAACAGAGGCAACAACAACAACAACGACAACAACAACACCAAACAACTTTCTTAATGAGGGTCAAGTAATGTATATTGCTACTTGCCTTGCCATTATTCAGTTCCAGAGAAATAGCAGGAACACCCGATTGTTCTGCTACACTCAGCAAAATACCCGTTAGTTCCGAGGTTCTAAACTCAAGCTCTAACTCTTGTAAACTTCTGACTTGAAATTGATTATCTGAAACAAAATAATTTTTAAAATAGTATTCAGTTATCTCAAAAAATGTGAGTGAAAACTCATTAGGATTATAGTCAGCTCATGTATACAAGTCTGTAAGCATGGAAATCTGATAAAAAAAAAATTAAATATGTCAGAGCAATACTAACAATAAGAAAGCAAGTTGGATGGCTTAAAATTAATACTAACCATATAATGCATAAGCATCTCCTGGGAAATAAGCTCCTCTTTCAACTGCTGGATAACACTGACGTACATTCTTTGCTTGTGAATTGTGTCCTACCAAGGGCTCAGTTACTTTGTTTATGGTAAGAGGTCGTACACATCCTTTGAAGGTCTCCACTGGTATCTATTCAAATATAAATGCTGGCTAATTGATTCAGGTAATTATGTATGAGAATGTTTGTCTTTAATTGACTGATATCTTATTTGTAGTGATTTACATTCCTACAAAACTAAGTAACACAATCAATATTACAGAAAAGGACTGCCATTTCCTTGTACTACTTACTTTAGGTGAGAAAGTAGCGCTGGGTGGCAATCCCCCTATATAGAACACTGATCCCAAACTAAACTTTTTTGGTAATTTGCTGTGACCTGCAGGACTCTGATTAATTAAAATGTTGAGGTTTCTATTCACCCGTTTTAGTAATACATTATGCCACATTCCATCATTTAACTCTGATTGTCCAATAATTTTATTTACTTTTTTCCTGCCCTTCAGTTCAACATACAAGTGCTTATTGTGCAAAGCGATCATAAAATGACTTTCTTTCTTTCGTTGTACCTGAAAAAAATTTTTTTTTTCTTAAGAATATTAATGGCTTGATTATGCAAGTTAAATTAAACAACTATAATCCATTTCTCTCAACTCTTCAATTTTTATTCCTTAAAAGCAAAAGTATCAGTCTGAGGAGAATTGTACAATCTCTGGTAGTTTTTGTTACTTTCTATAATTCCTAATTAATATTTCAAATAATGGTAATAAATTATACAGAACCAACATTTTTGAACATGGACAAAAGAAATACTATAATATATGAAAATTGTAATTGAACCTACCTACCTACCTTACTTACTGCATCTCCTGGATATTGCAAAGAAAACAAAGTGGTGGAATCACATTTAATTAATTAAAAATACTAGTCAGAAAATATTGTTTTGATATTTTGAAAAATATTTAAAATGAATATTTTTTTTAATATTAGTAAAAATACATAACACAAAATACTATACCAAATAATGTCTGTATCCACACACTTGTAATGAGAAAGAGAAAATTATCTTGGCTGTCCAAATGATAACATCAATGATTTGCTAATGTTTTGTGCTCTACTGGACTGTGCCAGGAAACAGAGTGAAGCAAAATTTAAGGGAAAAGCACTCAATGCAGTACTGAACAACCAAGATCATCATATCTGAGAATATTTCATATATGAGAAATTTATAGAGTTCAAGAAACAATATATTTTCTTACCGGAACAATGAAGAGAAGGCCGTTAGGGTAATAAGTCCGGAAACTGAATTCAATTGTAAAATTCTTCTGCAGAGGGTTGGCTCTTCGAGTCATTCGCACATAGCTTTCAGGAGAGTCTCCGAACTTGACTGCATGTGATTCAACTGCATAATGAGAAACTTTGTGGCATTGAGTTGGCAGTGTTGGTGCTGGTGGTTTAAACGATATCTCTCTAGTTTCTCCAAGTTCCCAAGGTCCAAGGCGACCGATATCCGCATGGTGAAACGACACCTGATCTTCAAAACGTAGTGACCTACACAAGTTAAAATAAGACAAGATTATATGCCATTTCAAAGTATATACAGATATACAGGAATATTATTTTGTTTATGTGTTCTCTTTTTCTTAGTAATTTCCTTTCCAAACAACCTTTCTAACAACATAAAATAGTAACAATTTCAAACATAATAGTGCTAGTGTAACTAATGTACTTGAATTATGCAAAGTAGAAAAACAACTGTAGTATGTTTTGGAATGGTGTACAAGGTTCTTCAGCAAAAATATCTACATACATTGCTTAAATGTTATTTTAGGATCAATGCCCAATTTTACTTAAGAGCAGAAATTTAAGAATTCAAAATATAAAAAGCACTACATTAAAAAAACAGCTTTTGGACATAGATGTAGTCTTTCCCGTCAGCAAGGTGTTATATGGGAAATTCATTGATAAATACAGACAAGGCAGAGTCAAAAGATTAAATTAATTTCAAAATTTTTTAAATTAATTTTTTTTAACCTGTCCCTGAAAAAAATTTTTTGAAAATTGACCCTATTGCTTTCCCAATTATACAAAAATTACTAGAATATTGGATATTGAAAGAATTACTAGAAAAACTGTACATGAAATCATTTAAAATTGAATGTAATTGCATGCATGTAATAATAAAAATGAATGTATTGCATTGCAGAAAAAATCTCAAATTTTTCAATCTTCAAAAATTTTTTCTCCAATCTTATGTTAAGATATCATATGATTATTAATTTTTTTTCAAATATGATTTACTTTGAATGAAGTTGATATGTTAAAATCCATGCAAAATAACAATTGGCCCCTATCTTTTACACAACAATCTATACACAGAATGTAAGTGGTTGATCTATGATCATGACAGGAAAAGTTTTCACTTAATTGTGAACTGCCTTAGCAAAATTAGCATTTCCACATCTTGTGTCAATGGAAAATGTCTTTGGAAGGCTTGGTAACTTAGATTTAAAAAAGGTGCATAGAATGCAATTTTGTGTCCTAATAACTATTTTTCTTTTCTTTTCATTCTTTTAGCATTGTAAATGGAAGCACTGTAAAAGTTAATTGTTTTAGCTTTGTAAAAGGAAGTAGCCTTTTTTATGTCAAAGATTTAGTTACAGTCCAGGGGCAAAAATTAGGTGTCAATTACCTCCTTTTAATTTAAACTGTTAAAAGCTTTGCATCTCCTGAACATCTGAATTTAAAATGACAGAACATATTATTAGATCAAACTAGTTACAGTAAATTAGTAAATCAATAGATTATCTAAATACCAAGGGAAGAGAGTGAAAATTTATGTATTCTCTCCCAAATATAAAATTAAATAGGGTTATTATATATCCTATTCCAACTTACTGGTTATTGAAGATGGCATGCTTTATCGTGCCCACCAAAGATATGTAACTGGCTGCCTCTGGCTCATGTGGCACTTCTGTAGGATCTCCTCCAAAGAACAGCCCTCCTTTCCTAACCTTCCTAGGATCACTTGGACTAGCTACACGCACTTGATAATCACTGGCTTGCATCACAAATGTCCCGTGATCTTCTTCATCTATTCTTAATGTTAGTTTTCTATTTTTCTTTGTGACAGACAATGAATGGAACTGACCATCATTGAATTGTTTCTTCGATTGATGTGTTGTTCTAGTATCTCCATTTGACACCCACACAACAACTTTGCCACTACGGAGAGCAACAGAATAATAATCACCTTTTTCATACCCTTTGGTTAGCATAAGAAGTGCATCTTTCTGCCGACTTCGGAACACAAATTCGAAAGAAGATTCCTTTTTCTTAAGTGGGTGGGGTGGAAGTTCTAAGAAGCCTCGCCCTCGAAAACTCACAGTGGTGTAAGAAACTGTACATGAGGCTTCTACTCCATAAAATTTGCCTGACAATGGATTGACACCACCACTGAAAAGCTGAATATCTGACATACAGCCTAGAAAATGTGGTGGAAGGACTAGAAGATTTGTGTTCAACAGAAATCCTGGAGGAACACCACCTAAGAAATATTCTTCTAACTCAGGAATATCATCTGTAGTTGGAGGTTCTGAAGGAGAACTCTGTTTAGACTCTCCATCTATACTCAAAAGTGCTGCAAGAAGAGAAACAAGTTAAGTAGGATTAACACTCCCATTATAATGTATTTGCCAAAATTATTTCTTAGATTGTGAGTATGGTTCCATACCGCTTTCTAGCCGTCGTTCAACTTCAAAAACACGAACTGCTTCACAGCTCACCCAAGTTCCTGTATTAACTTTTGTTATAGTTTTTAATTGCAATCCTATTTTTCTTCCATATCCAATATGAAATACTAAGTATCCATTTTCCAAAAGTAATGCTATGAAACGGGTCTGAATAAAAAAAATTTTAAAAATTAGCACCTATTATGAAGAACACAATATGAAATAAGAAAAACATTCCTTAATTAAATAAAAAGCTTCCTTACTCTGTGTTTATCAACAGCAATAAATAAAATTGCATTCTCATCCAATGTTTTGAATTTGAGAGTAATACTGAATTGATACTTGTCAGATATATCGTAACTATTGACTGTATGCATTGAGTAGCCATCTCCTGCAAAGTGGTAAGCACTTTCATCTCGTGTCTCTTCCACTCTGAAATGAGAAGGCAAGAGTGAAAATAGAAACTGTCTTCTTTGACCACCCAAGCTTTTCAGTACACAGCAGTCTGGTTAATATCAATATCCAGTTGTTGAACTTCAGCCAGTTCAGACTAATATACATTGACTCTGCTCTATTATCCATTTATATTATGGACCTAAAAAATTGAATTTTTTGTACACATTTCTGTTGTTTTCAGGTATCCTTTCCTGGTTTTTAGAAATCAAGTATTAAAAGACTATTAAAACACATTAAACACAGGCCTTTAATTAATTAAATTGAAGAAGGTTGCAGATCAACATTTCAATTTGATGAACAGCATTTCGTAAATTTATCTTTTCACATTTTCAGGTTTCATAATCAGTTTGCAAAGTTTATAACTACAAATGAAAAAACAAATAAAAATACCATTCTATGGTATTATGAACACTTGAAGAGAAACAATATATATAAAATGTAAAAATATATACATAGGGAAAGACAAAATTGACATAGATAAAAAAAATTAAAACACTGTTGAAAGCAAGTGCGAAGTCCAAGTCAGAGAAACATGCCGGAAAATAATAAAATAAGCAAAAGAATTAACCAATTAATGGTCCATGTCAATATTATGTCTTTAAAACAAAATCATATGTTGGTAAGAATGGGAATGTTGAAAAATTTCACAATAGTTGAGGCATTATGGAGAAGTTGTGAATGACTCCAACCTTTACCAAAGAATGTTCATGACAGAATCTCAATTTCATGATTATTAGTAAGGCTATATATAAAAAGAATCTCATCAGGTACCCTGTCCTATGCCTTGAGTCAGTGAACGTTGTTTATTGTCTTCCATGCCTGGGTTGCCTGGTATCAAATATTGTTCAAACCAAGAGGAAATTACAATTACGGGTGAAAGAACACCAAATTAATATAAAAGAAACAAGATATTGCCTTAATTTGATTTCACATCATTGTGCTGTCACATCTCATAATTTTAATTTTGAACAGAGAGCCTAGGAAGTATTCCAACTCTATCTCTCAACCCCTGCAAATTAAAATACAGGAAAACCTTAAAATAAATTTGGAGACAAATCTTTTTACCTCTGTTTATGATATTGTTTTGATGAAATTAAAAACATGAGTTGCTTTCATCCACTCTAGTTTCTTTTGTATGCTTATGCACAGGTTTTTTACTATTAATTTTTCTTGATTCATTCTCTCTTGTTGAATTTTTCCTTTCTTCATTATATTCTCTTCCTTCCTTTCTCTTACTTTCCTACTCCATTTCTCCTGTCCCTCCTCTCCTTTTTCACCTCTTCTTTTCTCTTCTTTCAGAGAGATTTTGAAGTCATTCACAACTTCTCTATAATGCCTCGACCCTTATGGATTTTTTCAACATTTCCATTCTTACCAATATGTTTTTTTTAATTTTATAATATTGCCTGACAATTATTGTGTCAATTTTATTATTTACCACATGAGATTCTCTGACTTGTGCTTTGCACTTGTTTTCAGTAGCATTTTAATATTTTTATCTATTTTAATTTTGTCTTTTACTACATAATTTTATATTTTATACATATTGTTTCTCTCTAAGTACCATGGAATGAAAATGGTAAAAGAATCCCTCAAAACATTTAATGAAATAATATTTTCTAAAACAATACAGCAACATGTGATGTTTAATATCTTTGGTAATTGCAGACTTCAAATTATATTTCTCTAGGTTCACAAATAATATTATTTCTAAAAATGCTCACCCTGCTATACATGCTGTGCAACTGTTCTTGGTTTCTGTCGCAAAATTCCATAGCCCAATTGGTCTTCCATCCAGCATAATGCGATGAAGGCAGCCTGCTAATCCTTTACTAGGAGCCAATAACTGAGGCGGAGCTGTGGCCCCTGGAGGCAAACCTCCAATCCAAAGCCTGTCTCCAGGTCGTACATCCACTATTCCAAAACCAGGTTTTGAGCTGTTTGATACTGGATCACCTGAGGCATCTGGTGAACCTTCTGGTAGAATCTGCTGTCTTACAGAAAGCCGTGCAATATTGCTGGTTCTGGAAGAAAAACATCCAAATTATTATTCAATTTGTATTCATCAATCTAACTTCAGCATATGATACAGTTAATCATCAACTAGTGCTAAAGATGTCTTACAGTGTGACTTGTAATTATAAATTCACTCGCAGAATTTTGAGTCTTGTACAGAGCAGATTATTCTCAGTAAGATTCCAGGAACAGTGAAGTTGAAGGAAGCACCATAAGACTGAACTACATCAACACAAATGACTTACTTGGACCAACCTCTACTGGAAGGCGATAACACTAACGATAATTTCATGACCTGTGGATAATGCCTATGTACATGTAACATGGAGAACTTGATTTTGGCAGAACCTTGCAGTTTGATGTACAGAAAGATATTGTAAAATATTGTATGTATATAGGAATGGGTGATTGTGTAGGTATGGGAATGTATGATTGTGTACGAACATATGAATGTGCATCTGTGTGTGTGCATGCATTTTTGTACCAGTATATGTGTGCATGTGCATGCATGCATTGCTCCTTCTTGAGGCAATTAATTATTTTATAGATGCCTAACTTATGATTTCCAGCCTTTTAAAAAATCAGAAAAATCCAAATCAAGTAAACAGGAAACGAGAATTTTTCCAGGACATTCTTAGCATTGATTTAGGTTTTGCTGCACAAGCAATGACATTCTTTGTTTCTCTTGTCAATTCAGTTTGCCTCCTTGCCCTGGAGTTTTAAACATCACTGCTTGGAGAAAAGTACCAATTTGCACACTTGTTTAGCAAATCAAATTATTACAAAAGGGAGCAAATTAAAACTTAAAATGTTATCATCACATGACAGTAATTATAAATCATTATCTTTTGTGTATCATGTAGCAAAATTTGAGGCCTTTTATCTTCAGCAATTGTGTTTCAGATCCAGTTATATACGATATGATTGTAACATCTTACAAATAACTTAATACTATTCTTATTATCACTTCACAGAAGATATCTCTGCCTCTGAATCAATACACTCTTTCTCAATGATAAAGTAATATTTGACATCCAAAACTTGGTTTTAAATCTGAAATAACATTTTTACCCTGAAATACCTATTTCATTCATCAAATATGTAATTAATTTTCTAAAGTCTAGCCTCATTTGTCTTCAAAATTTACCTTTCAACTTGGATACGATACCAGTTTTTGTCCTCACGTAACACAGCTTTTTCTATCTTGTGAGGATGCACCACAACACCAACACCACCGCCAGCATTCCACACAAATCGAATGGTTCTATTTACCATCTCCAATGCCATAAATTCTTGCTGCATGTAAATACACAAATTGAAAATATTTGATGACAGATTCATGTTGGGATGTGAATGAGGTAAATAATTGAGTACTAGAGAACTGAACCTACAAAATTCTGGGGGTAACTTGTTGCCTTCAATTTTCATAAAAGCACTGATTTTCATTAATTACAACATTAATTAACATTATGAGGTATATTGCAAGTCAAGGGACCAAGACGGAATAATAACAGAATGAAAATCAACATGAATAATTTCTGTGAATAAAACAACTTACCGTATTATTGTTTGCCAGATAGAATAATGATGCATCTCTCTCATCAGTATGAACTGCATAATTGAGTATGATGGAATTTGTTGAACTTGGTGTCAAGTTATGAAGTCTATATGATCGAATACAACCACCCATTGCTCCAGATGTCAAAGACAAATGTATCTGAAATGTTTGAAAGAACATTCTATTTTTTGAAATAATTATGTTCATGTTCATTATTACCATGAAATTTCATATTAAATGTAATTTCGGATCATGAATTACTAACCCCTTCTGCCGTGTGCCTAGCTTGAGTTATTTTACTGCGGAGTTCTTGAAGTTTTGAAGCCATTGTATTGTTCCACCTATTGAAATTTTGCTTTTCGTCATTAGATCTTTGATTCATTTTTTCAAGGAGTTCTTTTATTTTAGCAATGTTCTTTTGAGCAGCTATCACTAAAAAAGGAAATGTTGATGTTACATAATGTGTGTGAACTCTGGCTTTTAAAAAACAACAATAATCCTCCAAAAAATAGAAATAAATATTTAAAGAAAAAATTACATACATTTTTCAGTGTGGCTGGCAATAAGATCATCTTCACTAAGAGTAGCTAACAATGGTCGAAGTTTACTTTTGACATCACTGCTTACTCTGGCTGCAGTAGCATTAGTCTGTCGACTTAATTTTAGAGCCGATTCAGCTCTCATCATGGCTTCTGCAGCATATTTTTGTACTTGATCATCAGAAAAAACACCACTAATATCAGATAAACATGCCACAAAGAAATCCAATGCTGATAGTTAGAAGAGATAAATACATATTTGTTCAAATCATGTTTTTTGTTGTACTCACTTTCCCCACTGTTCAATTTTTTCAGTTCTTGAAGTACACGTTTATTTCCATGCTCAGCATTCATAATTTATCCCCAACTCCATTAATTTTTTGTAATCATCTTTTACATTGTTCACCCTTAAAAGTTCCTCTTCAGCTCTCTTTAACAAGATGTCTGATTTTTCTCCAACATCTCGAGAGAGTTTTACTACTGAAGTTTCAATTGAACCAGGATAAGCCTTCAGTGAAATAAAATTCCGTTAATTATTTATTGAAGAAAATATATTTGATTTAAGTTCACAATAATATCTCAACCATTCTACTTACAGTTTTGAATGCAATATCTCCTGCAAAACTAGCATTCATAGCAGATTCTTTTGCAGTCTTGATTGCATCTACTATTCCTTGATATGCTCTACTTGCTCGCAGAGCAAAATCTGCCTCCTTTCTGGTAGAGTTGAACAAACTAAGAGACAAAAAACAATAAGCATTTTACAAATATGGTTATGCAACAGAATTGTGAAGTTTACAGATTCCAGTAGTATTGTTAAGTTTATTTAATTACGATTACTCACTCACGATATTGCTGAGCTCTTTCATATAACAAATCTGCATGTTGTTGGGCTTTAAGTACATATTGATCATGATAAATAGGGTTTATTCTGTACAAAATTCCTTCTCTTTCTTTGACTTGCTGGGTGAGATTAGCAAAGGATCGCATATTGTCTTCAAGTATCTGAAAATTAGAAAGAAAAAATAAAATAATGTATATGAGAAAATGACATTAATATTAAAATTTTTAGAATAATTTATATTTAACAATAGTAAGTTGTCCCATAGAGACCATGAAAGCTCAAAATAATTTCCTTAAATATGTTTCACAGAATGAAAGTAAATGTTTTTCATCATGATTCTTATTACAAATCATGAATAATTACAAATTACAAATTCAAAACAAATGTAATAAACAGAGCAATTGTTGACAGAATAGAAAACTTACCCTCATGTTTGTTGTGGCATTTTCCAGAAATGATCTTGCATTTTCCACAAGAATTTTTGCTTCATCAGAAAGAACCTCTACTTCTCCTTCAAAATCTAATATTTTATAATTTCATCTTTTTTTAATTTTGTTGTGGTTTGTCAGAGATTTGGTCTAATGAAGGGGGAAAAATGAAAAGCTGAGTATCTTTCCTCCAAAGATTAGATAGATTATAAGTAAACATTTCTTTCAAGTGGAGTAAATAAGCCTTGATGTTAATATGAATAAATGAACGAAATTAAAAATGTCTTGAGTGTTATTTTTAGCAGTCTGGATTTGTATTTAACATTATGTGAATAAAGATTGAATCAATAACAATTTACTTCTGAAAATATTGTATTAACTTTTGCAGTAATGGAATATTTTATGTAATAACTATGAAAGGATGTCCACTGTTTTAGAAACTTGTAAGTTTCTCTGTACTCATATTCATATAAAAAATTTAGTTTGTAAATAAATCATTATTTTTTGGTACAAAAAGAATTCTTAAAAATAAAAGTGTTTGTATTATGCAGTTGACTTAATTTACCTTGGCCAGGACTTCTGAAGTACCATGCAATGACTCAAGAAGGCTATCAAGGCGAGATGTCAGCATTTCTAAGCCCTGACGTAGTGGTCCCACTTCAGGTCCTCCTTCCAGTAATTTGCGAATTCTGTCCAAAAGATCTTCGGATTTCCTACAAAATAGTTACAGATTATTTTAATGTATTCTTTTAAAGCTGATGCAAAGCTTTAGAAAATGTAATAAAATATGAAGGCATTTTTAGATAAATGATATTGATTCAAGAACATTAATTTTTTTTAAACAACTGAAATGTAAAAAAATATATTGTGAAAAAAGCTTTTAAAAAGTATTTTTGATTATTAAATATTTGTGTTTTCCATTCTTTAAATTCTATGATTTTTTAATGTTGGATTACCAACTAATGTTAAATTCTTTATAAAAATTACATACACATATACAATTTTCCATTTTCAAGGGTTTGTGTTTTATCTCAAAATGATTTCTCAAAACCTACAATAATTTTGTCTTATTAATTACACTTACCTCAAAGCATTCATTGCGGCAATTTTCATGGAGTTTATTGTTCCATTTCTCCTTCTGATCTCACTGGCCAGATGCTGCGCCTCTCGCAATGCATTCTCAACACTTACTTCACCAGCTCCAACTTGGCCATAGTTCTTCAACCCCTGGACAACATCTGTTCTCAGACGTTGAACACAAATAAATGTATTGTTCATAGAAAAATGTAAATCAGAGCAGATAATGTATGTTTTACTCATGATCATGAACATTAAATTTCTCTAATATACATTGAAAATCTTAATAGTAATTCATTGAACAAAAAAGTTAAATAACATAAGTTAGAAAGTGTAATACTTAAGGTGACAATAGGAGCCAAGGGGGCTAATTCTCACAAGCTAGTTCAGTCTTTTTACCCTTAAGGGCCATACATTATCCATTGCCAATATGAAAATGAAAGAAAGATAGTTTTAATGAAATTTTAAAATATTCCATGAGTGTTTAATGGATAATGTCTTTTCTTATTATTAAGAAATTGAATACATGTTGGGGTGAAGAATTTAAGGGGTAGAGTAGTCGGTAGGTTGCCAGTGTGTATGACAGAATTGGCTTCTATGAGCTGGCAGTGGGCAAACAGAAGAGAAGGAACTGAGGAAGTGAACAGTTAAAAGTCGAATGTTGGAAGAGAAAGGATGTTGATAGATCAAGTTAAATTAATTTCTGACATTTGCTCTAGTGAGTTTTATAGTTACTAAATAATCAGTCATTTGAAAAGTACTTTTATTTCATTCAATCCCACATTTATGTTTCTAAATTGTTTTAGTAGTAAAATAAAATTCTCAACTACGGATTTTTTTTTTTTTTGTTACCAATTGATGAAACCAATATTTATGTTGCCGAGAAAAATAAAATGAATGATGGTTTACATGGCTGTTAAGGATAAAATTGATTAAGTACTTACTCCAATTATGAGTTATGAGGATAGGTATGATGATGGCATAAAATTATGACTATTCATACATCCATGAAAGGAAAATATTATTGCTTACCATTTGTGTCCTTTTGTAACCTCATAATTTCATCCAACAAACGATGAGCTTCATTTTTCACTGCAAAACTATTTTCTACATTTTTGTCTCCAAATTTGATGAGTTTTTTGGCCTGTGTTCAGAAAAAAAAATTATTTCAAATAATTTTGGCTTTAATTATAATTAATGTTTATCATCTGTGGGGACTACCTTGTTGAGAAGCAGTTTCGCTTTTCTTTTGAGTTCTTCTACCACTGATACGGGAAAACCTTCCACTTCACTGACAGTATTTAGCCATTCTTGTAAGCGTTCTTCAAGACGTACTGCACCATCTCTGATATCATACAGAGTTTGCCAAGGTGGAGGTATGGATCCTTCCATTATATGATGGGTGTTTTGTGCAAGTTTAGATGCGAGAGTTTCAATTTCATTAAGAAGAACTCCTGTACAGCTGTCATTACAGGCTGAAAAAATGAAAAAAGGATAAGAAAGAAGAAACATAGAAATTCAACAATTGCAATACATTAGGAAATTAGATATCAGATTTAAAAATTGGATTAGCTAAAAGATTATTCCATGAAAGTTAGTTTATTTTTATATTATTTTATTTTTTATTTAACTTTTGAAATATTGTTCAGGTGCTCATTTTAATATTATGAATTGAGGAATTTTCAGATAAACTTGTTCATAAAATTGCAAAGAAAGGAAAATGATTTCAAGTTGGCCACAACCTATAATAAATTCTCCTTTTGAATCACAATGGACTAAGGTTGAAGACTTAGAAAACGAGAATTTTTTTTTCATTTTTCATAATTTTGAAGAAGAAAGAAAAAACACCCTCCTACGTACAATTGTCATTAAACAAATAAAAAAAAAAAAGTAACTTCTTCTAGAATCATAGAAATTTTTACAAAATTGAAACTTACATTGACAACCATATTCCGTAAGAACATGTCTGTCTTGACAGTAGCTACAGTCACGACCAGTAATTCCAACTCGACAGTTGCATTGTCCTGTTTCTTCATCACACTCATCACTGACACTACCATACGGATTACATTTACATGGAGTGCAACTACCTCCTTCTTCTCTGGGGAAACCAAACCATCCATAGGCACATCTACAAAAAGAAAAGGAAGTAAATGTTAGTTAAATAAATTGGATGATCAAAACAGAGTAATATTGTTGTTGTTTGTAAATAAGCTTTTGCCAAAGTGGCATAATGTTTATAATTAATAGGAGTATAAGTTTCAAAAATATAATTTAATTTTATAATTACTGAAATGGTTTTTAAAATCTCCAGCTAACAGATCAAACAAATATGAATATTGTACAAATTCAGAAAACAGAATTGAATGTGAATGTAAATTTTATGTACCTGTCACATGTAGGCCCAGTATATCCAGGTTGGCAATGGCATGTTACTTGATTGTGGGGTTTAACATGGCATGTAAGAGCAAAGTTGCGATGTGGACTAGGGCAAGGACATGGTTGGCAAGGTCCTTTATCTGGGTTTCCATAGAAACCATCAGCACAGCGCTCACAATGTGGTCCTCCAGTGTTTTGAGAACAATTCTGTAAAATTCCAGCTTTATCTTCAATGCAAGAAATGAATGTCTTTAACTCGACACTTTATTGTTTTATTATTTTGTTTACTACATAATACTTTATAGATCAATATGACAACAAATAATAAATTGAATTGTTTGTAATAAAATGTATAAACAAGAGAAAATGTAACTTTGACAAAGCCAATTTTAATTACAGATCACTTTTGTAACTTTCTTTATTCTTACCAAACAGTGCCCTGTTTCAATGTTGCAGATGCGTGATCGTCTATTGCACTCACAAGGACGTGCTTCCCCTACTAGTTGAATCACAATGGTGGCCTGTCGCGGATCACCTGAATACCATCGATAGAAGCCAACACTAGGATCCTGACAGGAGGTGCTGTTGTACTCAGGAGGACAGCTACATAACTCAATGCCACGTGCTGATGCTGGCTGTCCAGGAGCTTCTATTGCCGTATCCAGAGACACATTTCGAATGCTGGAGACAATGATGTGAATGTTTTAAATGCTAGTACCTGGATTATATTATTTTGTTAATTCTTTTAGGTATTTTGTCTACACATTCTCCCCTCATCAAATCCCCATCACTCAAATTTTATTGATCTCTTAGTGCTCAGAATAATATTAAGATAGGACAAGTAAGGTAGTGGTAATAAAGATGAGATATCTCTTCTGGCTATCAAAAGAAGAAAATCTACTGTTTAAATGTTTTGATTATTTTAATCCTATATATGCAAATAAGATAACATGAAATTGAAATAATTAAAATATATTTTGAATTTTCAATAAATAATTGTAAATAAATTCCTTCAATTATTATTGAATTCAAACTTATGTTAATTTAATTTCACTAAATAAAGTTTTAACAAGAATTTCTAGCTAATTATTTCAAAAAAATGATTTGACAAAGGATGTGCAAAAATTTAGGTAAAGTGTTTTTTAAAAGTGGTGTATAAGTGTCAACTGAAATTCTCCCATATATTTTTAATTATTTCTGAAGTTTAGAACATGTAGATTTTTTAGTAATCATTAATTAATGATAAAATATTTCCTCAAATCAGTGCTATGTATATATAGCCTCAAAGGAACACTATCATGATGTTGGCTATCATGTCCTATCAATAAAAGCCTTACTTTCTTTCTGATGACTTTGTATTTTCATTCCATGTTAAGAGAATGTAATTATTTTGAAACTTACATGGCAGAGCTGAAATCAAGAGTAGGAGACGCTTGCACTAAGATGTGTTCTACATTCTGCAATGCAAGCATGAGGAGCTCACGTGTTGCTTGTTGTGGAGGATCATTTCTTAGTTGCCAAAGAGACTCGTGTAACCTTTGAAGAAAAGAAAGAAAGAAAGATTAATGTTTGTCAAATTCAAATTTTAAACTTTTTTATTACCACTTTTCTAATAGTATTTCTAAAAGTCAAATAAATGATTACCTTCATAAATTGTATGTGAACATACAGTGAGTTGATATTACAATCTTGACTGTCCGGGTGACGCCGTGTTAATTTATGTGGTGCCGACGTTTCGATCATCATGTCGCAATCTTCATCAGGGCTCGTAATGCCTTGTTTATTTATAACAATCGCCAATCATAGCTAGAGGGCTGCCTGTCAATGTCGGCACCACATAAATTAACGTGACGTCACCCGGACAGCCAAGATTGTAATACTGATTCTGGCCGCGGAAGCCTACGACTTCATACATTGAGTTATATTACTAAAACAATTAAAAGCACTTTTGGGCTACAATGTTATGACATAATCTCCAACTTACAATTTAGAAATGGAGCTTACAATCTATTTTTATGTACATTAATCCTTCATTCACACTTGCCTTACACCTTGTCTGTCAGATGTTGATGGCAGCAGAGAGTAGTGTTCCAGAATCAGTCCATTGCCCTGAAGTTGCACTAATGGATATGAACCAGGTGCATTGGTTGAACCTCCTTCCCAACTGCGAGAGAAGCTAAGTACACCACCATAAGACAACACCTGATAACAAAAACAATGGTATTGACTAACAGATAATATTTTTCTCTTTTTTTACTTTTTTCAGCATGCCTTATCTCAACACTGAACCATTCAGCTTTCTCAGTTTTATCGTAACACTATTCAAATTCAAAAACTAATATTTTTTGTGAAGACCAATAGTTTTTGTGAGCCTCTGAGAAAGAAGCCTTTGGCTATGCTTCATGTTGCAATTCAAATACCACTAGATACTGAAGAAAAATAGAAGAAAGAAAAAGAATTGAGGAAGAAATAAGAGAAGGGATATGGTGAGTTTATGAACGATATAAAACAGATAAGAAGAAAATACCTGAGGAGCAGAAGAGAGACAAGTGCACTGTTCTAGGAAGAGGATAATAACGAAGAGGAAGATTGTAAGAAAGATAAAGGAGAGGAAGGAAGTAACAAAGGGCAGAAATGTCAAGGAAAAAACAGAAAAACTTATATACAGAAAACACAACAAAGTTTGAACAAGAAAAAAGAAATGACCATGGGGTACATTAGAAGAAATTAAGCAATTATGAGAAATAAAGAAGTGTTTTAAAAAAAGATGTAGGTGAGAAGTTGAAAAAAAATAAGAAAAAATGTCAAGAGGCAAGGATTGAAGACCAAAGCCGAGAAAAAAGAAAAGAAGACACAGATGAATATGAAGTTAAGATGAAAAAAAAAAATGAAAAATGCACCGGAATTTTTCCAGATTTTTTAAAACAACTAAGATAAAGACACTCTTCAAAAAAGGCAACAAAAATGAATTTCCAATTTGTCGGTTAATTTCTCTTTTGTCAGTTTTTTTCAAAAAGATTAGAGAGACTTTCCTATGTACAAATGGAAACCTTTCTCAGTAATCATGGCACATTTTCAGTTTGCCAACATGGATTTCAAAAATCAAAATCTACAGAGATAGCCAAAATTTCAATTCTTAAAGATGTCGCTTCATCCATGAATAAAAACGAAGCACCTATTGAAATATTTTTAGATCTTTCAAAAGCTTTTGACATCACTGAGCATAACATTTTACTTTCAAAATTACCTTTGTATGGAATCTGTAGTATTGCTCTAGATTTGCTATGTTCGTACCTGAAACAATGATCTCAGAGAGTAGAAATACCTTACTGGAATGATGAAACATTATGTATACACCTTTCTGATTCTTTGCCAATTGCATGTGGAGTCTCGCAGGAATCGATTTTCGGCCTTATTCTCTTCCAACTGTATGTAAACAATATGCCATCGACAATTCGAAACGGAAGAACAGTTCTCTTTGCGGAAGATACGAATATTCTTTGCAATAAAGAAACTGTAAATAGTAAAATATCAGATGTTTCAAATTGGTAACAAATTAATTGTACCTACAAGAAAAGCAAGTGGTTTCAATCGAGTTTTCTATTTCAAATAAACAATTCTGTACTCCATTGAAAATAAATGGTTGGCCATTGACTGATGTTAAGTTAACAAAAGTTTTAGGTCTCTCAATTCAGTCCATGGATTGAGATTAAATGGATGTTCCATTTAAGGATTAAATGGAACATCCATTTAAATGAATTGAACACAAAATGAAGTTCATTATGCTATGCTTTCAGAACTCTTTGAAATTCAGTCAGTCTTTATACTGCTCGTTGTGTATATTTCTCGTTGTTCATTCCCGCCTGAGATATGATGTAATATTCAGTGGAAGTACATTATATAGCTCCCAGACTTTTAGAATACAAAAAAGAATTGTAGGAATAATAAACAAATCCCACCCACGTGAATCTTGTAAACCTATCTTTATTAATCTAGGTAATTTACAATTACCTTGTCTCTTGATTTACGATTCAATGTTGTTGTTTTTTGTCTAAAATGACTTATTAGAGACGAGAATATATTTTCAGCAAACGTCGATGTCAATAACAATAAAGCTTGATGTAGTAATCATATTCATCAGGTGACAGTATCAACAGCTCACTACAAAACATTCACACACAATTATTTGACATTATTTTACAACATTTTGCCAGATGATATGAAACGATTAAATTTGATATAAAAGTTTAAGTCTCAAGTAAAATCTTTTCTGCTGCATAACTGTTTCTATAACACTAGAGAGTGTACTGAGCATCCAAAAGGAAAGTAATATTAATTTTAACAATGATATTTAACGTGTTATTTACCATTTGGAGTGTATAACTCTAAAGAACCTGTAAGAAGTATTATACTTCAGATTCTGAATGTATGTGTCAATGACCCTCATCTCGATCAGGTTTTCGTTGTTTCCCTGATTGTTTGAGCAAATCCTGAGATGGCCCCTTGTTTTACTTCTGGTCATAAATGAAACTTCATTGCCTCTGCACGTCTTCTTGAATTCATTGGGTAATATAGTTATTCAAATTATTGTTCTCTATGTCGCAGCAGAAAGTACCATTCCTTGATGAAGGACACGATGAGGGATATGAGCCATGATCTATAGCCGATTAATTTTTAAAATATATTTTATTACATCGAAGCAAATATTTTGTTAACAATCCTTGCAAAAAACGCTCATTTCTTCTATATTCAAAATTCAACTAGTACACGGCTTAGGATAGCGAATTATGAAAAAGGTGCACAAAATAACTTCTCCCCCTAGAACATCACACAGTTTTTATATGTTTTTGACATAAATAAATAAATACAGATGAAGGCAAAAGACACTGACGAAGACGATGGCAAAAGACACAGATGAAGATAAAAAGAATACATGTTGAAGATACAGCAGAAGCACAGCAGAAAACGAAGACGAAAAAACACATGGAACTGAAGACGAAGGCACACATGGAAATGAAGACTGACAGTTGACAATGAAGGCGAAAACGAGACAAAGAGAGAAACGCAAGAGCAAACAAAGTCCAAGACAGAAAAAGGAGCCGCAGACAACCCCCAAAAATGAAAGGCGGCGGCGGCTCACCCTGTCGCCGTGGAACTTGGCGGGCAGCGCCCAGTAGAGCGGCGCGGGCAGCGGTCCGCGCAGCTGGAGGGCGGCGTGGGCGTGGGCGTGGGCGTGCGGGTGCGGGTGCGCGGGCGCCGCCAGCAGCCCGCCGTGCTGCGCCCGAAGCAGAAGCAGCGCGTGCAGCCGTCCGGGTTGTCCGCCGACAGCCCGAAGGTGCCCGCGCGGCAGCGGTCGCACTGCGCGCCCTCCACGTTCGCCTGTAATTCAATCCATTTCAATCCAATTCAATCCATTTCAATTCAATTCCATGAAGCCTTGTTTTACGCGACGAATCTCAAGACCATCAGGCCTGCTCTTCCGACCACGCAAATTTTGCTACATCTAGCAGAGAAAGAAGGTATCACTCGGGCAACGAAAGAGACGATTTAAATTTATCACAGAGGCTTCTTTAAGGCCTGAGACTGTTTTTACATACAGTAAAGCTATCGCTCCGAACGAAGGAGCACGAAGGATTTTTTCGCCCTCAAAAATGCACAGCTTCGATCGAGTTTGAACATGAAGACTTTGGTATAACAGCCCGATACGCTAACCGTTATACCATAGACTAAAGAGGTATAATTCTTTACTCTATGGTTATACCACCAAAGCCGCCGAAGTTGCAGACAACGTCGCGGCACCCCGTCCACATCACTCCCCCAGGGCGCTTGATTAATTCATTTTTTCCGAGTTTCCGGGCATGACAGCTATCAGAACATACGTGTGGCGCATGCTATCTCGAGAGATGGTTGTGCTCTTCCCCACTGGTTCGTGATATACGGCGCAGACCTACACGTTGGCTTGCGGAGTTTCCTCCCTTCAAGTATCTGCGCAGCGGCCCCGCCCTCTAAAATGTGGATATATATATATATATATATATATATATATATATATAAAAGAGAGAGAGAGAGAGAGAGACAGACAGAGAGAGGGAGAGAATGAGTGAGAGTGAGAGAGAGAATGAATGAGAGTGAGTGAGAGTAGGAGAGAGTGAGAGTGATTGTGGAAGTGAGAAGCAAGGCAGAGGAGGGAAAAAGGATGAGGAACGAAAGATCGCTGTGGAATTAGCCAGGTGATTTTTGGAGAAACCACGGAAAACTAGCAATCAGAGCAGTTGTCACATAGAAGTTTTCTCCAGACAGTGGCTGAATTCGACATAGCTATCTAGCTACTCTCGAAAGTCCGTCACCGTCGGGACTCGAACCTTAGGACTTCACGGTCAGAAGCAGGAGCAACAGTTGTCCAGAGCCATCTCAGTTGATCTGAGGGCGGAGCAGTTCGCGCTAGTACGTGCACGAAGCTAGGTAGCAAAAGCATTAACGTATCTGGTAATTATCTAAATAATAATTTTCCAACCTCTTTTGGCCATGAAACACTTTCCGTTTACAATAATGAATACGAAATGCATACAACTAGCTTAAAGGAGTGTCTCCACCGCTTTAAACAGTTTTTAAAATATTTTCAGTTTAGTTAATTTGAGGTTTTTAAAATTACGATAGAAATATACAAAAAAAAAGGCCATTGCTCACCAGAAGATCAAGACATGTCGAATGAGACCTCACGTGCTTCAAACGATGGACCGGAAGGAGTCTAACCGGGAGTGACGGACAGACACACATTACCTGATTATTATATTTAAGATAGTCACAGAAAAAATCAGTTCCCCCATCTACCGTGCCGATGTAGTTCGTGAGTCCATAACATTTATATGGCTGTATTAAGGAAGGTAGCCAGCCCTCACCTCAATGGTATGGAGTATCAGATGATTCGTGCAATTATGTATCAATGTTTCGTGAATATCAACATTAAACTTTGGTAGTTGCGGTGAAGACCGAAACAGACGATCAGCAGGAGTGAAATCGGTGGCAGTGGCAATGACATTAGGAGTAAAAATTAGCGACAACGGCAATGGTAACACTTGATAAGGAGAATGGCGACTTATTCAATGGTAGTGCTAAAGTCCTGCGACGTTTTAATGATCTTCTCTTGGACACATTCCAGAGGAAGTATTCTTATTTAATTAATTCTTTGCATTAAAAAACGTCACGTCAAATGAAAACGGATGTTACCGCTGAGAGAGTGAATGTATAATAGCTTGGTTGTCTTAGCGATTCCGCGTCAAATGTTCCATTTTTTGCACTGAATTTACTTACCAATTTAGTCGCTATTTACACTATCTTTATACTGTCAACGACTTTCATTGAAAATCTAGCCAACCAATTACATTTTTTTAATATTAGGACAGTCAACTTTACGGTTCTTGTCCCGAATATTTATGTGCCAGTAAAAATCACTTCACTTCGTCGTTCTCAAATAATCCCATTCTATCCAGCAAATCTTCGCGGGAAGCTCCCAATTTTCAATTCCCCTAGCAGATTAGAAATTTGATTGATTATTACCCAAAATGATCATTAAAGATTTTGAACCATTAACAATGCGTAAGAAATAGAACTAAAATTCCGAAGACACTTTTCTAAAAGCAAAAAATAATATAAACTAATGTAGAAAATTTTACAAAAATGTAATAAAATTGTTAGTTAATTATAAATTAATAATAATAATAATAATAATAATAATAATAATAACAATAAATAAATTTAGAATGGTGAACGTGCGCATTTAAAACAAACAAAAAAATAGACACTTTCGTAAACATCCAACGTGAAGTGATGACAGTGTCGTAACAGTTGTGGCGGCTGCAGCGCCGCGCCGGTGGAAGTGCCTGGCGCGAAGGAGGCGGGGCCGGACACGTGGCGTAGAATGGCAGGGGGCCATGGTGAACCGAGACGGGGCCGAACTGCAGGAGAGGGGACGGAAGCGGGGCGAAGTCGGGGCGGGCACGGGTCGGTAACAGGGGGGGGGGAGGTAGTAGTGTGGTCTGCAGTGTGGAAGTGGTGCAGGAGCAGGTTGGGAGCGGATGGGATGGAGTGGAGCGGGGCGGGAGCATGAGGGTGAGGAGCGGGAGCGGGACGAGAGCAGAGTGTGAGCAGGATGGAAAAAGGGTGGGAGCGGGGCGGGAACGGGAACGAGGCGGGAACAGGGGAACGGGAGGAACGGGCGAACGGCGGAACGGGCGGAACAGGGCGGAACGGGCAGGAACGGGCGGAACGGGCGGAACGGGCGGAACGGGCGGAACAGGGCGGAACGGGCGGAACGGGCGGAACAGGGCGGAACGGGGCGGAACAGGGCGGAACGGGCGGAACGGGCGGGAACGGGGCGGAATGGGGCGAGAAGGGGGGTGAGAAGGGGGGCGAGAAGGGGTGACAGTGGGGCGGGAGCGGGGTGGAGGGGGGTAGTGGGCGGGTGCCGTGCCGGGCCGGGCGTGGCTATGTTGGGCGGGTGGGAGCGGGATGGGATCGGGGCAGAGAGGGTGGCAATGGGGCGGGAACGGGGTGGAGCTGAGGGGGAGGGAGCGGGCTGGGTGCGAAGCAAGAGCGGGGTGGAGGAGATAGGGGCGGGATGTAAGTTGGGTGGCAGAGGGGCGGGAGGGGGGCGCGGGGGGGCGCGGCCGGGGGCGACGGGCGTCTGCGACTTCCCAGCGCGCGACCTCTCGCCGCGCCCAGGCGGCTCCGCGGCGGCGTCTCCCAGGCAGCTCCCGCGTGACCACGCGGCGGCTTCCTGCTTTCCGCCGCAAAAAGGAGTAGATCGCTTTCGAAACCGGCTTGGGAAATTACGTCTCTGTGTAGGGATGTGTGAAGCTGTGGTTTCGCGGGTGGGAGTGTGGGTGTGTGCGCGCGTTCGCATGTGTCTGTGAGTGTAGCCGAGTTTTAAGGACTCGCGGTAGCTGAAAGCTAATATCTTAAAGCTACCGCAAAAGAAACACGTGTAGTCGTAAACATGTTGACACGTTTTCTTTCACTGTAGCGAGGACAACGATTACGTACACTTCAAATGTACTCTCTGTTAGTACTGTAACAGCATAGGGGTCTATTCCAACTTTATTACATTAAAGTTCAAAAATGAAAATGACACACCTTTGTGTTGAAATCAATATCTCTTTCAATGATGTATTTAAATGATGAAATGAAATTGCATATTATTATGATTAAAATATGTACCCACAGTTAAACTGTTTAAAACATAATTTTAAGCAAATTTCAAGGATATTTTATCCGAAGCACATTATTTATGGGCGTGACATTTTTATCACCAGACATTAGAAAATAAAGTTTAGAGATTATGAAATTGCAGCAAAAGTTCTGGGTTAAATAACAATTCAAAATTAGAAAAAGTTAATGTATAACCGAGTTTTCGCACATACTATTTTCGAGCAAATGTACCAAAGCATTAGGTACACATTCCTTAGGCTCCTTCATTCCTTAAATCAAGAAAATTAAGATTGATACATCTTCATTCCCATACGTCGAAGCAAATGCTTCTGACAACCCACTTTCTTCTTTAGAGCATCTGGATAATTTGTTACAGTAGATCTTAACTTTTAAAAATTTTGCGAACCAAAAAGATGGCATTGTTTGATTGTATTCATGACTCATTTTGAGAAGTTGATCGTCATTAGCCTAAGCAAGTCCAGCGCGTAACCCCGCTCGCCTAACAAGGTTTGCTTTGACCAGGTGTCCAGATCTTCGGGTTTATCTACGTAGCCAACACAAGCCGTCACAGAATATGAGAACCGCACAATGCCTTTCACAGAATGATCCAAGAAAAAAGAAGTTCATTGTCTGCAAGAGTGCTCCCAGCACGTTTGACTGCGAAGTGAACATAACGATTTCGAAACGAAACGTTATGTTCAGTGGAGTTGACATAGGGTAAGAATTCAATGTTGCGAATAGTTTAGTTCTGTTGACTATTGAGTCATGCCTTGATCATATTCCCGTCGTGTTGTCATGTACAATGACTTAAATTTAACTTTGTTTTCAAACAAGTCGTTGTTCAACAGGATGTGACCTCGATGCTAAGATAAAGGACGTTTGGTCTGAACTCTGAATGCAAAGTTGAAGGACTACGTTCTCTGTATCGATATTGTGGAATGTACTTCGCGGTAATTTACATGTAGACAAAACAAAGAATAAAGTCGTCTGCTGCACGAAGATAGAAAGCGATATGTTAAAGAATGCAAGAGGGCATGCTGGAGAAGTCTCGGGAGATATCCGGGATTAGAAGGTAGGGAGTCGACAACATGGGAGTCGGAGGCGAGAGGGGAATTTGATGGCGCGGTCATCGAGGTGACAGGTAGAGACAGAGACTATCGTATCCGAGGTAATACGGGTCCCAATACTCGCAAGTATGTACATAACAAGACTTGATCAGGTGTGAAATGTTTATTTTTTTGCCCAAAATATGCAAATATATAATATTGACAAATATTGAACAAAAATCAAATTACTTTGAATTATAATTTTTATAAGACGGATATCTACAAAAACAGAGCCTTGTAAATAAAAAGAAAAAATTCGAGCCTATAACTTTAAAAGTGTTAATTTTACAACAAAATCTTACGGAATTTTTTTTAAGGAAATTGGGTCTTTAATTTTATATTGAGCATAAGTTTCAGTACGATTGAAAAATGCACAAAACGTAGAAGAAAACCCTTTAAACCGGTCCCCCGCCTCCAGTTCACCATACTTTTTGATTTTTAGTATTATGTGTGGAAGGTACCAAAAACTATCATGCCAAGTTTCAAAACTATGGGATTGTTTTTCACTCAGTTAGTCTAATTTGACTGGGTTAATATTGGTAAACTGGAGGATGAAGAATTGAATTTGGCATGTGGCCCCTAAGAGGCTTTGACAGTCGCACACCAATGCCAATCCGGAAGCAGAGTGATACCAGAGAAGGGAGAGGATCAACGGCAGGACACAGAATAAAATACAAAAATAATTGAAGGAACATTTTTTCAGCAGTATTTTTCAATAATTTTCCAAAAGTTTGCGTTAAATATTTTCATTTAGTGATGGGGTCATATTTCCCGTACTTGCGATCCTGTCCGCAGGGAGATTGATGACTACGTGCTGGTTTTGAAGTCCTAGTTCAACATTCACTATTTGCTCCGATAGCACCACTGTTATCTACATCCACAGATACTAAAATACGATTGCACCGTGATGATGGGCAGATTGGGCGCAAGAGAACACGGAAGTTTCCACAAATTACGCATTGCGACGGTTTTGGTTTTTTATAAATTCTGATAAACGTTGATTGGCGGAAGTGTCATGTCGGGCAGTCATGACACTGCGTCCGCACGAGCTACTTGTCCTCTTAAGTAGCCCGGCGCTCCTGCGACCAGAGTTACTCAATCTTTGTTCTCCTTCGCTTACGAAATCCTTTCGTTTAAAATTGTTTAATTTTACTCTGAATTGACCATTTCAAATATGACTGATGTGTTTCATTTTAATGGATGATTTCTTTGCTTTAGTAGAGGAAATGGGAATTAATATTCCTTTTAGGGTAATAACTCTCAGTTGATTGTGCCCAAACAATTATCATGCGCCAGGTATACAGTAACGTACCGCCACTCCCCGGGCAACTCCGATCTCTTTTAAAACTTGTGACAGTTTCTCTGAAAGCAGTCAGTGTCCGCGACTTTGACACGCCTGACTTTGGATTAAGAAAGACTCTAATAAAAGACTCCTAAACATTGGAGGTGTCTGTTAGCAACACGAACAAAACTCCGACGATCTTTCAACGGCTTTCCGAGGCAGCGTGAGCGGCAAGCGATTCGGAGGTAGGGATTTAACATCTACAACAAAACAGCGATGTTTCTAAATATCAACGCTCAAAATTAAAACATACATGTTAATACACATAAAACATCGACCAAAGCCATCGATTTTATTAAACATAGATGTTTTTAAAAATGGACGTGTAACCATTGAAGTGTACGAGGGGGGATTTTATTTGATAGTGGTCTTCTTTATTAATTTTTTATTTATACTTATCTAAAAAAAAACAAAGTCAAAAAATCATCAGTGTGGGTGATTAACAAAACTTTGATTATTCGATTTACGCATTCAAAAATAATTTAGGTTTTTTATTGACGAAAACTCGATTTTATTTATTTTTCACCCTTCCTTATTTTGATCTGAATAATATTCAATTTATGAATATGTGAAAATTACTATAGAATGTTTTTGACGGTGCAGATGTTTAGATTATTTTCTTATTTAAAAAGACCAACCATGTACAAAGATCGAAAACACAACATTGATGCTAAGAAAAGGCTTCAAAATATCGATATTGTACGGCACGTACTGATAAAATATCGATACATCGACATTGATGTCGCAGCCCTGTACTTCGATTTATTGTAGTGGCGCTTGACGTACATCGAGTGTTGACAGTGCCATCCATTCGGGAGCTTGAACGTGTAAAACCACTGTGACGTCACTGTGGTGACGTAGAAGCTCCCGACTGGATGACACCGTCGACAGCTGATCAAGCGACACCGCAGATAAATCGAGCGTTGGTGCGTGCGTGCGGCGGCCTCCGCGGGGCAGGGGGGCCGGGGGGGGGGGGCGACGCCGCCGCGCCCGACGACTCGCAGTCGCACGTCTGCAACACACGCCACTCCGTCACTGATGGGCGCAGACAAGGCATTTCACTAAAAAAATGTTGTTTGTGCGCCAAGGGCGCTAATGATCGAGCGGCGGCAAACCACCCACCACGCCTTTGGCTCGAGGCGCTTCGAAATCATTAGAACCAGTGGTACATACATAATTTCTTTTTTTACCTAATTTTATTGATTCAGATTTATTATCTAGATGTTAACTTGACTGGATTTGTCATTTCATAATTCCCTCCGTAAAGGAACTTGTAGCATCATTGAACTGTTTTCAAATTTCCCTCATAACCACCGTTCTCTCGATCCAGGTGAGTTTGTAGTGCATATCGAGCTCGCTATTGAAGGCGATAACATGTTTGTACAAACGTATCAGTAAAAAATAAAAATCATATTTTGGACAGACATGACATTTCAGTAAAAAAAAAACAGTTAATAAACAATGTATTTCTATTTCGCTGTCCGGGAAACGCTGCGTCCAAGGCACACGTGCCAACTTTTCGGCCGCCAGTCTGCGACCTGAGAAAGGTATGTGAAATGCGCCGAGAAAGGTTGCAGCATTACAGCCGAAACCTTGACATCTGTGCCTATGACGCAGACTTTCCTGGATAGCCAAGTTTCTATCGACTCTGGCCGCGGATGACCACGCTTTCAATAGAATACTGTTTACGGTCCCGTCAATTCCAGTGGCCGTAAGCATCGTTAGTATTGAAACGCACCGCGTTTCTGCCTAAAGAAACGGCGATACATCAAGCAAGCACGCGGCAGAACGGTTGCCAGAGGGCGCTCGCTAGCCACGAGAAACGGTTACGGGCGGCGAAGAGTTGTCGGTTGGCCAAAGGCGTGGGAAACGACGCCGCGAGGCTTCAGTGTCTGGCTGGCCGCCGGTAAGGAAGGAGGTGCCTGGGACTGCTCCGCGTTCGAACAAAGTAAAAGTGTCGCGAACGAATGAGCGCTGAAAAGAGTGATTGACGGACGTTTGTGCTAGATATAACACCATTAGTAGCTAGAATGTAGTGCCAGAGTGATAGCTATTATCTGGAGTAGTACAGATCGAGAGAACTTGTGTGCAGAGGAGTACACCACGGGACTAGTAGCCTGGTGAAATGGTGAGACACGTGCTCGCAACTGTACTTTGAATAATTAGTGGCGTTTATCAGCTCGCGGAAGGTGACATCAAGAAATCTGGTGAACCGGAAAGGAGTCAGGAGGGGCGCGAGGACCGGGGTGGAGCGGACACAGGCAGACAGCGAAGGAGCACGAGGCAACCCGAGAGTCCCCGAAGCCGTCGACGCTCGAGGGGGGAGGATTAAACGGTAAATATTTCCTCGATCGATGTAAGATCGAAAGAACTAACAGTGATTCTGGGTGAGGTAAAGAAAAGGATAAAGACCACCACAGATATTGTAATCAATAATGATTTGTATAGAATAATAAATAGTTCATGTTTATTTTGTTCACGGAACAGTGGTGTTTGATTAATAACCCCGAGTCCATTCACGAAAAAGAACACCTGTCCCTTACAAATAAATTTACTGCGAACAAGCCGGGCTACCCGGTACGTCACAGTATAGTACCCGTTTTATTCCAGGAGGTGGCGGTGTTCCTCCTTGTTGGATAGTGAGATTCGGCGACCAGCTGCACGTCGGCTTGCGGGGGTTTACCGCTTTCATGTATCCCCCTCCCCAGCGGACATCGCCCGGCAGGACATGTTTTATTCTCGGATTAAAATAAGCGAAATTGACATTTGATCAGCTGGAACGCGGTCATCCAATCGGGAGCTCCAGTTTCAAAAATTAAATCGTTGAGAAGAATTAAAGCGATTGGTTAAACGCATCCCAGCTAATGAAACATCAATTCTACTATTTTAATGTGACTAAATTAATGCCTTACCTGATCTTAAAATTTGTTCTTACTCGGGGCCCACGATGCATGATGTGCATGTGTGTTTATTGTTCGTGAGTGTTAGCTTATTGAGAGACGCACAACGTTATACTCTTGCTTTTGTATCGGCGTTCGTATATTGATGAATTCTGAGAACGTTTGCTGTTGGGAGGCAAGAGATGGCGTAAACGTGTTAAGTAAGAACGGAATAAGAGTGCTGTGTATTCCTGGTATTTTGCTTTCCTTTCTACTTCGAAACAGAACAATTAACGAAGCATACATAACTAAAAAAGCGAAATCGACTTACTTTTGATATAAACTCTTAGATTTTAATCATTTTCGCGACATAGTATGGACATATTATAGATACATTATGGCCCAACTTAGGCAATTCATATCACTTTGATGGTCCACTAAATGTCCCGTCCAGTTAGATAAATAGCAATACTAATACCAATCGCAATACCAATCAATCAATAGGTAAATAGTTTGAACAATTTAAAAATTCGCCTGTTCTTAAGGTTTGCAACCCGTCAACCATCCGTGTATTAATATCGAGAGGTTGTGTTGCCCCTGCCATATCCTATTCCCTCATTATTATTATTTATTCCGTACAGTGAAGTCTTCGTGTATTCATTATTGTAATTGAAACATTGAAAATATATTTTAAAATATACACACAATATCTATGTAAAGTAAGGCTCTATGGTGGCTGTATCCAAGACTGATCAACTGCTTTTATTGAATTTTTAGAGTTTGGTAGAACAGACCTCAACTTCGGATCTCGTCGCAAGAAATAAAATTGGTTATGAATAGGGAGCGGATTTTAATGACCTCAAACATCGCCCAAAATTATCGATAAAATGCTACTAAAATGTTTTTAAAAAGCTTCAAAAGCAAAGAAAAATTACATACTAAATTTGATGAAAAATTTAGATGAACACCTCGAGCTGTTGGATATGTTACTGATGTAATCGAGGCTTCTTCCTTATATTCAAGTGAACTCAGCTTGCAAACTCTTGGTTTGAACTGTTCTTTACCATGAAATCTCTGTCTATAGTTATCACGAAATCGGACGAACCGGCAGAGGCGGCGATAGGCGTCACAGGAATCTTAGACTACATCTTTGTTATGGCTGATATTACAATTTCTGAGCAAAGAAATCGAATAGACCTCTCGAGAGAGAATTTGTTGCATCTCGTAATTTTATTTGAAGCAAATACCGTTAAAATCGATGAAATTAGCGAAAATACTTAAAAAATGACGGGAAAAGGTAAAAAATGACTTATTGAAGAAATTGGCGAAAAAATGCAAAAAAAAAAAAAGTCATATACAATTGGGACCTTTTCTTTTTCCATAACATAAAACCAATGTCTACACTAAAATGCATTGTTCTAAAGTAAAAAGAAAAATTAAAATTCATGAAACTCCGCCCCTAGTGCATTTTTTAGACAGTCAGGATCAAACCCGTACCACTTTTGAATGTTTAGTTTGTTTCTTATTCAATCTGTTGACTCTGGCGACGAGGCGGATTGTGCTAGTTCATCATAAAATTAGGCATATAATACTTTGTGATTTAAAATATTTAAAAATAACATTATTATTATTATTATTATTATTATTATTATTATTATTCAAATAAACCCAAGCAGTATCATTACCTTTTACAATTCTTGTACCCCTCTAACTTCGAACAACTAGACATGCTGGGTTTAGCTAAAAGCCAGCAATGGAGGAAAAATCCCTCACAAGCCATGTGAAGATCGGCGTTGGATCTTGCCATTCAGTGTGAGGAACACAGTCGTCTTCCGGAATAAAACCATCACTACACTAGCAGGACTAATGACTATTGCAGTTGCCTTACCCGAAACCTTTGATCAAGTAACAAATCGGCAATTCAGACCCTATGGTTCCATAAATGTGACATTGATAGCAGGTGACATTGGTGACAGATGATCCAAGTCGAGATAAATAGTACAAAATATTGACAGACATTACGGTATGTTGCTTGTTTATGAAATTCTTCGCGAAAGTGTACAGAGACAAAAAATATATCACTGTTGATTTGGTTCATGAATCTATGATCCTCGAAAGACGGTGGGGGGTGATTTCTAGAGATTGGGCAATTCAGTATAAAGACGATTGACTCATCAAGCTTTGAAACCAAAATTTGTCTTGCTCCCAGGCGTGAGCAGCGTAAATCATGAGGGAACCAAAGTCAATTTTGGGTCCCCTTTTCTATTAGCTTTTACTTACCCTTATCATTTACTGGTAAATAAATAAAACATGGAGAATGCAATTGAAATATTAATGATACAATTAGAATAATTAATTAAACAAGTCGATAAAGAGGGGGTATAATTGCACGAGTGATGTGTTCAAGGAACGAGTTTAGCGATGATAGGAACAAGTTTTCTTATTTACCATGAGTGCAATTATACCCCATTATCTATGTGTTATGTTCAGTATTTTTCCGTTTCCACTTAAAAATAGTTAAAATTTTGAGAAATTCAAGCACATCTTTACTATACGAGGCATATATTTGACGAGGTTGTTTCGCTTCTGGAAAAAATCCATTTCAGTGAGCTTTGCATTATGTAGGTACTTCGGATCAACATAGTGACTTAGAAATTAAAGAAATGTTTGAAAATAGAAGATGCTGAACATATTGTGGATGAAATATTAGAAGAATCTGAATAAACGATGAAAAATGTACTTCCCGTGAAAAGGAAAGACAGGTACGAGAGAGAATACACTATGTTGGAAAGTACAAAAAAAGAGTCACTTCGGACTCAGAAGTATTGCTGGCGTACTTTAATTTAACCTTTAACAAGGTAAGAGAACGGGTAAATACAACTGACGTTTACATTTTTACATCTGTAATAAGCTAAAACAATTTTTTAATGTAAAACAATTTATTCCCGCTATATATTTTATTTTGTTCCGTTAGCAAGTGACAAACCAACGTTTACTTCACCAAATTTGTTTTATTCATTGTTTTTATGTAGTAGACGTACGGAGTACGTAATCCGAGATACACATTTTTCTTCATGCTTCATGGCCAACTTGAAATACCTTGGACACGTCTGTGTTATAGTGAGTTTATTAAACGATTTTGATCCTTTTCTGAATTATAATTGGTAAGTTGAGTTTTAATTGAACGCATGCAATAAACAAAGTGATAATCAACTATTTTTCATGGAATTAACGAACATATTTAGCTAACTAAACGAAAAATAAAAATAATCGATTTTGTATGGAGCCTTTCACACTATTACCAGAATTACCACTATTAACACTATTACCAGAAGGTTACCAGAAGACTATTAACACTATTACCAGAAGGCTTGGAGAGTCTCATTCCCAAATGTTGTGCCGTTATTCCTCATTTGCAAGATCAAAAAAAGAGGCAAATGAGGATTTGAACATGTATACAGAAATAAAATGTTTAACTACATAAGACAACGCCCCTTCAAACTTTTTAGGGGTGCCACGGTCACGTATGGAAGGTGTTTTGTCTTCTACTTCGCTTTTAAGGTATTTTAGAAAACCGCTATATTTCTGCCTAATTTAATTTGTTTAAGCCTAATCTCACCCTTTTCCTCCTCTTTAGAGATGTTCGACAGAGAAAAACCAGAAACTATTAGCTTCTCGAGCATTCCTCACACGAATTGTGTTGAAAAACTTCTAAGGTTTTGGGGCTAAGAAGAACGTCCTTACGTCAGTCGCTTTGCGACTTGTGAATGAATCTCCAGAAGGTTCAAAGCAATCTTTGAAAATGATGTGTCTGTTCGTATGGATTGATTATTTCGTGTTTCCAGGCGCGTCAACTGCGATAGACGTTGGTTCCATTAGCGTAGTGCATGTTATATCTTGGGAGATGGAAGTTTTCCACTCCCACCAGGACGTGAGATTTGGCACCGACCTGCTCGACGACTTGCGCGGCTACCTGTTTACCAGTGCCTCAGACTAGCTCCCAACTCTAGCTCCCAACCAGTGTCGGCGCTAGGCATGGGAAAATTGGGCGATTGCCCGGGGCCGCGCAAGTCAAGGGGCCCGATTCCAGGGGGAAAATAGTAAAAAATTGAAAAACAACTTATAACTCGAAAAATCGTTATCGTAATTTTATAAATCGCGGTACAGTAGTCTGATATTCCATAAACTGTTCAACTATATTTTTGCTTAAGTAGCTCATTATAGGCATTGTAAGGTAAGAATATGAAAGGACTATGAATTGAATGAAATGACGCGAACATTAAAATAAGTTCTACTGAAATTCATATTTGTTATTTCATGCATTTGACAAGTGGTTTTATTAAACACTAAAAAAATAAATTAGCGTTTTAAGCTCACCGTGTAAGTTGTATTATTTGGTCACTAAATACTTTACTTAAATTTTTTTAAAATCCAACGTTTTCGTAACTTAAACGTAATTTTTGTTATTTGTTGAAATAAAATAACACAGTTTCTTGATTCAAATCTCACATTTTTCGATTTTTTCGGGGGGGGGGCGACGTTTCAGCATTACCCCGCGCCCAAAAAAATAGCTTCGCCACTGCTCCAAACATGTGGATAGTGTAGTGTATTTAAGTGTGTGTACGTAAGGAGAGAGGGATGAAATGGATGAGGAGGGAAAGATCACTTGCCGTCCGTGGCCCGTTTGTTAGGACGGCGGCATTCGCATGGTACAAATGTAGTTACTCTGAGTATACTTAGCCGGTTGTCCTCATATGGACTTCCAACGGGTTCAAGGACGTCTTTTTTTAGATGTTCAAATTTTTGTTGATACAATTGATTGTACAGCGCTGGGAACTTCTTATCTACCCCGTCGCTCACTGTTACGATTTGCGTTCGATCGAAGTTATCTCTTTCTTCCGCGTTTCTTTATCTTTCGGGAATAAATGGAGGAGATATTTGGAGCATTCACTTATCCTACACTGTGACACTCGAGGATAAATTCATGATAACAGTTGTAAATATACTTGTACTCGCATAAGTTTGGCCAGTATGACCGCACGTGGCAGTTCGAAATCCGATAAAGTTACTAGTAATGTGTACATATTCATGTACGTCGTGTAAATAAATATTTGTCGCACTCAAAAACACTAATAATTTGTTTGCTGATTGTTTGAACTAAGCAGTATATATAATACTGATTTTTTTTTCAAAAAGCACCAGTGTTCATGCAATTATTTCCCTGTACATTTTCACATGCATAACATATCATGCCAATTGACATAGGGTAAGCAAAGTTTGACGTTAATTTCAACACCAAAAACACATTCCATCAAAAAAGTTTAATTAAATTTAATACTCAAACGATACAAAGTTTTACACATTGAAACAATTGTTTATCTTATGTGAGCGAACAATTAAAAAAAAGCCAGGCCAGAACTCTGAAATTTGTTATAATTCGCCTACTCAATTTATCTCTTCATGATTATTCCCATTAAAAAGAACCAATCTGATTGGCGTATTTACACATTTTCTCGTCTCATCGAAATTATTTTATTAATCATATTTGTTTTAGTTTCAATATATTTAATAAATTGAGAAAACATTTTGACAAAGTTTTATTGGAACAACGAAAACTACGACGAAAGAAAACCCACCTGGAGAAAATGAGCAAATTAGAATCGGTAATGATGACTAAGTTTTAATGCTAAATATTCACTGTTTTGACTAATTGTTTGCTTTGTTTGGTAAATACTAAACTGTAAGAATGACGTGACTTCTTATTAAGTAAATTTCCTGGCTTGATATAAATAAGCAGCGTCATATACAAATTTTTAAAACCTCGTATATAGGGAAGGAAAGTAAGTAAAGGAAAATATTTTCATTTACAGATCTTAACGGGAACTAAATGAAGTCATCGTCAATTTCTCTTCCTTCGTCATATCCCGTGATATCTGTTCATCCCGGAAGAATCTCCACCAATCTACACCATTCGCGAAACATCCCTAATATTTATCACAATCTCTTCTAGATGACAATTAGCTCCATACTGAAAATTGATTATATATTTTTTAATAGATTTTCATGACGCACAAAACACGATGTTCCTCACAACTTCAGCATTTTTATGATTGTCAAATGCTCGCGCCAAATTTTAACAAATGACGGCCAGGACCGGGAGCGGTAGCTCAGTGCGTCAGATGACGTCACTGCAGCGCCTCTGATCGGGAGGTCCTAGGTTCCAGTCCTGACGGCGGCAGGATTTTCGACACTAGCTTTCAGCTAGGTCGAATTCAGTCGCTGTCTGGAGGAGAATTCTAGCGGCCGGCTGCTCTGATCGGTAGTTTTCCGTGGTTTCTCCGATCAACACCAGGCGAATGCCGGAGCAGTACCCTACCAAACGGGCCACGGACCGCGCGCGATCTTTCCTTCCTCTTCCTTGTCATCTCCTCTCCCCTTACATACACACTTACACTAACATGCACTACACTACCACATATTCCGGGATACCGGTCGGGAGCTTAGAGCTTGTCCCGGCTGGGGCGGTGCCCCGCTGGTGGGAGAGTCCTGGTTAGGGGGAAACCCCACTAGCCGACGGTAGGTCGGTGTCGGATCTCGCCATCCAACGGGGGAAGATCACCGCCATCTCCCGAGAAAAATCACACACTACGCTTACGGGACTAATGACCAAAGCAGCTGACGCACCCGGAAACACGAAAAAAACAATCAATCAAAAAAACGACCAAGAGTATCTGCAGACGTTTACCGAGAACATCGCCAAATTATTACCAAAAAAGTGGACACTTGATATTTCTAATTCTACTTCTTAGGTGACAGACCCATATTCAATCATAAAGATTTTCCTCAAAACCCACAAACGTTCCTGATAACGACGTAGAACAAAATAGTATTTAGGAGATATATATCAACAAATGATTCACACTTTTGTAAATTTATTTTCTAGTTAGCAAGTCTTTAGTTTCTTACTTTATTGAGGCATCGCGTAACATATATGCCAACCAGCGATGCCAATAATTACAAAGTGAAGTGCTCATCTCGGTAACAATATTTTCTCTCCATTTCGGGGCGCAATATTCCCATTCGTAAATAAATACCTTCCCCAATGTTTTGATTCAAATTTTATATTATCTAAAAATAATATTACGTTAATATCAAATATTAAAATTATTTTCAATAAACAATGGATATAAACTGTTTATCATAGGTAATTACATGAGTAATTTGGGAATTGTCAATAAATCCCCGCCTGGAGAAGCGACGAGGGGATTTATCTGAGAATTTCCTAAGCACGAGTAATATTTAATAGGACTATTCCACCAATCAAATTACGTCCAAAAGAATTCCAAAGTGCGTCAAATATTGAAAATAACTGAAAGGATGTTAAAATCAACGAGGGTAGTCATAGTACACACGCGATTTATTGCACATCAACACAGCGATAGATACGTATCGCTATACGTATACGTATAGATGAGTCGCAGCTTAATATTGACTAGTAGGGGGGAGCGGTAAGACAAATCGGATAGAAAAGCGATTCATTTTTCAGATACACCGCCCTCATTGAGGCATCTTATGTGTATAGTTAAACTCTATTCGTTTTAATTTCACGAGTGGGATAGCCGTGGTAACACAGCTGCAGTGCTCTGGTCTCACCTTGCATCCGGTGCGCGCGTCGTGGCCCCAGGCGCCGGCTACGCAGCGCTCGCAGGCAGCGCCCTCGGTGAGCGGCGGGCACACGCACCGGCCCGTGTCGGGGTCGCACACGCGCCCCGGCCGATCGCACACCTCGCAAGCTGCAAGCACACACACACACACTGGTCGCTCACTAGAGCACAACGACGCTCGCACGGTCACGTGTCATTCCTCCCAATCATATCTAAATAGAACTGCATTTATATCTCAAACACAAACACATTTATGTTTCGAACACATTTAAGTTTCGAGCTCATTTATGTTTCGAACACATTTATGTTTCGAACACATTTATGTTTCGAGCTCATTTATGTTTCGAACACATTTATGTTTCGAACACATTTATGTTTCGAACACATTTATGTTTCGAACACATTTATGTTTCGAACACATTTATGTATCGAGGTCATTTATGTATCGAGGTCATTTATGTTTCGAACACATTTATGTTTCGAACACATTTATGTTTCGAACACATTTATGTTTCGAACACATTTATGTTTCGAACACATTTATGTTTCGAACACATTTATGTTTCGAACACATTTATGTTCCGATCATATTTATGTTTCGAACACTCAATCATGTTACAATTAAGTTCGAAATAAGGCTAATTCGAGACTTCGGTTAATTCACACATTAGACAAATGGTTTGATGGTTTGGATAAAGCTGTTCATGACACTGAATGAATCATTGGATGGATAAAATTTCCAGCATGATTTTTGATAACGAAGTAACACTGGCGTCATCGCAAAATGAAAAGAAGGTGAAGTCAAAACATCTGGTGGAGGTCCAGTTGCAGTAGAGGTAACAAACTCAAGTTTCAGTGTCTGTTGTTTCTTGTAACAATGCTACAAATTGTGTTATCAATGATAATGGTCAAAAGTAAACTTTGTAGTTGTTAATTATTGAATTGATTTTGAATAGAATTATTTTACAAAACGGTTCAACTAAAGAGGTACATGATTTCATTTAGTGTTTCTGTTTTGGTTGGTGTTACAAACTTTATTTTATAACCTAGGCTCTAAAACAAACAATTTTACGACATAGGCAGCAAAAGTGAAGCTTTAAGTACTATAAATGAGCCGTGAAACTGAACTTTAAAGATGAAGGTGCGAAAAAATATTAATTTTCAAACAGTTAAAGCACACTAGTTTTACGATCTTGGATACTCTTTGGCCTCAGGAGACTTTGAAAGCAAGTTTAACTCAAAGGTATTTGAAATATCCGTAATTTCCGAGCAAGTTAAAACAAAAGAACATATTTCAAAATTAAATATTAATGTGTTGACTACTTAATAAACATTTTTCATGCCTGACACAAATTTTAATTTTAATGTTGACTGTTCTGTCATCTGACACGACGGCATGGGAGCATGAAATTTACCACGTGTACCTCGCAATCATGATACATTACGGAGGTGGTCCCAGAAGTACCCGAACCAACAAAGAAAAAACAAACATTTTGGAAAAAAATGTTTATTTTTCAACATAATCTCCTTTTAGTTCTATACACTTTTCCCAGCGATGTTCAATAAGTTCGATACCCTTTTTATAATAAGAACTGTCTTGCTCCTCAAAATAGCCATTAACTACCGACATCACTTCTTCATTGTTGGAAAATCTTTGACCACTTAGACATTTTTTCAAGTTTGGGAAAAGAAAATAATCAGAAGGGGCTAAATCAGGCGAATAAGGTGCATGAGGTAGCAATTCAAATTTTAATTCATTAATTTTGGCCATTGCAATAACGGATTTGTGAGCTGGTGCTTTGTCCTGATGAAACAACACTTTCTTCTTAGCCAAGTGTGGCCGTTTTTGATTGATTTCTTCGCTCAAAAGTTGCAATAAGTTCGCATAATACTCGCCGTTGATAGTTTTTCCTTTTTTCAAGATAGTCAATGAAAATTATCCCACATGCATCTCAAAAAACCGACGCCATGACCTTGCCGGCAGATGGAACGGTCTTCGCCTTCTTTGGTGCGCGTTCTCCCTTTTCAGTCCATTGTTTTGATTGTTGTTTTCTCTCTCTAAATTTCTCTCTAAATTTTCAGATAATATGCGATGTACCGCACTTTTCGAAATGCCTACTATGTCTGCTAGCTCGCGCACTTTCAGTCGACGATCACCCAGTACCGCTTTGTGGATTTTCTTTACCATTTCTGGATTAGTCACCTCATTTGGTCGACCACTGCGATGCTCGTCTTGGCAGCTCGTACGGCCTCGTTTAAACTCTGCTACCCAATATTTTACTGTAGTAAACGAAGGCGCAGACTCATCCAGAGTAGAATCTAGTTCAGTTTTTATACTGGTTGGGCTGAGGCCTTTCAAATTAAAGTATTGGATCACATAACGATGACCAATTTTCTCCACTTTTACAAATTCACTCACAACGTTCACTATTGATAGTTGCCAAACAAATACTAAACAAGATAGCTTCTTCAAACTTGAAACATATGCTTCATAGATTGTCTACTTTCTAATACAGTGATATTTTTCAAAAAACGCGATCTCTAGGTCAGGCAGGGTACTTCTGGGACCACCCTCGTACAGTCTAAGCGAAGTCATATTACTGATATGCAATTTGCATACAGCTGACCACGCAGTAACACTCTACCCACTAGATAGGGATAGCACTCTACCCGCTAGACGACGATTCCATGTCAGTAGTCCTTATTAATCTTCGTGCGAGTGGAAAAATGCGCAATGGTTTGAAAATAATTGTGATTGCCATCATTAAGAGATTGAAGAACTTGCTACATGCAAAGTAGAAAAATATAAGCAAGGATTTTATTTTGCCACGCTTACTAGCAGTGACATAGGCTACCGAAGGCTCTGGTGCAGAAGATCGACATGAAGCCCCTATGTGCAGTTAACAACGGAAAATCAAGAGTTCGATAGATCAAGATATATAGATCTAATTCATATAAGAAAAGCAAATTAATAATTAGATTTAACCAGCCAAAAAATCATTCTCCATTTCAGCCGTAGCGTTCTTGGGTCCCTATTCTGAATTCTTTGTCCAGATGGCTCGCGACATAAAATGTTCTAAAAATATAGATCATTACACCAGCACTATACTTCTCTCTTTTTCTATTGACACTTATTCTCTTCTTGAAGTAAACTACGCTGGAAATCAGATAAAGTTTTCATCCATCTTTCTGGAGCGGATAGTACATTGCAGAAAGAAATAACGTTTGCAAAAATTTCCAATTGCAGAAATTTTGAAAGAAATTTCAGATGTTTTTAATTGGCATCACTTCTATTCATTATCAGATCCTATAGCAAAAGAGAAACTCTCCTGCATATGTGGCAAAGAAATTTGCGACATTGCGACCAATCCAATTATACCCACACAGACTGTTTCTAAAGATGGCGGGGAATAGTGATGTATTCTGAGAACAATTATTCGCAAATGGGCTCGGGCCCACCGTTTCAAGGTCAACAGAATATACATTTTGATGGACGTATCCCTGAAGATTTCTTTCGTGCCGAAAACATATCTGAATTAAAAGATACGTATCTTTCAGATACATATCTGGACCGAAATTGCAGAGTAGACTCGTTTGTATGCATTTCAGAAAAGAAAAGCAAATTTTAAATTCAACCTGAAGGACATGACCATGTTTTTGGGAGTAACGCTCATTATGACGCAAATAAAATATCCCAGAAATAGATACTAGTGGTCAAACAATGAAAGAATACGATGCTGCGTTGTATCAGATATGACATCAGCAAATAGATATGAAGAAATAAGAAATAATAATTTCCAGAATTTAAACAATATTCTCTCTAACAATACAAAGTACAAGAATGGCGGTCTACGTAAAGCCACGAATAAAAAGTAAGCGTTCTCTCCATACGCCTGTACTGATAAACCGGACGCACAGTTCTGTCTTTCCTACAAAAATGAGAAAAACGACAGCTTTTCAGACAGCGTAAATGCAACTAAATGTATATTTCAATCTATCATACGTTTTATGTGGGAAAAATTGTACCATTGTTTTTTGTTCTGATGATTACTAAAATAATAATAATAAACTCCAATCTTTGTAGTGAAAATTGCCATGCTTAAGTTACATGCCTCGGGATGGTCGTGTTTCATAGCAACGCCTCTAATACCACTGAGTTAGTAAAAACCTTGCAGTAGCAAGGAAGCAAAGAGTCAAAGAAGGTACGGAGGCTATATTTATGGAGCCGCAGTTTGTGGCCGGATTATTGCTGTATCCTCGTATTTCAGGGGCCGGCAACTGCCCACCTCTATCCGAGAAGGAAACATTACTTTGAGTAGAATGATATCAGCTTTTTACTAGGTAACACCCATGAGCAGGTAATTTGAACATTTTAAGTTCAAGTACCATGGTCAATAAAAGTGTGATAAAAACGCAAGGGACTAGTCAATTAATGTTATCCTACAAAACATGCTTCAGCTTTTCTTATCCTGGAGTCAAGCGTGTTTAAAATGAAGAGTGAAAAACTAGTTTTCAATGTTGATTAACCTGTTGCGAATAGGATACGCATTTGATACTTCGTAGTTATTTTCATTTAACTTTCGGGAAATGGAAACTGAAGTTTATTACGTGTCGGTGGAATATAGGAGACTTAGGATAAAGAATGTGCCTACACAAGAGACTACTTAGCTAAAGACTTGCAGTTGATTTCTAGTTGTAAAGAAAGGACTTTATGTTACGTGTGATTAGAATTTGAGCGTTTACATGGGCAGAACTTTTAGGCATTACAATTTGCAGAGCGTCAAAATTTGCAAAATAAAGAAATGGAAGTAAATATAAAAGGATCACTTTTGGTTTTCTGTTTCGATTTACACGGCCTAGTTGATTCACAGTCCCGAATTTGAAAACAAAAAGCATTCCAAAAATATCACGCAGAACGGTACGACTTTTCTGCGCGGGGAGATGACAGCACTCGTTTCTCAAGCACGTAATCCCGCTGTCAACATTTCTGTCTGCGATCACGCACGCCTTAGTCCCTGATTTCGCCAGTCACGATGGCCGACTGCGGTATGCGTGACTGCAACAACTCATGTCAAACCTGAGGCTGCACCCGAGACAACTGAATTGCTTTCTGAATTGAACCCACACTCTGTTTTTACTGCAAGACATGCCGTCCACGAGTCGATCGGCATTATCGACTAGGCTGGGTAGTTTTAATGCGTTGCTCGAGGTAATCGAACAGGTATATTCCATTACCTATTTTTTAAGTGCAGTACCATTTGGTCGATTTGAAGCATTCAAGACACTAACAAAACACTCGCAGTAGATATTGAGAATGAATTAAATAAAGCAAGGTAGAACAGTGCAATATAAAAGTATGATTCCAACTCACTTCTACGAGTACAATACAATTCTTCTTCAAAAGTATAATTCCAACTCACTTCTACGAGTACAATACAATTCTTTTTGACACTATTTTAAGAATTTTGTGTAATTGGAATTTAAATAAATTTTACTTAACATTACTTTTAGTCAGTGTAAAATGTGTTTGAATTTATTCAGAGAACACATTTCATTGGAACAATCATCAGTAAACGCCGTGTGTAGCGAAATAATTGAAATGTTACGCGTGGAAGTGGAAGGTATTTTATAGTTATTACTAGTGGGACAGTGGTTTTAAAATTAATGTGTGACGTGATACGTTATTAGATGATTACTAAATACATTTTACTACAATTTGAGATTATTGTCATTTATTCCATTTGTTCTTCAGCAATAAAACATCGAAAAGAAAATAACCTATGGTTTCCTCCAAATTTCATATTTCCTTTCGTTTTTTAAAAGAAATGTATTCTAATTAATTTACTATTTCGAATGGTTTAAAATTAAAAGGGTATTTAAATACAAAAAGACTTCTCAAACTGCCATTTGTGAATAGAATTCAAAGTTTAACATTTAATTCACGTTATTTGTAAATACCGGCCTCACAATTAATCTATTATAACTTTCTTGGCACGCAAAGGAAAACGCTGAAATCATATTTTACATGCTGCGAGATGTGCTTCCGGTGAAACAAATAGTACCAAAAAGTAGCAAAAGGATAGAACACTGATTTGTGGATCAAAGAGAACACACATCAATTGATTTTTAACATCGTAGAGGCAAGGTTCAAAGCCGACCGAATAATGTTTATGTTCCTTTATGAGGGTATAAAGGCTGTCGGCACTTGTCCTAATAGCGCATTCGATAAAACGCGAATAGATCAAAGCCGTACCATAAAAGAGTCATTACATTCTTATCTGTTCCTGCTGGTAGCCGCCGGAAATGGCCAAGTCAACACGCAAACCTATCTTTAGTAAGTCTTAATTTTGCTTCTAATTTGTAGGAACACGTTGCAATGTAGGAGGAGGTGAAAATGTAAAACAAACAGGTTTATTTTTTCGTATTGCTACCTCTTAAAATATTTCGTTCGCAATTTTTTTCCCTCGTTTATTTCACTATTTTTCCAATTAGTAAATGTGTAGAAAAGTTGGTGGTCTATTGAGGAATCGAAAGTACAAGAATATTGTGGGACTTACATAAGAATATTAATCAGGTGGAAAACGCTTTGAAGTGATGATTAAAGGAAAGAAAATTAGGACAAGTTTTAAATGGTTTGCGATTACATTCTGCCAATTGTTTTGTCGGAATCGCTGAAGAAACAAACACCATTTCAATATGGATTACTTAAAAGCAAATCATTACGTAGCGACGTCCGAGTAATGCAAATCACAAATCAATTAATAATAGATCCTTCAAATCGTCCACCACATCTTATGTGTTTCGGATTGCCATTTTAAGGTTGCAAATCGCACGATATAAGTATTAAATAGTTCAATGGGATGCAAACTAGCGAACGAAGCTCATAGGCCGAATCTGGTTAGTTAATGATTGAAATAATTCAAGGCGTGGTCATTGCCAACAATATTGTTTAATTCAAGAGCAGCTTTCGATGACTTAGCCATCATCATCAGTTTCCTTTCTGCACATTTTTCTTCCTGGAGATGATAGTGAAGACTCGTCCTCGCACTGTATCTTCAATGAAGAGGATGTACCCGACATTTAAGTTCCTGCTGTAACCAGTATTTTTGAAGAGCAGTTTCGTCACGAGCAGCACACCCACGCTTCTTTGACGAATTGTAACCACACGATTTTTTCTCATTGGATGACCCGTTTTGAAACAGTTGTTGTAGAATTGGTGCATATATTGAACAATTTTGGTGCTATGTTCTTGTGTAGGCACTCGGGGAACTAGATGTTGAGTTCGTACTTAGAGAATTTATGTGATAGTTAATACAATAGTTAGTTAATGCCGTATTTTACGTGTCGAGACCCGAGCCGTCAGGCCATGCATCACATCCCATCTGACCATGCAAATCGGCCGTCAGGCCATATTCCCATCTGACTATGCAAATTTCGCTATGCTTCTTTCAGCTTCTAGCGGAGAAAGAGGATATATCTCGAGTGAAGAAGCAGGCGATTATTGAATTTATCTCAGAGACTTATTTTATGCATGAGATTCTTTTACAAGCAGTAAATCTACGACATGTGTCAGCCGGCTTTACTTCCCTTCCGAACGAAGGCGTTTGAAAGATGTTGTTCGCCCAAAAAATGCACGGCTGCGCTCGAGTTTGAACCCGCGGTACAGCAGCCCGATACGCTAATCGTTGTACCACCGAACCCGCATCACGCCGGTTAGGCTACGCAGCGTCTCCCCCTTGCCTTTGCATCATAAGGTGGATGAAAGGCCGCGCGCGCACTCACGTCGACATCCGGAGGCGGAGAAGCCGAAGTGCGCGGGCAGGCAGGCGTCGCAGCGCAGGCCGTCCACGCCGGGGCGGCAGCGGCACTGGCCCGTGCGCTGGTCGCACCCCCAGTGGCCCGCGCGGCAGCGGTCGCACGCGCGGCCCTCCACGCCCGCGCGGCAGCGGCACTGGCCCGACACGATGTCGCACGCCGCGTCCTCCGCGCCCGCCGGGTGGCACCCGCACCCTGCCAACAGACACACATACACAATCAGCATCGGTGGAACAAATCATCACAACTGCACACTTACGCAGTGGAGAGAAAGTTATGGAATGCTGCGCGAAAAACGGCGAAAATTGTAGTCAGAAAAACTTTTATTACAGGACCCAGGTATCGAAAAAGTGGATAAATACAGTTGCTAAATTTAGAGAAAAAAAATCCTCTAATACGTGGTGTAGCCAGAATCTATGTTTTGTGGGTCCTTGATACTGAAAAAACAAATGACGGCAAATCGTCTCTCTGTCTGGCCGTCCGTCTATCCTTCTGTCAAAAAACGCAAAGATTTTATCAAAAATTGATATTTCCCAATCGATCTGGCTGATGTTGCGGCCACCAGCGGGGTGCAATCAGGTATCTCCCACCAGCGGGGCACCACGCCAGCCGGGGCAAGATCGAAGCTCCCGACTAATTTGCCGACATGTGTGATAGTGAAGTGCAGGTAAGTGTCAGTGGGTATAAGGAAGGGATGTCGACAGGACGAGGAAGAGGAAGAAAAGATCGCGCGCGGTCCGTGGCCAGTTTGTTAGAGAAATGCTCCGGCATTCGTCTCGTGTTGTTCGGAGAAACAGTGAAAACTACCAATCAGAGCAGCCGGCCGATGAAATTCTTCTCCGAACAGTGGCTGAACTTGACCCAGCTTTGTAGCTACTGCCGAAAATCCTGCCACCGTCGAGACTCGAACCTTTTCGTCAGAGGCACTGCAGTAACATCAATTGATGTTTTGAGGCCCTAGGCCAGTGACATTACACAAAAAGTCAGAACATTTGTTTTTATAATGACATGCAGATACAAAGTTCTTGTGCTAATGCAAAAGAAAAATCAATTGTATGTTAATACGGTACTTTACGTAAATTCTATAATTATAGCAGCTAAGATTCTTCCCATCTCTGTTTAAATAGTCCCCGTACAAATATAAGAATAAGACAATTACTGCTCTTACAATTAGTATTCACTCCTAATATCACTTTTTTCTCTAACGTAATTTTATACTTTGTTTATTTCATATTAAAATATTTTAAAATTTAAATTAAACAGTAAATAGATGATACACATTAAAATCAGAACGTTTGAAAACAATTCACAACAGTCACGAAAAATTCAAAAAATCAGGGCAAAACCAAAAATTCGGAAGCAGTTGAGTAGAGTCGTTATCACATCCAGTAGCCATCCTCTCATTGAGGATATTAGACTTGATTGAGCGGTAAGTCGCAATTATCGCAATCACAATCAACCACAATCACAACTTCGCTTTACGTTCTACGTTGTGACTCCTTTATTAACATTTTTTTGGTTTGTTTTGGTTATCTGATGAGATAAGCAACATAACCGTTTTTTTCACACAAAAAATCACGAAGACGGAAAAGAATATTTTTTCAAATTTGGAAAGGAAGCTATAAAATTAGTGACTAATCTATATTCAAAGGCAAGAAAATTTAAAATCTGAAAAACTTAAATACTTGATATGTTATGTCCCTCTTCATCAAAAACACGCGTACGTTTTTACTTATTAATGGCATAATAGGGTTATTTTGCCTTAAAAAGTATCTCTTTCCTTTAATCACTGTTGCCCTGTTTCTCATCCTTATAATAAATAAATATAATATTTTTTCACAGTCAAAAACATTAAACGTTATATACAAACATTATTTGGGGGAAATGTAAGCATGAACTGCACCGCCATTGAAATGAAGAACATGTATTGAAGGTTCACAACTTTGCATTTATCGATTGTTGTCTTGAAATGTCTAGAACATTAAAGTATTTTATAACATATTTAAATGGGGATATATTGCATTTCACTAAACCATTGCGCGAATTAGTGACGATTTCCCTCATTTATTTAAGGAATATTTAACATTATTACTTCAAAACTCTGTAACATAACGCTCCACATCACACCACATTAATCTTAGCAAAAGGGCAAGAGTGTATTTCCGCTTAGCTTTCCGACTAGTTGACAAAAGTACACCAACGTCTGTAATTATCAGAAATGCATCTAATAATTTTTAATCCATTGGATAATATTCAAACGACACATTCTGCAGTGCAGTCCTTGTGTTGTGACGGCAATTCGTATGTGGTTTGCGGGTTGCATTCGTAATGTAGATATGTAGTGGTAGTGAACGTCCTTAATTTTATGAAAAATAAATATATAAAATAAATAAGATTGGAAGAAAGTGTAAAGGTATCATTAAGGAACAGTTCTTAAAGTACAATGGGGCTATATGCAGGTATATTAATAAATCGTGTAATTCAGTAAATCACATTTTACTGAAACTCAAAATTGAAAAAAAAAAAAAAAAATAACGTTACGGGACCACATTCAGTGTAACTCCAGAATAAGCTTTTTAGATATACGATTTTTACCTGTGTATGCAATTTTAAAGTCTTTCCTTTTCTATTTTTTCACTTACGAAAAGTCATAGTGTACTAAAATGATTGAGAATTATGAGCCACTCCTCCGGTTTAAGGAAAAACACTCAAGTGTAAAACCAGAACTTTCGCGTCATTTCCTGAAGTATCACGAAGTACAAACGCATCATACGTCAGCTGTAGAATCTGCACTCCCTATCTCATAAGTACTACTTCTCCGGAAAGTATGTCAGTCGTTACGGAAATGACATTTTAAATTTTCAGACATTTAAGCAATATTTTGCTTAGATTAGTGAGCAGTAATCATTTCAAACAAGCATTTTTTAAAATGTTTGGTTCGTTTACACGATTAAAAAATATGGACAATTATATTAAAAGCAAAGGAAAAATTTAAGATTGGTTCAAACAATAGATTTAAGGCAATAATATAATAGAGAAATATCGGAGTGAGAATATTTTAATCAACTAATAAAGTTCAAACATTCTGAGAAGATTTTAAGCGTAAAACATCTGAGGTTTACGTACAAAATAAAACACTTCAAGCGGAACAAAACTTTACTTCATCACACGACACGGGATCATACAAACTCGAAACAAAGCACACGAACAAATAACACAATTTCAGGAAAGCCGATTTGAGTGTGACCTCCACACTCCCCCATGCGTAACCCGCCTGAAACGGAACCATCTCCCGGACCCCCACCTGGAGGCGGCTGCACCCCGCCCTGCGGCCACTGGGGCGGCCGGCACGCCCAGAAGAAGATCCACGCCCCGGGCGGCGGGTTGGTGGGCGTGGGGGAGACCACCCACTCGCCCGGCACCCACACCACCCGCGGGCCTCGCTCTGCCGCGCACCCCACCACAACCACCACCGCCACCAACACTACTGCGATGAGCGCCAGACTGCGCGTCGGCGGCATCCTGGCACAGGTGCAGCCCGCGGGCGACTGTGGAGGAGCGTCTTCGCGGCGGTCGGCCCTGCCCGCCGCAGCCGCTCCGATAAACGCCACTTATCGCCCGCCCCGGATGGGCGACGGCGGCGGCGGCGGCGGCGGCGGCGGCGGCGGCGCGCCCCCGCGCAAACAGCGCCGCTCACACGCGCACACGCGCGCACCGCCGCCGCCGCCGCCACCAAGTTCACGTCGCGGTTACTAGCGCAAGTCGCCGGGGCGATCCACCGCGAAGAGGTTAGACCGCCGACCTTCCACCTCTGGGTACCGGGATTCAAATTCCAGTCGTTCCATATGAAATTTGACTGGCTTAAGTAGCTCACGGCATCAACTCATGTCACTTCTATGTCACTGACCGGGGAGGCCTAGTATCCGATCCCGACAGTGGCAGGATTTTTGACATAGGCTACATAGCTAGCTCGAGTTCAGTCGGTGTCTGAAGGTGATTCTAGCGCCCAGCTGCTGTTCGGTAGTTGTCCGTGGTTCCTCCAATCAACACCAGGCGAATACCGGAGTAATACCCTGATAAACGGACCACGGACTGCAATCTTTACTTCTCTTCCTTCTCCTTTCCTCACCGCTTAAGTACTTACCTACCCACCCACTCTCACTCTTTCACACACACACACACACGTATTTACACGACACCATTACACACGTAGGGGGGACCAGTCGGTTGTTTAGAGCTTGTCGGGGGAGGTCGAGGAAAACCTCGATAGCTGAGATAAAGGTTGGCAGACCTCGCCATCCAGAGAGGGACGATTGCCACCATTTCCTGATGAAAACACGCACTACATTAATGAGACTAATGATCGTAGCTGGGCCCGGAAACAATCAATCAATAAATCAAGTGAAATTTGTGGTGCACAACGCGGGGTCGCGGAATGTTTCCTCTGTATGCGCCCGTTCTCCCTGCCTCTCATTCCATCAGTGACACATCAGTAATATCATTTCAATATAATCATTTCTCATCGATCAGAACCAATCATCCTTAGTGTGACCGAAGAGATTACCTCGCAAAAAATAGAATTATATCTGTTATATCGACCTGCCGCAACCAATCAGAAGAACATAAAGTCACTCTTTTTAACGGTCGGAATCTGTTAATGAGTTAACAGGCGTTACGAAAATCGAAACAAATGAGTTCTAGCTAAACAGGGCTTACGAGTAGACTTGCAAGTTCGCGCATGCGATCACGGCTTAGTTCGTATGTTCCCTCATTCGATCGCTTGCATAGTGTATCCTGGCGAAAATCTCATTTTCACAGAGCAGAGATTCCAATCGCAGGAGGTCTTCGATACCTGGAAATGAAGTGGTATTACCATACGAGCGAGATCATTGCATTACTTTGACATCCAGACTACCACTCCAAACGAAATATTTAACATAAGAGTATGGTTTTAGTACTCTGATGAAGAGTAGGAGAGGCAGAATATCAGGAAACGTCCCAATTATTTCGACGCACAGCAGATTTATCCCCTAAAATCCTATTTCTTCCATTCCCTTCATACATTCAACGGCATCCCAAACCAACACTATCATCGTTAGAATTCTCATGATCTTCACCCCATTAAGACTAAAAAGAAATATAGAAAGTTAATACACCTGGAATGGAGAAGATGGAGAAGAGGGGAGGAGAAGGAGAGGAAAGAGGAGAAGAGAGGAGGACACGGAGGAGGATGAGACGGCCAAGGGGAGTGGAAATGGAAAAGAGAGGAGGAGTAAAGACGGAGAAGAGGGAAGGAGCGAGACGGAGAAGAAACAAGTAGGGAGACGGAGAAGAAAGAAGTAGGGAGGGAAAAAAAGGAAGAGAGATGAAAATACACGAGAAATAGGATATTGAAAAGAGAGGAGCGGAGACGAACGGAGTCAAGAGAAAAATGAATAAGAAAGGAGGCGGAGAAGAAAAAAAGTGGACAAGGAATAGGAAAAAGAGAACATTATAAGTAACGTATGTAAAAATTAAGACATGTGATGTAATATAAAAATGAAATATAGTACTGATGAGAAGAGTACTGGAGCTTCGGGAAAGTAGTGGTTACGCACTTCGGTGAAGATCACTGCACTGCTTGTTTTGGAGGCTTATCCAATAAATCTTCGATCTACTAATTCGGTATCAGAACGCTAATAACGGGAGCCTCAACACTCGCGAGATTAGCACAATATTTGCTTCAGAAATCAACTTACCACACCCGTAGATCACCGGAGTTGCGTCTTTCCGCCCACGGCACTTATTGCCTTGCGGCTCACCGACGCAAGGGTTCGTCTCCGACAGCGGCTTATTGACTACTTCCTTGTCGTTATTTCCACGGCCGCGCCTTCATCGCTAATGTAGCGTCTGTTCGCTGAAATCACCAAAGTCGCTAATTCAACTGTCGAAGTCAGCAAGTTTCCAGTACTGTAAGCTGATATCCTATACTTCCTATTTCTGACCGCACATAAGCAGAGGTATTTATAGTTTTCGTGCCCTGCTCAGTAGTGCAAGCCAGCTCACGTAGCCAAGCTTTTGCCCTCACCATGACTTTCTCGGACGGAGACATTTCCCACAATTTATGGACTCCATTTGACGGTACCGAGTTTCAATTAAAACTTCTCCTTTAGATTAGAAAAAAATAATTCTGTTTGGGCTATAAAGAAAAAAAAACTTAAAATACACATCCAATATCCTAATGACGAAAGTTACGCAAGTTCAGCAAACACGATAAAATCAGGAGAAAAAGAATCGATCATTTTAGTTGTTCGGGTTGTGTATTTTATTTATTTATTTATTTATTTTTATTAATTAATTAATTTATTTATTTTGGAGTCCCTTCGACTACTGAGATCAATGAGGTCCACGGGTAGAATGAGCAGATGATAGCGATAATGATCAACGAGCAATGGCGGGGAGAGAGGGAGGGAAAGTTCAGAAATCCGAGAAAACCAGCCAGAATTTGCTTCGAGCACCAAAAATTCTCCGTAGATTGGCCAGGGATCGCGACAGTCACACGTCACCCCCCGTCCTGCAGGTTCTGTACCTTTCCTTTTAATGGTTGTTTCTGGCGATTATCTTTGCTCTTGATCCGTCTCTTCAGTAACGTAGGTTTTAGCAAACGACTCTAGCTTTAACATGTATCAGCGACAATACAATTTGGGTTATAATTTTTGCTCAGAAGTTCTATTTTGAACTTCCTGCCATTGTCGTCACAAGCCCGTCGTTATAAATGATCAGCGTAGCCACATCCACATATACCAAACACTTACAGTCCCTTCCTTTGTTTTCAGTGCCAGTCTCACCACCAAATGTTTACCGCTAAACTGCGGAGTCAATTACTTTCTTTATTTGTTGGCTTGTTTACAACAGTGAGATGAAGGGTATCATGGAAAACGTTGAGTAAAAAAAGCGCTAAGAAACGTCAACTACATCGTAGGATGATATCCTTCATCCTTGCTTAACTTCCTAAATGTTTCAACCTGTGGAACAAGAAGGCGATAAATGGTTTGGAACAAGAATATCTAATTGTTTACAAAAGGAACATCAAGTTCTTAGTATACACCAATTACGAAATTTCTCCATAAGTATTCGCCATTCATAAGAGATGGTTATGTTTTCGGGAAACACAATGATTTAGATCAGCTGTCTTCGAAATTATTGAACAATTTTGGCTGCGTAAAAATGTTAGATAGTCACAGGCGTTCACTTTCATATACAAAGAGGTCGGTATTATACATTTCAAAAATACTTACGAAAATTTGTGTTGGGATTTTATTGTGCAAATCATGAAGTACGTCATACATTCATGATTAAAATATGACAGTACAACCGCCATTATCAGGGGAGATCGTAGGGAAAGGGAAAAACCGGAGGTAATCGACATTCCTTTTTATTCGTTCACGTGTTTTGATTAAAAAGGTACATTAAGAATAAATGGGCAATCAAGATATATATCGAGAGAGAGAGAGAGAGAGAGAGAGAGAGAGAGAGAGAGAGAGAGAGAGAGAGAGAGAGAGAGGGAGAGGGGCAGAGAGACATTATACAGCCCGGTTTTTAATTTTTTATTGTTTTTCGAGACGATTTTTCGTATGACTCATTCACACGAAAAATATTTTTGTTAGCATATTCTTAAACCATAAATAATAATAATAATAATAATAATAATAATAATAATAATAATAATAATAATAATAATAATATGAAAACAAAACCGTCGCAAGTTTCTATTTTACTTTGGGCGCCAAAACATTACAACACACAATCTTGTGGGCGCAGGAAATGATGATACAGACATTTTACAATATCACAATTTAGATATTAAGAAATTCATATATATATATATATATATATATATATATATATATATTTGGTACGTATTACATTTTTCAGAAATAATCAGCATTTTGTTTTTTCTTTACAAGAGTATTTCTTTTATAATGTGTCTCTTCATCTCCTATGATCAATTCAAAATCAATTCCTCTACCAAATGACTAATCGTCTTGAAGTTGCACGCGTTATATAATCTTAAAGCAGACATTTTTTAAATTAATTTATTTAATAATTTTAATTATGAAACAAACCCCGGATAACTAGATTCGCGAATAATCTCAGAATGGAGTGACAGATTTCCAATGAATACGATTTGTCAGTATTCGCACATCATGGATCACGCCTTTTTTCTTCATCTGCAATAATGACGATCCCCATTACGATGGTAGAATGTAAATAATAACCTGGATTCTCTCGGTCACTTTAAGAAGTTTTATTCACAAGCGACCTCCTTGCTTCACTTATAACTAACCGTTAGAAGAATTTTATAGCAAGAAGTTTTTTGGTAGAGCTCAACATTTTCCGTAAGAAATGGGACCCCATTCCGTTGGGGCTATAAAATTTGCTTATTTTGCTGTATAGCTTCTCCTGTTCTGTAAAATAAAATATGACAACATAGCCGGAGACAAGGACGACGACGATAAAAATGAAGCGGGAAGAAATATTTCACGGTACATCTAACCTAAACTATGTAAAATATATTTTGACGAGAATATCCCAGGAATGCTTTTAAGAGTAAATATTTTCGAGAATGATTACAGAAAAATTTCTTATAGGAGTGACATTTGTATCTGTATTCTCATTGAGTTTTCTGAGAAGCCTTTTTCTGTTTATTCCAAACATGACTATATCAGCAAATGTTATTTCATTCTTAACAAGTACAAATAATATCAATAAACTCACATCTGAATGGTATAATGTAATTTGATATGTTGTAATTTATGTCTATCGCGGAATAATGAAAAAGAAAGCAAATATTTCTGAACTCGGTTTATTTGTCTACAATATTTAATCAACTTGCATTTTCAAGGAATAATTTAAAATGATTCAACATGGCTAATTTCACTTGACCTTTACACTAACAAGTGTTTTGTGACTAACACACGGATTATTTAAAATGCAATGAGGTTGCGTTGCTTATTAAGCAATAAGTGTGATTTGTTTTGAACATAAATAGGAGGTGGTTAATTATTATTATTATTATTATTATTATTATTATTATTATTATTATTATTATTATCTGTACGTACTTTCAGTCGGATTCAAAAATGTAACCAGCAACTGCATAATTAGCGTTAAGAGAAGAATGAAAAACCCACAAACTGTAGAGAAATGGAAAATGCAAAATACCAAAAATTTCGAAAGATATACATTCTATTGAACATGTGGCACATACAAGGATATGGTGAGTCTAAGCACAGATAAGGTTACTTATAGCCACGTATGTAATGCTTGAATGTTCAACGTGTCAGTTGCGTACTGTAGACACCATCCAGTGCACAAATAAGGAGTATATCACTAGCAGATAAGATCTTCACAGAAATGTGTTAAAACGTCTAATCTAAGTTAAAAACAGGGACAAAATTGCAACATCAAACATAAATTCTGATATCTCAATATTGAATTAAGAACATTTAATATTCTATGTAGATGTAGTAAAATAGAGTACATTTTTAAATATATTAATAAAAAACAATTTACATGAACAAAGATACAATATGTATTCGATTTAAAATGTTCTGAAAGCTAGTTGTAGATAATGTAATAGATCTCAAACTTTCTCGCCTGGTGTTTGACGTGGCCTGAGGTAACTCGACACCTCTCGACCGCAAAGACCTGTCACGTTGGAGTTCGCATTCTTAAACACGATGCCCAAATCTTCCAAAGGTTTCTCCTCCGTTTTTCTTTATTGTGTTTCTGTCTTGACACAGCCACATGGCCTTGTCTACCAGACGTAGATTAAACGACGCTGATTCTAGTCAATGGGATCCGGCCCCTTTATTCTCCTGATGAAACAAATCGATTTCATTCACTACGAATCTCATAATTATTTTTATTTCTACATTCCTTTGATAGAGCGTGTATTTGTTGATTTTTGTGGAAAACAGTACTCCGAAGTCTCAATTTACACATAAGCAAGATAGAGAGGGAGTGAGAGCAGAAAGGGAGGGAGAGGGGAATAGAGAGGGAGAATGGGGATAGAGAGGGAGAGGGGGAAAGGGGAAGAGATAAAGAGGTAGGGGGAAAAAGACGGAGAGAGAAGGAAAGACGGAGAGGGGAGAAAGACAGAAAGAGAAAGAAAAAGACGGAAAGAGGGAGAAAGAGACGGAGAGCGGGAGAAAGAGACGAAGAGAGGAAGAAAGAGACGAAGAGAGGGAGAAAGAGACGGAGAGAGGGAGAAAGAGATGGAGAGAGGGAGAAAGAGACGGAGAGAGGGAGAAATAGACGGAGAGAGGGTGAAAGAGACGGAGAGAGGGAGAAAGAGACGGAGAGAGGGAGAAAGAGACGGAATTACAAATCATTGAAACAAGGAAAGGTGTCCATTAAACCATTAGAGGAGATGTTGTTTTCCAATACCCGTGTCAATCTTCCCTTTCTTTCATTTATTCCACTTCATCTTTTTATTTGCTTATAAAATCAAGGAGACGGAAGATAAATGTTATTTTTAACATAGCTTTGGACGGTTCCTTCTCTTCACCTGCCATCCCAGGACGGCTGTCATGTCACATTCCTCCCCTTGTCACCATAGTCGCTCGTGTCTGCGTGTTCGACGAGCGGGGCGGGAGCGTTTGTTCATGCGTTTGTTTATTTCTGCGCGTGTGTACGGGTCTGCCACGCCCCCGCATCAGGCTGTCGGCGACAGACGAGGCTCAAGATCCTGGCCCCAGGCACCAGCCATGCCGCTGCCGCCGATTCCGCTTTTAATGCCATCCTCCGCCTCGAAGTCCGCTCTAGTCCTCTAGTGTCTCCGCCGCCTCTAGTGTCTCCGCCGCCTCTAGTGTCTCCGCCGCCTCTAGTGTCTCCGCCGCCTCTAGTGTCTCCGCCGCCTCTAGTGTCTCCGCCGCCTCTAGTGTCTCCGCCGCCTCTATCCCCGCCTCTCCCCCCCTCCGTCGCCGCCCCTGTTTGTCCCAGTCTTCGGCGCTGATCCCGCCGTTCCTTTCCTAAGCCTTTGTGGCCACTTCACTGCCTTATTGCCGCCTTCGTCGTGTTCCCTACTTTTACTGTTTCCGTTGCCCCTACCTCAGCTATATCCGTTTCCTTCGGCTACACCCCTCCCACCATCTCGAGACGTCAAACATGACTACTATCCTTTCCGTAGTAATGCATTTAGGAAAACGAAACAATACGCTAGAAGTACAGTGTGTGCTCAGGCGTTAAGATAAATATTGTAGTCTTAGAAATTGGCTTCCAGTGTGTCTTTTGACAACGAGGTTTGATTTACTAGTGTAGTTTTCATTTTGAATCAACAGGGTGATACGTCTGCAAATGATAAAAACCATTTAGCCACACTTTAGTGATGCCTTTCAATTACGAGAAACAATGATATCAGAATGGAGCAAATTTTATTCAATTTAAGCAATCGATTATTATATGTTTTACACAATAACAATAATTAATGGAACAAAATGATCGGTTTAATACGAAGAAAAGAGAAGTACATCTCTAGTGTCTCCGCCGCTTTTTGTAGATGAGGCATATCATTTAGGTAGTGCTTGCGTCAGACGTTATGGACAACTGATTTTGAGACCCGACTCCTCTCGGTTCGTAAAATCTTGAGTCATAGACAGCCTCAGTCCGCACGTAGTTAGCACGGCGCGAAGCGACTTCTAATGTAGCTCTTCTGGAAACTTTTGTCTGGCAGTGTACGAGGTACAGCTTTGTTCGGTATACGAACCAGTGTGATTTCTGAGCTTCTACGCGAGCGCGATGTTTGGAGGTCTCTTAACGCACTTGCTTCTTAGCAAGGAGTTTGGCGAGGTTTGGGTTGCTTCGCGTACGCTCCTCGACATTCACAATTTCATTTAATTATAAAACAAAATGTCATCCTTTTAATCCCGATGAAATTGAATTAAAATCGGAAGTCGAAACTGAGCAGACTAACAATTAAGAGTTACACAACTCAAACGTCGTACATTCCTAAATGCGTATAATGAATGAACTTGATTGACAGTTAATTATGTGCGCTGTGGTTTAGACGCTTTGGGCGCTACGCACGTACCAAATAGAGGTTTTCTAAAGAAGAATGTTGCAATATCTGCTTCGCACACAGAGTCGTATATTACATTTCTGTGTAAAAGTTCTGATATTTTTTCTGACAGATTCCGATACAAATGAGCAATACTGGTCTAAAACGAAAATTCAAAACTGTGAGACAGTCCACTACTCAGCTTGGCGGGTGTGCGAGCTTTTTACCAAATATTGTACTCGCGAACAATATTTTTACATGTAATATTTAAAAGACTTTTCGGTAGTTTATCCCTAAGGTATGAGTACTTCCCCGTTTCTTTTTACAATAGCTGGAGGACCCGCATTAAAAGGGGTTATAATGGGCATTCGTGAAACGGCATTAAGAAAAGAAACAAGATCTGCGTGAGTTTTCTCTTGATACTGCCAGTGCTTCTAGCGATAGCTGACTTCGCAGTTCGTTCCAAGTTCTTTGAGACTTGTCGCATCTCACCGCCTGCTTTGCGTTGGTCTAGCATGTGACGAAATTTACAAAATATGGCAAGAGAGAGCCACTTAAGGCAGCACTGTCAGACACATTCTTTCATTAATTCCTCTGTTTATGCAATGGTCTCCCTAGAGTCACAGCAGCATTCCGCTGCGGGCTGTCTCTACACAACTGACGAAAACCAAACCCTTCGGTCTTTAAATTATTTCGTGGATCTGTTATACATTGCTTTGGACTACAGCGTCTGTATTATGTGCTCACTGCTTTGTAGAAATCCTAGTACTGCCATTCACTGTAATTCCTACAAGTCATCACCATTGGTAGTTTCTGTCATAAGTGCTGTTGTGTCTTCAATATTTCCGGTAACTTTTATGATCAAGCTACAAAAACCACTATTATAATGAATCGTAAGTTTGCTTCCTGCTTCTTCATTGAAGCTGTGTTTCCTTTATGGTAATTGAACAATCAAATATTAATATAAACATTCTTAATAAAGAATGACAGCCATTTTTCGACAATACACTGAGTAGTCTGCGGTTTGAAAAAGGCATTCGCAAAGAGAAAAAAAAACTTCTAATGTTTAGCATTTTTCTGACAGCTTTAAACATATATTTCATCAAACAAACACCAGCGAACATGCAACATAAAAGATTCAGAAATATAGAAGCTTGTGTAAGTGAGTTTCAAGCAAAAATCCTGGTGTATACCTATTTATCGTGTTTCGTACATTCCATCTGCGGGGAGATAGTCACATGTCAATATTTTATTTTCGAAAGAGTAGGAGGCTCATATAATTTAACAGGCGATTCAAGTCACTCTAAAGTACCAATTTGGAAACCAGAACAAACCTACTCGTTTAATCCCCAAAGTTAGTTATGATGAAACTAGTTACAAAGAATACCACTTCCTTATATACCCTTTTACATGGTACAGGTTTCGTGCAGATCCTCATACAGAAAGTATACTGAAACTTCCCAGAATGATCCCAAACTAGAACTATGAAAACCAAAAGTCGTGTTTACACGATCTGCACCTTTTGTACGCGAGTTGCCTAGAGCCGTCAATAGGGGCTCTGCTAGCACACAAATAAATTGTCGAATTGCGCCGTCCCAGTTTATTTATTCGCAACATTTGTGTACGTACCTCCTGAGCAACTTTTTAATACTTCTCCTTAAATATTAATGAAAGGTTCGGAGAAAAAACGAGAAAAACCGTCGTTGATACAAGCCTAATTGTGGCTGCGAAGGGTTTAGCGGGTGTGCAGTATAAACGCTCCGAATGAAGGACGTCTTAGCTGCAGAAGTGATTAGTCATAGCTGAGATCCAGTAACCTCACATTTTGCAAAAGGTGGTAAAATAAACTCAACAGAAAATCAGAGATCTCGAATCCGCCGCCAATACCCAAAATCTCATGAATCAAACGTACGTACCTAGCCTGCGCACAAAATTGAAAAGGATGAACGATTTCAGCCGTTAATGAACGATTCTGCCGCTAGAGGGGTTAGAGTCAAACTGCACGTTTTCTGTTTGAAAAACAATAACAACAACAACAACGAATAATAATAATAATAATAATAATAATAATAATAATAATAATCCACTGACACGATAAAATAGATCAACGAAATTAAAAAGGACCATAAATTATCAAGGATCACAGAAGAAGACATTCAAAACAGGAACACATTTAGATCGAAAGTGCAGTCATGGCGGATTGATTTGGAAGAAGTACCAAAGTGTAGAACACGGAAAGCTTGGACCGAAGAGAAAAACAGCGCACAGCCAAAGGATGAAAGAAATATAGCCACAAAGAAACAGTACTTTGAGCCAAAGGATGAAAGAAATATAGGCACAAAGAAACAGTCTGAGTACTTTGCGTAGTCCCAATTGGACTTATTCGCAATAATAATAATAATAATAATAATAATAATAATAATAATAATAATAATAATAATAATAATAATAATAATAATAAGAAGAAGAAGAAGAAGAAGAAGAAGAAGAAAAGAAGTATAGAACATGCTTAAAAGTTTTCATGTAGAAATCGTGCAGTCTGGCCAACGCGCTTTTTGTACGCCCAATCTGCACGAAAACTGTACCGTGTAAAAGGGCAATAATAATCGACGCTATTCCGAAGCGTTCCACCCGCCGCCGCGCACCGCAGAGCGCCTTTCAGGCCTAAGAATACGCGCGCGCAGCCTGCGTCTGGCGGACGGTTGGGCGGGTTAGAGGGGAGGGGCAGCGTCGCGGCGCGGGAGATGGCTCGATGGAGCGCGGAATGCGCGGCGTTGGCGGAGACGCCTTTGAGGGCCTTTGCGCGCCGCGAGATGACTCAGCCCGCGCCCAGCGCCGCCGCCGCCGCTCACCGCGCGGCAAAAATAATAAACGCGCGCCGACGCTGCTGACAGCGCGGCGGTCGGTGAGTTCGTGCGTGAATGAACTAGTTCATGGCATTAAAAATCAATGAATGAATGAACAAATAAATATAGTCAAGAATCAATAAGTGAATGAACGAATAATTGGGTAAATGAACGAACGGAAAGGTCAATGCATGAACCAATTAGTGAATGAATTGAGGGAATCAATCAATTCATGAACGAATGGATGAACAAATATGTGAATGCATTTATTTTCAGAATGAAGGGAAATAAGCGATTTGATGAATGAGTGTATGAAAAATGACCATTCGTGTGAGTAAAGAAGTGAACGAATGAATTAATGAGAGGGTAAATGAAGAGTGCGAAAAATATAAACTTGTCGTAAAATATTTGAAGGGTCGGAACGCAAATACGTAACATTACATTTACCGCGCTTATCTTCAGTCTCCGGATGTTGTGACTCAAATACCGGACATACCAAACGTGATACTTTTCTCTCAGCCATTCTTACCATTTGCTCTTTTTACTTTCTCGCTAAGGAGTAGAGGGAATGTTGTGTAATGCTGCGCGAAAAAAAACGGGGAGTTTTTGGCAGAAAAACTCTTATTAAAAGGCTCTGGTAACGGAAAAGTGGATAAATTCAGTTGCTAAATTTAGAAAAACACCTCTATCACGTGATATAGTTAAAATCCTTGTTTTGTGGGTTCTTGATACCGAAAAATCGATTGACAGCAAAACGTCTGTCCGTTTCTTGGTCTATACGGCTGTGAATAATGGTAGCGGCTAAATCGTTTAGCCGATTTTCTCCTAACATGGAATTCACCAATCGTTCTGGCTGATATCGCGGCCCCTTGAATTTGAAACCGATATTTTAATTGTGAGAGATACTTTACACGACGCCCTTGGGATATCGTTTTTAATTACATTTTGTTGTTGGGTAGTGTGGGCGTTTAAGAGAATGCTGCAAGTCTCATGTTTGTTGAAAACCGTATTGAATATGGCAAAAGTTCAAAACTTTTTAGGTGTGATCCTACAACGAAAATATTAAAGATAGAGATTTTTTCCCTTAATAAAATCTGTTCCTTAAAGATAGACTTTGAAATACGATCATGTTTAATTTTTCGAAAATTAGTAGTTTTGCGTGAAAATACGGACGAAAAAGTACATGCTGTTTTAGCTCCACTAGTTTTTTCAGGGTGTCTAGCACGCTTGTTAGATATCAAATTCGCTGACGAATTCTCTCATGCTAGGTGACGGGTAGCACCGATAGAGAATTACTGCGTATTACACTAATTTAACATAATCAATTCGACACCATTATAAACTTAAGAAAATCAGAACTGATTAAAGCTAATTTATAGATTGCTGCGACATCTTTATTGGAATGATAATTTATTTTTTTAAGAAAATCATATTGCTTACGGCTCAACCTTTAATTCAAATTACATAACAAATAGAGTTTTTTTCTAATCAATAGTTTATGTGCTCCAAAGTTTTCTCTCTCTCACTATTGTTTGCGATATATTGTTCATCAGTTTACGTTTACGTTTACGTTTACGTGCAATCTATGAAGTTGAGTTATATAATAAGAACTTTTTGATAGTAACGGACAATTGAATGCGGTAGACGGACTTTCTAAAAATGATATTTTCCTGTGCTAATTTAAATTAAAACATCTTTATCTACTTTGAACGAGATGTTACACAAAATATTCATAATTAGTCACAATGTTCACATATTGCAAGGGACAAACACCATTAGATTGAAATTCGACTTTATACTTTAGCACAACAATTTAGCACACCTTAAACAGTAAACCGAACTGTTTGTTCAGTAAATTATTTACAATACATGGACAGTGTACTCAGCAAACCTTTTCCATGATTTATAACCACGAAACGAAAACATGAATTATAAGTGGAACTGGCGGAAAGTTAATAAAGGGGCAATTCATCCACTTGCTTAATTTAGGAAGCGCGTCGAAATAAGAGCTTTCTCTCTGGCACGCACGCGAACTTCCACATCACTATCACACTCCCAAGAAAAACCTCTTAAGAAAACAAACGGTCAGAAGAGCAGGCCGACCACTTCGCTGGACTGCCAAAAGCAAGCCGCCTTCGCTGCCCCACCCCGCCCAACCCCTCCCGGACCCGCCCAGCCCCGTCCGGCACCGCCCCCGCTCCTCGCCGACCGGCAGCCCGCCCAACACACGCAGCTGCGGCGTGGAATCAATCACGGCCGACTCGAAAAAATCGGGAGCAAGCGCAAAGGCCGACTGCACGCGAAGGAGTGGAGTAAGATGTAACTCGCAGCTACAAATCAAAATGAAAAAATATGGAAGAATACGAAATAGAAAATTAAGAAAAGATCAACTCTACTAGGAGTAAAATATTTCTGTCGTTTGTTAGGAATAGGGTTTCGCTGAAGATGATGATAATGATAATAATGATAATAATAATAATTATAATGATAATAATGATAATAATAATAATAATAATAATAATAATAATAATAATAAAGATAATGATTACCATTCTTAGTCCCTCAGAGTAGGTGAGGGAGAAGGCTTACCCTATAAATTCTTCCCTCTCCTGGACAACCACAAAGGTGGTTTGTAATTACCTTCCTCTTGATAAATGATGGTAGGGATGATCATGGAGGTGAATTATAGTGAATGAATATGTTGTGAAAATAAAGGTTAAGACATGAATTGCCACGTCTTAACTTTACAACACATTAGAGATACGTCAATTTTCTTATGAATCCGACACTTGGATTCACAAACAACAAGATCTAACCAAACTTTTAGACCCTTCTTGACTGTGAATATAATTAAGAAGACACACGTGTTATCCCATGCTTAAAGAATTAACAGTAATACAATTTCATTGTGTCGAACCGCCAACACAAAGGACAAAATCTAGAAAGTTCGAATTGAAAGAGAATGGAAGAAACTTGACCTAGCAGAGAGAAGAAGTATATCGATGAACAATGTTGGACACATACATCGGCAATAAACGTTCCAATAAACTTTCTATAATAACCTTTTGACGTAAGTCCCTCTATTAATGCAGATAAACATACGTTACTTCGCAATTTGATTTCGTAATTGTTGATGAAAATTGCAATCATCATATTAAGTTATAGACATTTTCATTTAGAAATCCATAATTACATCATTAATCGTTTATTTTCTCCGGAGATCCACGTATGCCTTAGGCAACGAACCCAACTCGAAAGATTAGCAATATTAATTTTCGTAGAGACGAGAGTGATTAGCAGAATGAGTTTAAAACTAATGGTTCACGAAGTTTAAATTCATTATTTAGCCAAAATTAAATATTGGAAACTTTTACCGGGAGGAATATTTGTTAGAGGTTCTTTGGATTATTGCAGGTTTTGATGAGTCGATATGCATACATATCAGACGGAATTCAAAACAAACCTCATCTTCAATTTAGAGTATAATTTCACGACGTAACAAAAACTTCGTAGAAAATGGACGGTAATATGTAATTTGAGACTGATCACTACCCATTTACTTACTACATTTTGTTGCTTATGAAAACGAAAGAGACAAATAAATAGTATGCATAAAATGCGCTTTTTGATTATGTATTCCGGACGATGATCGTTCCGTTTTTACACGTGAGCTTTATTTTTTATAATAAGTGTCTTTCATTCATGTGACATGCATTCATGCACTCGTGAATCGAAAGGTGAACACCGTGTATGGAATGCAGTAAAGAAATCAATGATGCCTATGAAGAAACCCATAAGTAAAGAAGGCTTGCGTTCACAGCGCAAACATAGGTAGCCGTAACCACGGAAGTAGGAACTATCACACGCACAATGGGGTAGAGAACAGAGTACCGTGTACATTGGATGAATGCCAACAAGGAAGGCGAAACAACGTCCGGACATCATGGTAGTGGTAATGGGGTCGCAATAGTAAACGGAAAGACGGTTGTCTGTGACTAAGTCAAAGGAGACGGTGAGATGGTTGAAGTGGCGCCAATAGGAGCAAGAAAGGTGACGGATAAGGCGGAAACGTCGAATGTGACATATGTTGCGGGGTTGACGAGTAGTTCGAGACGACACCGGACGTCTGGATGGCGGGTGTGAAAGTATGTAACGAGGTGGACGTGATTAGTTGAACACAACATATTGATAGTGAGAAAGGCACCAGTTCAGGGTTGACGAGATGACGGAGTGAGTAAAAGGAGACGAGAAAGAGAGGGCCCGTAATTTGACAAGGAAACGGGGATGATGAGGTAGATGGGGACGGCGAAAAAGTAAATATTGTGAGATGGTGTATACTGATACGGACAATGCCACTTGAAAACGAGAAACGTAAGTAAAATGTTGCAACAACGGCATTACAGAGTACTAATAGAACTTCAGTTGCAGGCAGAATAAAACAACATAAATAAAATACAGAATATGCCAGCTGCAATATCACAAGGAGGAGAAAAGCAAAGAGATTAGTACAACGGCAAATGAACAGTGTAGAGATTACTTCTCTACAAGAATTGTAGAGCTGAGAATGAGTATGTGGGGGTACAGGGGCAGTTAAATGAATTTTAAGAATGATGAACGATGTAGGAAAAAGTAAACTCCGAAAGTCGTGATACAGACTGTCACTGCTGGAGTTTGCAGAAAACATTAATAACGGAGACGGAAGTGAAAACCAACCTTCGGTGAAGCACGTCCCAAAGAGAGTTTCATCGAAGCTAGCGGGGAGCAAAGAAAAGCGAAAAGGCGATGCTCATTCAAAAACACCTACTACAGCGACTCCTGGTGAAGCATGGACAAGTCACAGGCGGTCCTCGCACGCTTCAAGCGACAGCGACGAGGGCGGCGGCGGAAAGATGAGAGACGCCGGCCGCCGTTACCGCCTCCGCCCGCGCGCTCGGCCGTGCGTTCTCTTCGCGTGCACGCGCGCACGCTCGCGCCAGACACGCGTGCGCACAGTTCCCGGAACCCGCGTAAAAGCGTGCTGCCTCCGCCTCCCCTCCCGCCCCAGCCATTTAGACCCTCGCGATCGGCGACCCGGCAGTTAGGCGCTCGTTGCCCAGGAAGTAATGAACCCTTTATCACTGTGTTTTCCCCTCTCGCACAGACCTCTGCGGCCGAATGGTTCCTTCGCGCGAAAATAAAAGCACGACGCCCAATCGTATGTTACTCGGCGTCTTTATTATGGTCATTACTGGTACGTTTGCCGTATTTAATCAGCGAAACACGTGTTTTAAGACTCAAATAATGGTGAATTCGGTGTCCGAGCTTTACAGCAGAGTGCCTAGTGGTTCGCTTGGGAGAACATTCGCAACACCCAAGAAGGCGTGGAACGAATAGGAAGGGTACGTTAATTGCCGAACGAATGAGAAGGATGAGTAGGCAAAGTGACTAATGATGATAATTACACAGACGTAGGAAAATGCGAACCTTTTTGGTGAATAGGAGACCGAAAAGGAGAAGACACGACGAGGAGAGACAATACATTCAGAGTGATCGATGCGAGGCATATTAGCATTGTAATAAATTACTGATATTTTCGGGAAGCTTATAATAAAAGTTAATAATGATACAAATGTATCATCGACAAATTTGTCAGGAGTAACTTTTCATTTCGTTCAAAGCCGAAATTTACACCGAGTTATGATAAAAAATAAGTCTACTCCAAATTCAAGTTAAATACCATATCCTTGAATCTGTTGATTTAGTGGAGTATTGTGAAAATATAAATAACCATTTTTGTACTTCCGGAAGATTTGAGTTCAATAAGAGCGATTGAGATATAAGGAATAAATTCGAATCCGATACATACAAACCCGTTGGTACAAAAACCGGTCAAAGAGAGAGAGAGAGAGAGAGAGAGAGAGAGAGAGAGAGAGAGAGAGAGAGAGAGAGAGAGAGAGAGAGAAAACTAATAAATAATACTGTATAATAAAAAGATTTTAATGCACAAAGATACATCTGAAAGAAATGAAATGAAACTAAAACACAAATAAATATGCTAAAATGCAAAATAATAGTGCAAGGAAAAAAGGAAGACTTTAATAAATATGGACCAGAAGAACTAGGAAGAGAAAGTGAAATTACCTTAAGCAAACAAAAATACGTGGAATAGATGAATGAATCGCGATAATTAGAATTCAAGGAAGAAGAAGAAGAAGAAGAAGGAGAAGAAGAAGAAGAAGAAAAAAGAAAGAGCCAAGAGAGACTTCAGAATAAGCAATACCAAGAAGTTGGGGAAAGAGTCAAGGCTATCACGGAAAATACGGAAAGAAAAAAGTCTTCAAAGCACACGCAGAAGGAAGAATTTGTGAAAGAACACGAGGCTATATCAAACACACTAGTCAAGTATGCGGAAAGAAAAGTAAACGCAAAAATCAGAAGGTAAGTAGCAGTGAGAGACTTCAATGAAGATGCAACAACCAGACGTTGGACCGGCATAGGTGACTCAGGGCATCAACTGATGTCACTTCAATACCTCTGGCCGGGAGGATCTAGTGTTCATGTCCTGAGGTTGGCAGGATATTCGAAACTAGGTTCATAGCTAAGTCAGATTCAGCCGCTGTCTGGAGGAATATGCGAGCGGCCGGCTGCTCTGATCGATAGTTTTCCGTAATTTCTCCGATCAACACAAGGAGAATGCCGGAGTAGTACCTAATAAACGGACACGGATCGCTGGCGATCTTTCCTTCCTCTTCCCTGACATATCCTCGCCCATTAAAGCTTGTCCCGGACGGAGCTCATGGGAGACACCTGATTGGGGAAACCCAGCAACCAGATCTCACCATCCAGCGGGGAAAGATCAGCGCAAACTCCGCGATAAAAAACACACGCACAACATTTATGCGACTAATAACCTTAGCAGTTAAGGGGCCATGAAACTCTTGTGAAACAAACGACCCAGAAGTTGGGAAGCAGACGAAGCTACCATAAGCACACAAGTACAGCGAGTGATCGATCAGAGCGAGAGTTCGCTGGCATCGGCGCCAGCCACTTGCCAGAGGCGGGACAACGGCGCGCCCGTCGTGACCTGCGCGGGCCGCCCGCCTTGGCACCGCGTCCGACGGGCGGGCGTTCGCCCCCACCAGCGTTCGCGCCCACCACTTTAGGGAGGGGAGGAGGTGCCACTGCCGACGGCGATGGCAAAGTGGCCGACACGATTCCAAGGGCAGCGGCGAGGGCAGTGAGAATGGCGACGAAGGTGAGGAGGCAAATAGTTCCGGAGATTACAGTCCGCCCTGGCGGAGTAAGTGTGAGTCTTGAAAGAGGGATCTGAAGAGTCTCTATTTGTCTCTACAGCATATGAAATGTCAACGATATTTTACAGTGGACATGTGGTTGAGAGGCAGTAATACTCGTTATAATAATAATAATAATAATAATAATAATAATAATAATAATAATAATAATAAGAAGAAGAAGAAGAAGAAGAAGACGAAGAGAAGAACAGTAACAAAAAAGTCTTTATTAGCGGTGAGGCGTACTGGCGAGTGGAGATAATGGAATGGGAGTAAGTTCTATCACTTATTTTACCAGTATAATGCCAAAATGAGAATAGTTGAAGGTAATGCACATTAAAAAGAATCTTGTGGGAGGGGGGTGAGACTTGGGGGCATTGCGGAGGGGCCGGAAGTACAAAGGAAGGCTTGGAGACTTAGACAGGATGGGACCAGAAAGGCGCGCGAATGCTGGGAAGCTTGGATCAAGCAATAACTGACAATAGAAGTGGCCATAATCGACGCTTAAAATTGTTCCAGAATGATGGAGTAGATGAACGAGGTGCTGTCTGACGGAGCTGTCTCCGGAGCCCGGAGAAAGACGAGTTCAAAGGTAGAAACAAACGATATGGTGTGGTGCGGTTGGGGCCAAGTCACGCTGCCAAGGTCCGGGCTCAGGGCTGTCGGGGGGACGAACTCGAGGATGAAAGACCATCTTAGGTGACTCAGGGTATTAAATGATGTCACTGCTGTGCCTCTGGCCGGGAGACCCTAGGGTTCCACTCTCCACGGTGGCAGGATTTTTGACAGTAACTTGATAGCTAGGTCGAATTCAGCCATTGCCTGGAGGAGAATTCTAGCGGCCGGCTGGTCTGATCGGTATTTTTCCGTGGTTTCTCCTATCAACCTAACCTAACAAATGAGATACGAACCGCGCGCGATCTTTTCTTCCCTTCCTTCTACTATCCTCACCTCTTACGTACAATTACACTAATATGCACTCAACTACTATATATGCCAGGAGAGTCGAAAGCTTACAACTTGTTCCGCCTGCGCGGTGCTCCGCTGGCGGGAGAAACCTTTTTTGAGGAAACCTGCAATAACTTACGTGTAGGTCGACAACGGATCTCACCATACAGCGAGAAAAGATCACCGCCACCTCTCGAGGAAGAAATATGCACTACATTTGCGAGACCAATGACCTTAGTTGACGCGCGGAAAGGCGATATAATCAATCAATCAATCAATCAATCAATCGAGGACAATAACGAGGGCGGGGATAGGGCGCGAGAATTGATGAGGAAACGGATGAAAGTAAGGGTGCGCGAGTTGGTCAGGCATATGAATGGACATGTTCGAAATGGAATGAGAAACGTACCCATAAGGCACAGACAATAGATATAGAATTGGTAATGGGCTATGTGGAAGAAGAAGAGGGGGTTCGCACCAGAAGTCGACTTTGCGCGCAGGGAAAAGCGTAGTGACGAGTGTGAGAACGTCCGCGGGAATGGTGGCAGCACCGGGCGCAGAACGGATGAGGGCGTGGAGACGCGCGAGTTGCGGGCAGCGACGGCCGCGAGTGCTGGGAGCGACAAACGGGCGCGGCGCGGGGGCAGACCGGAGCGCGTGGTGCGGCGGTAATGTATGCAGCGGCCGGGCCGCAGCGATTACACGCGCGGCCGATCGGCGGGGGCAGGGCGCGGGGGCGGGGCGCGGGGCGGGGCGCGGGGCGCGGGGGCGGGGCGCGGGGGCGGGGCGCGGGGGCGGGAGAGGAGGCGTGGTGTGGCATGGAGCGGCACTGGCGTTCTGGCAGGGCCGCCCCCGCCCGCGCCCGTCTGCGCTCGCGCCCGCGCCGCTCAAAGACGCGACTGTGCGTTCGCGGACGCCGCTGCCTGTCTGGTCTGGCGGACGGACGAGAGAGTTTGTATGTGTGCGAGAGAGAGAGAGAGAGAGAGAGAGAGGGGAAGAGGGAGAGTAGGTGAGAGGTGTGAGAATGGTAAGGGAGCGTGGCCGAGCGTGAGCTAGCGTGGGCTGGCGTGGGCGTGCGAGTGGGGACGGGCAGTGTTGGAGCGTTGGGGGGGTTAGTGAGAGCGCTAGGTGGGAAGTGAGTGAGTAGGCCGGCGCGACCAGGAACGGGCAGTTATTGAAAGGGCGGAGGCTGGTGGGTGAGCGGGGGTGCGGTAGGATGCAGGAGGGGCTGGCGGAGGCGGGCGGAGGCAGTCACAATTGGGCGGAGGCAGGTAGGGGAGGGTAGAGGCAGGCGAGGGCGAGTGGGAGCGAGTGGAGGCGGGTGGGCGGTCGGGGGTGAGCGGGGCGGGCGGAGGCGGGCGGAGACGTACGGAGGCGGGCGGAGGCGGGCGGAGGCGGGCGGAGGCGGGCGGAGGCGGGCGGAGGCGGGCGGAGGCGGGCGGAGGCGGGCGGAGGCGGGGAAAGGCGGGCAGAGGCGGCCGGCCGCGAAGGGTGGAGCAGGGCGGGGTGGGCAGGGGCAGCGGCCGGCGGTTGGCGGACGAGCGGTGTCTGGTGAGCGAGCGGGCGGAGATCGCGGGGGTCGTCGTCGCGGCGGCGCGGAACGCTCTTTCGCGCCGCGCCGCGCCGCGCCGCGCCCGCCAGCACGCTCACGCGGAAACGAACGAGCTGCGTGCAAGTGCGCGCGATCGGAATCACGCGTGGGCGGAGGCTATTTCTATGAATGACCGTCAGTTCGGATTGGCTAATGTCGCTCAGTAAATGCTGCACTTTTAAAGTGAAAGAAAGAGCTAGTGTAGTCTTCCAGAAATGTTTATAGTGTATATGAATATTTTATTCGCCAACATGTAACAGAAGCGACACTATTTGTATCGCAAAACCTATCAATCTCTGCGTTCTGATTTTATAAAGTCACTTGGCGTGTAAATCAGTTACCAATTCGACATGAGATGATTTCTAATGAAATTTGAAAATAGCAACCATTATTTTGTATGGTATCAACCACTAAGTACCAATAATAAACTAAAACGTTTTGCGATAACACTGATAAATTTTCCCCGTGGCCATGTATATAATCCAACATGCCAGGAATGATAAATTAAAATGGTGATGATGTTTGAAATCTGAAAACGGAACACCTAAAGGTAAACCACGAAGCAAATTTATTTTTCCTCCGTGACGCCCTTCTATCTTCATCTTTATTACCCACGTTTACGTTTTGATATCTTCCATTCCATTACATAGTACCATTTTGCTTATGTGTTCTTTTAACATCTTCCCCCCTCTTTGCTTTCATTTCTCCTGATATCCACATTCATAACTCATTTTATCCATTTCTCCAGATATTCACATTCATAACTCCTTTTCTCCATTTCTCGCCTCTTTCCTCCCACCTATAGAACTTTACTTCTTCTTTGCTTTATCTCTTCTTGTTATTACGATCTCCTTTCCCATATCTCTTTTTCTTGGCCGGTACAGCATGTAATATCTCGCGAGTACATCCATTCATTCTCCCCGTCCTTCGTCTGATACCGTAAGGAGCTACTACAGTTGGGTGCACGTGCAGTAGCAGTCGAAGATGGACGACCGACAACAGCATTGCAAGAGTGCCACGCCCCCAGAGGCGTAATATCTCAACCGCGAGCGGCAACGAGGTCAATTAACGAGCGGTGCTCTCCCGCAGTCACCGCACGCGAAAAGCGCGTCTGCGCGGATGCTTATTTGCTTGCGCCTGGTGAGAAGGACCTGAGGGTGCAGAGCGGTCCAGCAATAAAATATTTTCACGGTTAATTAAAGGAGTAATTATTGAAGTGTCATGGTCCCGGAAAAGGAAGCCTACGAAACCCAGAAGCAACTCGACTCTCCATCCCCATCCATCGTTTATTAGATCTAACCTGCCTACGTGTTTCAATTTTATCTTCTGTGCTGAAGAATTCATAAGCGATAATGACCGAACTAAAGATTTACTGGCGAGTTCGCTTATGAGTTTCGCACACTTCCTCTTCCAGATTTATAATGTGCTTCGAGAACGGTTTTAATTATTCCCCTGACATGTTTTAAATGTTTTATCAGTCCACATCATAAGCGAAATGGAAAGCGATAAAATTAGTAAATATAAAAAATACACAAAGTGTATATTTTCTTTACAACGTAACTTGTTCAGCGAGATTTTAAGAGTGAAGCATGCAATTTTAAAGCAGTGCTTCTCGTGCCTCTAGGGTATAAGTAATTTGAAACACCTGTACATAATGCGAGAGACGTTATCCATTGGCTCGTGGTTGTCAGATGCATTACTAGTATGCTTTTTACGCCAAACAAATCATCGTGCTTCAGAAAGTTATGTTGGGTATAATTGAAATATTGTCTGATCGTCGGTTAGACGTTTTTCTCGTTACTATAGTCGCATATGATTTACGACGTTTTGTAAACAGTAAATACAAGTTATAAAACATTCGTAATTAATGCTGCATTTGAGGAGAACGTGATCTCTACATTAAAAACAAAAATTAATAATATTGGCATGTATATAATTATATTTGAACATCTAGAATGTGACGTGGATACGTGATAAACTTTAGAATGTATATTTTTAATATATTTTTGTAACTGATATAACAAGTTCTATTCCAGTGCACAAACGCCCGAAATTGTTTACAACTCAAATTATATTAACTAAATTCTGTTGTTCATGTGTTTATTTACTATTCTCAGTCCTATCCTATCATTGAGCCTGTACTATTACGAGTTTACTAGCATCCATTTAGTTGGAAAAACAATCGAAAACTCGCCGCTTTTGGGAAGAGCCATACGAAAATAGACATACAAACAAGGCATTAGAGATAACAACTCTTTTTCAGAACATCTCATTAATACATGACTAAATGCAGTGAAATACTTTGTTTCATCATAGAGATTTTGTAATTTTATTGTTTTCACTGACAAGTATGTTTCGATTCATAAAATATGTTTATCAAATTTTCTGGAAGTAGTCAAACCGTAAGTCCTTAAGTGGAAATCGAACACGTGAGGAATCCATAAAAATCAACATGAATTATACAGACAAAAAATTTAATAGTTATTTGCCCAGAGTCATTAGTTCACAATGAATTAATTAAAAGATTGCAACCGTATTATTATTATTTTTAAATTTTTTTAAAAAAGAATTAGAATGACTTTCAGCGTATGTTACTAACAACAAAAACAAACATTTAGGTTAATAAAAAAATAACACTTATTAATCAACCGACAAAAACGTCCTAGTAAGAGTGCTACCTTATCAAAATTCCAAGTAATAAAAAATTTTCCCCATACCATTTCGCAGTTTCTAAAACTCCGCAGTAATGTTAAAGTGGTACTGAACAATCTTGTTCAGTAGACGTACGTAATCGCGCATGCTCTAGTTTACGAGCACTAAAATAAGCACAAAACCGCTCTGCTACTAGGTTCGCATTTGAAAATTGAGAAAGCGCGGAAACAGAAGAGCACTTGTTAGTCGAATTCCGCAATCGCCTTCCTCAGTGAGGCGCATGCGTGGACAGGGGAGCGGAGCAAGAGGGGGCGATGTGCAGCCGGAGATGCCGGAAGTGCGTATCGCGGCTCCCGGAAGCCTGAGGATTGGGGTCACACGCCAACACGGGCGCTCTGTCTTGTGGAAAATACAAGCGGCCTATCAGCGATGATGAGTGGGGATGGCAATTTTTTTTCAAAACATTCATGCATCGTTACTGCAATGCTTTAAATGTTCGAAACTGATTAGCGTATAACATACAACATATTATATTGCTTGAAACATTAACACCGGTATTCTTCATGCGGCCCATGCTTTGAGCTGGCGACCGAAAAGGGAAAACAATTAAATGAGTAAAGTCATATTTCGTGACGTAGATTCGAGTCTTCCTCACTGACATATGCCAGTTGCTGGCAATAACTGGAAAGTAGGAGACACATCTTCTTGGTGTTCAAGCCTGAATTGAGGGAGTAGATTGAAAGATAAAAGAGAGAATACTGCCCGATGTAGGTGATACTACAATGGCGGTTGCCGTAGAACACATCAAGCAAATTTCTGGCGCTTAGCCGGGTTCGAACCGGCGACCTCCCAGTCAATACAATTGATACCAAAGCGTTGTCTTTCGCTCGCAGTTACTGATTCAGTTTTGTTCGTTATCAATGCGTCCATTCACCGAGTGCTGAATACACTGAAAGAGTAAAATCGTTAATTATTTTAAAAAAATAGTGGTACCTTCCGTTATCAGCTTCTACTATTTCTAACTACCAGCAGCCACCCACAGCATTGTGCGAATTTTCCTCCTCGGTTCTTTTCTTTGATCAATTGACAGAAAAGAGGTGCCTTACAAGACAAGAGGATAGATTCTCGGCTGATGGTTTAATATTTACACAATATTTGGGGGCATATGTTGATCAATCAAATAACATTGAGAGATCTAAGAGTTTTCATTTTTTTCGATATGTTTTAAATATTATAGATTTCGAAAACTATTAAAACTGAATACTCTCATAGAAAATATAACATAAAATTTCATGTTTAATAGCACACACGATGAATGTGATTTCGAGTGATCCTGATCTATCTTAGAGAATAGCATTTGATTCTTACTTTATTGGCCAGTTTTTTATCATTCGTCAGCACTTCGATATATGTACACATCCTCGAAAGAAAAAAAAATCCCTTGGAATTTCCCACGCGATTTCATTGCTTGTTCCTCCATCTCTGGCGATTAAAAGCGGCTTCCGGGAACCCGAGAGGCGGGAGCGACCGTCGTAGTTCGCGAAGACGCCCCCATAAGCACGCACAAATACGTGCCCGCCAACTGCCGCTCTCCAGAGCACGACTCCGCCGCGCCCGTTGCGTAAGGGAACTGAAGTCACCGCCGCAGTTGCAAATCACTTCGCGCCGCGCGCGCGGTGCTTTTTGCGTTGCGATGACGCACTTAACGGGGCTCTCAAAGAAGGTAGTTTCTTGGACGAGGCGGTGGCGATTTTTAGCAGATTAGGGAAGTCGCTTTTCGATAGAAACGGAACTTAAATTCAGGACAGCAGAGATATCAACAACAAGTAGTATGCAAAATATGAATTTTAATTTAGAGAAAATTCAGCCATGCACGTGTTTCGGGACTTTATCCCATCATCAGTGACACCAAATAACATTGATTAAGATAGTTGAATCCATGTTACTTGGAGCCACTGATGATGGGATAAGTAATACATTAACTAGATGATGGTACATGATGAGGACCAGTAACAAATTAATAACTTTAATCCATGTTCTTGGAGCCACTGATGATGGGATGAATTAATACATTAACATAGATGATGGTACATGATGATGGTACCAAGTAACAAATTAATATACTTTAATCCATGTTCTTAGAGCCAATGATGATGGGATAAAGAATCATACATTAACATAGATGATGGTACATGATGATGGCACCAAGTAACATAGATTAACATAGTTTACTCTATGCTACTTGGAGCCACTGATGATGAGATGAAGTTCCAAACACGTGTATGGTTGAATTGTCTGTATATTAAAATTTATATTGTATATATTACTTGTGGTTGATACCTCTGCTATCCTGAATTTATAATCATGGAGTACCACAATATCTCTGCTTCCACTGCGGAAGAAATGGAAAAGTTTCCAGTTGTTCTGCCCCTCTAGTTTCCCTGCTTTTTTTTCAGTGATTTGAAAACTGCAAGTCTCATTATCACTCTATCAACAAATTTATTTTGAACATTTTTAGCTATCAATTCCTAGATTCGATTTTCTCAAAACCTGCGAAGACCGTGCAACATACAACGTTAACACTAGAAGAAACATGGACATAAAAAGTAATAGAAAAAGTAACTGAAGTGAATTAGCCTATACTAATCAATATTATTCTAAACAAATTTACATGAGACTGTAAATTACCAGATTCACAAAATAATATGAAATATAACTAATTTTTTTAAGGAGATAATATTATGTAAAGTGGTTTGGAACTATCCTAGGTGACATCTTATACAAGTCCTCCTGATTTTTGTCTCGAAATGTTTCCGTACTTTTCATTGATTTATCATTTTGTCTTTGCGCCTGTTATATATTACCATTATACAATATATATATATATATATATATATATATATATATATATATATATATATATATAATCTTTTGCTTTCATCCACAATTATTTTTTTATTTCTTCTTCTCTATTCACTTCTTTTGCTTCCATTACAATCAAAATATCAAATTATTCTTTTGAGTGTAATGAAACGCATCTGGCTCCTTTATTCATTTATCATTTCTTAGTTACCCCTTCGTATTCCTCCACAACGTGTTCTTAGAGTCTCGTGCTCCCTTCTTCTCTGTTCCTTTTTCCGCTCGTCGAGGATGGTTACTCCTGTCCTGCGGGATCTGAGGCGCCCTGAACCGAGGCGGGCGAAATCTCGCGTCTCATCGCGTCATTACGCATTGGCCCACGCAGATTCTCTTCCGGGACGGACCGCCTCCCGCGAGAGCGCCCTACGAGGGGGCAGGGCCGCGCGCACCGTTAGAGCGCCACCCACCGCCGCGGCGCTCCCCGGGGGCTTAGGGTTTCAAAGCGACCCAGCACGATTCATGTCCACGTGCAGCCCAAAACAAACAAGCCGACGGCCCACGTGACGTGAGGCGGAGGAATGCCCTTGGGATACGCGCACGTCGCCGCGGCGGCGGCGGCGCAGGCGGCGAGGTGAAGGCGGCAGCTGTGACGACAGTCCGCCCGCGGCCGACGCGGGAGGAGGCGGTGGCTGCGAGGGAGACGTCGCCGGTCGGTGGCACAGGAGCCTCAGGTGGAGAGCGGAAGAGGAGCGGAGAAACCAAGACGGGCGTTGCATAGGTTGGACGCTGCCTCCCCATTTCTGGGTGCCAGGGTTCACATCACGGTCCATCCAGGTGAAATTTCTTCTGCACAACCGGCTTTCGTGGGAGGTTTACTTGAGATTGTCCCTCTTCCCCGGCCTCTCATTCCACCAGTGCTCCATTATTATTCAAATCATATGAACATCATTACCAACCATTACTCATTCTTAAAACCATTAATTCCAAGTCGAAACCATTCATGACTGAAAAGACTAAGGAACGAGAAACATAATGAAGTTCTTAGAGGCTGTGTAGTGGAGAGACATATCCTAAAGAGACATGCAAAACGATTCTTTTGATATTATTCCTATTGTTTGATCGATCGTTACACGATTCGATGGGTATGGTGGAATGATTATTCTTCAAAATAGCAAACATGCTTCACTTAATTTATTGCCGGAGTGTCTCCCGCAAGTATTTTTCAGAATAAATGGTGTCATGATATCTGTGAATAGGACTGCAACCGGAGGAGGAGGAAGTGGTTGGGAGGTAGCAAGATGTGGAGATGATGAAGGTGGTGACGGAAACCCTTGATATTAAATACTCTAGCAATCAATTTAAGATTCACATAATCGACGCACTCTTACGAAATGGTAATGGTGGTGGTCAGACGGCGGTATTCTGGTTACTACACATTCCACCAGAGACATTTTTAAAACGTATAAGTATTTATTTATTTATGCATGCCCGTTATGTAAATAAATGTATTTGTAATGTCATTAATAATAAGAAAAACGATAGTTCAGTAGTACGTAGGTATCAATAAGTAGTTTGAATTACATCGACCTTTTCATAATTTGTTTTGTAAGAGTGTAAGTAGAGGTTTTGCTCGGAGACTACAATGCTCTTAAAGTGATACCTACGAGGAACCCATGGGAACGCAATTGTTTCATGAAAGTAAAGTATTTGGGAAGTGATAACAATTAATATAAATAAAATAAAATAATATAGGCAGTGCCAGATTACCGAACAGGTTGACGAGGCTGCAGCCTGTGGCGCGCAATTTTTTTTGGGGGGAGGAACGATTTCAGCGCATTCAAAATTTCGTAAGGCGAACTTTTAAATGCTTTTCATAGAAATATTTCTTTCCGTATTTTAACAAAAGAAAGTGTTAATTAATGAAATATATCGATTGACATATACTGACAAAATTAATACAAAAATATCATATATTTATTAAATCAATATCGCGGTGAAAATTATTTATACGTATAATATAATAAAGTATTTATACGTACACAATATTTGCGTCAGTATCGTACAATTTTTTTTATTCAAAATACGATAAATGACTTTAACGTTTAAAAAAAATTAAAGGAGCGCTAAAACAATTGATAGCCTACGGCGCATATAAGTCAAAGTCACTGAATGGAGGCAACAATAAAATGATTCGGCGTCGAAGTAGAGGTAGTGAAGAAAACTAAGCAGATTGGTAGCAGATGTGATGAGCACGCGGCAGCAAGATTGTAATTGGCAAGTCTTTCCAACTGCTGATCACCGTGGAAGTAGGGTCATATTATAGTTACCATTATACAAAAGCGTGTCTTCGATTTCGGATTTTATTAGCAATTAATACCAAGTGAACTACTATACATTATTACAACATACTCTATATTTCAAATTATACTGGATCACAGGACAGAAGAATATACTCTACGCCTCTGTTTACATAACGATCTTGTTAACTCATGTTCGAGTTTAGAAGTGGGTAGCAATGGAGGGGGGAGAGGGTAGTATAAGGATGCAGCAATATTACGATGGAACATAACGGCAACTAAAGAAGGTCGCTGCTCGTACCAATAACTCTGCGAGTCACCATTATTATATTACTAATACTATTTTTATTATTAATACTATTACTGTTAATTTATTCAGCTTTATGGGCCATTTCAGATCCAGGGTCATTCGGGTCCATGAGTTAAAATCTAATGAGCTGAGTGGTGGATAATGATGATGAGGTGTTTAATGAAATGAGCGGTGGAATAAAAGTCAGGGGAATTGCAAGAACCCCGAGTAAACCCGCCGCGATTGCGCGTCGTAAAATGCACATGGATTGGCCGGGGACAGAACCCGGCTCTGGGCAGTGTAATATGTATGCAGTATCCATTACGCCACAAGCCCCCTTTCCATATGTGGCTTGTGGGGACGTGCCAGTGGTAAGGACAAGTGCTTGATGGTGGGCAGACGTTGATAAGGCTGATATCATTAAAGCTATGGATGGGGGTTAGATCGATGTCAATAAGAATAATCATGATATAATCTGTATTTCTTGATGGTAAAATGATCAATAATCGTAATGGTAAAAGGATGGCAACGGCGATGGTGACTAGTAAAGAGTAAATATATTAACGTCTGCCATCTTGTTAATTTTATTGCAATGTTTTTTTACGTTAATAAAACAAACTCAGTATTTTTTCATAACAATTTATTTCGTTTTGACTTTTCGACAGTATTTGGAGTCTTTTTCAAAAGTCTATTATCCAGATTTGTTGACACCACATCATAAACAATCACTTAGCATTTTGAGGGAAAAAAACGGTTTTTTTATATCATTGCCAATTTTTCATCAGAACGCTGTTTGTTTATAATGTGGTATCCAAAAAATTGGACAATAGATTTTTGAAAAAGACCCCAAATAGAGTCGAAACGTCAAAAAGAAATAATGTTATAAAAAAGTTTTTTATTAAGGGCAAAAAAAAAAAACAAATTGTAATAAAAAACAAATAGAGAGGCTGCGATGACCGGAATGGCTAAAGCAACGTGCGGCACACAGCAATAACGCCTTCATCAACGTCGTAATCATTAAAGTGGTCGCTGTCCCCGATTTACAACACCAACGATTTTGATATCGCAAGAAGTCATGAACACGGACGGCGACCGCAACGACGACGACGACTCCAACGGAAAGAATTGGTGATGCGTACGTAGGCCAGAGGCAGGAGTTGCGGCCAAGCATCCGCGGCGGGAGTCGGGCTGCGCCTTCGTCCCTCGTCTTTCGAGAGGTAAACACACGACGCGAGGCGAGGCGCGGGTGCCTCTCCGCCGGAAGCTACGGAGACAGCGCCGCCGCCCGGCCGCGGCGGACGTGCGTCTACCTCCGTGCGCGCGTGTGCGTCTGTGCGTGCGCCGCCAGGCCTTCGCCGCCCGCGACGCGACGCGACGCTCCGGCACGCGGGCCTACCTGCCACGCACGTGGGCTCCGGGGCGGCTTCGGGCTTAACAAGTGGAGCTAATGCGGGCTCGCACAACATTCCACCCACGCGGCGCAGGGCATGGTGGGCGCCCTTAAGCGGACCGGCATAATTAGCTCAGAAGGAGCACATCTCTCTCCTTTGAAACAAGTGTGGTGTGTGATGAATGCCAGACCCATTTACTCAGCGAAGGGGAAGGAGGAGGTTTACGTGTTCAAGTTATCCCATTTGATAAACAGGTGAGCGCAATGGTGTTTTGGCTTTGACGGCCACTGCATGAATGATGGCAGAGTGATCAAGAGGGATGAATGATGCTAACAGTTTAATGATTATGGTTGGAATGATGTGATCGAATCCAGGGTGATATGGGAAATCCAACAACATGAAGACCACACGACCAAATGATACATGCAAAACTCAGCACAGCACAAAATTCTGTCAACTTCAGCTCCGCGTATTTGAAAGACGATCGACAGTCTGCGCTTTGAAGCTGGGTTTAAAACAAGTGAGCCTACCTAAATAGCGGCATCAGCAGCAACGGAGACAGCATCGGCGGAAACTCACTGCTCAGGGTTGTGGGTTTGAATCCTGCATGACATGAACGCTTGAATTCTCTGATATTGACGCGCTTAGATAAGGAAAATTACCATGTTCCCATCTGATGGTCAAGCACATTCATCTTTCATCTTTTCATAGTTGTCAAAGAAAGCAAAGAAATTTACTTAATTGTCAATATGACTGTTTTAGAGATATAACTTCTTTTTTGTGAATAAGAATCAGATGATTAAGATGTGGAGGGGGTGGTGAACGAAGAAGGAAATCAAGTGAAGATCCAGATGGTCAAAACAAGTACCAGATTCGCGCCTCGGGCCGACGTGCTGAGATTCGTGCGCGCCTCTCAGAGCGTTGTCTTGCGAAAAGAAATCTCTTGTCTTGACTTCGCTTCAGAGAAGCCAGCATTTGTTTCCCTAGTTACCCTATGCCCTAGTTACTTCAATCTGAAATGTTGAAAGAAAGGGTGTGGCTTTGGAAACTCTTAATAATGCGAATCAAGTGTAATTAAACATTTGATGTGGGCAAGTTTGTGTTCGAGAACAAGTCAGGCAATTTGACAAAATTTCTGTATTTTCAAAGGTGTGTTGGATACCCATTGACACCCTACGTTTACCATTTTTGCAAAGTTATAAATAATTTAAATGAAACATGCTATCAAACGCAGTTTGAAGCGATGGAATTGATTTTATTGCAAGTGTCTTGAAAGGATGTGTGAAATACCGTCTTTATCAATGCGCAGGTAAATTATTTGTATTTTGGATTAAATTAATATCGTACTAGGAATACATTTTTATGACATCGGCAGCATAAATACCACTTTTTAATCGCAAAAATTAGAAAATAGTCTGGTAAAACACATATTACTCAATACATACACTTCAGTAGCCATGCTGTGAGGCAAAAATAAAAGAAAACCCTTACGAGAATGGAAGTTGTAAGAATAAATGAAACGTCGGAGCTTGGAGAAGTCAGTAGAAGCAATACACGGATGCGTCACCAGTCGAGAACCCTAATTTGCAGAAGAAGTCACGTGGGCGAAGGACTTACGAGGGGGAGGGGGTTCACTGAAGGAACACAACCGCCAGGAAAGAAGAATTCAAATGATGCCATTCAGATTTCGTACTCGCTGTGATTCACAGTTCTTGGGAAAACCACCAGGAAAAGTAAACTTCACCCAGACGTATACTACTCACAATTCCTTGGACCGCCTTCATCCGGAGGACACGAAACAAAGTTTTCTTTCAATGCGTCGCGTGTATAGCACCTCATCCATCATACAACGTGCTACACTCACTGATTCTATACCGGAGATACAATAAGGCATTGTCAAGAAAATTACGGTGATCAGCACCTCGAATTAACATTCGCACGCCCTCTGTTCTATCCAACAGCAGAGACGTTTAATAAGATTAGAAAAAAAATCAAACACGTTCTCCCTTGCATACAAATACGTTCGATGTTTGGAAACAACATAAATCAAGACTTACCAGGTTGGCAGTTCCATACAGAACGAGACGCGCTGTAAAATTAGGTCGCAGATTGAAGGTGAGGCGGAACTTCAGACAGAAAGTGCCAAATAAGGTAAACTCCACTTGCTTTGGCAAGAGCGCCTGAAACCCAACGCCGTCGAACCTCCTCGTTCATCATTCGGTCGAGGCACTCTCTGGGTTGACGACCATTTACGGCAAAAGCTGTTCATCCTAATTTTCTACGCACCAGAGAGGATTCAGGAACTTATATGGTTATTAACTTATTAATCTACAACTTACGAGATACTGAGTGCTATGAAATATTGATAACAAGTAATGAAGATGTACTAATAGATACAAGCAAAATGTGAAACTAAAAGACAGCCACGAATAAAAACAAATAAACCATTCAATGAAAATAAATGTTACGAAGCAAATTTCTTTTGGATATTAATTAATATAATTCATGGAATATTACATACAAATGGTCGATTGAAATGAAATTTTCTTTTAACACAAATATTTGTAATATCATTATAACACACACACACACACACACACACACACACAAACGAATTGAACATCTGAACCTTAAGTCCATGATTAACTTTGAATTCAGACACAACACAACACAAAATGTTGGCACATTGTATTAAACATTCTTTCCGGACTGTACTATTCCGTATGACATCTTCAATTAACCAATTGTAAACAAAAACTAACCTTGATTAGAATACAAAATCTCTTGTTTGGATTAACACAACGCTCAGGTTTTCTGTAGCGATAAAAGACAATGCATGCCCCTCACAAAGTCGCCGTCCTCAAACCAATCATTTATATTCCGTCTATAACGCCCTACGAAAGAGCCCTCTGGCACGATACGTTTCAAACACTTAACAATGCATTACGTCACTTTGTCGGGCTCTCGTCCAAAGCGCCTGGCACTCCGACGGGGCCAATGTTCCCCAAAGCGAAAAAGTTTTTTTCCTTTTCTTTCGAGTGGGACGTCCCACCGACGGGATATCACAGGGCGTGGTTACCCACAGCTACATGAGGTGGGGTTAACCAAATGTTCGTAATGAGAGAGTGGAGCTCGGTTGCCATAACTAGTTTCGGTGTGGAATGACGACCGCTGGATGAGGCAGAAGTTTTGGGAGGCGACTGAATGCAGCAAGTAAAAAAACAACAAACATGCAGGGCAATTCTTACATTTCAACACAAAATAAATACACGATTTTATAAATACCAATATGTCAGAACACTGAATCAACGTAAATTAATAAAGAAATCTACGCAAATTCTGGAAAGTGCACCAATATCGTCAGTTTTTTTTTATATATATTCAACATCCCACTTTATTAAACCAAAATGATGAGTCAATTCTGTCGTCGTTTGCACGTTGCGGGTATTTAATAATAGAAGACAATGAGGTTCATTTATCACTCCTCTTTCTCTGCTCGAAATGTTTGACACGAACTCTGTAACGAGAAGTTAAACTCTCCTAAGTGCCACTCACCCACACATCCCACCAAGAACAGCTACACGCTCGCACAAATCTTTAAACCTGAAACAACGCATTTCTTTAGGGTACGAATGAAACACGTGTCTTTTCACGAAAGAAACTTAATTATATTTTACTACCCACGAAATAGTCAACACTGTCACCACTTGGCACTTATCAAAAATGAAGGTACAATACGGCTATGCGAAGGACTCGTTCATTCACTCTCACGCCTTGCTCGAAACGTTTCTAAAGAGCTTACGCTGCTGGGAGGTGACAGCGCAGTAACTCTTTGCCAGCGTTTTGCCGACCGTTGCCAACCAACCACGCTATGATATAGCGATGGACGTGCGACGAAGGACACGACGCCTTTCCAAGACCTCAACAAGGTTTCTTCGCAGCCGCGTGTCGAAAAGCCAGCACTAACTTCGACTCTTGTACGGATATGGAAGTTCTCGCAACCACGAAACGTCAATCACTGGTGAAGACTTGACAATAATGTCATTGAAGACATTCGTCAGAAGAGAATAGTTTAAAACCACACTACAACATCTTTACAGTACATATAATGGTTTAAGCACGAAGTAAAATATTGTATAGTTATGTAATTTGCAATCCAATTCATGAATTCCATTTTGAATCTGACTATATATGTTTAATAATATTTTCATTCAGGAGAAGAAGGAAATTTAAGTTAATTCAATTAACATGGTAAGTAAATTACTCGTGTGGCAAATCGAAAAAAAAAGCAACATAAAGATTACAGACTTCTATTAGAAATGTTCAAAACGTTCCTGATGGACAACGTCTCAAAAACAATGGTGGTAATATTCATAAAAATCGCATAAATAATGAAAATCTGAACTGTTGCACGTTGTTACAATGGCTGTTTGCAGAAGGTCAGCGTATTCTTGAAGACAAAACCGTCTCGCAAACACTATACACATTCATGAGAGCCGAACGGATGGGGGCATCGACGTACACATCATGCATATATACATAAAAAATTAGCAAAAAGACACCGTCACTCGTCGACCGAGATGAGAAAGAGAATAACTGAGTTCGTTCAGCGAAACGCAGAGGAAGAAGTAGCAGTATTCATGTCTCAAAATTTAAGAATATAACTGAAAACCACACTTTATACAAGCGCGCTTAATCCGTGATGCTCAATACATATAGCTAGCAATTTCCCGTGAATTGAAACACAATACACTCGAATTTCGCGTTGTCTGTAATATAATGCTATCCAGAGCCATAAGGTTAAGTAGTCAATTAATTATATGACATTTATTGAACCTGCACCATTGCCATTGTCTAAATAATTTGAGTATAATAATTAAAAAATCGTGAATAAATCTCGTAAATTATATAATAACATGTTGTAAAATCAACAACATCACACTAACTGGCATTGTTATTGCGCCTAACATTCTCAACATATGAAAATAGACGCAAATTGTAGGCGTGAGTGCAAATTTTACACACTTTCTCGAAACGACCATGAGCTGGAGCAGTCACAGTGAGCTTATGTCTGTAGTTGTCACGCAAAATACCGTTGCGCGGTCGTGCAGTTAGAAATACAACTCTCACAAGCAATCAATGAATGAGGTCACACACCAAGATGCAACGAAACGTTGAAATGTTTTCATTATAACTCATTTGTGCAACTCAAGAATGAATCGCACGCACACATAAGAGAACAATCGAAGAAATCACGTGTACGACGCGGGTAACATACACTTTCCAGAAGCACGCATGGCACACACTTTCTCGCGCCGAGAGGGCTCCCGAGCACTCACCGTACTTGGGCCCGTGCCACGTGAGGGAGGGCCCCCGGTAGCGCGGGCGGGCGGTGGCGGGCGCGGCGGGGACGGGGGGCCCGGGCAGCGGCGGGGGCCGGCGGGCGGGGTGCGCGCACGCGGTGGGCAGGCACCGCCACAGAGCCGAGTCCAGCCCGCGCAGGGGCGGCGCAGGGCGGCAGAGGCGGCGGCGGCCGCACGCCGGCGGGCACGGCGGGAGGGCGGGGCGGGGGCCCGGGCGCGTGGTGGCCGTAGGGCGCAGGCAGCGGCGGCGGGCGCGGGCAGCGCGCGCGGCCAGCGCGCAGCACCACACCGCCACGCACAGCAGCGGCGGCGGCGACGACGACGCCGAATGCGGAGGCAACGCGGGCGCGGCGGCGGCGGCGGGCATGGCGGGCGGGCCCCGCGCGCACACGGCGGCGGCGGCGGCGGCGACGGCGTCGCGGCGCGGCGCCCGCGGCGGCGGAGAGTGCGTGAGGGCTGGACCACGGGGGGGCCGCCGCCGCTAAGCCTTCGCGGCCACAAATCTCGGCTGAAGCGCCGCGCTTCGGAGGCGCCGCGGGAAGCGGAGCAGCGGAAGGATAAGCGCAGCCCGGAGGAGGCGGAGGTGAGGATAAGGAAGAAATGCAGGTGCAGAGGAGACGACGCTCTAAATGACAGTACGGGAAAGGGACGTAAATTTGGAGACTTGAGTGTAGTAGGGAAAGCTGTGGTAGATCTGGAAATGTTCACTTTGGAGGAACTGGAGGTGACGACGAAAATGGGAAGTAAATGTAGGAGGTAGATGATGGAGAAACATTGGGGTCTTTAAAGAAGGCGGAAGTAAGCGTAGGTAAATTCTTTTGTGGTAAATACGCAGCTGAGTCACAGCATTTCGAATTTCTTTCCAGGTAACTGAGAATGATGACAACACACCTATTATACTTCTGAGTAATAATAAACAAATCCTGAAATCCTTTAACTGATCGCTCTAAAAAGAATGACTCCTACGTGTGCTATTTACTGCCAACTAGTGAATAATTTCTCTTAAACAATGAATACTTTCTCTTCTGTTTCTTTTGCAACAATATTTGATGGTTTAAGAATGAAACTTCAAAGAGAAAGAAGAAATCGTTTACTGCCATCTTCACAGAATCGGGTATATAAGAATGCATTCTGAGAATATAAGATGTTAAAGGGTAGAAATGATAGTCTTAATTGCACTTTTATGACTCTTGTGCCAAATGGTTAAATCATTGTAATGTCCGACGTTTCTGTGCAATGAATCATCGGACATATATCTGGTAAGCTAGTTAAATTGTTTACGAAGATTCAGGATTTAACTACTGTCTAACGGCATATTAACGGAATCATGATGCTACGAAAACAGACTGTCGCATTGTTGTCTCCGTCTCTATTATTCCACAACGTATTCAGAGTAATGGGTGGACACGTGCCGGACAAAATAAAACAAACCGACACTCCTCGTATGTGAATGAGAGTATACACATGTCTAGTACGAGGAAAAGAAAAAAAAATAAAAGTGTACCTGACAACATAATAATCAAATTGATTTGTAAATATTGTGGAGCACTGAAAGTATTTAAATAGACGCAATTCCTCCCAGTCGTTTAATATTCGGCAGGGAATAGCACACGTCTACACGTCAAGGAATTTATTGGCTCATGTTTTGTAGAGCCCGCGAGTGACAACAAAGGCGTTTATTACTTTCTAACTTCAGATTAGAGAGAAAGTTATGTAATGCTGCGCGAAAAAACGGCCGAAAGAAAAGAACTCTCTGGGCCCTGGCAACGAAGAAGTGATAAATATAGTTGCTAGACGTAGAAAAAATGCTGTAAATCGTGGTGTAGCCAGAATCCATGTTTTCTGGGTCCTTCAATTGGGTCCTGGGTGCAATTTGAATGATGGCAAAACGTATGTCCGTCGGTCCGTCTGTCCGTTTAGCCGATTTTCTCGTTAGTCCCTAAACCGTTTAGCCGGTTTTCTCCAAAATTGATATTCCGCAATCTTTCTGCCTGATGTCGCGGCCCCTTGAATTTGAAACCGATAATGCAATTTTAGGAGGTACTTTACTTGATGTTCCAGGGAAATTTTCGGCTCCATCGGTTTTTATTAAATTTTGTTGTAGGGTAGTGTGAAGGACGTTTAGGAGAATGAGGTCTCATGTTCGTTGCATACCCTGACTTCTTCGAAAATTGAAAAATTACAATTTTTTTCGCGAGGCGTCCCACAACTAAAATATTACAGATAGAGATTTTTCTTCTTCATGAAATCTTTTCCATAATGACAGATTTTGAAATAAGGTCCTGTACAGTTTTTCGAAAATTTGAGTATTTTCCGCGTAATCTTGCGTGGAAAGACGGGCGAAAAAGTACGAACTGTTTTAGCACCACTACTTGGGGCTGCGGTGGTGTTGCTGAACCGGCGACGATGACGAGGAATGTTAGTAACGGAGCGGATCAAGGGGAGCCAGTGGAGCGCCGGGAGCAAAAGCGTGGAGGCGGTGACTTGACAGGGCCACTGAAGCTGACGAGGACAGTGACTAGCCAAGTGCGGCCCACTCGGGTGTCTCGAGCTGCAACGGGGGCGTTAGCAGGACAGGTTCGAGGGCGATCCCGATAGCGAGTTAACGAGGCCTATAAGGACAGATTCGAGTACGTCTCGCTACGTTGCTTGGAAACGGAAAAAACAAAAGCGACGCTTAAGAAACGAAGTGAGAATGGCGAGTGCGAAGGCGAACAACTTGAGATGAGAGGACAAAGGCTGTAGTTCGTAAAGTGGCGCCTGGCTTGGCGATTGAGGAAGCAATCAGAAATTAATTGGAAATGGGAATTATATTGATCAACGACTACTGGGAATGTCTCCAGACAAATGCATCCAAAAGGCGAGAAAACTAAACAAAAAGACGGCAAAACACTTTGAGCTGGAATAAAGGGAGCGATGGATATGCAATTAAAAAGTCAGTTGAATTGCAGACATCAAAGTTTGAAAGAAATCTGTTTGGGCATGAAAAATCGCATGGGTGCTGAATTTATATGCGTGGCTTGAGTGAAATAAGTGCAAAGTTCCGAGATTTTAAGGTCGAGAAAAATTACGAAGAGACGGGACAGCAAAGAGCTAGTATATAAAGAGACGGCGCGTTTGCGAGCAACGATAGATTTACGACTAGCTATGCGGCCTCTAGCAACAACATAAAATAAACAATGAGATGGCGCGGATGGCAAGCCCACCTTGCTTACATAAATGCGGGGCAGTTTCTTTATGCTCACAGAAAAGTTGGAATTATTCAATTCCTTTCCCTTCGTTCTTAAGCTGTAGTTATCATTCATTTTGTTTTATCCATACAGCAGGTGTGTTTCTTAATGGTGTCTATAAACTATTTGAACCAGAACGAATGCGGAAACTTCATCTATAACAATGTGCTTGCATTGTCTTTGCAGGTTGAATGCAGGACGAAGTGTGACATATGCGAGGTTTGGGAAGGGACAGCACCAGGAAAGCAAGAAATGAATGAATGAAAAAAGACGTAGTGACTCACGTTCATGGTACCAGAACAAAATTCGCCCGAGTATATTGAAGAATATCACAAAGCAAAAACATTTCACGAAAACAGGCTGACACAGCGAACCATGATTTCATCTGAGCGCGTAATTGAATTAAATTGACCTTAAATTGTCAGGACATGATGCTGCAATACATGAGTCAAGATCAGCGTTTCAGCTTAATAACTTGATTGAAATCAACGGACCATATTTTTTTTTGGTTTCTTGTGAGTAACTCTACTACGACACGCAGTTTATAACTTACTGTCCCTTTTTTTCGTAAGCGACCATGAAAGAGATTTCTCTAACTGAAAGTGAATATATAATGACACGGCAAAACAGCGATCTGGGTGAAACAGATAGAGTGGCCTGAGAGAAACTCTTCAACTATTTGGCAAGTGTGGAAGAACTACCCCCTTCTCCAATCCTGGGACTTCGAAGAATGTATAGTGGAAAGGAACGACTGATCCATTGATCCTACCGATGAACTTCACGCGAAGTGTGTTTACAATAACTTATTGGGATTTAGCGTCTCTTCAATTACTGAGGACTTTTAGACACATGAGTGATCTGACACATCTGGTCAGTAGATGATACAAATAATTACGGTACAGTAGACGATAACGATCATGACGATAAATATTATCTTAGCGGTCTTAGGCTGTATTGCCTTCAACGCGGCGTCAATCGGACAGCCAAGATAATCATGATTCTGGCCGCGGAAGCCTACGACTTCGATAATGATGATGCTTTGGAATATTCATGAGAGATTTTACAAGTATATATTTATTACGCCACTACAACCATGGGTGTAAGCTCTAGAATTCGATAATCATAGTAAAAGATGACTGAACCATGCCTAAGATGGTACATGAAGCCACGACCTGCGCTAACGAAATTGGTGTGGCGCTGCGTCTTTAACTCCTAGGCTGCCCATGACGACCAAATTGAACATTATTTATCTTATCTTCTATACTATCCGAAAACTTCATCATATTGAGTGACTGGGTTTCCATGCCGGTATGACTTCCCTCCCGCGAAGACGTGGATATGCCCCAGGATACACAGACTCCTTTATCACAGTTGCAGACCACACAAACGTACATTGCGGTATTCGTAAAAATTCGGGTGAGCTTTTTCAACTAGAGGTGTCTTCCATAGCATTAACGATGATTGTAAGCTCTAGAGCAGGACGATGATTGTAAGAGATTAGTAGCACTCATTTCTACGACTCGCTTTCCGCGTTTCCGGAATTTAGGAGTACAGGGCGAAGCTGCTCTGGCGTCTCAGTTGCCGCTCTGCGCAAACGCGCGTTCGACAAAACTCGAAATTGTTCGCAAAACAACAACAACAACAAAAAAAAACGCAATCGTTCGTCTTTCGTATATTTCAGCAGATAAGGCGATAGATAAATTAAAAAAGTCCTCAAAAATACGAGGTCGACTATAGAAGAGATAAAAAGTTCTCACATTCATCGTCTGATGCAAATAGTTCTTGAAGTACATCCTCACTTTCGTTGTTGAGAAATTCGTCAAATGGGTCCCATTCTGTACTCTTGGATGTGATACAGTGCTGTCAGTTGCAAGAAATGATGATCGCTGATCTAAACTAAATTCAATGGCCGTTGATAGTTCGGGGTTCGTTTTATAGGACATATGTGTGTGTGTGTATATATATATATATATATATATATATATATATATATATATATATATGTGTGTGTGTGTGTGTGTGTGTGTGTGGTAATAATATAAAACATTTACGAAAACGCCACATTTTTAGAAATGTTCCTTAATTTGGGCCTAAAGACGGCTCCATACATTCGCCATCCACTGAGCAACGAGCTACTGCTCGCCCAATCCCGCCAGCTGATGTGTTCGGCGAATGTTCGCTTCCTTTGAAGTGTCCTAAAGACCGACACGCGGTTGCTTGTTACTCACCGAATAACGAATGTATGGAGCCACCTTAAAGGACACACGAATCCATAATTCTTGCTACTGTGTGTGTTACTTGGCATGGCACGTTGCTTCCTTCCGCGAGAGCGGCGCGGCACAGTGGCGTGGCGGGCGGGCAGAGTGAAGAGGGGGACCTTGGTCAGCGCCGCGAAGCACCTCCCGGGCTCCACGCGTTTTTGTAGCGGGCGAAGGCGGCGGCGGGGGGGCGGCGGAGACGGCGGGGGGAGGGCGGGGCGTCGGGGCGTCGGGGCGGCGGGGCGGCGGTGGCGGCGGGGCGGCGGGGCGGCGGGGGCGGCGGGGCGGCAGGGGCGGCGGGGCGGCGGGGGCGGCGGGGCGGCGGGGGCGGCGGGGCGGCGGGGCGGCGGGGCGGCGGGGCGGCGGGGGCGGCGGGGCGGCGGGGCGGCGGGGCGGCGGGGCGGCGGGGGCGGCGGGGGGCGGGCAGGGCGGGCCGGCGGGATCGGCGGGGACGGTGGGGGTGGTGGGGGCCGGCGGGGGGCGTTGCGCCGTGGCGCCGCCCACGCCGGCCGTGCGGCGGCGGCGGCGGCGTGCTCCTGGCGCGGGCTTTTTCCGGGCCGCCGGACGCACATGTGGCCGGCGCAGCCACTGGAGCCGAATCGCCAGTCGCCGCCAACGCCAACGTCGTTCCGGCTCGCCTAGATGAGCCTGATCCCCTCAGGGTCAGTTCTTGTACAAAAGGATCGATTCTGAGAGGCAAGTCAATTCTTTCAAACACATCTTTTTTTAAATTTCAAATAAATATTTTTTAAATTGATTAATTAGAATCTATTTCGTTTGTTCAAATATTTTATTTTTCAGCTTCTCCTTCATCACCATCCGCATTCTTTTCACCATCATCATCGCCATCCTCTTGATTATCACCACCGTTCTCTTTGTCGTCATCACCATTCTCATATATAGTTTCATATATAGTTTTTCGTATCTTATTTTTGTAGTAAATGTAGTCTGCTTTTGGACAGAAATTCATACTGACATTGAATGACAGTTTCCGTTATTATACTTTTCAACGATTGGTAATAAGAATTAATTATTACTCAATTTATCGTATCGTCATGAACAATAAATCGTTACATTAATTTGTTTCAATTTATTGCTTCAAGATTCCAAATCTCATTAGGGAAGTATCACAAAAAGAAATATTATTATCTATCCTAATAAGTGAACATTACTAAAGTAACTAATTTCTATTTCAACAAGCTCTAACAATAGATTACCCTCAGTATCCCTCATTCTCTGTTCTTGCTCAATTCTACACGTTAGTACTTTATTACAGCAATTCACTAGGTTACTGCATGTGCCGAATGTAGAACTAACATTAATTTCGCCACCTGTCTCATCAACATCTAACACTGTAAAACACTCGACATTGATATTCGACATTTGATATTCATTACGTAATTCTCGAACGTCATGGTCGTATATAGTGTTGACATTGTCTATTGCTCGTATTGATCAATCCGTCACCATCACCCTACACTGTACGCACATTGCCGCACTACCACCTTGCCATCAACCACGACCAGGTCTTCGGCGATCGTGGAACTAAATGCATGCCCTTCGAAGGATGTTATTTGGTAACTATAAATCAAGATAATTTGATACTCCAGGAAGCACAAAACGATGCAAAACGGCTGAGAGATTCATAGCTTCATTTCCTGGTAGTTTATTTTCGAACTCGGGATCAGAGTTATTGGCAAGAGATAAGTTTATGAAAATGATCGTTAGCGCGAAAGTAGAGTGACCTGCATTGTCGATGGGAGGTGCTTGCCCGCCTAAGTCCAAACAAGTTCACAACTGGTGATTCGGTGTCCGCGAGTCAAGTGTAGTGCACATAACTGCTCTTCCTTCAATGCTACAGCTTATTTAAGAAGTCTTTATTTGGAAGTTGCTGCTCCAATAGCAAATTAATGTAGAAAAGACTCACTTTCTCATATCAAGCAATTCGACAGATCTCTGACAACTATTAAGACACAGTTTATTAAAAAAAAGAATGAGTATCTGTAAGACCCACTTCAAACCCTCATTGGAGCTAAAATGAATATTTAGTATTGAATTATAGTCTTCGCACAACGAGCATCGTCCAATTATCTCAAAGAAATTACTACAATCATCGCTGTCATTCCTATGACTATGACGGCTGTTGCTGTGTTGCAACCCAGATTTCGGAAATTTTATTGTCTTTATCTTTGGTTCCTTCGTTTTAAGTATCGCTTTCATCACGATGTTGTGTTAATCACGTCCGCTGCTATCGACGCGATAAATTTCTTCGCTAGCTCGTTACCGCGCCTTCCCGTCGTGCCTCTTCGATAGCTTCAATGGCCCGGTGCGAACCGCTCTGCGGTAAACGAAGAATAGCGGCCGATGGGGCTCGGCTGAAGGTGTTTTCTAAATTGTTTTTCACGTAACGAGGGAAGGTGGCAAAGGCGGTAACCGTGGAAACACACGTGAAAGAGCAGTGATGGAGAAAAGAACGATAGTGGTTCTGAAGTTTGAGGAAGAAGAGGAGAACTTGGCTTTTGCGGTGGCTGTGATGTTGTGAAGCAGAATGCGTAGCGAAGCGGTGGAGGCACTGGTGACGATGCGGAGACGGACTTCAATGTACTGAAAGCTACAGGGAGTTTGCAGTTGGAAAGGCGGCAGAGGACCAATGACGGCAGAATATGTGGAACAAGAACGGGATGACTGTAATGACAATATATGCTGGACAGGGGTCGGTGTAGACGGTGGATTGAAACAAAACCTGCGAATTGTGAGGACGACGGTTTCTATGACTCTAGATTGAGGGTCGGCGGGTTAGTAGGGACACAAGTTTCGTAAGTCAGCCTTTTGAGAGAATGTAGTGTTCGGGACACGGCAAAGATGAGCTTGGTGTTGATGTTGCGAATACGAAGATATTGGTGTTGGGGAGATTTCAGGAAACGGTGAGAAGGAGGAAAGGCGAGTTGGGGAGAACGGCGAGTTGGGGAGAACGGCGAGTTGGGGAGAATGACAAGTTGGGGAGAATGGGGGAGTTGGGGAGAACGGCGAGTTGGGGAGAATGACAAGTTGGGGAGAATGGGGGAGTTGGGACGGCAAGTCGGGGAGAATGGCAAGTCGGGGAGAACAGCGAGTCGGGGAAACGGTGAGTTGGCGACCGCGAGAGGAGGGCGGCTATTTCACGAACCGCAAGTTGTGGGACGGCAAGTTGGACGGTCGGCGAAGTCACACGTCAGAAACACGTCGCGTTGTAAGGCTGCCGAGTTGGGAAGACAGCTAGTCGGAGCCAACGGCGAGGGCTTCGGCGGAGGCGTCGAGCCGCGAGCCGGCGAGCGCGGAGATGGCACGTCGCGCGCGAGAGAAGCCAAACGGCCCCTGCAGCGGCGGCCGCGAAGTCGGAAGCAGCGGTTGCGGTCGGGGAGGAAGCGGTGGCTCGCTGCTTTGTGTCCGCCGCGCCGTCTCGATTAAGAGAGTGGCTCTCCCCGCTTTCTCCATCGCTTCACGGGATTATGCGCTCCCGTTCGCCCCGGCCGCCAGCCGCCTGAGCGCGCCAATAGTACCTGTTCCGAGGTCTTTGGCAGCTCGATTGCTATCGAAGGTCATCATCTGTAGTCCAATTATACGCTCGGAGCCTGTTTCGGGATGAGTAGAGGGCCGCATCTGCCCTCTGGTATCCCGGCTGCCGGCGTTGTCTCGAATGCAAGCCGTTGTGCAGCGCGGTTTCTAGCTCCAGTCCTGCGACGCGCCTTTAAATGCATTTGCGATCGAACGGCAGGTAATGTAGTCGACGATAAAGCCTATGATTGTTCGCAGCCAGACTCCCAATGTTATAAAAAACATTTTACTTAAGAAAGGGGGAGTGAGAGTAACTCTGGGATTCACTGTATATGAAACTACTAAAGCACAACACCCAGTAAAATTTGAAGAGTTTATTTATAAATATGTAGCAAAGAAAGTGCACATAATTAAGAACAAATGTAATTCGAATATATTCAATGTCACGTAGCCATAAATAATATAGGTTGTTGTACAAAGCTTGGGCATATCGAATCGAATGTAACCCAAAAACACGTTTGAACGATGTACTTTCCACACCTCATCTTTCTTAGGATCCAGCTTATGCGCAGTCAACAACCATTTTTATAGACTTCATGAGATACAGAATGAACCAATACATCTTCATATCTGAGCTCTTAGTGAAAATTCTAAGAATAAAAGAACATAATCAAAACATTAATAGCAGGAATTATATAATTATATAATGAAAAAGTTATGATGAATATTATATTATATAAGATGAGGAACCATATAATTACCTAACAATGAGATATACGATGTTCATCACCTTCAATCTGTTTCACTATCGAAAGGATTTTGTAACTTCCATGCGTATAGAATATAGTCAGTTTTCTCTGAGAGAAGTAGAATAACTTACCTTATCAGTGGACGTCAAGTAACAATAAGAAGACCGATCATAATGGATATCAAATTCTGAAAGTTAAAAAGATACTTGCAGGTAGTGAAGTAATAATTTATCGTAAGTTTTGTAATGATTTCTTTGAAGTTACATAAATGACCGCTTCTGACGTGCGACCGATTTCATGATTTTATTACGCAACTTCTTGATACGTTCTGTCTTGTCACTCGCGAGCTGTCAAGAATATAATGAATGGACAAATTAGCGAAATCAGTGAAAGGATAATAAGTGACTGATATGAGAGCATAAAAATACTCTTAATATTTACCAGCATTTCGGTAATTGGTATTCAAGGATAAATATATTGTCATTATCGGCATGTATAACAGAAGGTGTTAAAAGAAACTGAAAATCATTTTCAAATATAACATTTTTATCAATAACGACAGCAATCAATACAGCCCGATGAAAAATAGTTTTTTGTCAGGCCCATTTGTCACTTTGTTCAATAACACCGCCAGCGATTTCGAAGTTTCTAAATCAAGCACCATTCAGACCCGTAACTAGGCGTACTACAACGCAGCGGGGCCGGCGGAGATTAGGCGATAGCCAAACGTCGGGCGCGCGTACGCGAGATGCCTGCCTGGCGTCCCACGCCGGCAGCCGGCGTATTCGTGCGGGTGCCGCGCCGCGCCGCGCCGCGCCAGGCCGCTAACTCCATAAAGAGCGCAATGCCCAGCTCCGGCTGCCATCCATCTTCGATGGCGATCGAAGGATCCTGTTGGGCGTGGGGCCCCGGGTGGCGCCGAAATCGCCGCCTGGGCCGTGGACTCGCAGCCTCCGCCACAGTCCCTGCCGCTCTCACTCCCGCCCTCTCCTCCGCCACTCGCTACGACCATAGTCGCCTTCGCCACGGTCCCCATCGCCGCCGCTGCCGTCCTCACCCACCACCCTCTCGAACGCCCTCTCCACCGCCAATCGCCACAAACCGTAAGTCTCTCCTCCGTCACGATCTCCACCGCCGCCACTGCCGTCCTTACACCAAAGCCACCAACACCATTGCCATCTCTGCCGCCACGCTCCCCCGACCCCGCTACAATGCCACGGCCACCGCCCCCACCTCACCGCCAACATCGTGTCAGCTGCCGCCGCCGCGTCGCGCAGCGCCAACCGGTGGGCGGCGGGGGCGGGGCGGGGGCGGGGCCGGTGCGGGCGGGGCGGGGAGACGCGGCCGTGACGAGGCGCCGCCGCCGCCGCCTTTGGGGCGCGCAAGGCCCTGCGGGCGGCGCGGGAGGAATCGCCTTTCGCGGGCGAGCGCTCGCCCGCCACTTCCCCTCCCCCGCCACGCGCCCGGCCCCGCCCCCGCTCCGCCCGCCCACCCGCTGCGCTGGCGGCGCCGGACCAGGGAGCGGCGCCCGGCGCCGACCTTAGTATTCCGGCTGCGGAGGAGGGGAGGTGGCGGCGGCGGCGGCGGCGGCATAGTGATGGGGTCCGATCCGGTGTGACGGCGGAGGAAATGACGGTCGAACCGAAGGCGATGATGGAGTAGGTAAAGAGGGTGGCGGCGATGAATTTGGTGACAGAAATGGTGAGAGCAGAAACGGTGGGTATAGAGACCATGGAGACTGGCAACACAGGCATGTAGCAAATGTGGTAGGGATTATTATGCCTGTAGGGACGTCGACCGTGGAGGTTATAGCGGATAACCGAGATGATAGTGTGATGGAGGCACAGGAATCGGCGGTGGTGCTGGCGGTGGTTCTGGTGGTGGTGGTGGTGGTGGTAGTGGCGGCGGCGGCGGTGGCGTAGGTGCTGGCGATAGAGGCGGTACCAGATGTGGGAAGGTACCGGACACGATGACGGCGCGGGCGGAGTCGGTTTGGCAGAGGTTACGAGGGAATGGTTGCGGTGGGAGTGGTGGCAGCGTGGGGGAGATGTCTCTACTGATAGCGTTGAAGGTGAAGACTTGCGATTATGGCGGTGGCGATGAACACGACAGCAGCAGAGGCGCAGCCGGTTGTAGCTCCAGTGACGGAAGGACGGGAAGGAGTGGCTGACGGGACGCCGCAAAGGCAGGGCGGGGCACAAGTCGAGAGGGCACGTGCCGGTTCGTGATCTGGTAGCGGAGGAGGTGACGCAAGAGATGAGAGACACTACACAACGATCAGGAAAGCCGTGACGGAAATAAGTAACAGCTAAATATGCCATTAGGAAAGATATCAAAATAAACGAGACAGCAAGTAAATAAAGTGAACGAAAGAAAAAAAGTGGAGAAAATCAACCTTAAAAATACTCCAAAAATAAAAACACCTCAAAAATAAAACAATAATCAATCTTAAGGAAATTGTGTTGAGTGCCATTGAAGTAGAATGGAGAGGAAGTGAAAGATGGAAAAATCGTAAAGAGGTAATGTTTTGGCATTATAACAAGCATTAATACATAAAAAATAACGTACAACACTAAGTATAAGGAAGACAAAAGGTGCGAGAAGATCGATGACAAAAATATGATTTAGTTAATACATGAATCGACGAAGGGTGATTTGAAAATGGATAGAAGGGGAGGAATGAATAAAAGAGGTGGGTGAAGAGTAAAGAAAACACGTGACAACACGAGTAAAAAAATAGGAGAGAGTGGAAAGGGAGCTGGAGAGAGGCACGACGAGAAGAAGACGAGAATAAAAGAGATTGAGGAAGAATTAAACACGTTAAACGGTAGGAAATGAAATTTTGGAGATACAGCAAAGACGCACTACTTAAGCGGTAATCTCTTCTAGTGTACAATTTAAAAACACCCACGTACCGGTGAGGAAAACAAATTGTTCAGGAAATCCGGGATTGGAAATGAAAACTTTGTGGGGTCGAAGAAGACCCCGGGTGCAGGCAAGGAGCAGAGCAACGGAGCCGAGATTCCAGGCGTCCACAGCGCGACCGCCCGTGTGCCGCTCGGGCGCTGTGACGGCCGCAGCGCCCGCCACGCGCCTGCGCCTTTGTCACCTGGCATCTCGTCGCGTCGCGTCGGCGTCAAGCGCCCTCGTGTCCCGTATCTTAAAACGGACAAAAACGCGTACCGCCTTTTATTGCTCTTGGCTATCGCCGCCGCGGAGCGTGAAGGGGAATGCAGGCCCGCCCGGGCACTCGACCCGCCCGCGTCTCCACGCCGCGCCGCGCCGCTCGGTACGAGTACAATGAGATGTACAGGCTACCTCAACATTTTGCTCTTCTTCACTTCTCGTTTTCCTTATTCGCTTCCCTTAACTTTGGCTTGCCCCCTTCCTTTGCCTTTTCTTTGCCCTTCTTCCCTTCTTATCCATTTTCTTTTTCCCTCCCGTTCCCTTTGCTTTCTTCCCTCCCTCATCTATTCCTTCTTCCATCCCGTTCTCTTTTCCTTCTTCCATCCCGTTCTCTTTTCCTTCTTCCCTTCCCATTTTCTCCCTTCCTACCCTTCCCTTTTCCTTCCTCCCTCCCCTTCCCTTCCCTTTTCCTTCTTCCCTTCCCATTGCCTTCTTTCCTCCCTTTAACTATTCCTTCTTCTCTCCTTAACTTTTCCTTCTTCCCTTCCCTTTTCCTTCACATTCCTTTTTTTATTTTCTCTCTTCCCTTTTCTCTTTCTTTTTCCTTCTTCCCTTTCCTTTTCATTCTTCCTTTTTTTTTTGTCTTGTTTTCCTATTTCTATTTTTACCCGCTTCTCTCTTTACATTTTTGCTCAATTTGTTTCATTTTTCCCCTTGGCAGTATCGCATTACCAAACAGGTACGTTGGCTAGGTGACAGATTTCGTGGGGGTCCATGAAAAGTGTTGGTGTTAATGTGAATTATAGTACGATACGAATGGTTTGAAGTAATGCTTTGGATCAAATTTTAAAAGATGTGTAATTTAGCTTCCGAGATACATTTCAATTTTTGACCTATATTTGAAATATTTTACACTTGAAAAACACTATAGTTTTGTTCTAATAGAAGAAACAAGGGTAAAATACAAATACATACTATTAATACCGGGCGAATGAGAAATTCTTTTTGTTTTTCCTATTACTTAATTCGTCTTTTTCTCGTCTCACCACTCATTAACACACCTCGGTCACGTACAGTGTGAAATAATTTAACAAATTTAATGACACTGTGTATTACGATTGTGAAAATTCCTTTTTTTATTATTTGTGCATCATATACAAGGAAACCAAGGAGACTGTTAATTTATACTTCGTCAAAAAGGCGTTGATATAGCTCCAATTGATAACTATGTTCATTCACATCAAATTCTGTTACATCTCAACTCTTTTATTAAGTTTCTTAAAAATTTGAGAATACCTTTAGGAAAAATTGAACATTATGGATAGAACATGTACCTTCGATGTAGTGTTCGAAACGTGAATTATAATAAACGATAAAACTAAAAGAAAAAAATTATTCTTTCAAAAATATTTGAATGCAGATGAATTTTTCAATAAAACCTATTTATGTATGATATGCATAAAATAGAAAGTTTCAGACATATTTTGTCTTTCATCTTAACCTTTATTTGCTTCTTTGCGATATACCGACAACATAAAGTTCAGTTTATTGATATAAGAAATGATAATATTGTTACTGGTTGCTTCTAGCTCCCCCTCTTAAGTAGTTTACTTTTCGTTTATTCTTTGCATGATGCGCGAGACAGGTTACATAAAAGGAGAAAAAGTTTAGGTATTTACAAAGTAAAATGGATCTCAGGAGTTACTCTGAAAGCAACAGTAATTTAGATACGTGTTGTGCTCTTTTATACGGAGCAAGGATATTAAATTCGAAGTGATCAAGGAAAACTGGTTGAATAAAGAACAGAAATCTAAAATTGGTCATAATACTGCGAAGAACTTAATGCGCAGACTTTTTATTATCGAGTGATCCACTTTTGCATGTGTTTCAGTACTGTTCCAAACGATCATTAAATGATGAATATATTCAAATTACAAATAAAAAAGTAAAGGTACTGTAAAAAAAATTGTGACCGTCTTTCTTCGACAGTCCACTTTCAAAAGATTATTTTTGGTCTGTGGGCATTTTGGATTAACATTCTAACAGAAGTAAAATCTTCACGGTTTAAAGAATTTTAACAGATACCTGAAATTATTTTCGGCAACATTTAGATGATTGGACTAATTTATTTACAAAATAAGTTCCTGTGTATATGATTTTCTGCTCTTATGATCGCAACGCGGTGGAAGAGATCTTGAGTAAATAAAAATCTAGATACGTAGACATTTGTTTCTTAATTAATGTTTTGATGAATTATTTCGTAGCATTACTAATGCCCCGTCATATAATAAGTTAATTGAGAAAAGAAAGACCAAGAATTAATACATTTTTCCAAAATGCCCGCAAACTCAAATCTATTCTTAAAGTATAGTTTAATATGTCCCTTTATACCACAATTTTATATATAGTAAGACCTGTATACTATATTTCAAGTGAAGATGTTTAAGATTTGTCATGACCAAGCCGAGGAATACTAATTGCAAATTTCCCGGAATAACTCTAACCTATTCTTGGACATGTACGAGAAATGCATGTGTAATGAAAATCTGATGAAATATATCACGTGTTCTAAAATGTCTTCTAGAGTGGTATGAGGGGATATTATTCACCGAAAACCTTTAGAAACATTTCCTTACATTCAGATCTTTGAAAAAAAATTGTCACAGCAAAGCATATACGGATTAGTTGAAGAGAACGCTAACAATTGGGGGTCAAATACTTCTAAATAACGAAAATGTGAACATCGGATACCTATTTTTCGTTTTCTCCCTACCTCCATCAATTCGTTATTTCTAACACATGTAAAAAGACTGTAGAAAAATAATCGTAGGTAAACGTATTTCCATTCCAATATTGCTAATGATTGTACATTACTGTGGCGGATGCTTCAAGAAAGACTGATACGTCGTCGTATCTTCGACGTTAGAATTGGAATACACCGAAACACAGTTTTTGAACTGAACTACGAAACATACATACAGAAAGTATATAAAAAAAGAAACATCGTACGAAACTGAAAACATAAAATGAATGTTCCGGTACTGGAGAGGAAAAGTCCTGTGGTGGTAAAATGAATTCCTTTCTGTGAACCGCTCTCGCAGAGACGCCTTCTCCTTCGCGGAGGTACTCGCACGCAGCTCCCCGGCGATCACAATCTGCAGCCGTCAGCGCAGACAGCCGCCGGCGGGGGGCGCGCCCGCCGCGCCGCGTGCACGCGCGGATCCGCGTGGTTGCGACGGCCGCGGCGGCGCGGCGGCAGCAGCGATGGCGGTGGCGGTGAGGGCGGCGGCCGCGGTAGCGGAGGCGGTGAGGGCGGCGGCGGTGGCGGTGGGGGTGGCGGTGGGGGTGGCGGTGAGGGCGGTGACGGTGGCGGGGCGACGGCGGGGGGCGGTGGGGCGGTGGGGGCGGTGGGGGGGCGTGGCAGTGAGGGCGTGGGCGGTGGCGAGGGCGACGGCGGTGGCGATGGCTGTGAGGGCGGTGGCGGTGGCGGTGGTGGAGGCGTTGGTCGTAGGCGGTGGCGAGGGGGGGGCGGGCGGGCGTGGTAACCGCGAGGGGAACGAACGGACAGTAGAGTGGCTGCAGAACCTAGGTAAGGCAGAAGAGTTGCGATGATGCGGTGACGGAGGTAAGGAAACAATGTGAACTCACGCCAATGTCCGTAGCGTAGATTTGAAACAAATATGCTTTGCCTGTACTGATGAAGATGAACGATTGTGAAAATTATAATGCTTTTTTTTATTTTTTTAATTTTTTTTTATTTTAAGGAAGCTCAATTTCTCGTGGGTTTCGCTCAAGTTTTAAACCGCATTTGTATTTGATTTTGGGGGGCATAATGTAACTCTGATGTACCTCTGTTATAATAAAAACAACGCTTTATATCTAATTTCTTCACCTCATCTTTAACGCTATATACTACAACACAAAATAATTCTCAATGGAAAGAGGGAAGCATTTCGATTTCCCAAACCACGTCCGCAAGGGGACGGCACTTCACTAAAATCGTGAGCGTTGAGGCCGGTGGCTCACGAACCGTCGCGAGGGCCAGGGATGGGGAGTCATCCGAAACGAGCTACGGCAGATAGTTGCAGAGAACGTCCTCAGTGGAGGTGGGTGCGGTAGTGGCGATAGCGGCGGCGGAGGTGGGGAAGGTGGGGGAGTGCAGTTGGCGGTGGCTACCGCAGTGGCGTTGAAGGTGGAGGTGGCATCGGTGGCGATGACAGGGTCAGTGGCGTGGGCGGCGACGGCGATGTGAGTGGCAGTAGAGCAGCCTGTGGCAGAGAGGGCTCGCCCCAACAGGCGACGCCTCTGTACGGCGCAGCGCGGTGGCCGCATGAACCCGCGCAGCGCCGCGCTTCCGGGCCGCCCGCGGGTCAAGGCGGTGGCGGCGGCGGCGGCGGTGGCGGCGGCATCGCGCCGTCGCCACGCGGGGCTCGGCGGAGCGGGGCGGGGCCGGAGCGAGGGCGGGGGTGGGGCGGTGCCGCCAAGGCCGCGACCGCTGACCGCCACCCGCGCCGCCTCCGCCGCACCACTGCCCCCGTCGCCACACCACCGCCGCCGCCGCCACCACCCGTGCTCCTTCTGCCACAACAGAGACCGCTTTTTTCTACCAACGTCGGAATTGTCGTAGATCGTGCCGCTGCCTCTGATCGCCTCTTTTGGGAAGTGAAATTTGCATTCGCTATTACATTTTTTTTGTGAGAACCAATCGTCATGTACACAAGCGCCATTGTCTTCTATATCATCCAATCTTCGTTTGACTCCTCTACCTCTGTCTGCCAACCCATTTGCCATTGCTGTCGTTCATACTAGCGCCGTCAGACTGAGTGACACCACGGCATCCCAGTGATTTCTATTACTATTCGAAATAGTGCCGCCTTATTCACATCCATAACATTCAGACAACCTGTGTCTTTACATTTTCCTGCCTTCCGAAAGCGGCCATCACTTCATCGCTTTACCCCTCTGTCATCTTAGGCTGCGAGGCTGCCGGGCTCTACCGACTATTTTAATCTCACTAGGTCACGTTAGAACTTTTATCAAATATAATTCACTTCAGCGACATATTTTTTTGCCGACTCTATCGCTATCTCTTTTATCTTACTATCTTTATCGCCGATACAGTCGTCAACAAAAGGGAGAGAGGTGAGAGGAGGAGAGAGAGGAGGGGATGGAGAGGAGGGGATAGAGGGTTGGGAATAGAGAGGAGGGGATAGAGATAAGGGGAGACAGGATGGAAGAGTGAAGAGGGGTGAGAGAAGAGGAGAGAGAGAGGATGGGAAGAGAGGAGGGAAGAGAGAGGAGGGGAGGGAGGAGGGGATAGAGAGAGGAGGGGATAGAGAGAGGAGGGGAGAGAGAGAGGAGGGGGAGAGCGAGGAGAGAGAATAATTCCATCAGATCAATTACTAAATTCGTAATCACTATCCTTCATTGATTTATTTCGCAACATCGATTTCCAACGCAGTCGCGCCACTGGCGGCGCATTATCTGCAGCGACCTGCATTGAACTTCACACCCAACATCGATGGTACCGCCACATACGTAGACTTCACTAGCAGATTATTCTCACGATCAATTTCGTAGTATCCATTTTCTTCATCGACGAGGTCTCTTTCAGTCAGTCACCACCACTACGACCGCCGCCACAGTCACCACCTCCAACATCATCACAGTTACCCAATGCAAACAGAGGCTCAGAACTGGCGCTGCCGCTTCTTTCGGAAAGATTCATACAATCATTTCAAACGCAACTTCGTCCCAGCTTCGGCACCAACAGTTCCATCACGGCCGTCGTCGCGGCAGACGACCTGACAAGCGGCTACCTACAAACAGCTGCCGTTTTCATCGCTCATTTAACACTACGTAATCTACGATTCCTTTGGCAGTGTCGATTTTGAACGACTACCATTGCAGTGTTCTCCGCCGCCACTGCTTTCGCGATCACAGTCGGCTCATGAGACACGACGGGGCACCAGCGCTATGGCTACTGCTTCACCGCCTTGCTGCTGCCATTTCCACTTTAGTTTCACCATCCCCACTCACATATGACTCATTTCGCAACATCCACGTCAAACGCATGCTCGTCACAGCATCGGCGCCGCCACCGCCATGGCGGCCGCCGTCGCCGCACGCGACCCGATGGGTGGTCCGGCCCGCGGCGGCAGAGCTGGGCGGCGGTGGCGGAGCGGGGCGACGGGGGCGGAGCGGGGCGACGGCTTCTTCCCGGCCGCGCCCGCACTCACCGCACACACGGCGCCGCGGGGCGCGCCCGCCCTTTCGCCTGAATACTGTAATGCCACCGCGTCGCCCCGGCGACGTCCCCTCGCCGGCCGGGGAGAGCGGATACCCGTGAGTAAGTTGGTTTTAAGTGTTTTTCTCCACGCCTTCTTTTTTATACGCAATTTTCACGTCGGGAGTAATGGTCGCGGGACGGACGAAAAATAAAACAAATCACGGTCGACGCACTCACGCACGCACGAAGAGTGGGTCAGCCAGTGTTCTAATTAAGAAAAAATGCGAGATAATGCCGGGAGGAGGCGGATGTGTCATTACGCTAATGCCTTGTGGTGAGAATGAATTGTAATCTATTGCTTGCAGCTGTATGTTCTCGGCGCGGTACACGCAAAAACATATTTCCTGTCTCGGGTCTCTGAGCACTTAGTCGGAATGATGACTGAAAGAATCGTGTGTCAACGGGATGTTGGGAGGGGAGGGCTTGTGGATGTGATGCAAGGAAATGTTGAGGCAGGGTATGTATGATCTCTTGGATGAAGCCGTGAAGAAGTCGTTTTGTTTTCGACAAGTCTTAAATTAGATGAATATTTCTCATGAACTCTAGAAAAAGCAGGATATAGTTAATTACATACATTATGAGAATCAGAAAAAAATATTACGTGATAATTATGTAATGTTTAATACATCCAAATTGTTTATTAAATCAAAGGGTCACCGGTTCGAATTCATCCTCGTGCCTGGATGTTTGCTTGTGTGTTGTGGCATACGTGACTGACCGGGGTGACGCAGGGGCTTGAACCACATGCTTTACATCTAGACTGTGGCTTCAAATTACGCGGAAGAAATGGATGTTGTACGTTGTGGCATGGTTTGCAATTATACCACACAATGTTTCGTCTTGAGCCACAAATCTTATCCATACCTCCACCTCCCTTTCCCAGTAAATTATGAATGGGAATAAGGCGAGGTGCGCGAAGTATGTACTCCCCTTGGGGTTCCCTTTACTGCAGGACTAGTAAGAGCCGAATTCATAGTCGTTTCTTGTAATGAGAGTTCCTGTAGTAAGAGATTCCGTTCCATAAAGAGTCCTTACTTTCAAATGAGAGTCGAATGAGTAGCCACTCATTCGTATTAGGAAGGTTGCTTGCGGCCATATGTATTACTCATTCGCCAGAGGGTTAACCAGCTTTGGTTACGTGGAGTCTACGAACACGTAAGTTTACTCGTCATGAAAGAAAACGACGCTGATTTCTTTGAGTGTTTTGAGTTTTACACTCAAAATATCGTCCGCGTAATGAAGACGTATATCAGAGATGCTGATAATCCATTGGAAATATAGAACTAAGATTAATTTAGAAAGCGGTTTAGTTTTAATTTTTTGTAAAACATCTTGTTCCTAACATCGACAAAAGAAGAAAAGTAGCAAAGAGAGGATTATCAATCCCTTCTCTTTTGAAGATTATGATAGCATTAAGATTTTACGCAACTTAATCCTTTCAGGTTCGTTCTATCAGATTGCAAAAAAGATTTCATTTCTTTATAATATCTTCCAGAAACCCTTATTGTAGATTTGATAAGTGTATATAAATTAAATCACATATTTTTTAGATTGCCTGCGCAGATCTCTGTAAAGTTAGCCAAGCTACTGTGGGCCGAATAATTTTTGAAGTATCAGAAATGACCCTTAACATAAATAATTTTGTAGTTTCCATCAGGTCAAAAGATTACGCATTTTGAACTGATAAAAATCCAAAATACTTTATACGCTTTAAAAAATTGATTTAATGTAAATTCGACAACAAAACACACAAGTCACAAGAAAACACACGGTTACAGTCATCGACCAAAAACACCACTGTTAAACATTGAGTCAGCTGACGGAAATGCAGCGTTGCAACATGTCCGATACCTTAAGAAACATTCAATTCCGCTCCCGTAAGAGATGTCTGTGAAATACAAGACTCCTTAAGTGACCTCTCATTTTGAGAAACTCCTTATTGCTTAAGCATTTCATTACTCCTAAAATATCGACTATGAATTTGGCCATAAAACTCACGTTACGCTTATCGAACTGCGCGCACAAAGACCGATACGGGCTCTAGCGTCACATCGGCGCGAGGGATGGGGAGACTGAAAGGAATCAAGGAGGCTGCACTTTGAGAAACACGTTTCAGCCGGAGGAGAGGACGTCTCTAGACAACGAAAAGTGCAAAAATAGGAATACCTATCAAGGAACGTGAGTTACTAAAGCACATGCTATGCCTTTTATTAAAAAAAGAACTGACAAACAATATTATTAGAAAACTATTATCGAATATTTCTAATTTAACTGAATAAATGCAGCCGTTTGAAATACTTGCTCATTAGTTCATTAAGCTTCGCACTGGCATAACGATAACTAACATGAATGACTCATTTGAAATATCGTGCAGAGTAACAGATATGGTAGGCCGTGTCATCATCGTATGCACACACTCACAATTTTTTTAAAACAATTGATAAAATTGACCTTACTGTTAATTCCGCAATTATTATCTCGCTGCTTCCTCGTCTCTATCAATGTTACATTTTCAGTTATTTGGAATAATTCCAACTGTTCGCAATATCGAAAGCGAAGTACAAATTAAGAGCAAAGTAAGCGTTGACACGATGAGATTGAGGTCATTTTGAAATGACTAAAACGTTTAAAATAATTTATTATCGCTTCGCCAAGCTTCGTCGTTTACTCGAAACCTTGCAAGGAAGTCATTACATACACGAACATATTATAAGATGTTTAGAGTGGATCTAGTATCACACTTTTTTAGTTTAGTTCTTTATTTTCATGATTTAGACGATTCCATGACTCCAGACATATTCTCAATTTTTGGCATAGACACGATTGTGAACGAATGTTGTTGTTGTTGTTGTTGTTAATAAGTGCGAGTAGGGTATTTCTTTCTCTTCAAAACACAATTTTTGCTTGCAGAGATTAGTTTGCTATAACACTCCATTTAATATCCGAATGTTTTACCGTGGATATTTTAATTATAACTTTATTTTATTAATGGGCAACAATGAATATTCATTTTATTTCAAAATAAATGCTTACCCGAACAAAATATATCTGATATTTTACACTCGCTAACTTTTATATAATTAGCTTTTGAAATAAACTGCGAATACTTCATTTTAGTGTTCACCCCACTTGCTTTACCTACGAGATCAAACAGACACGTTGAGTGCAGTTCATTACTCTTCTCTACAGTTTTAATTATAGCTCAATCTAACACCTTACTACCGACTCGATAAAAAACATGTAAGCTTCACGAAATCACACTTCAAAAAGAATTCGCAGCAATGGCTCAAATTGGTGGCGAAGCTGTTCCGACGAAGTTCACAGCAACGTAACATAAGAGCGTCGAGCCAGAGAGGCGCGGTGCGGCTCCGCCACTACAGAGAAAAAGGAAAAAAAAAAACAAGCTCTAACAAGCTCAGCGGAGTGGAAGACTTGTTTGGAGGGCTTCGTAACCAGAGGCTTCGAATACGCATAACGGCACTTTGTCAAAAAGTGATTTTCCAAATAAGAAAAGCGAGACACCTTTCATTTACCTTCTCAGCCGTTCAATAACACGAATCTAAATAATACTGCGTGTGTGTCACGTGGCTCACCCTATAACGAGGCGGCGGCGGCGGCGGTGTGGCGGTGAAGAGAACTTATTTTGCTTCTACATGGCCGTACGCATTTCGCTTTAATAAAAGGACACAAAAACCATCGGCCGAAAGCGAGAGAGGCGGGGGTGGGGTTCTGTTGTAAACAGAGGAGCCTACGACAGGCCAATCAAAGTGGCAGCAGGAGGAAAAAGAAATCTACAAAGGGGGTTCAGAAGGAGGTCGGTCGGGGCAGCGTATTAACCCCCGCCCGGAAACGCTTTGATGAAGAGAGAGCCAATGGCCGAGCCGTAAGGACGTTGTAAGGAGAAACCGAACGAATTCCTAGGGGCCGTAAAAGTACGAGAAAGGGCATGCGCGCGCGCGCACGTGGTTTTAACTTGCGCTTCCGGCCGCTTCGCTGAACGCCGGCAGCGAGGGGCGGGCGAGGCGGCCGTGCTGATGGCGGGCTGGAGGTGATGAAAGAAGAGGCGGAAAACCAAAGGGGGTGGGGCAGGGAAAGCAGGAACGAATGTAATGGACCATACAAAGACAGAAGAGAAGGAGAAGGAAAAAAGAGATACAGAAAACGGAGGGGGGGGACAGAAAGGAGCAGAGGGAGGACGAAGGAAAGTGAGAGGGAGGAGCAGTGGGAAGGGAGGCAGGGTGGGAAGGGGAAACAGTGGGCGGGGGAACAGATTGGGGGGGAGACAATTGGGCCAAACTGGGAGGGGGAAATGGACAGGTGGGACAGAAAACAGAGAGGGAAGAAGACAGCAGGGGAGAGAGAGGAAAAGAGAGAGGGGAGGGAAGGGGAAAGTTTGGGGGGGGGAAAATGGAGAAAATATGGAAATCAAAGAAGAGGGACAGAGAGAGAGAGAGAGAGAGAGAGAGAGAGAGAGAGAGATGGAGTACGACTGTGGTTATGATTGCAGAGGGGTACTGGCAATGGTGGCAGTGGCTGTGGTTCCGTATGTGGCAATGGCCAGGTGAATGACAGTTAGCATAGCGGTGACGATCGTAGTAGCAGTGTGAGAGGTAAATAACAGCGAGCGTTGTAGCAGTGTGTAACGATAACTATGTCCGTTCCTTGAAGGTGAAAGAATGAAGGTCCTACTGATGCCGGTTTGACAATGACAGCTACGAATTGAGGAGGAAAGTGGAGACGGCACGATGTGTAAAATGATTAGAGAGATTCAAGATAAAAGAAAGTCTAGGCAGCAGTTGAGATAGACGAAACCGCTCACAAGTTACACGTCCTCTGGTACGAAATCCGGATAACGAGTAAAACATGTACAACCCAAAAATAGATGTTATTACTCATATATGTTTCTAAGTGGTTAATAAGTTCGTCGTAATTTGTTTCACATTAAACCGAACAAGTGCAAATATACGACTTTGATTTTGCAGAACTTGTTATTAATTTTTATATAGTGAACATCACCATTCACCTTCACAAATTTTAGGCTCTCTAGTCACTTCTAAGAGCCTTCCATATGATCAATATTATTGAAAAACTGCTTTTATGATTCGAACTGAAAAAGTGAAATCCATGCGTATAATGTATGCGATTATATTAATATTATATTATTTAATTTATGAAATTAATTTATTGAAATTATTTTTATTCCTGCAGCAAATCAGTTAGAAAACTGTAAATGCCCATAAATGTTATCTACAGTTGTGCAGAGAATCTTAAAACCTCTCCGCCTTTTCACCTTCAAGACCTCACAATATTTGTATTTAGGAAAGATTAATGAGAGGGAACCAAGGGCTGCATACCACCACCTCGTATTCATCAATCATAACTATAATTGGGGAGGTAAGTTATTACAAAGACAGAGAAAGTGAGAGAACGAGACAGCAGAAGAAACGGGAATGCCCTGCGATGACTAGTCGCAAACCCGACGGTTACTCCAGAAATCACGTACTATATTCCTGAATCAGATTTTTGAGGCAGACTTATTTATTTTAGCAGAGGGAGAGATATACTGGGTCGGAAGTTCATATTTCGGAGAACCCGCCCCATCATTTTCACGACCTAAACTTAGCTTAAATCCAGGACCGCAGCTGAGATTCGGATAAACGGCGGCTGGAGCACGGAAAGTGAAATGCTAGGACCATTCCGTGTCTCGGATTTCGGCGCGACCCGTGCACTCGGCAGCTTCGCGCCCCAAAACGCACTCGCGTTTCCTCAGCGCCCTCTGTGCATATCACCTTCTCCACATCCTCCCCCGCCTCCTCCTCGACCTCTTCTTTCTCCTTGATGGTCTACTCAACCCCATCCTGCACGACTTCCTTCTTTTCTTACTCTACCTCCTCCTCCTCCTCCTCAACAATGTCTTCCTCTTCTTCCTGCTGCTCCCCTTGATTTGCTCCCCCTCCTCCGTCTATATATCCTCGTTCTCCCTCCTCCCCGCCTCCCTTTCCCCCCCCCCCCTCCATCCTTCCCCCCCCCGGCGAAGCCCCGACCTTCCCCGGGTCCGCCCTCGCCGTCGCTCGTGCCTTGTTTCCTCCCGCCCTGCTTCCGCCACGGCCCCAGCCCCGCCCCCTGGGGCAGGTGGCGCGGCGCGGCGGCAACGGCTGCCTCCACCGCATCCGGCTGCCGCTATTTCCGCGCCCGCGAGTATTTATGTAGCGCTCCGGCCACCGCCGCGCGTCGGCGCCTCCGCCCCGCCCCGCCACGCCCCCTCGCGCCGCCCCACGCGACGCCGCCGCAGACAGCATCCCTGCGGCACTTCAACCACTTTCTTGATGCGGCTGTCCTCTTAGCCATTCCTTGGGAGTGTCGAATTTACAGAAGCAATTCCTCCCCTAAAAAGGGAAATTTCTAAATATGTAAACTTACAGCTGTACATCATCATTACTTTCGACGTTTTATGAGCTCCTCCTCCTCCTTATAGCATTCATTATTCTTTGATTTTTCCTGTGATGGAAGTAGGTGGTTTTACACTATTCTATTATATTTCTATGACATTATTTTCTTTTACACTTGGTCTTTGCACTTTTAACCTACATTACGATTTATAGCATTATTTAATACATTATCGTAATGTAATGTGTTATCGTGCTGTAAATAAATATGCAAGCAATACAATTTTATTTATTTTTTAATTTTCCACTTACATTCTCTGTTTTTCTCCTTTTTCCTCAAAGTTCTACTATTCAACAAATTTCTCTCTTCCTCTCACAACTTTCGATTGATACATTGCAAATTGATGCATACTGAATCTGAAGGACAACATGCCACATGCTTTCGAATAAAATTATAGTTCACAAATTTAAAATGTAATTGAATGTAATTGTATTAACATAATAAAGTATATCAATAGGCTTTTCTATTTTATTCCTTTAGGGTGTTTTCCTTCTTCTCACATTTTTGTTGTAAATATAATGCACGATACGAAAGAATCCTAAATCATTTTTGTTTGCAATATGGTTCACACTTTCTTTGCTGCATGGTCCGTTGTCTGGGTTAAACAGATGATCTATTTTTAACGGAGTTGACGTACAATTCAAGGTTCTATAAAAATAGCAAATTGTGCCACACTTTCCGTTTCGTTGGGGAAAATAGCACGGAAATTCTTAATCAAAATGTGTTTCCTGCGAAAAGATCTTCTCGAGGATGGTAGCATTTTGTGCCAGAAGGAACTTTTGTTAAAGTGATATTTCTATTTCTATTTGATTTCTCTTTTGTATTCTCTCTCATCCCGCCTCTCGCTCCCTGTCTCTCCCAGTCCTCCCTGTCTTTCTCTCCCAATCTCTCCCCGCCTCTCTCTCCTTACTTCTCTCCTCTCAGTGTCTTTTTGTGTGACATTCTTTATCCTTTTCTCTGCGCCTTTCTGTGTGTATGAGCCTCTTCCTTTATCTCTCTCGTTTCTCTCCCATTATCTCTCTCTGTCATCGGTCTCACTGTCTCTCTCTACAAGTGATAGCACATAAAATTTATGTGTTCAATATTCAACTTTGTGCAATTCTACATTTTCCAGAAAAGGTTCCAATTATTTATGGAGATCATCCTGTTCGACGATCTGTTGTTCTTGTTGCAGATCCATCAATTGGTATCGATTCAGTGACACAATAACTTGCTCGGTTTAGTTTTCTGTCAACAAGATACTCTTATCACAATAATAAATTGATTCCCGCACATAATTATCTGTTTGAACTTGTTCCAGAACTTCAGCAATGGTCTTCATTGGCAAAGACGGAGAAATACGAGACGAGAAATGTTCTAGTAAATCTCATACCAGAAAATAATGAATCAGAAAAATTTTTTCATAATTCTACAAACTATTGGAGTAGGCACCAAAATGGAAACAGAATGCAAAAAGTAGTAATATCTTCTTGACAGAATTACAAATAATCCGTATTAGGTCATTTATGATTCTAAGGATGACCATTTATGATTTTCACAAACTGAAATGTTGGAATAAAATTAAATAAATTGTACAAAAACATTAGTGAGCGCATTCTTAGGATTCTCAATTAGGTTGTGTAGCGTAAGCGATGATGCCTTCGATCCCAATCCCCTCCCCCCTCCCCTGAAGATTTGCATGTGCGAGAAACTGCCGATTCGCTCTCCGAATGAAAATACAACTCTTTTGTCATTGACCAAGTGGTGAATACAAGAGCATGATCTCTCAAATATCCGTTCAACTGCGTCTAGCCATAAAACGATATATGCCCCTATTCTGTACGAATAAAATATGACATGATTAAGAGAGTGGTCCTTACAAAGTGAAACATTCTATAATAAGCTGCTTGAGTATGTAGTAATTTATTCGAAGCGCATTCATTTTGTCTAACAAGGCGTGTTTTGGATGTCTCCAGGGAAAATTGGACATGGTCTACTAATCCTCCTCCATATTCCAGACTTTCTTATGTTTCTGGCTGGCACTCTATCAAAGGCGGTATATTGTCAAGCTGAATTCCAATTATACTTCTGTGCTACAAGAAAGACACACAAACGATCACGTTAATCTTTTACAATGTAATCAGTTCAACTTATCAAGTGGCAAGTCTCTTGGAAGGAAACAGCAGTGCGCTGTACTACATCTACTCTTTTCGGGGAACCGTGAGTTGATGGCACGAGATGAAAGAAACAACATGTGCTCCTTAAAACCGACTCACACGTCATTCCAAGGCAGACTTTTTCTGAAGTTGAGAAAGTGATAACTCGAAAGGTTTTTACTGCTCTTTATCACATTTTGTATTTTATCCATTCATTACTTCAGACTGAAGAGATACAACTTCATTTATTTTTACTCGTTTATCAGTATTTATTACTTTCTAGTATACATATGCATATACTGAGTAATATACATAGTACAGAGAAAGTTATCTAATGCTGCGGAAAATCGATTTCGAGATTTGAACGGAAATAATGATTTAGTGGTCCCCTGATACTGAAAAAGTGTTTTTTTTAAAACGTCCGTCTGTCTGTCCGTCCGTCTGTCTATCTGTCGGTCTGTGAACAACAATAGCGTCTAAACTATTCGTAAGATTTTTTTCCCCAAAAATCTACTCGCTCTGCAAATTTGAATTTCATTCTTTAAAGTTTGGGGGTACTTAGCATTCTAAAAATTTTCTCAAAAATGAATTCAAATTTTTTCTTTAAATTATAGTAAGAATAGATTTAAATACACTTATATAGGTCGTATAGGTCCGATTTTCACTGTCGAAAATTGCACAAGTTTCACTTTATTTTCGGTGCATTCCGACTACTAAAAAATTGAAAATGGAAATTTTCCTTCAGATAAAATAATGATCTCCATAATTTGTTATTTCAGTCTACGTTTAAAAATTTAGAGTTCGTAATTTGTAATTACGAACTCTAATTTTTCGTGTATTTACAGTCACGCTTACACGCTCAATGCTTACGTTTCCTTAAAAACGGGTCCAATATTTTTTCAACGAAAGGTCCTATTTTCGATTGATCGGAAGAGGGAGTGGAGAGTGGATCAGGAGTGAAATGGAGGCAGGTTGGTGGTAGAACAGCAGGTAATGACTAGGGGAGTATTTTAAAGAAATGTCATTTTTTTTCTTTTCACTTTAGAACAATGACGTTTAGTGTATACATTTATTTTATGTCAGAACAAAAAGAAATGATCCATTTTTATATGTATTTTTTTTTTCAATTTTCGTCGATTTCGATTAATAAGTCAATTTTTACATTTTACGTCAGTTTTAAAGCATTTTTCGCAAAATTAATCGATTTTAATACAATTTTAATGGTACTTGATTGAATTCCTGATTAGCCTATTCGATTTCCTCGCTCGAAAATTGTAAGTCGCCAGTAGTAGTGAGTACGTATAATCTAATGTTCCTGTGACGCCCATCACCGCCATTGTCGGTTCGGCAGACTTCGAGATAACTAAAGACAGATTTCCTGGTAAAGAACAGTCCAAACCAAAAGTTTGCAACCTGAGTTCACTTCGAACAAATGTAAGAAGCCTCGATTACATCAGAAACGTGTCATCAGTAACAGTTTGATTGGTTCACGCGAACTTGTTTTGATCACATTTATTACGTCATTTTCCTTTAGTTTCAGGGCATTTTAAAAACATTTAAAGAGCATTTTATTGGTCATTTTTGGAAATGTTTTAGCTCATCAAAATCCGACCCCTAGTGATGAGGCAGGCGCGAACAAATGATGAAAACTGAGTAAATTGATTAGTGACTGAGTTGATTGATCAGTGATTTCAGGCATGTATTCTGCTAAAGTTATTAGTCCCGTAAGTGTAATGCATATATTTTCCTAGCGAGGTGGCGATGATCTTCCTCGCCGGAGGGTGAGATCTAGCGCCGATCTACACGTCGTCTAGGGAGGTTTTCCCCAACCAGGTTGGTTCTGCGGGGCACCGCACCAACCGGGACAAGCTTTAAGCTCCCGACCGGTCTATCTGGCACTGAAGTGCATGTGCAAGTGTAAGTGTGTAAGTAAGGAGTGAGGGTTGGGCAAAGAAGATGAAGGAAAGAGTGGACTTTGGCCCGTTTGTTAGGGTGCTGTTTCGGCATTCGCCTGGTATTGATCAAAGAAACCAGGAAAACTACCGATTAGAGAAGGAGACTGCTAGAATTGTCCTCCAGACAGCAGCTGAACCCGACCCAGCTATCTAGGTAGTGTCGAAAATCCTGCCATCCCGGTCCACCGTCGACACTTGAACCCTAGGATCTCCCGGCCATAGGCACTGCAGTAACATTAATGATGCCCTGAGCCATCTCAACCAATGAAACGGAGCGGGGCCGGTGGGATGGAGTCGATTGCGGCAGCGGCGGGCGCGGAGTGGGCTGGCGGGCAGAGGGTTGCAGACGGGGCGAAGGCGGAACGGCGGGCGGTTGCAGCGGCGCGGGCGGCGGTCGCCGTACGCGATAGGGCGCCGACACTTCCGCGCGCCTTTGCTTCCGGCCGAGTCAACGCCCGATTGGCAGCGGCTTCCGCCAGCGCCGCGCCGTCCTCGGCAGCCACGCCGGCGCGCGAGGGACGAGCGGGGCCTCCGCGGCTGCGTCCATTCACAGAACCCCCCCCCCCCAGCCACGCCCCCTCGCTGCGTTTCCTAAGAGCGCTTCCTGTATTTTGGAAACTATGAACAGGCGGAAGCATAAGGCACGTGGCCGGGTTGCCGACAGGATTGGGGACTGGTGAAGATATTATGTTTTCTTGAGACAAGAGGAGGATTTTTTTTCGCATTCGTTCGCATTCGAAAATAAAAACAAAAAATATTACGTACTACAACATTTATTTGGCCGGCCTGGATAGCCGTGGTTGCAAAGGCTGAAGGGCTGTGGCTACCTAAGTGCGCGGGTTCCAATCCCGCCCCCGGCATGGATGTTTGTATGTGCACATGTTATCCTTATGTGTTCACCTTACCTTATCCCATGTTGAATATCACAGTGATCGCTAGATGACCAAGTAGTTAAAAAGCGACCTTTAATAAACAAATAAAAATATATTTATTCATTTGTTACTTATTTACATCGTGTTTTTGGTTTCTTTATTAGCAACGATTGGTGAATTATGTGTCACAATACTCAACGGTCGTAACGTAGGTAAAATTGCAAGTAAACGCATAATCAGTTCTGTACAGTTGGAAGAAGGAAAAGTACTTGTTGCATTAATGCATATGGACGACCGAAATAAAGACATACATTCTATGTACGATTATACACTCTTTTCTTTTCAGAACACCTGTTCAAAGGTGGATAGGTGACAATCTTCTTTGGGGAAGCCTGAGGGATTTTATCCTGAAATGAAACTTTTCATTGAATGGATTGTAAATGGCATTGAAATGCTTCACAATAATTAAATGTCACTTTTATCTTGAGCATGACGATACTTTTTTTATGCATATGAAATACTTAGCTATCACGGACAGCTGTCAGTTCTGTACGTTGTGAAGAAACGAGTAAGGAACGAAAAGAGATAGATGTCATAACAATATACATCGAACTAAAAAGCATTTCAAAGAAAATATAATGAATAATAATTTATCAAAAATTATAAAATATTAACTAATAAATTAATTATTAATAAATAAATAATAATTAATAATAAATATATAACAATTAAACATGAATGTAAATATGAATTCAATGATCCATAAATTATGTTACAAAATAATTTTACCTGTTTTCGAAACAATATACTTTTTACACTTCATTCCTACAAATCAAAGAAGGGTGAGCTTGCATTGTATAATACGAATACGCAAATTATGCCCATGGTACTAGGAATCCCCTCATGCAAAACTTCATTTCTTCATTATTCGTTGTTTCAGAACATGCATTTTAATGAGCCACTAAATTATCAAATTCTAGAAAATGCTTTAAAACTAGGTTTCTTTTCTAAGAGAAGGGTGTTTTAGCTTCTAATAGAAGGTAGCATCAGAAATATGTAAACTATCTACAATCTGTAATTCTGGAGAGAAAAAAAGATGAAACGAATCTCTACTGTCGTACAGAGTCGTAAAAAGTAACAGGTCGGCACTAGAGTTTCCCAAGGTGACCAGGCCATAAGGCAGAGATATGAAAACACATTGAAAACAAGAGGTTTTCTGTGGTAATAATTAAAGGCATCCGATTCCACAACTCTGAACAGAACAGAAGTGTTTATTTCGAATACAGTTCTTTTAATAGGAAAGTTCATTACACAAGGCAGACTGCTTCAGAATTATAAAGAAAGTTTATTTTTCAATAAGTTATCCAAGCATTAGTTTTTTATATAAACCACACAAATTTCAACACAAAAGTTTAATATGTCTTAAATTAATTACATAATACTCTTTTCATTAGTTAAAAGTTCCTTTTCCTCTTTTTACACATATAACTATGTTAATGAAATAAAACTGTGACAGAACAATAGCACTTATAAGGCTGTAAAATGTCTCAATACATTCGTTATTAACTCACATTCTCGGAAAAAATAAATTCAATGTTATATTAAATGAAACAGTATAAGATGTATATTTGGTGTCTATTGCACGGGGATACTGGCACCCTATTTTAATAATGGGCAACTGATCCTTCCACACTAAATTTGCTTCCACTCAGCTTTTGGCCCTCACGTTGGGCGTATTCTTCGTTTCCTTATCCCATGAAGAAATACTCAGTTCTGCGTGTACGCAAATGTTGACCAAACTAGTGTGCCGTCCAATCGATGAGCAACTTTTGCTGCTACATGCCACTAGTTTGTAATAAAATGAGTATCAATCTGCCAACACCTGCGAGGAGCGGAGATACTGAAAAGATGCCGACGAAATTGGCTCAGATCCAGAAAACTCTCGAACTTATCGATGTCAAACACACCTCGAAGTAGAGATAATTTGAGCATCGTATACATGTGTGTTGACATTAGTACGATCTTTAATAGAGGCAGCTGTTCGTCGAATTTGCCGTCGTTCTTGGCGTCTCAGATAAAGTATACCTGCTCCCAGAAGCACCCATCGGCCCTGGACTAACAGAAGAGAGATCCAAACACTTTCACTAAGAGGCTCGAGTGATCGAATGCTGTATTCTTCGAACAGGAAGCGATAGGATTCTTAAGTTCTTGTATACGATTTTTTAAAAATTTAAATGGTTTAAAAAAGACAACACGATTAGATTACGCTTTCATCTTTATTCAAACTCAGGTCTTAATTATTTCTAAATGTTAATTATTTTACAGTCATTGCAACCGAGCCGCGAGAGAGCTGAAAAGTGCTCCGATTGCAAGTTATGATCTTGACACAGTGGTAATGTGAAATATTTGAAGACCACTTGCCCAGAAAATTTAAACGCTGTTAATATGAAGAATTCTTGTTTAACAGGAAGAGAAAGATATGAATTCGATTTGATTTACTTTCGTCAACAAACAGTAAAACCTATGTGACGTATGTGGGAGAAGTATAACGTGCACAAGTTTTCTTGAACTCCAGAATCTCTTCCCCTCCCAATTACTATTCATGATGAATTAAAGTATCAACAAAGCGAGGTTAGCAACGTTTGAAAACTAGTAAATTTCACACCCATGTTGTAGAAAACTTCTCTACATCGGCAAATGAATTACAGATTTGATATTTTAGAATGGCCCAAAAAATAGCAACACAGAAACGTGATCGAGATTGGAATCATTTACCAAGAAGATGTACATTACTGGTTGCATTACATTACATTGGAATGGAATGGAATGGTATGAACAATACACTCTCAAGTAGAAACTAAGGATTGGCCGTTCATATCTGTCAGTCGCAAACTGTGTATTCTTCGAATGCACGTCGTATTTGTAGGGAACAATCTATAATAAAATTTTTAAAATATTTAGTTTGTTATTCTATGGATCTTTGCGTTTGTGAATAGTTTCTCAGAACCAAAATCACTCTGAAAATTTCGGCCGAGGCGTGGGCACAAAAAAGGAAACAACGACCACAGGCAACTAAAAGCACGATTGCATCAAATTCTGAATTTGTTTCGCTCAAGCTGTCTTTGTAACCCAGCTATTTCAACAATGACACCGCGCGCGCCGCGTATAAGGCAGATAATAGTCCGAAATATTCGTTCTCGGTTGTAAAAGAACAAAAGAAAAGTGGTGCTAACACGGCCCGTTGGGCGTTCGCGGCGAACTCGCTCACGCACGGGCAACGCACGCCCACATCCACACACACACACACGCACGCACGTACGCGGAGAGTGCGAGGCGTATCCCAACGCAGAATCCACGCGTGCCGGTCGAACGAGAGGTGCGGCTCGCGGCCGCGCCCGGTCTCGCCCTGCTCCCCGCCGCGCCACTCCGCGCCATACCCCGCCACACCCCGCGCCACTCTACCATCTCACAGTGGGTCCGCATTACACTGAAGGAATGTGTGTTATTATGATATCGTAGGCTTCCGCGGCCAGAGTTATGATCTGGGCTGTCCGGGTGACGCCGTGTCGAAGGCTGGGGTGCCGACGTTTCGACCGACATATCGCGGTCCTCTTCAGGGCTGTATTGCCCTGATTGTACGGCAATACAGCTCTGAAGAGGACCGCGATATGTCGGTCGAAACGTCGGCACCCCAGCCTTCGACGCGGCGTCACCTGGACAGCCCAGATCATGTGTGTTATTAGTTTGATATTTGCATGCAAACGTTTCGAATGAAATATTTATGCACCAATGCCATTATAAGGGTTCTAATGATCGAGTAGCGACAAATCACCAGAGTGTCTTTGACTCTAGGTTTGTCTTTTCACATTTCTCTCCCATAATTCCCTCCGTAAGGAAACATGTAGCATCAATCAATTTTTTTTAAGTTTCCTTCGTAACCACAGTCCTCACAATTCAGGTAATATTATGTATTGCGTACAAGGTTAAAATAGAAGGTGATAATAAGAAATACCGCACCAGTAAGAACTAAAATGTCTTACGTGTAAAGATCCGAACAGTAGAGTGGTGGTCAGTGCCCTATCTTTCGTGGTAACCAGAACTGAAATGCCGGTCTCTCCAAGTCGAAATTTTTGTTGGACAAAGCGTGTTTGTGGCATATTTCCCAAGGAATTCTCCCAATTACCCTGATATTCATTAGACTATTTCTCAGAATTTCATTCCAATATTTCCGTCAACATCATCTGTCAATGCGCTATCTGATTAGTTGTCCAAATTAATTTAACTTGTCATTTCTAAGCAAACCTTTGAATGAAAAAGGTGTTATGTGAAAAGGTCCGAACAGTACAGTGGTGGTCAATGGAGAAGCTTTTTTAAAGCGACATTCAAAGCCCGGTCTCTCCGAGTGGAATGTTCAGCAAAAGGTGCTTTCTGCAGATTTTCCTGTAACTTTTCCAATAATTGATGGAATGACAATTATTCTGTCATGAACTCGACTATTTCTTGAAGATTCATTCCATTATCACCGTCATCATCTCTGTTCATCAATTCATTCTCTATGTGAAGTATGTCACTCTATGACAACTGCTGAAATTATAATGAAGCTAGTGTTACATATAAAAAGCAATATTAAATTAATCCGGTCGTTTTAAACGATTCTTTTCATCGTTTGTTTTCGCTTTCAGTGCTTATCTTCACGATGAGATGAGATGCCTCGATGACATACGCAGCAATAATTTACCTTAACATTGAAGAATAAGTTTTCATTACAGAAATGTGTATCGCTGTTGTAGTGCCATGTTTAATGCTATTTCATTATGGATGCACCATTCTTTTGAGAATCGGCCGACATGATATAATACCATGAGATTACTGATTTTATCTTCTCTTTTTCACTCTACGCGTCTTATTACCAATTAATGTCTAGTAAGCACGTTTGGAGTGCGTAACATGCGTTATGCAGACGTGACTGCCGTACGAGCTGCTGCACGAGAGAATAAAGATTGCATGTAAACAAAAAATGAAGTTGAAGTTTCTGACCTTCGTGGAAAAAAGACTTGCATAAAAGTGCTGACGCGTGAGTCTAACAGATGTGTTACGAGAGGAAGAGACAGCGTTAGGACAGTAATGGACCATTCTATTATTTAAAAACCTAACGATGTCCTTCTCCACTTCTCCATCTGCTTCTTAAATGTAATACACTTTGACATTGTCAGTCAAATATTTCTAAATATAGATCGCTTAGACTGGTAGTTACGATGTGACGAACATAATTAATTAAAATACTAAAACAATGATCAGTCAATTACTTCAACACTAACCATAATGTTCCTTACTTAGTCTACTGATGAAAAGATAATATGCTCGTACATCCACATTTCAGCCAAACACTTTCACAATGCTTTTTAAGGTAACAGATTCAACCCGCAGGTTTTATCTATTTTATTTACTTCTTGAATTATTTCTTAACTTTTTACTTCTGCTCGCCTTTCAGCCTCACTTGGACCAGTGTGCTCCCCCTCCCTCTCCGCCCGCATCTCCCGGGCGCGCAGCCAGCGAAAACTGAGAGCGTCTGTTGCTCCCTTTCAGCGCATTATCTGGGCCGGCGGCGATTGCGGCCGAAATCTGCCCGCGCTGTTTACACAGCGCGCCTAACAACGCGGGCCCTGCCTCGCGGCCCGCAGCCAGCCCACGACGAGTGCCCCAGTGGGTGGCGCCGCTCGCAGAGTGGGCACGCAGGTAGGAACGTCCCGTGCCGCCACGCCCTCTTCGAGCTTAATAGCTCTCTCTCTCTCTCTCCCTCTCTCTCTCTCTCGCTCTCTCTCTCTTGCTCTCTCTCTCTCTCTTGCTCGCTCTCTCTCTCTTGCTCGCTCCCTCTCTCTCTTGCTCGCTCTCTCTCTTGCTCGCTCTCTCTCTTGCTCGCTCTCTCTCTTGCTCGCTCTCTCCTCTTGCTCGCTCTCTCTCTCTTGCTCGCTCTCTCTCTTGCTCGCCTCTCTCTCTTGCTCGCTCTCCTCTCTCTTGCTCGCTCCTCTCTCTTGCTCGCTCTCTCTTGCTCGCTCTCTCTCTCTGCTCGCTCTCTCTTGCTCCCTCTCTGCTCTTCTCTTGCTCTCCCTCTGCCTCCCTCTTGCTCGCCTCTGCCTCCTCTGCCTCTTTCTCCTCTCCTTGCTCCCTCTCTCTCAGAGAAATTATTGAGCTCGTCTGCAAAGAATGATTGAATCGTGTCTCTAGGAAGACATGCTATTCGAGGGGCTGTTGAGTTCGGGTGTAAAACAAGTGAGTCACCACTAGAGACAGACTTTATTTGCCAAGCTGTTGAAGTTCATTTTAACGCGAGTGACATGATACTAATATGTCGAGATTGGGTCACCATTAAGCATGAATTTGCGAGTCATTGACCGTTGCATACCTTCACACGAGACGGTTTTCAAAATTAATTGATTTAAAGATATAATTAAGAAAAGGATTATTGAATACTTGAATAATCAATTGCGTTGTCTAAGTTTGTCTCAGGGACCGTTGATCTCGGGTAAAGCTAATTGAATCAGCATTGTTGGGCTTCACGCAAAATTGTTGTGTATCTTTATTATGGTACCGCATTTCTTATACAAAATTGCACCAGAGGGATTATGTAATTTGGAGGGAATGTATAATTTAGAGAAAAGTAATATTATATTCTAGGTTTTTTTAAACTTCAATTTTGCTCAAAATAACATATTTGTTATTGCTTATTTCTCTAAAAAACATATTTATCTTTCCCTGGAGTCATCGTTTACCCCCTCCATCTGAAGCGATATAACATTATTAACATAATCTCACTGCATTCACATTTATATTTGAGTAACTCCTATAATATTTGCTTTAATGAGAATCACTTCTTCGTTATACAGCTGGTGCGTTCCTCGCTTACAAATGATAATCGAAGCTTAAGTTCCGTTCATACCGCGGGGAATTTGCGACGAACAAATCAGGTAACGGCAGATTTCATATGAGAAGCTCCATTTCTCCTATCTTCCAGTTTATCTTACCTCCTTAATACAACAGATCTTGTACATAAGATGTATTGGTATGTTTAAAGAGATCACATTTCACTTTCGTATTGGTAGCTCAGTGCCTCAGCTGATGTCACTGCAGCGCCTCTGACCGGCAGGTTCTAAGTTCGAGTCCTGACGGCGGAGGATTTTCGACACTAGCTTTTCAGCTAGGTCGAATTCAGTCGCTGTCTGGAGGAGAATTCTAGGCCGGCTGCTCTGATCGGTAGTTTTCCGTGGTTTCTTCGATCAACACTAGGCGAATGCCGGAGCAGTACCCTAACAAATGGGTCACGGATCGCGCGCGATCTGTCTTTCCTCTTCCCTGTCCTATCCTCTCCCCTTAGACACACGCTTACACTAATGCACTACACTACCACATATTCCGGAAGACTGGTCGGGAGCTTAGAGCTTGTCCCGGCTGGGGCGGTGCCCCGCTGATGGGAGAGTCCTGGTTAGGGGGAAACTCCACTAGCCGACGGTAGGTTGGCGCCGGATGTCGCCATCCAGCGGGGGAAAATCACAAACTCCCGAGAAAAAAGCATGCACTACACTAACGGGACTAATGACCAAAGCAGTTGACGCGCTCGGAAACACGAGAAAATCAATCAATCAATCACTTTCGTATTGACCCTCAATTACGATGAGAAACCCTCAATTGCGTCTACTGGCAATAATTTTTTCCTCATTTGTCCCTTAATTTAAAAATTGGAATGCAAATAATTGTTGTAAGCGGTCAGTTGAACTCATTCATTTGTTCTTCTTAAGTTCATAATCACGCAATACGCAAGCCAACTTCGAGTCCTCATTACCTTTTGCTGAATTTTCACAACAGCTTACCCCGATACGCACAAGTGAATCGTATTAGGCTGACGATGAAATTACATCACACAAACCTTTCTCAGGTATTCAAAGCAGCTACACGTTTGTTCCTGTAATTGCCTTCATTTGAAGACGGTTCATTTTGGTCCAGACTTCCGTATAATCACTTAATTGGGAGTCAGCGGCCAAACAGGCGGTTTCCAGATGCGCTAAGCTCTTTACACGGCGCTCGACCGAGCGGTCAGCCGCTGAGGGCGGCCGAGACCCAGCGAAGAGGCGCGTGGGCAGATTGGCTCGTTCGCCGCGCGAGCTCCTCGCAAAAAAAAAAGGCGGGCGAAACGCACACCCAGCGCTTTTGGGGAACGCCTCTCATCTTCCATCTTCGGGGCAGCAAATATCAGTCCCAGACTCCCAAGCACGCGTCTGCTGGCAATAAATTACCGCGGTCTTGGTACATTTCTTACGCATATATCCACTCACTGAACAGGAGTTGGAGATACGCACACAGCGCGTTCTCCCCGAGCCTTTTTTTGAATGCGCATCTCATCTTCCATCTCCGGAGCAGCAAATTTCAGATCCAGGTTGCGTTATTATTACCATGGTTCCCAGGCAGGTGTCTACTGGCAATAAATCACAGGAGACTTGGTAAATTTCTATCGTTTATTTCCTGAAAAGGAGTTGGGGAAATGCAGACTGAGAATTTTCTTGGAGCAAATAATAATGAGCACCTCTCATCGTCCTCTTAAAATACTTTCAAATCTGGTTGCAGCCATTGTTCATGTTCGCCAGGTGTGAAAACGTCACGGCAATAATTTGCGAGAACAATTCAAGAAGTTCATAGTTCAAGACAATTACCGATATACTCGCGGCCATATTTATAGAGATATTATTTCCAAGCAAATTATTGTAATTGTGAGAGACATCAGCCTCGAAGTTTCTATCATGTAAATTGTTTGTTATAAAAAGTTTGATACACGCAGATAAACATTCTGTGGTGAACGATTCCCCTCTTCCATCATTTGGGTACAAAATTTCGAAATTTGGTGTAGCCTCTTGTTCATTGTTTTATTTCTATCGGTTAATTGTATTGCATGTACTATTTTATTATATTTTGGATTAATAATACTCCTTTCATTCTTTAGAATAAACAAAATTATGCTTTCAATTGAAACAAAATTGTGTCAGCTCGATGAAGAATGCGATTTCGAAAGTTTTTGTGATTTTTCTGTGAATGAAGATGAGTATGAAAACATTCCTTTAATAAATATAGATAATAAACTACAAAAGCCGTCTATGATAAGGGCAAATTAAAACATGTGAAGTAAATATTGTGATGCAATTGTGTAATTACCTAAATAGCCTTTGTTTGAAGAGCCTTCTTTCAGATCTTCAAACTTCCGATTAAAAGGTTGATTTAAATTCGCAGCAATATTACAGTTTTGGGTCTGCTAAACTGTTTACTCAACATTTCATCAGACCTTCCATTAAATATATATGTAGGCACGAGGCCATTGTAATTGCCTTCATTAGACGTGGCGTTACTTCCGCTTTAACGATTAATTTCAAATTTGCGTGTTCTGCAAGAACTGCTGAAAAGTGCCAAACTGCTTACGCAGCGTGTCGGCCCTTGCAGCTGCGAGCGAACCAGCATTGTGAGAACGAAGGCGCTTGAGTAGTTAAGCTCCTTGGTCGCACGACCACACACGAAGAGTGGAATGCATAGCTCTATCATATCTTGTCGGAATAAATCTGGAATATACGTGTGCTTTTATTATAATTGCTTTAATTTACACTTTTTCATTTAAAATCTTCCTTACTCAACTGTTTGCGATTCACCGCTTATGAAAGAGATTGTAAGATATTGTTAACACGTTGCCAGGGCTTTCTGTGAATATGCAATGTAAGACATACCAAGCTGATAATCCTATTGAATTCCTTACAAACGTTCTCGGACAGTAGAAAATCGTGTGGGCAGGAATATTTGATTAATATCGTTTAGTTGAAATGCATACGCAAATTAATCAATGAATAAACTCATAAAAATACCAGATCACCATTACTTCCTAAATTTTACTCTGACTATTGACATGAATTGGTTTGGTTATAATTCACGAAGCGTTTTTCACTTCGCTTATTCCAGAAAATACATCAGAATTGCATTACACCATATCGTTTATGCATGAGAGACGAAATAAATTATCTTCAACTACTCTTCCTTTTACTAGCAGCAATTGAATGAAGATGTGCTGTTTGCGGGATTTGAATCCACAAACTTACCTTTAAAACAAGATGAATTATAGGTAACACTTGTCAATTGTCATGATATATCAAAGGACCACTACCAAAATCCGATTGCCTCTTGTAGAGTAGTTAATAGGCTGGTAGTGCGAGAAACGAAAAGTTGGGACACGGTAAGCTGAGTGCAAAATCTGATACATTGTGCAGAAATTTTAAGGGTAAAGAGTAACGTAAACGCCCAATAGTCACGACCAGAGAGATGCAACAAGTGTTCTGGATAATAATATTGGAGTCGTGGATGAAACGAAGCGGAAAACAATGTTTAGTTAACATCGCACGATGTGAGGATGTTAGGGGAGAAATGTAAGAACTAGCCAAGCAGCGGAATCCATCCCATGTTAATATTCGTGAATTGTTGTTTCATTCTTCTAATAGGTAATAAAACTATATCATTATCCCATTACAGCTCCATTAGATTACGACCTATCTTCCAAAATTAAAAAAAGAAAAAGAAAATAGAACTTCGGATTTACCTTCGAGACTCCTATCGACGTTGCGCATTCGAATGTTTGGGGTATTTAATTTAGCGACAATAGACGTGAATTCATTCACAAAGAACACGCGTTCTAGGTGGCACACAGAGGAGAAAATGAAAAATTTGAATAATTATACATCGAAGAATTTTTTTTATACTGCAACAACTATTTTTCATCAATGTCTTGTACAGTAAAGAGTATCTACGTTGCACGGACATACACTTCCGACTAATTATTTACTTCGGCTGCAATACCATTTGTTCCAGCTTCAGGGGTTTCATATTCCACAGCACAATGCTGAGAAAACACCGACGCTTGAAATACACGCGCATCCGTCAGAACAATGCTCATCCGCCTGCGTACATCTGGAGCGAGGGTGCAGCACGCGGAGCTGGAGCGCGGCTGCGCAGCTTGTGAGTGAGAACGGCGCAGGCGACGAGGGAAAGAGACGGAGAGTGATACAAAAGGAAGGAAAGGAGAGAGGGGGAAGAGAACACAGTGACCGAGAAGCGGGGGGCGCGCGGGTGGTGCGGCGCGGGAGCGGGGGCGAGGGCGAGCAAGTGCGGGGCGGAGGGCGGTGACGGAGGAGCAGCCGATATTTACGAGAGCGGCCGTGCGTGAGCGAGCGACCCGACGCGCGTGCGTATGCGTGAGCGTGCGTGAGCCGCGCCCGCGCCACCGCCTAATGAAAGCGGCGCGTCTCGCCCCGCCCCGCCCCGCGTCGCGCTACGTCGCCCAACCCGTTCGGCCGCTTTAAAAGCCCCCCCAAGAGCTTCTCCGGCTTTTCGGCGAAAGATACCGCGCGCGCCGCCGCCGCCACAACCACCATCTCCGCCACCCTCCACACAGGCCACCATCCTCCCCCGCCCTCATCCTCTCTTCTGCACCGCGCTGTGTTAAGGACTTCCGCAGAATTCGGTTACTAAAGAGCCGTACGCAAGAACAAGCCGCCTCGCGAACGTGGCTTGCGCCAGCTGTAAATATCACATTGCTCTCCATTGTGGAATAATGTAGCAGGTAGCAGCCGCATAATATTTAAACCGGCGCGAGCAGCCTTGTGAGATGACGCTTGGTCGTGGGTTCCTAGCTTAAAAGTGACTTAAGTTGTTTGCGAAGTGTCGTAAAATTTCAACTAATTATTTTTAACGAAAAACTAATTTTCTTGTACCGGGTATTCATGTTCGCTCATTACAAATTATAATGTTTATTTTCATGTTTATTCGATGATGAAATAATTTTGGATCCTTATTCGTTAACGGTAAATAATGGTGTACTAAACTCTCATTTCGTCGGAAAAATGACATGGTAGAAGATAACCCAATTATTGTTTATACCTAGAATCCAGTTTTATGCAGTAAAGTATTACATGCGAGTAGCACTTCCTACGAATGCTTACATTTATTTCGCTTCTTAGTGTATTCTTGAAAAGGAATATATTAATTCCCTTAGGAGGAGGAGGAGGCCGACCACAAACTAGCATTTTCGATGTCTGTCGTCATCAGTTTTCCTGACGTCCTGGCTGTTCAGACGTAAATTGACTTTGCTGATCATTTTTATAAGTTAAGATGTCACTTAATTTCAATAGTGGCAGGGAATACTTATCTTGATGAGAATCCTGTCAGTGCAGACCAACGAAATCCGACACAGAATCCTGAGTTGTCATTTCATGTCGTCATTCATTCGTATTATCATAGAATCTGCCTCATATCATAATATATCATAGAACCATTATTATTACTGCCCATTTCCTCACAACGGTCTCAAGTAAGCGAGCTCGATTGTAGTTGTTAACTTTCCAAACTTAAAAGTAAATAGGCACTTAAGAACTAAATTAAAATATATGAATGTAATAATATTATCGTATCTATCGCTTCCATTGACAACAGCCCAATGTCACTGCCCACTGCAGCAGCCGTCGCCTTCGACATTGGACCGTCGCCTTTGGGCGTTGCCGCCAGACTGTTTCACTCTACGCTCCGTTAGCGAGCTTTCTTTTTTGCTCGACGATCGTTTGCACCTGTTGCCGGCGATCTCTCAGCCGGTAGTCAAGTTCTTTGCATCAGATCACGATTCACGTGCTATGCATATGCATTTACACAAAATGTCTGCGAGGGAATTTAAAAGGTGTTCCTTTTTTTTAAGCAAAATATGCGTAGGAAAATGATATCGCAATACGAAATGATTCGTGCCTCTTTAATGACTCTTAGTATTTCACAAAGTTTATGCCACTAAATAGGTTTTTGTTTGAAAAATAAAAAAACTGCTTATTATTATTATTATTATTATTATTATTATTATCACTATAATTATTACTAGTGAGAACCCGTCAAAATTTGACGGTGTGATCTTAGATAAATGTAAAATACTGTGGCCAGACTAATGTTCAAAATATATTGCATTGTTTGAAACTTCAGGGTATAACGAAGATATTCTGTGATGTGGAGTTCCCAAAATTTTGAACACGTATGGCCCATGACTAGGTGGCAATGCAATATCGGCACCAAATTATACAAAAGAAAGATCGCTATTATACTGACGGATATTATTTTTAAAGTTTTTTGATGTGTCATCATCTCCTATAAACAACAGTTTGATTTCTTCTGGCCTATTGCTCGAAGGTAAACTTATTTTCCCATTTAAGCAACACAGACTAAGGCATTTCATAGACAATAACCCCACAGAAAACGAAATGACCTCACTATCGCGACACATACGCTGACTTTCTCTTTCCCTGCTCCCAGTCAATGCACTACATTTGCGTCTTTTGGGGCGCGTGGGCAACGATTCGGAATTCGACATAACCTGTGAACAACTTCACTACTTCACTACAACCGAACAAAACCCACTGTCCGAATGTTCTCTACAAAATACACCACAAAAGGAAATACATGCAAACTGTCAACACCACAATGCAATTATTACAATGAAACAAAACCTTGACGAATTGTGAACAAATCTTAACAGTCAAAACAAAACATCGAGAAGCGCCACCATGAAGCAGCGGGAACTTACATCTATAGACTCATATATATCAATTTTAAAACAGTGACCCTTTGAAAGAAAACAGTTGACTATTGATAAGCGTACTATTAAAGAATTACTTACTTAATTAATTAATTAATTAATTTACACCGAAAATGTTGATGAATCAACACAATACAACAATATCTGATAACACATCTAGGGATCACATTCTTTCATTTCAAGGAAAAAATACTACAATCGGTTCAGTAGAAGCTCTAAACGAAGCCATGACAGAATAACTTATTTTTTTAAATATATAGATTAAGCCTTGATGAGTTACAGAAAAGTTCACATATTTGTTTACCAACTACTAATATAGAGAAATTTTATTGACAAAAGTCAGCAATTAATCATTTTACGAGAGCTCGAAACACCGGACGGGTAATTCATTTTGTGCGACAAAATGTTAAAAAACATGACATCTTCACAGCTGTATAAAAAGTGAATGCTACTGCCAGACTCAACGTGTAGTTGATATACGGCGAATATACTAGAAATTTATCCTGAGAGTAGATATATGACTGTTTGTACATTCAACATCACGGATTTTAAAATATTGAGAAACGGTTTCCAGATTCACATCACAATTTTATTTGTAAGACCAATTTGTCTATGTCGTGACTTTATATTTTTGGGCAATAAATTTTCTTGGAACTGATTAGAAAAATGTCTAGTGAACAAATTAGAAACCTGTACCATTCTTACAAACGTTACCACAAAGTTATGGACCAGAAGTGATAAGTATTGTCGGATGAGAGTTTGAACCAAACGATATCTTTCCTGCGAACAGAAGCTGACTTTAAAAGTGATTAATCAATTGCACTTCTTGCTTCATGACTGTTTGCAATAAATTTTGCAAAGGAATAAAGCAGGAAATCTACAATAAATAAACATATAATAATAGTAATAATAAATCCCATCTGCTGTCCTGGGATTTTAATAGAATACCACCACGGGGATTTTTCCCTGCAGTAAATAGCGAGTGAATTCCTGCAAATAAAAATGATTTTTTCACTCTCTATTCTTCTTTTTCCATCCCTGGGATCCAACGTGTGGATTGAGTTTCTTAGAGATTCCTGTTACATATCAAAATATATTTCCTTAACGCACTTTTCCTGCATAGTCTAACCCTCTTCTCTCACAGATCGGAGAAGAGAAGACACATGCCCGGGATAACAAAGTACGAGTAAACCTCAATATCAGCGAGGTCGAAAGACAACCTCCCTTTGGAGTTTATTAATAGTAACGCAAGGTTGAAAGTTTAGATATGGCATTCCCATCACCAACCAAACCCATAGACATGTGGAGAGTCGCAAGGCCTCGGAAAAGAAGCCGCTGCCTGGAAAACGCTAGGGCGCAGTTGGAGCCAGTGGTGGCCGTCACCTTGCAAGGCCCTCGCATTGTGTTGTTGAATATGTTTGCACAGACCGGGATACCCGAAACAATCACATCCAATGAAAGCAGCAATAAAGAACTAGCCGCATCTGTTGGCAGTGTTTCTCGAATATTTTTCTAGACCGCTCAATCAGGTCTGCCACGACGGAGAATACAATGGACAGCTGTCATGAATGAAACGATTATCAGAATTTACATTCGTATCAGCCGTTGCGGAACACATTGTGTAGGTTATTGGCAGTAACTTCATAGAAACGTCCTTGAAAAAACCTACAACTCTTCCATCTTAAGGAACAGAACGTTGCTGATCCAAGAGCATTAATTTACAAGCCAGGAAAGTATGTCTCGCGCATTCGAATACAGGAAATAAGTCAAAGTTCAGGCAGAAATGCAACAGTATGAAACTCCAAAAGCAGTAAATATAATATTTGCACCATAGATAGAAGATTTAGAATCCAAGGCATTCAATCATCAGACCTTATCAGAGCCGGAAAGACTAAAGGCTAACCACGGCGAACTAATTATACAGCTTAAACAACAACATGCACAGGGAAAATCAAGTATTTGGGATTTGCTCCTCACTTCAAGCATAAAATCCAAGACACAACTAAAAAACTGGCAACCTTAACTGAGATAATTAAAAAAATATATTCTTAAGGAGAATTCTTATAGACAAATTATGGCGACTGAACAACTTGATTCTATCACGTACTGTACGAGTAGCGCTTACAATCGAGAAATTAAGAGATGGAAAAATTCTTGAAATCCAGCCGCCATACAGTCATAGAGAGTATTTACCACTTTGGAAGTGAACGCTGGACGAAAGAATAAAAAAAAAAAAGATCTACCGTCACTATTCTCGAAGCCGTCCAGAGAAAAGGTCAAAAGGCGTGCATTACGAGAAAAGTGTCAAGAATTAGGAAGAAATATTGTACCCACGCGCAGTATAATATGGGAAAGCCTATTCTAACCGAGAGAGATGCTATACCAGAAGTTTCAAAAGGAAAAGAAACGAGGAATTTTCCAAAAATCATATGTTCTATGAGAATCTACTAAGAGACGTTCATATAGGAAAATATCTGAGAAAAACGAAGTAGAATATCACTGGGCCGTAATATGGTCAACAGAGTCAATCCAATTTTTTTTTTTGCTGAGAGAAGTGTCTAATATCTAAATCAAGATAAAAAATATGGAAGATTTCAATATGTGGCTTTTTATACTAACGCGTATTATATCTTCGTATATCAGCGTATTCGTTAAGGTATAACGCTCAGTATCATTCATCCGTCATGATACCCCTACCTTCATTCATTCAGAGGGAGACTTGTGATCATCTTCCGAGGAAAGAGAATGCTACAAAATTATCTTCCATTCAAACGCTCGGGGACAGAGGACGACACATCATATCATATGTAAAGTACGAGGCTCGACGAGATAGAAAGTTTCCCTAGGTTGTCAAGCAAAAGAAAACAAAATTTCATGAAAAAAACTTAATTGTAGAAGAACATTACATGATGCACTATGTTCCCACACAATCATAATCAGAATTGAGACATTTCTCATATCGTGGGATCCACATATTGCGCTGTGTCATAGACTGCCGCTAGTGCTGGAAAAGCATTTATTGAGGAGTAGGAAAAGATGGAAATCGCCCGGGAGAGATCCGGACAATAGGATGGATGGCCAAACACCCCCAAGCAACCATGAGAGGTGGCTCAGGCCATCAAACGATGTCACTGCAGCGCCTCTGACCGGGGGGTCCTAGGTTCGAGTACTGACGGCGGCAGGATTTTCGACACTAGCTTTTCAGTTAGGTCGAATTCAGTCGCTGTCTGGAGGAGCATTCTAGCGGTCGGCTGCTCTGATCGGTAGTTTTCCGTGGTTTCTCCGATCAACACCGAGAGAATACCGGAACAGTATCCTCCATGGACCGCACGCGATCTTTCATTCCCGTCCTATCCTTCCTCTTTACACATACTTGTATTTACATGTACTACACTACCACACATGCCGGAGACTTGTCGGGAGCTGAACTTATTCCGGCTGGGGCAGTGCCCCGATGGTGGGAGAGACCTGGTTGAGGAAAAGCCCGCTAGCCGACAGTAGGTCGGCGCCGGATCTCGCCATCCTTGAGGACAAGGATCATCGCCACCTCCCGAGCAAAAACGTGCACTGCACCTAGGAACTAATGACCTTAGCTGTTGAAGCGCCCGGAATCACTACTATTCAATCAACCGCCCAGAGCAGCTGTTCCAGATCTGGTGTGAGTCGAGCCGTGAGTGATTGAGTGCATCACAGAGTATCACGCGTTGCTTTTGTCTCAAGATATTTCTATCCAGTCAACATCACAGTGTCGCAAACTTGGAGGTGGCAGTCAAACTTTGTTATCTATCCCAGGTGGCAGACTTCTACGATAAAGGTTTATAGATGTTGATCAGACGATATGACAAAATACTCGGTTCTGGTGAAAATTATGTATGAAAATAGTACAGCATTTGCTGTATCTGCTACAATAAAGTTTTTCCACGAAATTGTGTTTTATTTTTATTTACGATACAAGGAAACGTACCTTCGGGATGTGCCTCGTATAAAACAACAAAACGCGTGCATGTAATGGCAAAATATTTAATTAAATAAATTTTCCTGTATATTGAAATCTTGAATTACAAGTACAAATAAGCGAATATCACATTAGAGTACGCTGTCTCCGAGTAACTCCATTTCTTACATTTCTTTTGTCTGTTCATATTCGGACGCCCACCAATTTGATCTAGGAGGCATTTTGTATTTGAAAGTTTTCCAGTGCCCACGGTATCGTTGGGAACCACGAGGGTATTTTCGTTTCCCCGCAAACTTTACTCCATTCGCGGGCTCAGAGGCAGGTTCCCGTTGCCACAACGGGCGCCCGACAAAGCGATGGGCATTTCACTATCAAACACAATCGCACGCACTGGCGCGAAATTTACCAGAAAAAACAGCAACCCGACTAAATCAATATTAAATAAAATCATACGTGAGTAATATGAATGCCCTCAAAATGCTAAATGTTAATTTATAATGTCGAAGAGCATGGATTTCCACAGAGAAAATAAGAATAGCATAACTTCACTATATACAGAAATACAGTCTCGTATAGACTTTTTTCACAAAAGTTTGTCGATGAGGACTCAGTTGTTTTGTAACTTGACCTAAAGGCATTTCTTGCACATAGAAGAGAATGATGGAAATACACAAGTATATTTTCTCTTCCAAACAAACTTCATTCTCAAGATCAGAGTCTTCTGGTTCTTTTGCTTCTTTCACACCGCGTCGGGCACGTAATAGTCCGAGACCCTAACATTTGTCTCAACTGGACCTAAACGTCGCACGCTCCAAAGCACGAAAGTCTGTGAATAAATTATAAAATCATTTCTGAATGAATAGTATTTTATTATTAGTATTGTTACTATTATAATTGATATTACTATTATTAGAATCGTTATTATTACTATTATTATTATTATTATTATTATTATTATTATTATTATTATTATTATTATTGAGTATTGTAAGATCAATGAACAACTTGATCAGGGTTTTTTGTCCAGTTTCCCTTGATCCTTTGAGCAAATGCTGAGATGGTCCCCCTTGTTTTGATTTCTGGACAGTAAATGTAACTTCACTCTGCCATATCTGACTCGTCATACACGATTGAAATTGTATTTGTGACTCAATAAATATTATCATTATTATTATTATTATTATTATTATTATTATTAATACAGTTTGGGTTTCGCGCGAACTTCACTCCCCTCCCGAGCCGAGGGCCGGCGAGTGCCGTCGCTAGAGCGCGTCGCGCGCAATACGCGCCCCAGACGGCGCGACTTGCGCGCGGCCTGTAAACCTTTCAACTGGCTGAGTAACGACTGGCCCAACTGCTTCTCAGACACGCAGGAATAAACTCTCCACTAAACGTGAAAACAAGTATTTATGACGGTATAACCCGAGCAGGACATATGCGTTGTCGAAACACGCGGGATGTTATAGTCCTTCCCGCGGGGCGCCGCCACCGTCGCGCCGCCAGAGCCGCAGAGAGCGCGGTGACCCTGTAGCCGGCGGTCGCTGCACCGGTTGCATACTAATGGAGGGGTTTATGAGGATGATGAAGGCTCCGGGGATGAGGGGATACGAGGGAAGGGAACCCGTCTTTGCCTTATGTCGCGAAAGGACTCCCGCTTTCGGTTGCGCTAAGGGGCGCCGGAGAGCCGACGAGTGTCTGTGGTCGAGGACCATTGCAGCAGGTGCTGGTCACGTTTATTCCAAAACGTCTGACCCCACTTGGAGAAGTCGGGCTGTTGTGAGAGGAGGGGTAATATATGGTTTCCAAAGTTGTAAAGTTTTCTTGGCTTCTATGACAGAGGTGCGTGGTCGCGGAACAATTTATGGAGAACCAAAAGTTTCACTCTGAATGGAAATATATTTCATCCATTTGAATTTCAGAAAGTGTTGGGAGGTATCCAACGAACTGAGGTTATCACTTGTCCAAAAATGGAAATACGTGTTAGATAATGCTTGCAATTCTTAAGAAGCATTCGGTTTGCTTTCTGATAAACTATATTTAGTCAAGTCCTTCTAATCCTTTGGCAAGTTTCTCTGTAGTGTCTGTTTTATTAAGCGCATTAGTATGTTAAGGTAATAACGCCAATTCTACTTAAAACCATATACTTACGTACCGTTTTGTGAAATGCGCCAATGTGTATAACTTGCATTAAATAATGTAAAATTATAATGAAGTAAAATTGCAAAATGCATAATTAGATAAAATACATCGAAATCCCATTTATCCTATTTATCCCATTTATCCTATTTACAACATAATGGTTTCATTATGTTGTAAATAAAGTAGGCATTTAAATAACGTAGTAAATGTCTCAATGAAATATGTCTACGCAAGTCATATATTACACAATTGGCTTTTCTACAGATATTCCTGTTTCAGAACTCTTTAGATGAGAATCGAACGTTTTTTTCCCTCCTAAATTGAAATATTTATTAATACTGATACACGCCTTATTTGTCTTAAAAAGTAAGGAAAACAAAGCGAGCAGCAAATGAGAAGCCAAATAATGATTTTTAATATCCACGTTTGTAGTTATCACCTACGTCCGAGAGATACGCTCTTAAACGAACCATTCCGAACTCGTAAGTCAGAAGCAGCGGAGCACGGTCGTAACTTGGAAACCGGTTCAGCACTCACGCAAAATCGTCGGCGGGAAACACTGAAACGGCCATTCGGCGCGGAATGGAATCTCAGATTCCTCAGCACGCGTCTCCTTGCAGAGGCGGCGACGGCGGCGGAGGCAGATATGCATGCAAAGCGACAGCGGGGCCCTGCGCGACGCGACGCGATGCGACGCGACGCACACGGCGGCGAAGGCGGAGTGGAGGTGGTGGCGGAAGCTATGATGGTAGTGGTGACGGTGGTGGTGGTGGTGTTGGCGACAGTGCGCGGCGTTCGTGACGGTGGTGAGGGCGGAGGCGAGGGCGGAGGCGAGGGGTGGTGGCGAGGGCGGTGGCGGGGGGGCAACGGGTGGCGGGGCGGGTGGGGTGGAGGGCGTGGCGGGGGGGGAGGGGTGGGGGGGGGGGGGACGGAGGGCAGGGCGGTGGCGAGGGGTGGTGGCGAGGGGTAAGGAGGTTAGGGGGGAGGGGAGGGGCCGTTCGGGGAACGGGGGGGGGGGGAAGAGTGTGCGAGATTGAGGGAAGGTGGGTTAAAGCTCCGACAGAGGGACAACAGTGGCGAGGGCATGAACAGGGAGAGGAGCGGGGCAAGGGCAGGTGCGGATTTGTGGGCCGGTGTGGGGCCAGAGGTCGGGGCAGCGAGCGGAGGGCGGAGTAAGGGGCAGCTGCGGGCCGTGTGCCTCGGCGGGAGGTGAGGGGCGGCATTGGCGATGGCAGTGGTAGCGACGACGGCGCCGACAAAGTTAAAACTCGCTTTGAGCGTCGGCAACAGCAGAGGAGAGGAAAGCAACGCCAAGAGGGTGGGGGGCGATGCCACGAGGAGAAAGACCTGTGAACTTCGAAACTGATGGTGACACAGCAGGCTGCGTCTTTCTTTTGAAGACGGAAACTCACGAAGACTGAGATGTAGATTAATAAGAGGGCGAATTGAATAACGAAAAGACGAGGAAATGTTGGATTTAAAACATTAAAGTGGTCTCAATGTTGTTATATTATAAGTAATGCATTATTAAAAGGATGAGAAGTATGAAAGAAATATCGGCTGAGGTGATTCAGGGCATCAACTATTATCACTGCAGGGACTCTGACCGGAATGTACTAGGATTCGAGTCCCAAACGCGGCAGGAGAGTCGAATCTGGCTAGATTGCCTAATTCAGCCTCTGTCTGGCCGAGAATTCCAGCAGTCGGCTGTTTTAATAGGTTGTTTTCCGTGGTGTCTCCGATCAATACCTGGCGATTGCCGTGGCAGTACCCTAACAAACGGGCCTTGCACCTCGCACGATCTTTTCTCCTTCTTTTTTCTTTCCTCGCCCCTTACACACTTACAATTACATGAACTACACTACCACATTTTTCAGGAGACCAGATAGCAACGAATTTAAATTTCACCAAGGTCATTAGTAATTCTTTACCAATTGCTAAGGAAAATAATTCCATTGACCATAGTAGCACCCCACAGTGTTTTCGAAGCCATAATTCAGAAAGTATTTTTTTAAATCATATGTTATGATTAGATAAATAATAGTAATGGTGAGGCGTAAAAGTTATGGCAGAGCCTCTGATAAGGAGCGCAAAGATGGCTGCAATATATTTTATCATATTACTTATTACCAAAGTTAATCAAACTCCATTATTCATTAAGAGTTTCCCTCTATCCCTGATGCGTGTTACTCTCCTCTAAGTTCCTCTAATATGATGTCCCTCAGACCTTAGTTTAGACACAAGCCTTCCGCAAGACAACTAAATGTCTGATATTGATGAGATTTGATTTATTTTGTCAAAGAACAGTAAGAGCTGTGCACGACGTATGGGGGGAAAATACAATCTGCACACGTTTTCTGGAATTCCTTCCCCACCTTTTAACCCTAATTAGTTGAATGATGAATAAAAGTACTATCAAAGCAAGGATAGTAATATTTGAAAATAAACTTTTTCGCTCCTGAGTTATTCGCTCAATGGATTAGGTAATCTAGACAAAATTCTGCTCAAATCATTCTTGAATTCTCAAAACCCCAGAAATGTAATGGTCTATCCCGGCGAAAAGTCTTAGCCAACGCTGAAACCATAGGTATCATATTCTTAATAAATAGATAGGTAGAAGAGAGAAGAGAGACAGAGAGAAGAGAGAGAGACAGAGAGAGAGAGACAGAGAGAGAGACAGACAGAGAGAGACAGAGAGAGAGAGAGAGAGAGAGAGAGAGAGAGAGAGAGAGAGAGAGAGAGAGAGAGAGAGAGAGAGAGATGTTATAGCTGCCCGGTAGCAGAATACAGAAACTCAAAACTATATGTACGTATGTATGTATTATTTAGCATTTCATAGTCGGATTAATACGACTTTTGCCAGCAAGCGGTGTTCCCAAGTCTGGAACCTGTTTTTATTTATTATCCTCGCCTGAGGGTAAGGGAGTCAATTTGTCTACAGCTTCATTTTTGCCCCGGCTGGGAAGCGAACTGAAGACCGTCGCACGGAAAGTTATCTACATACGTTAGTCATCTACATGTGCTGAGTAGGGGACGAGGGATAATTTATTGTATTTTTTAAAAATTTGCATATAGTTTCAAAGTACACAGTATGAATGTATTAAAACTAATATTGCACAGTAATGAGAGGAAATCACGGAATAAAATATATACAAATTAGATGGGAGATTTTGTACATACCACATTTTTTAAAAAATATTTTTGTTTTATTCTGTAATTTCATCTCATTTGTGTGTAATTTTATTTTTAATAATTTCATATTAAACCATAACATCAAAATGCTTTTCCGTTTCCAAGCATAAATGAATTTACATGAATTTCGTGGTGATGTGTAAAACTATCACTCGAAACGTCATGTTTCAGAATAGGTGAAAAGTGAAACATTTTGTTTGAAAATTTTGTAATTCGATTATCCAAAAAGAAAAAAGAGATATCTCTTATGTGACAATCATTCTATTTTTTATATATTTTGACTGCCTAAAAAATTGTCATTATAATCACAAAACATATCCGTCTCCAGACAATATTTCACCAACACATCATCACACACACGCACGCGGGCACTCATAAACTCTCGCCTTCTCGAAGAAATCAACTGCAAGCACGCCCAGCGCGCCCGGCGCGCGGCGCCCCAGCACCGCACAGCACAGCACGGCACCGCAGCGCAGCGCACCACAGCCCCCGCGACCAGCCCGGGGTGGCAGGGCGCTCCGCCCGCTGGGAATGGGACCACGCAGAGGTGGGATGCATCCGAAATTTTACCGCACACGCCTCCTAAACAACCCTGATACCAAACCTCTCCAATTCCAGTATTTCGAATATGCCTGCGCCAAATTATATATTTAGGGGAGGAACTAGGATTAAATATTTCTGGAAGGGGAAAGCATTTGTGGAGGGTTCGCGTGGAATAGTGCATTGCCCTACGGAAATGGAGGATGTTGTTAAAAGTGGTATGCATCTGAAATTTTATGGCATTCGGCTCCTAAATAACCCTGATACCTAACATCTCCAATCTCAATATTTTGAATATACCATGGATAGTACGCTCAATTATATATTTAGGGGAAGAATTAGGATTAAATATTCTTGGAATGGGGAAGCAATTGAGGAGCATTCACGTGAAATGGTGCCTCGCCCTACGGGAATGGAATTTAGGATTATAAATGAGATGCATCCAAATTGTTATCGCATATGAGTCCTAAATAACCCTAATACCAGACCTCTTGAGTCTCAATATTTCGAATATGTCATGAGTATTACACTCAATCACATATTTATTACCCTATTCGATTCCCAATTACACATTTAGGGGAGAAATTAGGATTAAATATTTCTGGAAGGGGGAAATATTTGAGGAGGATTTGCGTGACATGCTGCTTCGCCCTACGGGAATAGAGGATGGTACTAAAAGTGAGATGAATCTTAAATTTTCTCCGACGCGCTTCCTAAAGAAAACTTACCGAACATCTCGACTCTCAAATACGAATATTTCGAATATACCATGAAAGGTAAGCGTTTAATTGAGTACAGAAGTACATTTAAAGAACACTGAGTGGAAGGAAACTTTTGAAAAGTAATATCGTGGCGTTCAACGTGCCCTCCTGTAATCTCGAAAAAAAGCAAGATGATATAAAAGGTAATGGGATGAACCTTAAATATTCTCGGACCCTAATCCTAGAGAATCAAAACCTCAAATCCCTTGAAACGCAAACATTTTGAATGTGTTGTGAATAATATTCCATATAATACATTAGGAGAACATTGGGAGAAAAACAAAATAAAAGCAGTCGTGTGGTGTGGTGCATTGCTCGTCGGGAATCTAAAGACACGAACAAATGGTGGGATGAATCCTGAATGTCTTGACTCCAATTTCCAAAGAATGCTCAAATGTCTCGAATCTCTTGAATTGCAATTTTTTAGACTTTTTCATTTTTGGTTATTAAGTGTATCTAATACTTCAAAATGTTATGTATTCATGTAATTAACAAGGTAAAGGAAGAAAAACCTGGCAGAAGGAATTGTAGTGTGTCAGGTGAAATAGTGATCCGCTCTCTGACATTCTGAGAAGAAAAATGGGATTACTGGTACATTTTGACGATTTTGAAACTATTCGCAAACCTTTTTCGTTACCGAATGAAGTCAACAATAAAATCAATACCAAGTTAAGTGACGTCCTGAAGACTTAAGGATACTGCGGGAGAACAGGCGGGCATGCAGTGCGGAGAAATGTACTCTGAACAATGCTCTTCCCCAGAATGGCCTAGTTAGATTCCCTTCTGCGTCAAAGGGGGGATTCATCCTATGAAAATAAGCTTACTATAATGCTAAAATGGATGGTGTAGGATGGCCGGGTCGCAAATTTCTGGAGAAAGGTAAAACCACCTTAAATTTGAACAAAAATTTCTCATACTGTCTAAACAGAAACAATAAAGCAAAAGTCAATACATCAAATATATTCCCTCACAATCCCTTAAATCCGCCTCACATATCTACTTCACAGCCCGTTTACCCCCCTTCTCCCGGCAGCGCAGGGTTAATGAGATTCAATTTCTCTCCCTTTTAAGGGTTGCAAATTAGATCATTTGACCGGTTCTCACACTCTAATTTGAAATTCACAGACGATGGGGAAATGTCGGCAAAAGTTCTGTAGATATGTCCCACGTAATTACAAGTACGTTAAAATGAATTCGCTATGTACCTAGATTTCGCTAAGTACCAAATCAGTTTAACGTAGATTAATGTTAGTTAAAATTATGTGCTTGTGAATATACAAAAGATCTTCATTAAAATTATTTCGTACTGTAATGTATAGCCAAGTGCTTTCAAATAACCACACACGATTATGCGGGAAACGTGAGACCGGCCTTCGCTAGACGCCAAGATGTCCTCCTTTCCCATTATGGGAGCAATGGGGCAGTGACAAATTTACAACCGCCGTGAGCCAGGTTTGATAACCGTGGTCGTTGTGAATGGATTCCTTTAGGTATATTAAATCACACAAACGTGATAGCTCTTACGTTATAATCATCGTAATTAACGTATGATTACTTTGTACGCATGGTATCACAAAGGTAATACAAAATTAAGGTTTATTAGTTGTGCCATTTCCTCTCGTTGAATTTTCATTCCGAAGACTTTACTTTCATCACCTCTCATCATGTTACCCTTTACACCTTCAAAGAAAAGCCTATTCTTCTGTTTCTAGATATCAGCTAAATGCAATGGGGAGCGATCAAGCGTAACGAGAAAAGAATCTCGAAGAAAAAGTTTCTTTGTAGTTTCGACAACAAAAGAATTCCCAAGAGAAAAGACGGAGAGAGAGAGAGAAAGAGAGCAGATACTTCTTTTCAAGAATTCTTCGAACAATTAAAACATGGCGCTCTGTTCGACGCTCAAATATTGGAATATTGAGCAAGGTCTCGTGACTTGTTCCTCAAGTATTGGGAAAGGACAGTAAATGCATACCTTTGCTGCGAATGTTCCTTGTTCACTTTTTTATCTCGGAATTTTAATTTTTCTTTTGCACGTATTTAAAAAATCAGTGACAAAACGCATGAGGCGAACTATATGCGTTGTGTATATGAGTCCTATATTGCTCTGATAATTTGAAATGGTATGTACAATATTCTAACTGCGTAACGAAAGAAAGATATCCTGCCATTAAAAGCTCATCCCATCAACTTTTGAAGGAATGCTTGTCGAGTTGATTTAAACTCCCACCTACTTTCTCTTCGCTGTGTGTTGAAGCATTCTCTTAATGTCCAGGTTTCTTCACTTCAGAGAGAAAAGGCTATTTTCTCGGCAGACAAGCAAATAAAAAACGATTTAACATTATTTAATGTACTCTAAAGACGTGTTTTCTCTCGTGTTTAGTGAAGCCCTAATGACAAATACACAGAATTACAATGGCTATACAATATAAGTTATTCGTAATTTATATTCCGTTTGTTCAATTAATTACACAGTGTGCTCTTGAACAAAATAAACTTCTTTTATAAATCGAAACAATACTTCGCCCTTCATTTAAACGCGGGCCAAAAGAAAATGGTTTTGTCTTTGAAATCAAAAAACCTTTTGGTGTGCTTTTCACTTGACACACATTTTCCTCTTCGTCTAGCAGAGCGTTTCTTAGGTGTCTGCTCACTTAAACCATTGTTTCTACTTGCATTCAGTTTCTGGCTCCTTCATTCCTTCGCCCATCCTCACATACATTCTTCCTCGTTCCCCCCCAGTCCCCTTTCCCGCCGGAGCCTTCTTTCATTCTCCCGCCCAATTCCTGCCTGCCTCTACTAACGAACAGAATCGCCTCCAGACTGCCGTAGGGTCGGGTGTAAACATCTTTTTGGGGTCACCAAAAATATATTGTCGTGACTGGACCAGAAATACTGGATTGCAGTTAGCCGCGGCAATTAAGCCTGCCTGCGGCATCTCCTGCGCCTGTGTGTGGGTGCTCGCACATGGCAGACGAAGGAACCTCTTAGCTGTGAAACAAAGGGGCTTCAGAGGAAAAGTTATGAACTTCGCGCGAACTCGAATTTAACTGTTTGTACGAAAGGCAAAAAAAGTGTGTAAGCAACAATTGTTTTTTGGATTTTACTAGCAGGTAATTAGGGCAAAGTCGGAATTTAAATAAATACATTTTATACTATACTTTTAAGGATTGCAAAGCATTATACGCAAATATTTTTGCTCTACTTTCTAATACTTTTAAAATCAGAAAAACAGACTGAATGAAAACGTGTAGTAATTTCTAATGCAACTACTACAGTGTTTTAGTAGTGGTTACGGTGTAACCACTATGGAACAACATTTATTTGACAAGCGAAAGTACGATATGACTTGTTAACATTTTGGGGTTAAATGCATTTTCTACAGATTTATAAAGTATTACTTACAAATGATTTTCCAAAGTAGCACTCAATCTTGGAGTTACAAATTGGACTTTCTGTTAATGGAAACACGACATTTCTACCTGTAACCCGTGGAAAGCATTAATGAGAGGAATGTATCAATTGTCATGTCGATATTATTGAACATTCCTTCGTATCTGAAATAGCCGTCACCCAAATCACACGAAATCGTCATCATTTATTTTTCCATCGAATGGTACCAACAGTGCATAAAATTATTAGGATTGAAACAACACAACTATTTGTGTTATGTCCTATGATACACGACGGCTTGCGAGGTCTCCCCCTCTAGGTACCTCCGTCAGGGGTCAGGCGGTACAACGCCCCAGACGGGGTAAGCTCTATCTTCCCGACTACTCTCCCGATATGTGTGGTAGTGTGGTGGATATAATTGTGTGAGTGGGTGGCTGAGGGCACGCGCCTGTGTATAAGGGGGAAAGATCGCGCGCGGTCCGTAACCCGTTTGTTAGGGTACTGCTCCGGCATTCGCGTGGTATTGTTCGGAGAACCCAGGTACAGGTAAGTACTGATCAGAGCAGACAGCGGGTAAATTCGACCTTATACCAATCTCTCTCTCCCTCTCTCTCCATATATATATATATATATATATATATATATATATATATATATATATAACCAATAATCTGCCGCAAGGACCTCCCGGCCAGAGACGCGTCAGAGGCGAGGGTTTGGCCACGCCCTCTCGGCGCGCACCCCCTTGGGTCAAGAGAGCCGCTCCGAGGCGCAGCGACGGCGGCGGAAGAGGGCGACGGAGGCGGCGGCGGCAGAAGCGGAAACCTGAACCTCGCACTCCGCTCGCGCCGCCGCCGCCACAGGGCACGCCTTGTGCGGTCAACGCGCGCGTGACCGCACGCGGGATGCAAACGCGCGAAGCACGCCGCCGCCCCGCTGCCGCCGCCGCCGCCAGCCGTGACCCGAACGCCGATTCCAGCTGGACGAACGTCAACCCGCCCCGCCGCACCGCGCTGCGCCGCCGCCAGCGCCAGAGCGAACGGCGAGCGGAGATTTTTGGAACGTCTGTTCCGTTTCAAGCATGCAAAATAATCGTAACATTAAGGTTAAATAAACTGCGAAGAATTTGCGATAAACACATTAAAATTTGATTTGCAGGTGAGGTAATAAAAGACTTCCCTATATAAATCATTATATATATATATATATATATATATATATATATATATATATATATATTTATTTCTTTTCCCTTATATTGGAGAATGTGCAGTTAGTTTCTCATTAAAACGGGAGAATGTGTTTTTATCTATATTTTAAAAAAAGTTTAATATTTGATGATTGTTGTTTTTGTTATTGTAATACATAATTTAAGATACGTTGTGAGACTTAATGATTAACTGAAATAATAACTTATCCATTTCTGGAAAAAAAAATTAAATTATTATCACCCCCATCTCTTAGTTATTTTCACCTTTTTTCAATGCGGTTGTTTCTTCCATTTATGATGTTCTAGTTGCACACTCTTGCTCTTTTCCTTTAATTCCATCACCTTTCTAGAGGGAACATACAATTTCCATACTTTGTGACTCACTACTAGACATCGGATGTTGAGGCACTAAAAAATCGTCTTTTAGGCGCCTAAAAAGGCACTGAAAAAGCCAAGAATAAGGAGAAAAAAGGCACTGTCATAAGTTGCGTACACAATAAAATGGAAAAATTGTAATTTTTGCCTGTATTATTTTGTACACTTAAATGCACAAAACCAGTTTGTATATTTTAATGTAAAACTAGATTTACATATTTACGATTCTTTTACATTTTATTCTTAATAGTTTCCATTAACCAGTAATATTTACATATTACCAGTCACTTTTCAAGGATCACAATTTCAAACTTGCGACGACTTGGAGCCAAAATCAGTTTGAATGCGGAGAAGGATATCTGAACGCTGTTTCTGGCAAATATTTTAGCAGTCCAACACTAGCAACACTGAAACCTGAGAATTTATATTTATTTCCACTTAAAATTTCGGTTCCCTCGATGTATTGTCAATCGTCCATGTTCTCAGATCATGGCTGGTATTTATGAAATAAGGAAATGGAGAAAAAACAGTTGGTATACTTTCAGGAATTCTCTCGTAATTTTAAATTTCAAGACGTGAATTGAAGGTTTCGTAATGAATGGTCACGTTGGACCATCGTCGATTTTCCGATATCTTAGCATTGTATATAAATATAATAAATAAAAGGCAAAAAAGTCCTAAAAAGGTATTCATGCAAAAAATAGGCATTTATGCTAAAATAAGCAAAAATAAGCATTATAAAACTGCGTTATATGTCATGATTCGTGGACATATATTATCAGCCATTGAATAAGTTCTCTAGAAAAAAATAGGCATTTCCCTAAACATCCGGTGTCTACGTTATTACATACGGTCGGTGCGCAAGAAAAGTGACACGTCTAAAAACCCCCTGTTTTTCAGCAGAATTGTTTCAATTTTAGTGAACCCTTTTTTCACAGTCAAAGAAAAATACTATTATTCTATTTTCGGAGGCCTTGCGAAGAATTTCTACAATTTTTTTATTAGTAAAAACATGTACAACTTTCTAAAAAGATTTATTCACTTAACTCAAAAATGACATTTTTTTAGATTTTTCAGTTTTCCTGCGTACCGACAACGTACTTCTTAAACAGAAGTTCATTTCTTACGTGATCTAGTTTGAGTAACATATATTCTCTTTCTTGTGTTTTGAAATGTTATGAAACATAAATATATTTATTATAGAGTTTATTATTAAAGATAACTGCCATAATTTGATTAGGTAATTACGACCAGACACAATGGCCGTCAGCCAGTGTACGCAGCGGCCGCCGATGCGTCGCTGTCAGCAGCGCACGTGGCGCTCGCGACGGGCAAGTGTTGCTTCAGCTGCCGCCAGACGAGCGGACGCCTCTTGACCAAACAAGGAGACGCACACGCGAGGTGAAATGATCGACAGCAGAGAGAGACCCCCCTCCCCATCTTGCATGCGAGGAGGCAGAGAATGCTGATAAATTACCAATGGAAAAAAAATCTTTATGACCCTACTGCATTTCTGTGAGCCGCGCGCTAAATCACTAGCGTTGCTATTACACTCGTTTGCAGATAAATTTTCCCTTTTGTTCTAGCACTCTCTTCGATGACACCCAGAAATTCCTGACTTCGACGTACTCACAATACTGCCGGAGTATTCACAACACTCTCTTTCTAGACCTGGGTTGATTGGGATTTCTAGACCTGGGTTTCTATTCCTGGGTTGATTAATTTTTGTTTGAGTATTTCAAGCACGCCAACTGTTAAGGTCATTAGTATCGTATATATAGCGCATATTTCTATCGCGGGGTGGTGGTGATCTTCCCCCGCTAGATGACGACATCTGGCGCCGACCTACAATCAATCGACTTGCGAGTTTTTTCCCACTCAGGCATCTCCCATCAACTAGACACCTCTCCAGCCGGGACAAGCTCTAAGCTCCCGACTGGTTTTCCGACATGTGTGGTAGTGTAGGGCATTGAAGTATGTGTGTAAGGAAGGGATGAGGTTAGGGCAAAGAAGAGGAAGGAAAGATCGCGCGCGCTCCATGGCCCGTTTGTTAGAGTAGTACTCCGGCAATCACCTAGCGTTGATCGAAGAGACCACGGAAAACTACCGATCAGAGCAGCCGGCCGCTAGAATTCCAAACAGCGGCTGAACTCAACCCAGAAAGATTCGGAAAATGGGCCGTATGAAATTGGAGGATCATAGCCCATAGGTCAGCACTCAGTATGACCGTAGGCACAGGATGGATAAGAAACGATTGCGCTCGGACCCCTGACCCGTTTATTAAGGAACTGCACTGGCATCCGTTTGGATTTGATCGGAGGGCATCGGAAAACAACCTGTGAGGGCAGTCGGATTCTGTTCTCATTCGATCAGATGCGTCATCCGACGTCGAAAATACGGCATTGTCGGAATTTTTCTCAAAGATTATATGATGTGACAAATTTTGTTTTTTCCTCGGTTAGAGCAAATGACACTAAAAAATGGGGCAGGTCTCGTTGAACTGGATGAATTTTCGAAAATTTTATAAATTAGAAATAGTTCATGAAAGTACATCCTGTTGTAACATGACACACAAGCTTATTCTGCTATTTGAAAAATTGAGACATATTTTTAAAGGAAACGTCTTTTTGGCGCTGGGGCGGTACCAGTTGGAAAGAGGGTGGGGCAGAAACAAAATGCTAACCCAGACTAAAGAGATACTGAAACTATGTAATGCGAGAACGTCTGTGCCATTCTAAAGCACCACTAGTTATTTCTGGTGCAATGACTAATGCTCCCGTACACATTCCCTTTGCAAAACATTGTTAGTGTCAAGCTGAATTAACTCTATTTCGCATCAAAAGAAATGTTCGTTTGACCTGTAATAATTCCATTCCATAAAATGGATAGGGTATGCGTAACGTGTCATGACACTGGTATGGTAATGCGATCTTAGAAAGGTTACTTTTAATTTTGAGGCAGAAATCTCCACTCGACCAGATGTTTCTCCGCAGTCAGCCGAGCAAAAATTAAAAAATCATCTAAAATATTTATTTCGACAGTAAATATCGCAACTTGTTCTACTCTAAACTTCGAATGTATTTGTTTTTGAATTAGTGAAGAAAATGCATAAATACACAAAGAAATCGATAAAAATATGTTAATGAAATGATTTACTTTCATAACTTTGGTCTCACCATCTCTGCGCACATATATATTCACGACTTAGAATGCCCACATTCAATGTGGAAAAGACAAAATCAATGAAGAGAGGGACAAGCGATCTTACAATATACTCTCATACAACTTAAACATAGTCACATGAAATAATTCTGAAGCAACATTTTTTTATAATTAAATCGGCATTTTGAAATCTATTTGTATTAGGTCTTATTATTTTATGTCCTAACCTATATATCCCTCAATTGCAGAAAACAAAATCAGTCTCCGTTCAGTGCAAATTCACAATTTTGTGCCAGAAGGGTTGAAAACTCGTCAGAAAGCCCAGGAATCAAGACCGTAGAATACGCTTAAAGCTTTTGTTTTGGGTTGTTTCAAAAGTTCAAGGGGTAACAAAAACAAAACGAAAAAAATGTATAATGGAAAATAATATTTCAATGAGTTGGTGGGTCGTAATATGTATCTTTCACGCGAGTGAGCTATGTTTGAGCCATTAGTGTCGGGAGTATTCCAGCCATGCAGAGAATGCATATGGACGGCCAGGGAGAAACATGCCACTTCCTTTCCCGTTGCTAGAACCACCATTGCCAAATGTATGGCAGACAGACGTGATGGATTGCGGAATGCTCGAACTGTGATGAATTAATGGGACACCTGCGCGACGCGCATAGTTCACCAGCAGCCAATAAATGGGAATAAGCATATCCGGAAACCATAAACGTGTTTCATGCAATCCATCTTTAATTTGTTTCTCCCATTTGGTCTTTCTTTCCCATACCGCTGGAGAATACAGAAAGGGGCCATTGGTTGAACAATGATCCTAAACGATTCTTCCTTCCATATCAAGGGAGTCATTCTCCCAAAAGACAAACGGGTAGATGTTCTGGAATGGCTTTCTTTGAATCCTGGCGTCGCAGGTGTGAGCAGATTTTTGTAAGTTTTCCAGAAAGTTTTTTTTCTTTTTTGAAAGGAAGAAGTAATTAATAAAAGAGGATAAGTCATTCCTGAGAATATTTCTCTAGAATATCTCAAAATGAGAAAAAATGGGTACATTTTCTTTTCTATTCATCAACTACTTATTCTCTTTATTAAACAAAATTGAAAATAATTGACGTTTGTTGGCTACATGTCCTGGGTTGCCTACCGCAGAATTTTTTATTCTTTTGCTTACATCTTAAGGAACACGCAACTGTCTTCGTACGAAAGATTAATACATCCGTACGTAAAAGCTATTGTCTAATTTTGAGTCTTTCTCTCTATTTTTATAACATGTCTCTAAAATGTTTGCAAGGAACGACAGGCATAGAAAATTATACATGAGGAAAAATTGAAAATATGTGATGGTTGTGCCGTATCTCAGCGGTCACAAAATACGAGCCCTTTTCGGTCACAATATTTGAATGAAAAAGTGAATGGGAATTAATACTATTTAAATGAGCACGTATTAACATAAATTACTTAGGAACGTTTACGTTTTAATCTTTGCTTAATTTTTATTTCCAATAATATACGTGTTCAATTGTAACTTATTAGAAAATGATGATAAACATGCTGTGTTATGTCTTATGTTAATCAAAGCAAAATCTCGACCACATTTCACTGAAATAACATTTTTTACTTCACTGCAATTAAGATAAATGTGAAAGATATCCCAAAAGATGTTCATCCACATCCAGACTTTTCTGCAAAGAACATTAATTTTTAATTTTTCAAAGTTCCAAAGCAACAAGATATTTGATAGGAAACATAAGGATTCATAAGAAGATGAACATTTGAATATAATTTCAAGAACAATACATCATACGAAATTACATGATATTTATTTTACAGAAATGAATAGAAGCAAGGCAAATCAAAACACATTTGATATCTTTCCTTGTAAAAGTGTAATCATTATATCTCTTTGATCAGACTTTACAGCTGAAAATCCGTGCGGAATGCGCTCACGAGTTCGAAATTTTGACGAGACGTTGACATGAAACCTTTTATATTGCATGCCTGTCGATGTCCCATGAACAGTACTGGGAGATTTGAGAAGAAATATGAAGGGAGGAGAAGACTCTCCGGAAGTGACGACAACAGGATATGCAAGGCGATACTCATTTCACTGGCATGAGTGAATGTAGGTCGTAGGCCTCAGAAGAACGAATGGAAGCCGCCACTGGAGAAATTCGTCTTAGAGGAACTCCGAAGAAAAGAGGAAAGAGATTGCTCGACAACGAGAAGTCTTCTGTCACCCACGGGCACTTGCGTCGAAAAGAAAAATCAGATGTAGCTTCCTCCAGGGGTTATCAGCTCTGACAGTTCCGGAATCTCAAATTGAAACTTATGACTTATGACGACATCAACAGCGGACTTAAGAAATTTCACTCATCCAGCTTAGAGTTCGAGGAGCAATCTACTAATGACAAGAAGCAAAATGTACCTTTGTTTTACTTGTTCCTTGTCAAAACTTTAAGCTGGAACAATGCAGCATAATCGCTGCTGTTTTCGAGAGAAGGTAGCGAACTTCAACTGCTCGCAAAAGCTGAAATGTTTTGTTATGTGACATGATTACTGTCAATTGGTGAGGACGCGTGATAGTTTAATTCTTGATGAGAAGTTCTCAAGCAATTTCCATTGCCAATTGGTATTTTAATGTGTGCTTCATTTAATTGGTAAATAGTCACTATAAATTTCGGAATTTGTGGTAACTTTCTTCTTTAATCGTGCGGGCTAACCGTTTCGCAAGCGTAATTCCACATTCGCTGTTTCCGTTCGCGGATCATGAAAACTTCTCAGACATCTCAGGTTTAAAGAATAGAACATTTCACTTAAAAATGACTCGAGGCAAAAGCTTAAGAAATTCTGTGAGTTTGTTCAACACAAAATTGTAATGTTTTGATTTCGCGTCGAACAATTTTGTGACCAAACGATTAGTATAATATTGAACTAAACGGTCGGTGTATAAAAAATAAAATAATTGATCCCCATTACACACACAGTTTTGGCGTATATGCCACTATTTAATATTTATTTGATTGCTGCCAATGTTTCAGTCATTTTTGGACTTCCAAGCCTAAATGGTACAGAACAACACACCATAACATGAATATTTCACAGAATAATTTTAACAGGGTCCGTTATTTAAAAATGTCAAGGGTAGCTTTTTTCATTTATAAAACAATGATTTATGAAGCACGAAATGTTTGTAACCGTTCAACTAGTCGGAACTACTCGTAAAAAAATACTATAATTGCAACTGAAATAGTAAAAGGGGACAAAAGGACATCGGAGTACATCAAAAAGAAACTTTTAATAACAACACAAAATGGGAGGAGTACCATGGGATGGATAATTCAAAAGAGTACATGCATTAGAAAAAACAAGCGTCTTCTTTGAAGGCGTTTTGATAGAACATGGCCGAAAAGTGACTCAAAAACACGCTTATCTAAGAAAAACTATTTAGTAAACTGTAGTAGAGTAATTATTTTATTTCTTTAGCAGTCCGTTTAGTTTAATAGTATACTAATGATATTAAGCTTTTGCAATTCTGTTGCAACAGCTGAAGCACTTGTAACTGTTTTCACTCCCATGTATCGGCCACTGACGTGACGGTATTAGAAACGACTCCTTCCACATCCGGCTGACTCCATCTGCTTCGGGTTAAGTATGCTTGCGGAGGTCAACGATTGGCAGCCACCTAAGACGCAAACCGATAAATGGACCGGAATGATGTCGCATGGGGGAGGCCCGCTGAATGGGCCCATTGAAAAGAATCGCCCCACTACACGCCCCACTTAAAACCGCGCTTCTCTAGATCACAGTTACGAATGCAGCCGCCACTTTACCAAGAAATCCAATGACTGATCACAAATGAATGCTTTTATACCGTTTATTCGTCACCAAACACGTTGGTGTATTGTCTTCTTCGAAAAAAAAACTGAAAATATTGTATAATTTCTTAGATATAGCAGTTTCTTGTATTTGAGATGTATTCTGCGTAATTCATACATTTGATTAGTAAGAAATATGTTTTGAACTAACTCTCTCGATTTTCTAGAAACATACTTTTGTCGATTTCACCGAACACAAACAACTTTTCGAGTTGTTTTGAAGACAATATTGAGCCATAATGGCTATTCTGAAAGTTGTGTAGTGAGGATTTGAGCGCTTAAATTTCACGATTTAAGCGCTCAGTCCCACACACGAAATAGGACAAGATAAAATAAATCTTTAAGATGCAAACTGTTCCTAACAAACGTAAAAATTGAATATTAAAAGGGAAAAATTAAAATAAATTGCATCATTATTCTGATCGAGATTGTTATAACCACGTCAACTTATTTTCTAATTTGTAATTGTGCTATCACAGAGTATTGGAATGTTACAAAATTTATATTCTAGACACAGCATTATTTAATGATGTGATGATAATAATAATAATAATTATTGTCACGTTTCGTTACAGTAATGCACAACAAAAAAGTCGTTATCCAAAACCTTACCGACTATTTGCCTCTTTTTTGATAACCACCTCTTACGGACTTTAAATTGTAACATCTCAGCACTTCAGAGTTATGAAGCCAACACTTTTTGGTATATTATTGATATTATTCCTTTCATCTCCGCAGGCTCCGCGGCTCCTTTTCATCTTCGCAGATCGAAGAATGGAAACTATCGCCTTGTATAATGGTTTCCTTTCATTAACTTTATGATTATACAATGAAAATAATAAAATAACAACAGTTCACTTTCAATACATAACGAAGTATAAAATCTTATTTTTGTTTTAATCAGGCGGCTGAAAGCATTTATCGTTAGATTAAATAAACGCATTCTAACATAAATACGAGAGTAACTTCTTAATAATTACGATGCCATTTAAAACTAGTAGTGAACGCTCCAAATGGATTATCCTATTAAAAACCCTTCCCTTACTAATCAAGCAATTCCAAGAAATTCCGAGTTCACAAAAAGGTTGCAAAATAAATAAAGTGAGCTCGCAAACAGGAAATAAATCGTGGTATCTGTTTGAGTACATCTCCTGCCTCCATATAAAGCATCGTTCTGAGGACTGACGTCCAGAGCAGGTCGATTAACTTCACCTTCGTAAGAAGCGCCAGACAGAACCGAGGAAGGCGCGCTCTCTGTCGGCAGTGGATGGCGTTGAACATCTCGAAGTGATACCGCTTGCACACCAGAGAGCGCTCTGCCGACGAGAATGAAAAGATTCCCACCAGGAATTCACATTCAATTTCTGCGCTCAACATAGATTATGCGTCTTATCTCTTGTTAGCTTGGCGGATACTTACATGTTGATATTTTTATGTACGCTATGGAAGTACATATTAAAAAGACATTTTAAATACAATAAAGTTGAATGGCTGGTGTATCATCCGAAACAAGAGTTACATGGAAAAGTATCTATACAAGTACTTCATTTTAAAAAACTGTATTCCATTATATTACCAATTTTAACTATCACCAATTTAGTGAAAAATAATCGTCATTCTATTTAATAATGTCATAAGGATTCACGTTGATCTGGAAAGTTATAAAAGTAATCCACAGCGTTTTATCACTGTTATTGTCGGTCTTTTTCTAGAATTCTTACAAAATGTGGACACATCCGACAAGAAATGGAGCCCATTGATTCGTCTTGTTGAGGCCAATAAAATGTGATCACCTCCTTAGGTGGCTTTAAAACTCTCCGCAAAAGTGTTTTATGCTAATCCCCCCTCCCTTCCGCTCCCAACAAGATTTTGCTATAATTCATTACAAATGGGGGGTTGAACCATCGTCACTCTGATGAATCAAGTTGTAACGATTCGTGGGTAAATGTGGGAATGAAAGTGTACTCACATCTACACACGCGTTTTGGGTGAATTACGGCACCTACAGAGGTGATCTTCATTCAATTCCGCTCATCAAGACAAATCGATTGGTCTAATTCTTAACCGATTACCTTTAGAATATTACGGAAGAATTGCAGAAAAATGTTTTTAATGTTTTCAATGCACATACGAGAACATTGTTGAAACGCTGACAATTACTACGTAGTAATTCACTTCATGTCTGATTTGTCTTGATGAGCGGAATCGAATAAACTACTAATCTCCTCTGCGGGTGCCGCGTTCACCCAAAACGCGTTTTAGTTTCTTAAAAAAATAAAACAAACACGTGTTTGGGGGAAGCATTTAGAATCTTCTAGATGGATCAAAAAACAATTCTCCCGGGTTAACCGAGAACCGTTGAAATGATACCTCATTTAAATCATTTATTTCAGAAACCCGTCAAACGCCAAATTTGCCATGTCGAGAAAATTGCGAAAACGTTTCCCGTTTTTTTTTTTCGATTTCAAAATATTTTTTAATATTAAAGCAGTTAATAAATGAATATTTTTCAGATAAATATGGAATAAGCGACGTGTCTATCCTCATGGAACAATGTTCCACCGGTAAAGCGCATTTTAAATTTTGGCGTTTGACGGGTTTCTGAAATAAACGATTCATTTGTCTCGATTGGTGGACCGAAGGGGTCTAATGACCGACGGACGGAGAAGGGAGTCCCACCAACTATGGAACATCCTCATAACTACTAAACGGTTCCCGATATTGAAGTGCAGTTTTCGCTCAACAATGTGGAATCATGAGGCAAGTAATGTGCCGTAGAGATATCCTTCGCAATATATTTAGTTTTCGAGAAATTTAATCATCTTTGATTTTTTAAATGAAACCCTGTATTTTTCTCACTAGCAATAGTTAGATCAAAAATAGACGAACGTAATGATGTAGCATTGTGTTAATATTTTGATAGTATGTTGGAGTATAAAATAATACTTTCTGACCTATGATTTTAAATTAAATGTACGAGATTTCTTGTAGCAACCCTTGTAACTGTTGCTTTTGGAGAGGTTGCCTTCGGGCGCCAATACTTTTGCGGGGAGAGGCCGCGAAGGCCACCTTACCCAAAAGCGACAGTTGCGACGGCTACTAGAAGAAAAATTGCACGTTTAATTTAAAATCTCATGTCAGAAAGTATACTTTTATTCACAAAATACTATTAATATATGTTACACCATTGCATTCCTCGTTTTATGATTACTATCTACTGCTATTTCTATCTATTGCTAGTAAGAAAAATATATGGTTCCATTTAAAAAATCGAAGATGATTAAATTTCTCAAAAACTAAAAATATTTCAAAGAATACCCGTGCACTATATCACTTGCCTCATGATTATGCATTGTTCAGTGAAAACTGTATTTTGATATTAGGAACCGTTTAGAAGGTATGGGGTGGCTCATAGTTGGCGGGACTTCCTGTGCAAATACCAATGGCCAACGTAGGCCACTCTTATATTTTTCCAATATTTTTATTGGAGAACATTCTTTCTTTTACAGTTTCTTGAAAATTATGAACATGGAAGTTAGAGACAATCAGCCCATGAAAATAATATTTCACTTTCTTTTTATTTAGTAAAATGTGTGCTATTTATTTGTTTATTTATTTGTTTGACAGATTCAATCCATATTTGAAATATTTCCCTCAAATTAAGAATTGATCTTGCAGTTTTGAAATAAAATGAAATGGAATATGGTTTTTTATAACAATACATTTTCATCCACTAAAAACTATGGAATCATAATAAAAATTTAAAAAAGTCTTGATCATTTTCAATTAATTTCTGAAAAATCTTCAGAAGAAACAAAAACATTTAAAATATAATATTTATAACTGCAATTAATACCACAGATTTAAAATTATAGCTAATATAACAGTCAAAATAGTGTCAGCAAATTACGCCAAAAGGGTCATATTTGTTGAATCCACTCTCTGAAACTGGTTCTTACAGGAATCCCTCTCACATATCACCATGTTTCAAAACCCTTGTAGAAATAATAAATATCTATAGCCATCTTGCAATATTCTCTGTAAAATAAATGCCCAAATATTCTATAAATAAAAATGTACTTACCCTCACACCCAGTGGATGAAAATCCAAAGTGCTGAGGCTGGCACAGATTGCAATGAACACCTGTGACTCCGGGTTGGCAAGAGCACTGCCCTGTGTCTGGATCACACACCTTGGAGGCAGCACCCACACTGTCACAACTGCAAGGTGGGCAGCCAGCTGATATGTTCCCATACCCATGCTAAAAAGCAAAGGTTATATTTTACTTTTACATTCACACATCTATCTACATTACAAATTATCCCAATTTCTTTTTTGTGATATCAAGTTCTAACATTGTTCTAACATTGAATCAATTTCCTTTTGTCTTACTGAAATTTAACCCTTCATCAAAGAGTGCTATCTTCAGATGGGTCTTCTTCACACCCTCGGATGGGTTTGTTCCACCTCTATTCCTTGACTTTGGAAACACCTCTGTTCAGTGGGATATCATGTGGAATGGGAGGTGATTGTAGTGATACAATAAGCTGGCCACCTGCTATTACAATAACATCCCCCCACCAATTTTTTCAGTTCACCTAATCATGAGTAATTAAAAATTTCTTCTGTTCCACTTCCAAAATGAGAATTATTATTATTATTATTTTAACTTATTTTATAAAAAATAACAAAACATAGAAAGGAATTATATAACAAAGACAAATCATCAATGAACAATCTTTTTTTTAGTAATTTAATAATTAAATATATATTTTTATTTAGACTCATTTTTTATTTTGTACAAATGAACCATACATGACCAAAAATCTTTTTCACTTTTACATCCATTCATTATTTCATGGCAATGTTAGTTTATTAAAATTTTTTATATTTTCATTTTGTTTTTGCTTACCTTACACTGATTGCACATGTGCCCACTGAACTGTGGGCGGCATTGACACTGCCCTGTTTCCAGATCACAACTTTTGACAGTAACTGACCCAGCAGGATGACAGTCACATGCTGAAAGGTATAAAAGACATACATTACAGAAATTACATGAAAATAAATAATTAATTCTTATGCCAAAGATTGCAATGAAAAAATGCAAAAAATTGACTTATTGGTTAAAAGAAAGTTATTTAATAAAATATGTGTTTGGAACATGACCCAATTAATACACAAAAATAAAATAAACCTGGAAGCTCTTAAACATTTGTCAGACTTGTATGTTTGAAAATAATGAAATATTAATGAGATATTTCAAGAATAGTAATAATACAAGAGTTATAAGCAAATAATAAGAAAAATTAATGGTGAAATTGTATATTAAGTAGAAATAACATAATATTAATTATTGCAATGGAGATTGAGAGAGATGCAATAAGAAGTGCTTTAATTTTACTTCTTAAGTCAGAAACATTTAAGAGCATGTCTAGTTACATAAGCTTGTTGGTTATATAAATCAGGCTCATGCGCCCCATTATTTGCTCTAATTACAATCAACTAATAATTTTTTATTTAGATATTAAAAATAACGGAAAAATGTAGGTTTAACAAGGTATAGCATATTGAAAAATGTGTTAATCTCTTGAACAATACTTTCATATTTTGTTGCATTACTAAATACTGTGAAACTAAATGAACCATTTCTTTCTTGAAGTTCTTTCTTTGGTTTTACAAGTGTGTTTTTGAACTTTAATTACCATTTAACATTAAAGTCTAAATAAACAATTTGAAGACTTGACTGCAGACCACTGAGAATGATTTTTTCCTCCAGATATATACTGAATGCTTTTTAATTTCTTTTCATTAATTAAATCATCATTTTACACTGTTGGAATACACAGAAATCTTTTCCTATACTATATTTTGTTTTAGTTCCTTCAAATCCAAGTATTTCAGTACATAAATTGTCCTTTTCTCCATTTAGAAACTTCTCCATTTTAAACTCCCTTACATAATGAAAAAACTTACGCAGACATGCAGCAGCTGCTGGATCCCCATAATGTGCAGGAAGACATCTCTCACATCGCCAACCTTCAGTGTTACCAGGACATTTCAAACAGCGCCCAGTCAGAGAATCACATGGACCTCCTCCACATGCACAAGGTTTGCAAGCACCTCCAGGTTCAGCAGGATTACCAAAATACCCAGGCTCACATCTGTTCAAAGAAAAATTTAACAGTAAGAATTTATGACACGAAATTAATTGTACTTCTGTCTTTTAGAGGCAGATAAGTAGACTAAAAGAATCAGATGAATATGGAGTTTGTAAATGAGTATAAATTTCTAAATTATGTAAATTACTAAAATGTAACTGAATACTTATCAACAACAGTTTATAAATGTAAATTCAGTACATGTGCACATTTTCTTGATGGGTTAGTAATTTAATCAGCAGTATCATAAAATCAAATTTGTGGCTTGCAGGTTGATGCAGATTTGTTTCTATTACACATAGCAAACTTTTCTTGATGTTACCAACAATGCTTGTTGCTACCTTTATTAAAAATTTAACTATATGTAGTAAAGGAGAGAGAGTACGTTTTTCAGAGTTGTGCAGATAGTACTTCCTCTATTCGTAATATATGATTTTTACTGTTTTTATAAATATAAAAAAAAAAAAAAATTTATAAATTGGAAATTGTTTTATGCAGGTAATTGAATTTATTTGTAATTGTTAATATCGTATCTGTAATTCCCAACATCATCTCTTTTTATTTTACTTGATTTTATTGTCACAAGATGCACTGTTTTGCTATTGCTTGTCTTGCAAGAAACTGCAATGATAGGACTAATAAAATAAAATGAACATTGTGTGGAAAAAAGAGTATTTTAGATACCTAGAAATTTGGAAGAAATTTGCTAAATGGAAATTCACAGCACAAAATTAAAGTAAATTTCAAATAAAATATTTCTGACTTTTAAATTTGTGAATTTATCAGGATGTTTACTACAAGTAATTAAAATGATAAGGAATTTATCCTACAATGCATTATTTAAAATTGCATTGGTTATTTATTGCAGAAAAAAAAAACAAAAACAAATAAACAAATAAATAAATAAAATAAAAATCTGTGTTAATAAGTTATAAGTCGCTGGGGAAAATCTGGCTTCAAATAAATCTACGTTAAAAACACATTACATTTTCAGGGTCTTCAAAATGTACCCTTTCAAATGGCATAGTCAGGGTTGTGCAAAATACTTTAAATTTAGTATTTAAATACTTCACCAAAGTGCTTTATAAATTAGTATTTAAATACATACATAAAATACAGTAGGAATTGATGTGCTAAATATACGAGTATTAAAAATATTTCAAATTTTCAAAATACTGTAAATATACAATAATTGTGTGTTGCATATTTTTTATTGCAACAATATTTTGAAATTGTCAATTACAATTAAAATAGTAATTGACAGTCATACAAATTTCTGAATCATAACTATTGTAATGCATTGTAACATAAGTATAAACATTTTCAAATATAAAATGACATTAAAAATTATGTCAGATACAAAGAAATAGAATTTCCTTTAAAACAACTAACTTTTCATACAAATTATCAGACAATAAACCCTTAGTTGTTGAATGTACGAGTATAAAACCCACAAAGGATAACAGTCAGCGTGGATGAAGAGAAACTAGTGTTATAATGAAGAAACACTCCTTTTTATTGTCAGATAATTATCCAGCATTTTTAATGATTTAGATTCATTATTTAAAAATGTAGAGAATCCAAATTCAACGCCTGAAAGGAGCTTTTATTTTTGCTTCAATGATTTGCATTCACTAGCAGAATCCAATAAAAATAAACTCTCCTTGTTCAAAACTATCTTCTTCTTCATCTGTATTTGAAGTATTTCTTATTTCAAATACACCTACTTGATGTATTTAAATATATCTTTGGAATATACGCCCAAAAAACTCAAAAATACAGTTTTTCAAACTCAAATGTATTTAAAGTATTTCAAACACAAGTATTTAAATACTGCCCAACCCTGGGCATAACGTATATTATGAATTCAAAACATTCATGGCATACGGGAATTCCAAGAACTTCTATTTATCTGCAGTCAAATTCTATAGTTGATACTACCCAGTTCAGGTAATAGTGCGGATTGAATGAAATAGGTAGCAAACTGACTCTTCTTGATAATCACAAAACCACGCAGCTCATTTCAACAATCTGAATTTATTAAACATTTTCTGATCATATCAAACTTAATTATATGGTTTCTTCTGATGTATTCAGTAGTATTGTAATGTGCAATTAATAAGCTCTTTATTAAATTTTAGTAAACAGTTCCTCATTTGGAATAGCTCTCTTTGTATGGAACATAGAGATTTCTGAAATTAACAAAACAGTAATATAACAGATCTTGATTAAAATGAATTTCAGCACAGCATAGTGAACCACAATTAATTCCAACGAATCACCGTAATATCATTAAATTATTTCAATTTAAACGAATATGGATTCATCTATTAAAAAATTCTGCAACTACAGTTCTGGTATACAAAGCATATGAAGTATAAACTTTTAGGGACAAAAAATATTGCTTGAAACAGATTCGCACCTTTCACAATGTGGACCTGCATGTCCTCTTGCACATGACGTGCACATGTGTCCACCGCCAGGGGTTGCTGTACAAGTAGGGCTGAAGGAGTGGGTAGGGTCCTCACTTGGGCAAGCACAGAGTTTGCAATCAGTGGGAAGACCTCGGGTAGCATTACCAAAGAAACCTTCTATACAGAATTCACAGTGTTTTCCAGTTGTGTTGTGGAGACATTCCTGAAAACAAGAAATAGCAAATGTTATGCAAATATCATATTGAATATGACAAGAAGAGAACATATTTTATGATACACAGAGTGTTTTTTAATGTCCAAACATTCATCTACACTATATTCAAAACATATAATTAAATAATTGGAAAATTAAATCTGTATAGCCTTATTCAGATTCATAATATCATAACATTTTCATTATAAATTCAAAATGTTCATTTTATAAATGTATGATACAAAACATCCCCTGAAATATGTATTAAAATTATCATATACTCTTAATCTTTTTAACCGTCACTAAATTTTATTTTTCATTTGTCAACTGGTTAATGTAATTCCATTTTCATTTATATTTAAATTCAAAAAAATATAAAATGTATCTTACATTCTTCTTCGGTATAAAAAAAAATTTTTTTTTTAAAGCTAATATTTTTAATAACAAGAGAATTTTATGCATTTTATTGTAATAAATATGTTTTCAATCATATAAACACTCAAATTATTAATTTTGAATGTCAATGAATATAAGATATGACTTAGGTTACAACACATTGCTAGAATTAAAATAGTCCAATATGTAATTTGCAGATTTCAATATCATATATGCCAATATGAGATTTTTCTGGATTAGTTTGGTAAATTTCAACTTGACAGGGTCATTGACAATAATTTTTTCTGTGAATGTCATAGTTTTGAAATCACTGATTTGGTACACTGACAAAGTGGGGAATCAAAGGAGGAAGAGGTATATGGGGGGGGCCATGGGGGCCATGCCCTCCTAGCGAATTTTGTTTTGGTATTTTACTCCATTTATTCAAAATAATTACCATATATAGCTCCCATCATGTCCAAAATGATATCCCCATTTTAAATATATTATTTTAAAGTTAACAAGAGAAAAAAATGATTTCAAAAATATTTGTGTGTCTGAAATGAAATTGCCATCCCCTCCTACCCTGAAATATTTTCTAGTTTCGTAAAGATAAAAACTAAAAAGATATAAGGGTTGGTAATTTCATAATTTAGCTAGAAGTGTAAGTGTAACTAGTCTATTACATGTGTGTGTGTGTGTGTGTGTGTGTGTGTGTGTGGATGTGGGTGAGTGTGTGTGAGAGTGTACTGCTCCCGCATTCGTCAGCACTTAATCGGAAAACCCACAAAAATCGGCGGGAATTCTCGAACAAGATAACAAACCCACGTAAAGTTTTTTCCCAGTAAAATCTTGAGAAATTTATGAAAAGGAGTATGGTGTATTCGAGAACTGGATTATAAATTAGTGTGAATTGCGTAAATGAAACGGCACTTTTATTATTTGCAACCTCTGTCGAAAGGTATTTTGAAGATTCCATTAGATCAAAAAAGAACATTTCGAAGATGTTAGTGGTGGGTATTCTTTATCTATTGCTGCTATTGGTACTACTACTTCTTAAAAAAAAAAAAAAGTGTCTATGCAAAATGTAATAGGTAACCGTGAAATGAGAGTGACTAATGGGACTTCTAAATTCATGGAAACATGCCAAAATTGCAATTTTCCTATCAATTCAACAAATAATATTTATGTTAAGTTATTTTTCATATTTAAGAATTGCGCCATTTTTTTTTGTTTTCCTGTTTCTAAGTTTAATAAATAGTTTTCATAAAACAATATTATTATTTGGTTGGTACATAATGTATTCAAAAGAAATGCGTGGGCATAAAGAATCCGAAAGGCCCGCAAAGTTATGAAGTATACCTTTACATGTTCTAACGCAGGTCTATAAACAATCAGTAATGAACTAGTAAACTATAAAATACGTATATTTTCTACTGAAGTGTTTTTGCCTTCGATGCGGACCTTGATATACACTGCATAACTTACCTGTATCGAGGGAATCGTGGTCACGAGGGAAATATGAAAACAGTTAAAAGATGCTCATGTTATTTTATGAACGGAATTATGAGAGATAATTATGAAAGGGAATAATGGAAGGAAAATATGGAAAGACAAACCGAGTCAACTCAACTTCGTGTTGTAAATAAGTAAATCCGAATCATTAAATTTAGGTTAAATATAAAATCTTGTACGCACCACGGGTGTGAACTGGTTCTAACGCTATCGGGCGACAAAATGAGTTGAGTCTTTTTGTCACCGCTCGAAGTTTAGAACCCTTCTAACGCCCTTGGTGCATAAACAACGATTTGCTCTGTGTCTTGCATCTGAACTCACCGTGCAGGCGCCGGTGTCGGGGTCGCAGGAGGCGGCGTGGCCGTTGCAGAGGCAGCGCCGGCACTCGAAGGCGCCGCCTTGGCGGCGTCGCCTTCCGCGCCCCGCCAGATGGCGCGCGCACGTACCCGAAGGCGCAGCGCTCGCACGACAGGCCCTCGTAGCCCGGCGGGCAGTCGCAGCGCTCCACGCGGGGGTTCTCCAAACCAGACGCGCCCGCCGAGCCCCAGCCCAGCGACGCGCGCAGCAAGCTGCAGGACGAGAGCGCACGTTGTTGCGGTTCGATTTGAAGGGCTCGAGCCAGCAATAAGACAGGCCCTGCTGCTAGCCTCCCAATACTCGTAAATACAGTAAACCCTCGTTAGCACGAACTCGCTTGACACGAATTTCGCCTTAACACGAACAAAACCTCGGTCTCGGCAAGGGATTACGGTAATACGGACATTTCTAATACTCAGATAACACGTATTTTTATAATTCGATCTACGAATATTCCGGTTCCTTGGAATTCGTGTTAATAAGAGTTTACTGTTTTAATAACTCGATTTTCGTGCAAGCGTGACTTATGTTGTGTCTATTTGTCTTCATTTTTATGAAGGCCTTCTGGCATAAACAAAAGCTAACAGACTTCGGCCAAAATCGAGATATTAATATTTATGAATAGCGAGAGACATGCTGCGGCTGATGTAGCTTATGCTTCAAGCCCTTCATCTGTAACTGCTTCAAGCCCTTAATCTTTTGTAAGAATCCAGTTCTAATGTTGAAGATTTGTTGGAAGTCGGCTGTTGTGGCTATGATTAATGTTGGACATGACCATCAAGGTCCGTCCATGCACGCCAGGTTTTCTCTTTCCAGCATTCAAGTGCCAAAAAACCATTACCATAGTTGCAGAGGAATGATAGCCAGCTCAGGGCATTGGAGGACCTTAATGACAACCATCGGGGATGCTGGAGGAGGGGCAGACACGCGGACCACCGCAAGGATTAACACGAAAGGGATATCACAAGTCAACAAACCACATTCAAAGCTAAGTGGAAGTCATTATGAAGAATATGAATAGCATTCGGAATTTTACTTGGGTACTAAGAAATGGGTAATAAAGTATTTTTTGCGCTACACCCAGCGCTTTTGATCTACAAAGGGCGCAAATACGCCATGCGGAGTTTTCCTCTCAGCGTCTCTTGCAGAGGGGCACTACCCCACACAGGACAAGCTCTCAGCTTCCGTCTGGTCTCTCTGCATCTGTGATTGCGTAATCCATGAATGTGCGTGTAAGGGAAGATTGCGCGGGATCATGTGCCCGCGCCTGTATGTTCGGGTAATACTCCTGTATTCGCCCGTGTTGATCGGATAAATCAACTACCGATCAGAGCAGTCGGCCACAAGAATTCTCCTCCAGTGGATGAATTCAATCTAGCCATATACTTAGTGTCGATAATCCGCCAGATCCGAGAATAAAACCTAGGGACCCCTGACAGCGCTGCTGCAGAAGTAACGCATGTTGTCAAGGAGCCATTGCAGTCGCTACGTTGTAAGGGACAAAGCTTAATTATCTATTCCGTTTTCAATCTTTATGCGAACGCGGTAACCGGAGGTAGCGGTTCTCTTGCCCTGCATTGCGAGATCTGTAAATGTCGGTCGCCTACAATACCATAATGTCCCATAATCCTCTTTAAATTACAATTAGTACTGATGCTTTAAGAACAGAGCTGGAGTGACACCACCGACGAAATTTCAACAAAATCAACAGTTGTTTTCAGGTAAAATGGCACGTTAAAAACATACAAAAGTTCGAATTTTCAGAATATTACAGTAGACCTCGGTTTCCATGTTTAATCCGTTCAAAAAAGTCTGACGATAACTACATGTACGAAAATTGAAGCAAATAATGTAAATCCAAATAACACCTTTCAGTCATCCGAAAACACGAGTATTAACAAAAGATAAATTTTATACGCCATTTTAGTACTTGCTTACGAGTTCTTTTTTTCTATTGTGTTCCTCGCCTTTTTTATGGAAGGGAAGACACTTGAAATAGACTTTGGCCTCATGGTGACTTATTTAGCAGTCGCACTCACCAAATAAAAACAACAAAAGATTATTACGAAAGTTTTTGGAAGAACTAGCGGGGTGATGGTTACTCAGTATTTGTCTTAGGAAGGCATAGGATGACTTGTTGGGGGCTCGATTCTGAGAAATAAAAGGGCAGGCTGACGAGTTTGGTACCAAACCTTTTCAACTGTACGTAACCCGTACAGTTCAACGTACTCAGTTTTGTACGGAAGTACAAAACCGGGTCAAAATTGCGACGAAAAAATTCGTGGAATATCAAATTTTACCAAAATCACGGTCTTCGAGAACCGAGATCTGATTGTATCTCTTACAGGAGAAGCAACATTCTCTCTCACCGCTTCGCTACGCAGATGTTCTCATTATTATCAAAATCACTATGTGGTACAGTGAAAGCTGACTTAAGTAGTCAACAATCGTTCCGGAAAAAATAGACTGTTGATAGAGGTGGCCGCTTAATCTTCGGTGGTATAACGGTTAGCGTATCGAACTGTTCTACCCGAGTTTGCGAGTTCAAACCCGATCGAAGCCGTGGATTTTTAAGGGCGAAAAAATCCTTCGTACGCCTTCCTTCGGAGGGGAAGTAAAGCCGGCTGTCCCATGTAGGAGATTTATTGCATATAAAAGATTCTCAAGCCTAAAAGATGCCTCTGAGCAAAATTGAGATCCGCCTGTTTCGTCGCCCAAGATATAATACCTCCTTTCTCCGCTAGGTGGGGAAAAGGAGCGTAGCGAAATTTGCGTGGTTAGACGGAAGAGCGGGCCTGATGGCCCGAGTCTCGCCACGTAAAAATAAGGCACTAACTAACTGTTGATAGAGGTGGCCGCTTAATCTAGTTTATGAGGTTACTGGAAGCGTAAATCAAATCATCACCGTAAATCAATTGTGCTAATTCTATGACATAAAGTAAGTTCTCTTAACATTTTTAATTATCGGATCCTGAAAAAAATACCATTAATCATATCCAGAAGAAACTTTACAGTAGGGTCGTCAGACGGAGGAACTAACGAATGATCGAAGTCGCGCACGCGACATGCTCCGCGAGTCGTTAACAGATTCTCATAGAAGGGAAGCACGACTTGGCAATCCTTAGGAATGCTGTGCAATCGCAAAACCGAACGTGTTGTCATTCTATAAAACATATTTATTAAAATCATCTAACGCCTGAAACAGCAAGTAAGCCCCCTGCGAGGTGAGTGATTCTGGATGTCATTTTCCAAAGTAATCTGACACTGCGACCTGTTGCAGGGAGATATTAAATCAATAATAATATCCACAACTTTTTTGTTGTTATAATACAGTTCAAAATCGCTTGGGGCGACCATTTAATGAAGGTCAATTGACAAAATATGCTTGATCGCAAGCCGTTTAGACAGAGAAAGCGTGAATATTTACACTGCCTTTTGGCAAAATCAATAAGTTCCACGAAAAAATGGGTATTAGTGGAGGTAACTGCATAATTTAGGTGGCCGTTTAAGCAAGTTCCAGTGAGTATCAATGTTGGGATATTTGCCGCGAGAATGTATAGTAAAGTTGAAATATTCATTTCAGCTGATCATTGTGACAGTCTTGATTTTGATATTTTTCTCATTTATTACAATGTTTACTTCAAGACAAGTACTTTTAATGTAATGAAAGGATATTAGAAATTCAGGAGAATCATGCGCAGAATTAGGTTTATTTATGAGAGTTGCATATACGAATTATGTTTATTCGTGATTGATTGAGTTTAAGGGCGCTGCATGTTTATTCGTATATTCTAACTATTTTAACATTGTGTTCACCTCGGGATACCTAATGCCACAATTTCCGTCAATAAAGGTAATATGTCTAATGGCTTTCTTTACTCAATAAATAGTCAACATGCTTTGTAACGTGCGCCTTGCTACACAATATTGTAGGTGATACTTATGTGTTGTTAAGATTTGAGTCCGCGAAAGAAACAGAAATCAATGAGTATTCGATAGAATAATTTCAAAAGTACTTTTGAAACGAAATTATAAAAGTTAAAAAATATTTTAAAACGTTTTTAAAGGTCCATTTTCTTAGATTTGTTCTGTATGTTCCAGTCCGGATTTGTTCTGTCAGTTCCTTTGCTTCCAAATTATCAATTGCTTTAAACTAATTTCGTTTCAAAACAATCTGTCGTAAATAATATTCAACTGAAAAAAATGTATTCGTTCATGTCATGTATCTAGCTATTTCATTTTTCCGAAATTTACTACGTGGGTTAGTATCACAAATCATTTCACTCCACAGATTAACTTACAAATGAGGGGATGCTCGCAGATATGTTTGTCGGAGTCAGAAATATGAGTGACTCTACAAGCAAATAACTACGCAGCGAACTATACAATGAACTCATGCAATTTCTACTCATACATTATACATGCCATTGACGTAAGGCAAACTGCTGCCAGAGGCAGCCGCCTGGTTTCGTGAACCACAGGTCAGGTTAAAGCAAAGGCGTAGGAAGCAAGATGCACGCCCACACACGTTTTCACACGGGGGCGAGAGACAGACGGAGAGAGATAGATAGATAGATAGATAGATAGATAGATAGATAGATAGAGAGAGGGAGAGAGAGAGGGAGAGATGGAGGGGAGAGGGAAAGAGGGAAAGACGAAAGGGACGCTGTTCTTTAAGACCGAGAGAATAAGAGCGCTTTCCCACGTGAGTGAGGGAGATTTGAAGGAAGGAAAATGAAAAGAAATAGAAAATTAAAACAAGATGAAAGACGAATAAATTACGCGAGTGAGAAATGACATTGACAAATGAGAAAAGATATTAAGAAATACTCTAGGTCATGAAAATGTTTGATAGGTAATTCAACGGTCCACCAATGGCGTCTATTATGAATGCTTTCCATCTGAAAGTAACGTTTGCGTTAATTGGACCCAACAATGCACAGCAAATTTTACTTGACATTTCTATTAAAATTATTTTTTCTCAGACTTTTTTTCATCTCTACAAATTAAGTTGAAATGAAATTTATCTTATAATTGAGCAATCTGCTATCGTCACATCGTGAAATCAGAAGACTTCCATATGAAGAACCTTCTCTTTAACATTACAAATTTAATTCTAATTGATAACTTAAAAGTTTAATCTAAAACACGGTGCGAATATACTTAATAACATTTATCGTTTGAAGTGTTAAGAATTAAATGATCCATTGAGCAAATGCTGAGATGGTCCCTTGTTTTGCTTCTGGACATAAATGTAACTTCATTTTCTGTGCACGTCTTCTAGAATTCAGTGGGAAATACAATTATTCAAATTATCGTTTCCATGTTGTCGCGGCAGGAAGTAATAAGAGCCAAAATTTATTGCTTATTTATCTTTGAAAATAGATTTTATTACATGGGAGTTTTTGTTTTGTTTTTCTCCCTTTCAAAATTCAAAATGTATTGCTTATTTATCCTTGAAAATAGATTTTATTACATGGGAGTTTTTTTTCTCCCTTTCAAAATTCAAAATTTATTGCTTGTTTATCCTTAAAAATAGATTTTATTGCATGGGAGTTTTTGTTTTGTTTTTCTCCCTTTCAAAAATTCAAAATTTAAGTAGTATATGACTAAGTTAAGTGTAGGGATCACAGAATTTTGAAAATGTGCACACAATTCACTTTTCCCCATAGCACGTCATACACAGTTTTTAACTGTTTTTTGACGTAAAATAAATAAATAAATAAATAAATAAATGTATGATTTTATTGGAGAGATGGCGATTATATTATTATTATTATTATTATTATTATTATTGTTATTATTATTATTATTATTATTATTATTCAGTTTTTATGTTAACTTTCTCAAAATTAAAATAAAGTTTTCAAGAGTCCTGCCTTATAAAATATACTGAGCCCTTCTTCAGGTAATTTAATGAGGTGGTTGATTTTCAGTACCACTTATTAACTTTAACTGCCTTTCTACCCCTGAAATTTGTTACAGGCAAATAACGAAGTATGAGATTAATGGGTCCATTTTGCCTTTTTTGTCAAGAAAAAGAAAAAATACAGTTGATAATAATTGGTCGATTGAAAAGTATCTAGAGATAAAGGAAACCAAATTACAGTGAAGTGTATGATGTAAACATATTTTATTATGAATGAATGATCGAAAATAATTATTTCTTCTACGTCCGATCGCTGTAACGAAGAAATTAAATTTACGAATACACCTTATGGCAGTTTAAATTAATGGAAGACAAGAGATACGGCGATGAAACTGATATACCTTATGAAACAGAAAGTTTCTTCAGCAGGTCAAGTTCTTTTTGTAGAGTGGTGGCGTTATATATCATTAAATATGAATAAAATGAAAAAATTGGAAAACAAATATAATAAGAAAAGTTGAATAGAATTACGGGTCAGGATTTGAAGTACTATGGATGAAGAGACAATTGGTTTAAGCGATTTTTTGACACCAGCCGTTTAGCTGCATCGGACGATACCCTGGCTTAGATGATAATTCCAGAGACCGTGCTCTCTGATCTGTCAGTTCCGTGTTTCCTCCAGACGTCTCCCGGAGTAGTTCCTTGAACAACGGTACACAGCACCCCAGAAATCATTTTCCTCCATCCTATCGCCTGTGACTTCTTTAGGGTCGGATATGAAAAGAAAATATTTTAAATATTTTACTCCACGCAATGCTTTACTTTTCCAGGAAGCAAAGATTATTCACAATAAGCATCATTCCACTTAAACCATTGATGTAAAAAGAAAAACAAGTTGAAATATTCAAAGGAAAAACCAAAGTGATGGCATTTTGGGGATAACAACTAATACGATCAAAAATTATTTAGGATAAAGTAATTTTAGAGCAAGTTTTCAGTTTCAACTGATTAGGTTGTCAAATCGATGAAGATATCAATACTTTGAAAACATAATTGGCAAGATTTCAAATAAAATATGGTACATAATACCCTAAAAAACACATTCTCTCAAGTTTAGTTTTGTGACTGAATTTTTACTGTAGAACATTGCCGCTGTTCCTACAGTAATTCTGACCGCGAGAACCTAGGGTTTGAGTCCAGACGGTGGCGGATTTTCGACACAAGCTACATACGAGTAGCTGGGTCGTATTCAGTTACTTCTGGAGGGCAATTTTAGCGGCCGACTGCTCTGATCGGTATGTTTCCGTGGTTTCTCCGATCAATATCAGGCGAATGTCCTAACAAATGGGACACGGATTGCGCGCGATCTTTCCATCCTCTCCCTTGCCCTATCCTCTCCCCTTATTCATACACATACCGGCAGTTACAAGCACAACACTTCCGCACGTGTCGGGAGCTTAGTGCCCGTCCAGGCTGAGCCGGTGCTCTTCTGGGGGAGATTACTGGAGGGTACCTAACCTATGAAGTGAAGAAAAAGAAGAGAAGAAAAAGAAGACGGAGAAGGACAATCTCATCCTCAGGCGGCCCAAGAATTACTCACCCCATATCATCCATCACGTATGATCTAGAAAGACTACGGTAGTGGTGCGGGTATGTCCAGGTCTAAGTTCGGACTGGGTTGCAATACCATAAGAGGAAGGATGGGGAGAAGAATAATCATTAAATAGAAAGAAAAGAAATAAAGGGAAGTACGTGAGAGGTACAAACTATTGGATGGAGAGACAAAGTGAATGACTTGGCTAACAAACCAAACGGTTCCGTCCGTCCTCATTGTTCTTGAAGCTAATGAAATTATTTCATCTAGAGACAGCCGCATGCGTTTGTGACCGTCCCTCCCCGACGCCAGCGCTCATCCCAGGCTCCCTCGAGAGGGAGCTATTACTTCTAGATGAGGCTATTAGACGGAGCTTGCTTCGGGTTGCGAGACCCTCGCATCTGTCACGGTGAAGTCGCGTCGGACGCTTAACGAAACGCATTGGGCAATTGAGAGATAGAGCACGTGCTTCCAGGATGTCAACATTCACAGTATAAAACATTTTCCAGTGTTTGGAGAACTTCTCTCTCTCTCTCTCTCTCTCTCTGTCTGTCTCTCCCTCTCTCTCCCTCTCCACCTTCTCCTCGCTCTCACTCTCTCCCTCGACTTCCTCTTCTTCCCTCTCCTCTCTCTCCTCCTGTCTTCCTCTCTCCCTCTGTCCTGTCCTCCATCCCCCCATCTACACATCAATGGCGGAGCAGTGGCAGAGGATCGGCATAGACTTAAGATCCATAACTCGCAGTGTCGGAATCTTTTGAGACAATGCGAGAATATACGATTGGGAAATTAGTTCATCACCCGGCTTTATACACATATACAATAGAGGCCAAAATGGGAGGAAGGGATGGCGACAGAGCGCCGTCCAGTACCCGTTATATAATGCATAGCTTCTACATCCGTATGAAGGGAGACAATTGATCGGAGGAAACTATGCTATCGATTAATCCTACAAGGCTCAGTCCTATAAGACACAGTCCCACAAGGCTCTTCTCAGCAAGGCTGAGGCATCGTCCGATGGCCCTATCGTCCGAGATGACGTACGTTGAAAATCACCACATGGTCAGGACTCAAATATGAGATCTCCCGGGATGTATACAGTCACTGTATTTTATCTAATATTCGTACTACGCTTCTTCAATAGATTCAAGAAAGCCAATTCAATCCCGCCAACATGAATGGATTCCAGGGACATGAAAACTCGTGACCTTTTCTTCCAAATACAATCAGTGGAATACAAATCCTACATTCATGACTGTGACAAAACGACAGAGCTGACTGGCAATGAAAAAATGGCTGCATGCACTTTAAATTCATTTGTTGGATGTTGGGTGGGCCATACAACATGAGTCTGGTGACTTAAAAATATTAACTTCAATTCAAATTTTGAAGCAAGTTATTCCCTTTTACGTTCTTGGTGTGTCTGAGGTGAATAATTCACTTGTTTTAGTTTTAGTTTTTTAATTCACTTGTTTTAGTTACACAATGTGACAGTTTTACAGCTTGCGCCTTTTCTCGTCGGAAATTATTCAGGTTCTCGTTGATATAGGCACTAAATAGTTTATATTAGAAGCAGGAAAAATCTTCAAACTTAAAAAGGGATTTAAATTATGAGAACTACCTCTTACCAGGAGCCTGTCTCAGTAGCTTATAAATGCACTAAGAAAATGCTAGGCACAAGTTTCTAAATAATAATAATAATAATAATAATAATAATAATAATAATAAAATAATAATAATAATAATAATTCACTAAACTCATAAAATCAGTACATGCAAAACACTATTCTGAGAAAACGGTAAAGATGTTTCAATGGCCCCACATAAAGGATTTTACAAAATATTTTTGACTTTTGTCCTTAGAAATATCTGGAAAAGATTATGAAACATGTTTATTATGAATCCAGCATCAGTAGTCATGCTATAATGCGAACATTTCTATATTAGGGATGATTCTAAAGGTAACCCATTCCAAGCACCGTGGAACCAAATATTTCCTTAGCGTAAAATAATCCAGTTATTCTTTCTTTCTTCGTATCTTTCTTTGCAAAGACATTTCTGAATGCCTACTCCATAATACGGTACATGACTGGTAGCCGAATAGTATTATAATTTAGGAAATGCAATTAAGCGAACAATTAGTTGGCTAAATATAATGATACAGATAATTATTAATTTACTGCGAAATTAAGCACATATTGTGGTACAATTATAATTTCGAAATCATTGCTGAAACGCTATTCAGCTCTATAATGAAGAGCAACGCAAACATGATCAAGTAATACTATTCGTCGAGGATAATATTCACAGGGAAAATAAAGTAGAGAGATGAAATTGCTAGGAATTTCAGCATTATTTATAACAATAACATTTTCCATTATTATTATTATTATTATTATTATTATTATTATTATTATTATTATTATTATTATTATCCCCTCTACATATATAATACGCTGATTGTGACTATGGAAATTTATAAGAAGCCATGGACTCAAACCCAGGAAGTGTGCTACATCTGGATGGAAGTGTGCTACATCCCCTCCAGCACCCAACAGAATTCAGTTTCTTAAAGAGTATTCTACAAAATGAGACGTTTTTTAACTTTTTATTACATTGTTCGAAATGCAGTTCTTTTGGGTGTTCACACTCCAAATCATAGGTGGTCATCGAAGTAAAGAAACCCACTATTAAATTACATTAAAATAAAAAGAGAAATAATCTTAATATAATATAAATAAAAATATTTTCCGTACAATTTAGTCTCAACGCTTAGCAATATAATGATTCTAAATGTAAAAAAACTTCACAGTCTGGTCACTGTATGTTGGGTCGTACTCTGATGTAATTTCAGTTTTGAAACAATTTTTTACCAAGTTGTTTTTCTCGCTACGGAGTAGAGAGAAATATACATAATGCTGTCCGTAAAAACGGAAGATTTTCGGCAGAAAAACTTATTACAGGGCCATAGTAACAAAAAAGTGATTAAATCCAATTGCTAAATTTAGAAAAAAAACAACCTCTAACTTGTGGTTTAGCCAGAATCTATGTTTTGTGGGTCCTAGATATCGAAAAATCGAATGACGGCAAAATGCCTGTCTGCCCGTTCGTCCGTCCATCTTCTGTGTGTCCGTCTGTAAACAATGCAAGCGGCTAAACCGTTCAGCCGATTTTCGCCAAAATTGACATTCCCCAATCGATCTGGCGCATGTAGCGGCTTCTTGCATTTAAAACCGATATTTTAATTTTGGAGGGTACTTCACAGGGAGCTCCTTGGCTACTTTCAAAATTTTTAAAAGAATGACTCCATCGTTTATGATTACATTTTGTTGTTGGATAGTGTGAACGACGTTTAAGAGAATGGAGCAGGTCTCATTTTTGTTAAATCTCTGATTTTTCGAAAATTGCAAAAAATTCAAAAATGTTTCGTCATCTTCCTACAACTACAATTATGAAGATAGAGATATTTTCCCTTTATGAAATCTGTACCTCAAAGATATATTTTGAAATAAGGTCATGTAAAATTTTTGGGAAATTTGAGTATCTTTTGCGTAATTTTGCGTGAAAATACGGGCGAGAAAGTACGTGCTGTTTTAGCACTAGTTTATTTATTATATACTAGTGGAATCCGGCACACGTTGTTCTGCCCTTCTCCCCTTCCCCTTCCTCTCTTCTCTCTCCTCCTTCTCCTCTCCCTCTCCTATCTCTCCTCTTCCTCCCCCTCTTTTCCCTTCCCGTCTTGTCCTGCTTGCTTCTCGTGTGCGTGTCTGTCTCTCTGTTTCATTCATGTTTAGTTGCAGATTCTGCACGTCTCTAAGCAGGTGGGATAATCTCTGAGCAGTGGGATAAATATCGAGAAGCACCAGACCAGCAAAAATATAATAGAACGAAGAAGAAAATTTTAGTTTTATATGCCTGGAACACTTCGTTAGGGAATTATTCAACGATATAGATTTTTTTTTAAATGCTACCGAGTGTTGTGGGTTGCATTTGTTGCATGTTGTATTTGCATGCATATTTAGTTTGGTCCTACAGTACCATCTAGTGAAGTTACTACAAAAGTAAGAGCACATAACCCTTTTGGATAAAAAAAACTCGGACACGCGGTGTTCTGGTTTTCGGTCACCTGGAGATCGGTCACATGGCGTCGGAGTTAATCGCTCTTAACCGTTATGTCGAAAAAATAGAATCATTGGCTTAGTAAAAAAATGTTTTCGATGCAAGAACAACAACAGCACCAATAAAACGTTTTTAAAATGGGTTTAGGGGTGACACAAACCCCATACACAACCCCATTTTCCACCTTCTTTCGTGTTTTTTTTTTTTTTTTTAGAAAATAACAAATATGTATGATTTAATGTAACTTTTATCAATGGATTTTGTGGCTGAGGTGGTGCCCACGTCACCCTGCAACGTTTTTATGATCATCAAACATTACGTTTTTTGACAGTGTGCCACATTCGCCCGAATATGGCGAATTCGACGTCCACTCACCTGCCCTCGACCTGGTCCATGTGGAAGGAGGCGCGCAGCAGCACGTGGCGCAGGTCTGCCAACACGGCGAGCAGGTCGGCGCGGGAGGCGCGCGGCCCGCGGTGGTCGGGGCGGCGCGACGGGCGCGCCGGGATGTCCGTCACGTGCGGCGCCAGGTGGAACCAGCCCGCGCCCGCCGCCCCCGCGCTCGCACTCGCGGCGCCGTCAGCGGCACCGTGATGTTGGCGTCGGCGCGCCGGTACGCTACGTGGCCGTACGCCAGACGCACGCCGTTGGCGCCCTGCACACAGTGGGAGACAAGGGCTTCATTGGCTGATTACGCGCGTCAACGGTGTTCTTACCAATCTCGATTTCCTCCATTTCCTATTCACTATTTCCATTACTATTATTATAACTATTGCTATTATTACTATTTTTATTATTACTATTATCATTATCATTATCATTATCATTATCATTATCGTTATCATTATCATTATCATTATCATTATTATCATTATTATTATTATTATTATTTGATTGCGAATAGGCCAACTGGGACCATGCAAACGTACACCTGCACTTACACAGGCTCAGTTACGTTTTCCCTTGGCAAGTGTAGGTAACTCCTTTTGTAACTCCTTGTTCAGTCTTATGCTGAATCCAATTTTTATCCCCCTGGGTTGCTAGTCCTGAAGGGATTGGATATGAAATGATGATGATAATGAAGGATGAATGGACGACACAAACATACAGTCATATACAAACACAAACATGCCCGAGGCAAGACTCGAAACCGCGATCCTTTCGTCCGAGATCGCTACGGCACTACTTCCTTACCGATTTCCGGATCGGCATTATTACTATATATTATTATTATTATTATTATTATTATTATTATTATTATTATTATTATTATTATTATTATTATTATTATTATATTTATATTCGTAATTGTAATGTTTGTAATATGTAGTGTTCTGTCACCACGATGCAGAAACCTACCTGCAGAAATAATATCTATCTATCTACTTTTACAATTTTTTAGAAAGCATGTCCAGAAGGTGAGTGAAACAATGATATACGATGATGGATACATAATTATTAAATAAACATAAAAACAATGTATAGTATATTCAAAAAAGAGAAAACCCGCAATGAATCAGAACAATATGAAAATGGAGGATGCAAATCGATTAAGGATGAAGCGGTCCAGGATATACATAAAATACTTCTGAATTACACAATTCCCTTTATAGAATCGATTCCTTGTCCTCTCTACTGGATGATTATGATAAATACTCGGGTAAAACTGATACTTCAGATTGTTTATCATTCACTACAGAGGTTAAACAAGCTTGTACTTCATCTGACATCTCATTTTACCAACGTTCCAATTATATTAGAAAATTGGTGATACCAGCTTTTACTAACACTGAAAGATACTTTTACCAATGATAAATTCAAAGTTTACCATCGATGAAATGAGCTATTCAAAAGTTAATACAATGAAACCTAAACAAGGATTCCTAACGTTAAAGGAATATACCCCAGAGAAATAAAGTACATCCGAGTGTACAGAGATGTTTAAAGTAAAGTAAATATTTGTTTACAGGAATTTGTGCTTGACAAAGGGAGATACACATTATAAAGGAGTGACCAAACTAAAAAAATGCAGTATTTATGATTTGAATGTCATTAGTTTACAGTTGGTGGAGAATGGTATCAGAATTGAACAATATTTTGGAAAAGTTGGGAGAATATCCAACATTTTTCGAAAGAAATATATTCAGAAATAAATTTGAAATTTAAAATAATTTATAGGAGCAACATTCATTATCTTTATTAATGATGCGTTACTCGTACGCAAGTTTTATTAAAAAACAATGTTAACTTTAAAACAGTATTTAAGCTTTAAAACAATATTTAAATAATATTGTCCAATAATAAAATTAAGCATGGTGTTGTGTCTTAGTTGTGACTGAATGAATCAATTTCTTTAATGATTTAAATGTTAGTAAGAAAATATTCAATATAAGAAATAATTGAGACAGAAATTCCGACCAAAACTGGAATAAATTAGATTCCATGGGGAGAAATTAAATGAAAAAATGAGAGCGACACTCTTTATTAAGTTACATTGTAGAATAAGAACGGAAAAGAGAGAAAAAATTTCTGAAAAAAAACAGAGTGCTTGCCGCTGTTAGCGGGATGTAGGTCTAATTTCCAAGAAAGGATTCATTTCTTCTCGAAATTTCGTGATAGAAAAAGATTGTTGAACAAATGCAATGGGTATGTAAAAATAAAAAAATACTCTTTATCAAGACACAACATATTTGAAAATATGTGAATTCAGAAAGAGGTACGTCAGATAATATATTCTCCATTTTTTCTATATTTTGAGACACTGTGGTTTCCTTGTCTTGAAAGTTAAAAAAAAATTTGACTTATTTCTTTCTCGAGTTTCTATCCATCCCCAATTTCCGCTTGGAACTATTTGCGTACTAGTTAGTTTTCTATTTTCTTTATGATTCACCCTCTACCCAGTTGCTACCTATTGGCGCAAAAGCGACATTCGTTTCTTAATTTTTCGGTGCCCTATTAGTAGAACAGAAACATGTCTTTAAGAGTACTACTGAAGAAGAAAACATAGTCTCAAGTGCACAGTTTCATTGAAAAATTGCAATTTCATTGAAATTTGTAAAAATGCGCAATTTTGAGTTGATTTTCACAGAAAACTTTTGAGTTTTCGAGGAACTTTATTGAAAATCATTTGAAACACCACTACTCACAAATACAATAATGTATAAAAACGCCCGTTGAGCAAATATTAACGACGTGACAGATGTATAAAAAAATTATATTTGGATAATTTTCGAACAATCAAAAGAGTCATGCATTATATCATGCTATTCAGAGCATTTAGCACTTTTCGTACATTTTTTTAAAAAATCGAACCATTTTTGAGAAAATCGCGTTTTTTATATTTTTTAAGATTACCTTTTTTGCTGAAAATTATGCAAAAACTATTAATATTTTCAAAAAATTTTACATGAGATTACTAGTTGTAGAAAATATCACAATATTCAATAACGTCTTCGTAGAAAGACGGTGAAAAAATTCAAACTTTTGCAATTTACAAAAATTCAGAGTGAACAGTGAAATCCGGACCTCACCCATCTTTACATATGTAATTAAGTCCATTCTTCCTAGACATTTTAATAAGTTGGAGCCATTTTTCAGAAAATTTTGAAAATATCCCAGGGGCTTGAAGTAGTTACTTTCAAAATTTCAAGAATTTGTTTCAAAATCGCAGGGCTTTGAGCCAGATCCAAAGGGGCATATTCATTTTGGCAAAATCCCTACGAACAGTTTAGGCGCTACAGATGGACGGGAGTTTTGAAAAGTATAACATTGTTTCGTTTTCAGCGGTCCTCGAAAAGTATATTTCCGTTGAAATCTGAAAATAGATTTTTCGCTGCATTACTTAACTTTCTCTATACTCCGTATATTATGGAAATAATATATACAGTAAAATTCTATGTGACAGGGGAAGAAATCCACGTACAAATTCTCGGAAGTTCTTTATTACAACCAAACAAGCAAAGAAAACATTGCAACTGGGTAATTCAAACACATTGAATGTCAGACATGTTTAAATAATTCTTGTAGATTCAAGTTATTCGATAAAGATTGGCGCGATGGCCTTCTCTATAAAGTCAAACGCTCTCGAACGTATCCACACCTTGATCTTTAGATCTTACTTCTTCCACCGAGCTTTCCAAATTAAATATCAAAATGAATTATAAAATTTCTTTCCAATTCAATCCGGAGTATCCCAAGCTAGTGTTCTTGGCCCAGTCTTAAACCACCTCTACACGTCAGATATACCGGAAAGTGAAAAACTACATTAGCTACATTTTCACACTTTACTGCCATATTAGCAGATGATAATAATCGAATTGAAGCGTCAAGAAAAGTACGAGAGCATCTTGTATTGATTGAAGAATGGGTGGACAAATAGAAAATAAATCAGCTCGTATAACTTTCACTTTGAGAGAACAAAATGCCCCATCGTAAGTTTTAATAATAAACCACCTTTGCAGACTGAAAGTGCGAAATATTTAGGAATAAATTTGGACAAATGGCTTACCTGGATATCCCCATACTCGCCAAGAAGAAGCAACTTCAATTACAAGTGAAAAGATTATGTTGGCTACTAGAACACCTTTTGAAGCTATCCCTAGAAAACCAATTATTGACCTATAAAACAATAATAATCCCTACATGGACCTCTGGCATTCACATTTGGAGGACAGCAAGTAGGTCAAATCTCTTCATTTTAAAGAGATTTCAATAAAAAAAAAACGCTTAGAATGATTGCTGATTGCTGAAAGGACGTTCGCGAAAACGTTTACGCGAATCCTCACAGATATTACATATTTACCTGGGGTAATCAATTTTTCAATAAATTGTAGAATACGGTATCAATTTACATCACTGTTATAGAATGATTAGTAATTTAATAATTTTAGAATTCAGCAAAATGTCAATGCGCATTAATGTCAATTTATACGATAAATATTGTAAATGTTTTATCACTATTATACTTTGATTTGATTCTAGGGATCATTAAAAGCTTTAATTTCCGGAAAAAAAAACATTACAAAAAGCTAATTAGTTGCCTAGAATGGAACTGCAGTTGGTCGACCAGTTGTTGTCGTTAGCCTTTCTGATTGGGTGTTACCTAGGGCATGCATTGGATCACGAGTTTTTATATGTGTGTGTGTGTGTGTGTGTGTGTGTGTGTGTGTGTGTGTGTGTGTGTGTGGTGTGTGTGTGTGTGTGCTCCCACAACTGCAGATAATATTAAAGACGGAGCCAAAACTTTTACCTGTTTGCCAAATGTCACTTCACACAAGGTTGATAAAGAAGATGCAATTATTAAAAAAACTCTAAAGAGAAGGTATTTGAAATATAAATGTATGCACAACAATAAAACTGTTATTGTCATTGACAACAACGATAGGCAGTAGCATATTATAACAAGAATATACTGCGCCAAATTATCCAGTTACACACTTCTTTGGTCTATCAATCATCAACTAGGTTGTTTCCGGAAGCCCATTTTATTCAGAAAAATTACAAATAAAACCCTGTATAGTCTGAAGGTGTAAAGTTTGTGATATTAAATATTGAATCGATATCTGGTGAAACAGATTTACTGGCAAAAGGCAACGAAAACGTCCTGTTTATTATTCGCCATTGATCGTCACTGTATTGAATTTAAAGCACGTATCACTTTGCTGAAGTACTACCGCACTCATTCTATATCTATTTTCAATGCTAATTAGTTGGTTTGGTCTCATACGTATTCATTCTCATTACTTGTGGCGTTATTTGGCGTACGTAGTTACTCGTGATACGCAATTTAAGAACATGAACTATCTGAAAAGAAATGCCGAGTAGAGTGGGTGTGACGTGAGTCGCTTAAGAGAGCAGCAACCGAGAGAAGTAGACGGAGGACAGAAGAGCGGCAGGGTAATAAAAAGAATCGTCTTAGAATCCCGCAGCCATGTTGTCTGTCCAATTTATTTTATTTCATTCCACTGCCTCTGCAAGGACACAGTCCACGAATTTCAGTTGCCAACTAGATCTTCTGAAGACAAGCCACTGAGAAGTGCGAGACGTACCATATCTGACTGTATCTGTTCCCAGACACAAAGGCTGTCTTGGCCCTTGCGATGGAACCCAATGAAAAAGCGATGGTCGAGAACACGTCACAGTCGCGGAGCTTTCGGTTACGAGCTATTCAACTGTCCGTGTACGATAGTGATCTGCGTTATGCGACATTTGAACGTTTTATGGAACGTTTTTATATGAGCGTCAAAAGCGAGTGATTTGAAGATCGAACTTTTTTTGAAATGATCTGATATAAAAAAATACTATATTTTTGAAATATATTATCTGAATCAGATACCTGAACATTTTTTCATTAAAAAAATATTTTTTAAAAATAATTAAAAGGAAGGAAGTGATTATCTACATTAGCGGGAATTACTGTGAAAAGAATTTTAGAAAATCCAAAAATACAAACACTGTTATTGTTAGAAAAGGAATACTTTATATCCGAGAAATGATAGAACGTAATGGTGAAGACCGTCAGTAAGAGTAAAATTTTTTTGAACATAGGAAGTGAGAAGATAGATAACGGTATTTTTTATTCGAAGTACGGACGAATATATAACAATTATGTACGTTTAGAAAAAATCACCATTACATTATTTATGTTCCACTTGCTTTTACCAGTTAAATAAAATATATTACTTTGTAAGCTAATTAAAAAATATTGCATCCTATGATTTGTTGACTCTTGAATAAGTTGGATCACTGAATACAAACAACTAAAAGTGTTTGTAAAAAGTTTGTAAAAAGATTTTACTTACGTCTTCGGAGATTTGAAATTCTTGTGTAATTACGAACTAGCATTTTCTGATGGACTTTTTCTGATGTCATAAACTGACTTTAATAAAACTATTTTACTCGTTTGCTGAGGAGATTATAATATTTGGAAAGAGCTCCTATGGCATATGAATATTATGCTGAAATATGAATACCAACTCTATTCAAATATAATTAAATGAATCACAAAAGAATATTATAAGAATATAAAATATCTGTGTTTCGTTGATAATGCTATTAACATTGGAAAACGAGAACTTAAAGGTCTTGATAAATATCGACAATAACTCCATTATTGATAAACGTAAGGGGCACAATTTGCAATATTGCTACTCAAAATTTGTTCATAATTTACTCGTTATTTTTTCAATAATACATGAAGACATCTACATTATTTCCCCCATAAAGTTCCACTTCTTTGCCTCTTCCTTTCTCACTTTGTTACAAATGAATAATGCATTCACCAAAACTCTATATTCATTGATTTATCAATATTGCAAACTGTTTTATTAGCTCAAGATATAAGTGAAGTAATAAACTCATCCGTTTATTACTTCACTTACGCAACAGCTCTTTCTCACTGCCCGAGTACATTTATCTTCAAGTTGCACTATGCAGTCGAGTGTAATTGCTAACTGATCAATTAGACGGAGATCCAACTACATACGGAACTCATTTATCAGCGAGGCAGGCTAGCTTCAGCGAATGAAGACACTCATTCTCCCATTACTTCAAAGACTCACAGGTACGCACGGCACATATGACGTAAAAACTAGCATCACTTAAGTTACATTACGAGATCTCATTGGCAAAGTCTGTATTTTGAATCCTATTCAAACCGCCATACACTCACATTCAAATCTTTCGTTAATACAATTAAGCCTTCTTATACCTAAAGGTCTGCTAGATCGAGGCGCCTAAAATAAAAAAAACGAAGTACATTGAAAAATGGTGGAATGGTGATCATCCAACTACTTTCATCCTCATATACCTATCTCAATTGCACTCTCTGGTGCACAAGCACACTCATACTTCCCATCGGAATCTGCATATCAGCAATCATACACAATCATTTCCTGATGCATACTCATACATTCTCACACTCACATTTACATTCTCACACTCGCACATTTACATTCTCACACTCGCACATTTACATTCTCACACTTACACATTTACATTCTCACACTTACACATTTACATTCTCACACTCCACATTTACATTCTCACACTCGCACACATTTACATTCTCACACTCACACATTTACATTCTCACACTCGCACATTTACATTCTCACACTCGCACATTTACATTCTCACACTCGCACATTTACATTCTCACACTCGCACATTTACATTCTCACACTCGCACATTTACATTCTCACACTCACACATTTACATTCCCACACTCACACATTTACATTCCCACACTCACACATTTACATTCCCACACTCACACATTTACATTCCCACACTCACACATTTACATTCACACACTCACACATTTACATTCTCACACTCCACATTTACATTCTCACACTCCACATTTACATTCTCACACTCCACATTTACATTCTCACACTACATTTTTCACATTTACATTCTCACACTCACACATTTACATTCTCACATTCACACATTTCTCACACTCACACTCATATTCACACTCACACTTGCAGTACATGAGAAACCCGCATTCACGCACACGGATAGGCAGCTATCCTCATACCCCGTGAGCATACTGGAGGCTGTCGCCTCGCGTCGCATGCGCGCAGAGCCTGGGGAACTCACCACGAGCACGACGTTGGGGCCGACGGTGGGCTTGCCGCTGGTGTCGCCGCGCATGGCGGCCCACGCCACGGAGAAGGAGATGTTGCGGCCGTAGGCGTGCAGGCGCGCGCCGCCCCACGCGGCCGGCGCCAGCCAGAAGAGCGCCTCGGCGCCCGGCAGCTCGCCCGCGCCCACCGTCAGCCGCCCGCCCGTGCCGTTGGACGGCGTCGTGGTGCGCGAGGCCGTCAGCTCCGTCAGCAGCCAGCCCTCCAGCGACGTCTCCTGCAACGCATCGGACTCTTAGCTTGATTCGTGCATTCGCTTTGGTTTGGATTGGTTTTCTCGTGTTTCCGGGTGCGTCAACTGATTTGGTCATTAGTACCGTTAGTGTAGGGCATGTTTTGTTTCTCGGTAGATGGCGGTGGGCTTCCCCAGCTGGATGGCGAGATCCGGCGCCGACCTACCGTCGGCTAGTGGGGTTTCCCCCTAACCAGGACTCTCCCACCAGTGGGGCACTGCCCCAGTCGGGACAAGCTCTAAGCTCCCGACCGGTCTTCCGGAATATGTGGTAGTGTAGTGCATGTTAGTGTAAGAGTGTGTGTAAGGGAAGTCGATAGGACAGGGTAGAGGTGGACAGATCGCGCGCGGTCCGTGGCCCGTTTCGTAGGGTACTGCTCCGGCATTCGCCTGGTGTTGATCGGAGAAACCGCGGAAAACTACCGATTAGAGCAGCTGGCCGCTAGAATTCTCCTCCAGGCTACGACTGAATTCGACCTAGCTGAAAAGCTAGTGTCGAAAACCCTGCCGCCGTCAGGACTCGAACCTAGGATCGTGCTTCCGGGCACGACAACTGCTATAGTCATTGGCCCCGTTAGTGTAGTGCATGTTAGTGGAAACATAACTGTCACCGCCTTCTCACCTTTTTGGACAAACTAAGCTACTGAGACAACCAATTCTTAGAACAGGTGAATTGACAAGATGGTGACAATTATATATAACAACGGGCAATATATCGGACCTAAAAATTAATTCAAAGAATTGGTAGCTTAGTGGTTAGAGTAACTAGTCGTAAATCAGGAGACCCGTGTTCGAATCCCGATCGGGGAGACAATTCTTTGAACAAATTTAATTAGTAAGTGGAAATGTGTATGAGGGAGGGGTACGGCAAGGAAGATGAAGAAATGATTACGCGCAGTCCATGGCCCGTTCGATAGGGTACAACCCCAGCATTCGCCTGATGTTGATCGGAGAAACCACGGACAACTATCAATCATTCCAGCACGCCATTAGACTTCTCCTCCAGGGAATGGCTCAATTCAACCCAACTATAGAGCTGATGTTGAAAATTACGCCACAGTCGGGACTCCGCTACAGGACTCGAACGCAGAACATCCCGATCAGAGTTGCTGCACATACAGCGACTTGCTGGCTTTTAGTTAACTCAGCCGGTCGATTAACCTCTTGCGCGGTTGATGTATTTAGTTTACAAACAGGAATGAGAATATTAGGGTTCTTATTCTACGCACTATGCAACCAACGAGAATTTGGAAAATCTCAGACTGTCGATACTGGATTGGAGCTTAGATAGAGCTAGTTCGTGAGGTCTCGAAAAGTCGGAAACTGAAGGCAGAATTCTGCGAGGCAGAATGCTGGAGGGAACAAGGCATCGTAGGATCTCGTGGTGGGATCGTGAAAGCAACGATGGAGCTCGTCAGCATTGGCTTCACGGAAGCCAATAGGTTCTTGGGAGCGACGTAAGAGCGCCATGGGAATATCAATGTGGTAATGCGAGAGTGATGTGGGGGAAGACGTATGTTAGGTCGGAGAGAATGACGTTCGAGGGAATTATGAATGTGCCATAAGATATTTAGGGAGTTGCTTGAGAGGGTTTGAGGGTCATGTCAAAATAATAAGAGGAGCGTGGAGACTATGGGAGAAGATGTGGTGCGTTGGGTAAAGTCTGAAGATGGGACGTAGGAGGGGTCGAGGTATTAACGTGGCGGCTTGTGAGTGGCAATGACACGGCGTGGAGAAGGGTTGCGGGTGTGAATGTGGGCGGGGCTGCTGTGGGGGCTGGGGAGTGTGGGGGGGGGGGGGGACGGAGGGGTATGGGTGCATGGAGCGGAGAGGGGCGGCATGAGCGTTGTGGACTGAAATCGTGTAAGTTACATGACTGAGAAAAATGAAATGGAGATGAGTGTCATGAGGACTAAAGATGGACTTACGGTTTGCCAAGAAAGTAGCAAGTCGTGAGTGTGGGGGCAGTGCGAGAGGAATTTCTGTAGGTGTCGAGGCATCGTCTGAATTCGTCATAACGACGACGTGATGCTGTAGGTATCCGAGTTGTGTGGGCGTGGTGTTGGGAGGGTGTCAAAGTGGTACCGGGGGCAAATCCAGAGGGTTGGCAGGGAAGTACCCGCGTGGCGGAGGAGGTGGCACCGGAACAGCGTCGCGGCGACGTAGGGGCGGGGCCAGGGCAGTGCGGGGGCGTCGCGGGGGCGGGGCGAGGGGCGGTGCCCCGCCGAGAGCGCTCGTCCATCACGGGGCGCCGCCCGCCCTTATCCGGCGCGCGGGGGCCGCCCCGCCACCGCTGGCGCCGCGGGGCCATTAAGCCCTATCGCCCCCGACGCGACCCTCCCCACGCGGCGCGGCGCGGCGCGTCGCGTCGCCACTTAAGTAAAAGGCCTTGGACCTCTCTCGATAGTGACGCACCTCCCAAAACGTGCGGCAGGCGTCCACTTCTCCAAAGAACCGGAATTTACATTATTAGTACGTTTCACGGGAAACATATTTTTTCATGTTATTAATTTATTCTGTAAATGGGCTGTTCTCTACTGGAGTTTGGGATTGTATGCTCAAATGGAATTAAAGGAAAAGTACGTTTGTGTTTTGTGTTTTGTGTTCATGTGCATGTGCAAGTGGTGCAGGTAATATAAGGAGACTGCCACATTAGAAGCGTAAATACGTGCGTGACATAGGTATGAAAAGTACAGAAATATTTTGCGATAATTATCAGTTATCTCACTGTTTTGACTAATCGTTTATTTCAATTGAATGTCGTCTGTTTTAATGCGTACTTCAGGGAAAGAATTTAACATTAGATTGGTAACCTAAGAGGAAAGGATGAAGGATACGCTCATGAGAAAGTTACAAACTCAGCATTTGCCACACAATCAATAGAAATCTTCTGAGATATTCATTTGCAGAAGTGGTGATCCAACTTGATCTCTTCAGCACCTTTTCAAATATTATCCACTCACCGAACTTGTTCTGTGACTTCGATTTTCAAAGACGAAGAGAATTGATGTGCGCTAATACCATCCTTTCTCTGCGGCAAAGGACATGACGTCACAGCTACTTAAGATTCCATCCAACGAGCCTTTTACTTTAAATGACCGTCGATAGGGGAAATCAATTACTAAGATACCTCGACACTTTTGGAACACATTCCACAACAAGTTCGTCGTCACGCAAGCATCTCTTGAAAAGGTCTGTTATCCCGTGATTTGAAATTGGATCCGTGTCTCACGCTTGCTTCTCAAAACGAGAAACGCTTCCCAAACGACTACGAATACTTCAAACTTGTAACCAACAAAAATAAGCGTCTGGGTAGCAGGCGACTCTGACATTCAATATTCAAGGCCTCGACAGATGTCCGGTTTAACCAAACAGGATAACGTAGTCCCTATTTCACAAATATCCATTTATTTTCTCCGGTACGTTCATTTAAGATTTTTTTGCTCTTAGCCATGAGGGTTCGTGAGACGCATTTCTCGCCGTCTGCTTCTCAGGTTTTCTTCCTCAGCGCGGTGTAAAAGAAGAGAGGGATCTCTCTTTCTCTCTCTGTCTCTCCAGTGGCCGGTAGTAAACTTCCCTTCCCACAGGTCCTCCCCGTGGCCGGAGAGTCGTCATACACAATTTATTTCGTACATGCAGCGCTATCAATTATCATTATAATGAGGGTGGGGTGGGGTGGGGGTGCTTACCTCTCCGAGCGGCACGGCGGCCGAGTCGCAGGAGTCGCTGACGCCTGAGCACACGCAGCGGGCGCAGCCGGCCGGGTCGTCGGCCGACAGCCCGAAGGTCCCCGGGCGGCAGCGGTCTGCGCGCCCTCCACGTTCGCCTGCGCGTGCGCACACAGAAGCAGTGCAGAGCGTTGCGCACGCCACGACGCCCACATACAGCAAATAACGGACGCAGTTCGAGCTTATAACGGGTCCGTTATTTGTGATACAGGCCATGTGTCGTTCAATACTTTTCATAATACCACTGTTATAAGAAAATATCCATGTAAATAAGAAACACATTAGTTATGTTTAGCTTCAACTATTACTTAGATTGCTCTTAAAAATAACAGACTGATGAAATCTTTAACGAATGAATTTGTGATACAGGCCATGTGTCGTTCAATACTTTTCATAATAACACTATTATAAGGAAATATTCATGAAAATAAGAAACACATTAGTTATGTTTAGCTACAACTATTTTTAGATTGCTCTTAAAAATAACAGACTGATGAAATCTTTAACGAATGAATTTGTGATACAGGCCATGTGTCGTTCAATACTTTTCATAATACCACTATTATAAGGAAATATTCATGAAAATAAGAAACACATTAGTTATGTTTAGCTACAACTATTTTTTAGATTGCTCTTAAAAATAACGGACTGATGAAATCTTTAACGAATGAATTTGTGATATAGGTCATGTGTCGATCAATACTTTTCATAATACCACTATTGCAAAAAAAGAATCATGTAAATAAGAAACACATTAGTTATGTTTAGCTACAACTATTGTTTTGATTGCTCTTAAAAATAACGAACTGATGAAATCTTTAACGAATGCCGACCATTGCCCTTCTCTTTGGTTGCTTTAAGTCGATAAAATTAAACAGAAATACGGAAAATAATTTAAAAGCGTTGACGCGTAAAAGCATTACTCAGATAGGAGCCGATGCACAAAAAATAACGGAGTTCAGGTTTGTAATCAATCTGTAATTTGTGATATCACCATGAGTTGTTCAATACTTTTTGTGTCACCTCTATTGGAAGAAAAAACATGTAAATAAGAAACATTGTTTTTTGAACATATGAGCACTCATACGTCAGGTTTCAATACAACTCATATTTTTCGATTGTTCTTAACGACCTGATACAATATGTAACGATCGCCAACCATGGACATCCGTTTTTCGTTCTTTTTTGTGGCTTTATGTCGATAAAATAGAACACAATTACGAAAAATAATGTAAAAGCGTTAAGGTCAGGATAACTCGCAGTGGCAAGTGATCAAGTAATTACCTTCTAAGCTGGTCTTAACACAATCTGAAAACCAAGTATTGTACTACAGATAAAAACTTTAATGTTGAGATAGTTCGCAGAGATTAATGTTCGAATAATTACTTTTCAAATGGGAGCGTATTGAAACGCGAAGCAAAATAAAGCACTGCAGATCAAAACTTTGTGTGGGAGTGTTTGTGGAGGCGAGTTCGAATAATTACTTCTCAGAGGGTTGCATGTATCACTATCTCCGAAGAAATCTACAAAAATATTTCCATAATAAATCATTCTCACTCACGGGAAGACAGAAACGTCGATACTGAAAAGTATTGAATTGGAATGTTGAAATAATAACTTTTGAGATGGATACGCCAGTGATTTCAACATAAAATAAAAGTACTGCAGAGCGGGCAAAATCATCAATTTCGGCAGTTTGGAAATAGTTCGAATAATTACATTCTGTGCGCAACGAGAAACAAATTATTCGACAGAATATCAAAAATATTTCGACTCTGACTTACTTAACACTTGCGTGTAAAGAGTTTGAAAACCTTATTTACAGGGATTACCTTTGGCAAAAATGATACGTAGGAACCACTTAAATTCATCGCTCTCGAAATAACTATAGGTTTAGGTTCTCAGGATTTGATGAGCACATCAGATTAATATTTGGTCAGAAAAATTAAACAGGAGGATTCAATGCTAGAATATTTTGCAGATTGTTGGAATAATTACTTTCTATTTGGATATGTACTAAGGAAAAAAACTACAAACATTTTCTGATCCTAGGCAAACGTGATTCACTCGGGAGTTTTTAGCACTTTTTCTTCCAAGTGGCAACGTTCTTTACAAGTATTAAATAGGAAGGGGTTCTTTACATCAATACTATTGGAATATATGGAACCTATAGATTTTGAATGATATACGAATATGTGTTGAATTATCTTCACAATTTCTGACAGGAATGAAACTAATGTAAGAAACATAACACATTTAAAATAAAATTATTACAATGCAGTTACTAATACCAATAACGTCGTTTCATAATATGTAAGAAGCATCACTTAAGAGTGAGTACGTAGGAGACATCAATAGAATCGCAGGGGCCTGTATAGGCAACCCTACAAACAGCGGCTGGAAGACCATCAACATCCTGTTTACCTCCAAGTTCATTCATCAGGTTGAACGGGAAGTCAGTAAAATAAATGTTTGGCATTGAAGTTATAGTCTATAAAGGCAAGATAGCGACGTAAATACAAGGAAGGGAGAGGAAAGTTGAATGAATTGTAGTTATATCTCGCTGGAAATTTCCTTGCAAATTACGCGTCAACCTACATCACACATCCATTTTCAAGCAAATGCCAACGCTTTCATGCAAGATAATGTACTGCATTAATAAGTTTGGCAAGTGGAACATAAATGACGTCTACGTCTTGAGGTATCGAAAGAAGAATTGAAATTAATTTGTTATTCGTGCTGTCTCATAAAATAAAAAACCTGTTTGAGAACCCACCTAGTGTGTATTATTCTTATACACCTTTTGGATTATGATAACAATTAGTTTTAATTTCGACTGTTTATAAAAGGTAACGATGACTCGACAAATCATTCTTGTTTGTTTATTCATTCTTGCGATTTCTTAAAGCGTAATGAAGAAAGAGGACTGAAAGTTAATTCTATAGAGGCTAATTTTCATCGGATAAACTAGAAAAAATAATTATAACATTCTTTTTCATGTAACAGAAGAAACGCAACCACATTTTGGAGCATAATTATAGTTTTTAAATATTTTTGTAATATAAAAATCTTATTCTCGATTTACACGAACGTGATCAAGTATGCTTTTAGAGTGCCTCGTAATTCCCCCCACTCATGTGTAGAGATCATCCAAGTTTCATTTTATGTACATTTTAATCTTGTGCTTGGTTGAAATAAGTAGCTGAAATTACATCATACTTAAGTCATTGTAAAATACGTATAAGTTTTTACTTCGACAAATTACTAAATTGTCTAACGTAGTAAGTTGTATTGATTTTCACGTAATTAGTCATCCAGAACCATCCTTATAAACTAACTTCCTGTTTTACTGTTAGTACCTTCGAACTCTTTCTAAGACACATGCTACTTGCGATTGATGTCACTGGTTGTCGCGCCAAATCAAGATATCAAATTTAGTGCCTCTGTTATTTGTTACAGATTTTTAGTTACCCTGTGTTATTGGAATCCAACAGCGTAAGGATCGAAGTTTTGGTCCACTGTGTTCCCAAAAATGGTACGTACGTGTGTGCAGCCCGCCCGCACATGCATCATCTAATCCTTTGCTGTGGGACGAAGGAGCTTCCAGGGTGTTGTCCTCCCCAGTCGGTCGAATTTTTATTCTATTTTTTATACTTTCCTCACTTACTTGTTTTTTCAAAACAATTTTGCACTATGACATCTGTTCTTCGTAGTAACTCAGAATTTTTAATTTACTTACTCATAGATAGTGGATTTAATTGTGAGAATTCTGATTCGGTGCTTTTGACGTTCTTATGCGAATAAATAAACGAGGTCATCTTCGTCAACATAGTAAAGTTACTACATATTCGCAAAGTGGATTTAGTAGAACCTGACAGTGCCTCTACAATAGAGCTTTCGTAGCTTTTCCCTTATTCCCAATGTTGTACACCTCTACTACGCGTCGCGGCCAGGGATATTTAATGCATCTGCCTCTGCGGATGGCGAGTTCCGAAGTGTGCGACTGCCCGGGCTGGCGCGCGAACTGACTTCCTGCGCAAACGTGCAAGGACGATTGCCGCCCCTCCCATCACTCAAACTGCGAAACTGAATGGCGCGACGCAAAAACTATCGAATTGTCCCGCCAGATGTCGGTCCAAAAGTACTCTTATAGCAACACGTTCGGCTTTTTATTGCTTAGCGAGACGTTCTATCCAAAAAATCTTTGGTAGCATATCCATAAATCATAAGTAATGCTACTAAAAATAATTATCAATCTTGCTTCAATTACATAAGCTTTACGATACCTCGGGGAGGAAGGAAATTATGATGTAGGTTATATGATTAAAAATGTAACTAATATCACATAAACATATTATGCATGCTGATGAACGTCGGCAACGTGTTGCATTATAGGCATATGGAGTTAGACGTACACTCTGTCGCCACAGTTGGGAACAAATTGCTTATAGCGATATCGAGAGATCGTTTAGCATTCCATAAAAATCTCTCGCTAAACCTGACGGACACGCGGACTCCGATATCACTTTGAGTTGGCGGATACGCAGAGGTTCAAAACTAACATACTCTAAGGTGCTTATTGCTATGCAAAAAAATGCAAGTACAAGCATACCTATAGCAATTCTTAGAAAAAGGCCAATAATACACACAAATAGACATTTTTTTAACATTTTGCTTATATCATTAAATGGAAATTTAATGATAATAGCTTTAATGATAATAGATTTAATGATTTAATAAATTAAAACATTTTAAAACTTATTTACATAGTAACACCAAACAATATAGTTCACAGTTCCCATTCATTGTTTATGTAACTTTTTTTAAATATTAAATTTTGATATCAATTTCAACATGTCGACCCATATACATATTGTTTTGGGACCTTTGTGGGTAGTTTTAAAATTAAAATTATACAAACTTTATTCATTTATATTCATAAAAATATAAGTTCATAACATTTATGTTTCTTAAAGAATACAGACAATAACCCTTTGTGTTCAAAAAACAACTCAGAGCTTTGGCTTCTGCGTCTGGAGTCAGCAACTATTTTGCTATCTGGGAGACGCTACGTCCTAGGCACAGATACCAACGTTTCGACCGCCAATCGGCGTCCTGCCCGCATTTAGCCCTGAGGAAGGTCGCGGCATGGCGTCCGAAACGTTGGCCCCTGTGCCTAGGATACGGCGTCTACCAATCTGCCAAGTTGTTAAAGAACAATGCAATTCTCCTCAACTCAAAGTATTCAGTAGCATCATTTCCTCCTAAACTTGGATGTCAGAAATGAGCTGCGTCACACTCGGTCGAGCTGACATTTTGGAGATTGCGATGTGCCTTTCATCTGAGCTACACTCAGTAATGTAGCCCAGAAGAAGGCCACAACAGCAGCGTAGCTCAGAAGAAAGTCATAACATGATAGTCGAAACGTCAGCTCGACCGACTGTGACGCGGCTCATCCCGGACAGTGAAGTCGCTATCTTAGTGTCAGACTGAAGTAACTACAACTTTCGTTTACAACCACTACGAGAATCAGAAGTCATTTCTGCATCTTATGAGCAAACAAAGATCGCTAGATGTGTTAGTACAGATCTCAGAGCTTCACGGGAGGGGGGGGGGGCTTCTTTCAGCATTGCGCCGAGCCCAAAATTGAAGGACTCAGTAGAATAAGAGGCTATTACACAGTGACAAAGATCTGAGACGATGAGGGTTGCACCTAAATTTCCCTTATATAACTCAATACATTTTTAAACTTTTAAACTCAGTACAATTGCATATAAGTTCATATTGGATTAAAATAACATATCATGCTAAAAATAATAATATTTGAAGTTCTGTTTAATGCGAATAACCATGTGGGATAGCCCCTTTTTGCCCCGCTCCTACCTTGCATCGGCATCGTCCGTCGGGGTCGCAGGCGTCGCTGGCGGCGTCGGCGCCGCGCTCGTCGCAGGGGCAGCGCGCGCACTGCGGCCAGCCGCGGTGGCCCGCGGCGCAGCGCTCGCAGCGCGCCGGCGAAGCCCGCGCGGCACTCGCACGCGCCCGGCGCGCGGAAGAAGCCGTCCGCGCAGCGCTCGCAGTTGACGCCCGCCGTGTGCGCCTGCCCACACACACACACAATCCCATCGGTCATGCTTTTATTAGTTTGGTTTGGTTCGGTTTGGGTTTTTCGTGTTTACGGTCCCGTCAACTGCTTTGGTCATGAGTCCCGTTAGTGTGGTGCATGTTTGCTTCTCGGAAGATGGCGGTGGGCTTCCCCAGCTGGATGGCGAGATCTGGCACCGACCTACCGTCGGCTAGTGGGGTTTCTCCCAACCAGGACTCTCCTACCAGCAGGGCACTGCCCCAGCCGGGACAAGCTCTAAGCTTCCAACCGGTCTTCCGGAATACGTTTTAGTGTAGTGCATGTTAGTGTAAGTGTGTCTATAAGGGGAGAGGATAGGACAGGGAAGAGGAAGGACAGAACGCGCGCGGTGCGTGGCCCGTTTCGTAGGGTACTGCTCCGGCATTCGCGTGGTGTTGATCGGAGAAACCACGGAAAACTACCGATCAGAGCAGCCGGCCGCTAGAATCCAGACAGCGCCTGAATTCGACCTAGCTGAGAAGCTAGTGTCGAAAATCCTGCCGCCGTCAGGACTCGAACCTAGGACCTCCCGGTCAGAGGCGCTGCAGTGGCATCAGTTGATGCACTGAGCTACCGCTCCCGGTCTTTAATTAGTGGGTCCAGCCACTGGTTATTGGGGCGTGGTCATTAGTTCATATCCACATTTGGCCCGTGAGTGTGGTGCAGCTTTATTATGGGAAGTGACAGTCCACATGCAGTTCATTCGCTGTCGGAGCAGTGCATTGACAAACGGGCCACAGACCGCGCACGATATCTCCTTCCTATTCCTTGTCCAATCCTCACCCCTTACACACACACACATGCACTACACTACCATACATGCCGGGAGACCGGTCGGGGACTTAGTTGTCCAGGCTGGGGCGGTGCCTCGCTGGTGGGAGATACCTGGTTGGAGAAAACCCCCGCTAGTCGACGGTAGGTCGGCGCCGACCTACCGTCGACTAGCGGGAAAGTACACCTCCCCCCGAGGAAACATGCACTACACGTATGGGACTAATGACCTTAGATGTTAACGCGCCCGGAATAACGAACTACTAACCCAGTTCATTCGCTGATTGGTTAGTGTTTCCGGGTGTGGCAACTAGTCTGCGATCATTAGTCCCATCATGATCATTATCCATTAAGGCTGTTTGTCTTGTAAGTGTAGTACGTTTTATCAAGGAGGTAACGGTACCTCACACGCTGTATGGTAACATTCGGCGCCGACACACACCCAGTTAAATCATTTTTTGATTAGTGGTTCCGGTCGCGGCAACTGCGGTCACGGTCATTGGCCCTATCATGGTCATTGCCCATATGGACATTTCTTCCGTGAGTGTAGTTCACGTTTTATTACGGAATTCGGCGATCCTCACTCAGTTCATTCGCTGATTGGTTAGTTAAAGAACGCGGCAACTGCGGTCATGGTTATTTGTCCCGTCATAATCACTATGACCATTAGTCAATAAGGCCATTGGAGTCATTTGTCCCATACGTGTAGTGCATTATTGTCATGAAAAATGGCGGCCCACACCCAGTTCATTCGCTGATTGGTTAGTGTTTCCGGGTGCGACAACTAGTCTATGGTCATTAGTTTCATCATTGTCATTATGGTCATTAGCCATTATGTTCATTTGTCCCGTCGGTGTAGTACGTGTTTTTATCACAGGAGGTGACAGTGCTCATCCCACGCTGCATAGCGAGATTCTGCGCCGACCTACATGGCTTGAGAATTTTCCTCTCCAGGTTTCTTTCACCTGAAGAGGAAGCTGCCGGCACAAGCTCCAAGCTCCCGACTGGTCTCCCGATATGTATGCTAGTATAGTGCATGCAAATGGGATGTGTGAAAGTAAGGGGCGAGGATAGGACAAGGAAGAGGAAGGACGTAAAACTACCGTACAGGGCAGCCGGCCGTTAGAATTCTCCTCCAGATAACGGCTGAATTCGATCTAGCTATATTTAGTTAGTATCGAAAATCTGCCACTGTCGGGACTCGAATCCTAGCACCTCTCGGTCAGAGGCACTGCAGTGTCATCAGTTGATGCTCTGAGCCACCTCAGCCTGACCCGCTCTAAAAGCGTATGTGGATTCGACCCTTCGGAATGAAGATGTTTCAAGTGACGTGATAGGCGTTTCGAGATCATGCATGTCAAAGTTTCAATAACTCATTACTCAGTCATTCCTCCACCTACAGTAGTGATTTACGTAAAAGTTAAGCAGCTACTTGTCCACAGATTACAGAACCTTCTGGTTGTAGCAAAAGTCACATACAACCGTATAGCTGATGAAGTACGAGGTGTAGCTGATGAAGAACGAGAATATTATGGAGAAAGAGTGGAAGAAGAAGACTATTACCGAGATTGATGTTTCAAATCTTTGAATTCGGAAAAAGATGCGGGAAAATTTACCAAATTCTCATTTTGCGCAATTGACTCGCTCTTGATTGAATATTTGCAGTCAAACTTTAGTTGCAAATATTTATAGTTGCGTAACGTGCGAAAGCCAATGAAGTACATGTATGTAGTTATATTGAAAATTAAATGTATGTAGTTATATTGGAAATAGTACTCATTTTAGGAGTGCATCAAGTTTCAGTGATTCCTGTACATACAGCACGTAATAATACCATTATAAATAAAACAAATACATAATGTAGAGTAATAACAAAGAGCAACATCTACATTAATGTCATGTAAGCTTGGAGAGACCCGACAGCCAGGAAACATAGAACAGTGAAGAGAAACATATGAAGGAATGCAGGAACTACCTTGCCAATTAGAAAGATTTACACCTTCCTCTGACAAAGGATAACACAGAACAGCTAGTTAAATGTGCACAAAGGAATGCTCATTTGTCTATTAAGCTTTGTTCTCTTGAATGAAATGATGATTATAGCATGTTAAATTACTGTTTTAATTATTTTTGCTAATACTACTACTTAACACATATTTTATTACAATGTCAATGAATGATATTTTATATCAAAATAAAATACTTACCCACAACTAAAAATATATAAGATAGAAATGAAATACACTATAAAAGCATCGAATAAAAGAGGTTAACAGGAACCATGTAATTTAACTAACCAGATTCAAAATATTGGCGTTTACAATATTTTATAATTTAAATTGCTAGCAATATGAGGAAAGAATTAAATGGGATATTGGAAATTGGTGATCAAAAATGGCTCGGCAATTAATTCACTTGTTGATTCATGAAAAAGTAATAAACAAAATTGAAATGAGAAACATTTTCAGCTCAAAAATTTGTGAATTATGTTCATGATTCGCTTCTGCAATTTAAAAAATCCTATCACAGTTAAATTTACGGTTTTAATTTATCATTTGATTCAGTGCAGTAACGTAGGTAATACTGTGTGCGTTTTCCAAATGAATGCGCGCATTTATCCTGCAATCTTATTATTTAGTAGTATAGATCAGGTATGTCCAAAATTGATAGATTTGTTTTAATTTTTAACACTCTACATTTATTTACCCAATAATAGATCTACGAAAGATATCAAGTAACTTTTAAATAAATATCTTGGTTGATAGAATTAAATATTTTAGTATCGATAACTGCACAAAAAACATTTATAAATTTCTTCAACTAGCTAAATAACGAACAATCTAAAATATTTTAGTATAAATACAGGTGGAGAATAGATTACGCACAGCATTTTTTTGTTCAAGTGCAAATATTGAAGAAAAAGTGGTTTTCTAAATCAAATAAATGCAATGACAGTTTTAATTGCACGAACTCGCTTGAATTTAGATACCATGGAAGCTTTTGTTGTACTTTCAATTAAAATATTTTTAGAGAAAATTTCGACATGACATATTATCAGGGCACATGAAAAGTGACGCATCTCAAACATTGCCATTTTACCAGAGAACTGTTTTATTTCTGGACCAATAACTGTTTTACTCATTTTAGAGGTAGCCTTGGAAATCTCGGTCTTTTCTCCAGTCAAATCGGACTGAGAGCCTAGGCTTCCGCGGTCGGAGCCAGTATCTACTTAGCGGTCCGCGAGACACCGCGTCCTCCCAAGTTTGGCCGCTATTCTGCGATCTTCCTAGCATTTCGCCCTGAGGAAGGTCACATCATGGCAACCAAAACGTTGCTACCTGTGTCTAGGACGCGATGTCTCCCGGACGGCCAAATAGATAAAATTAGACAACTTTCCACCGATATTTTTTCACACGACTCAACAACAACGATTTCTGAAGCGTGTCACTTTTCTTGCAAATAAAAGTATCCAAAGTTTTTTATGACAATCATTTATTTCATCAATTGCACAACGTTTCGTAACTAGTTTTGTTGCATCATCAGGTGCTTAGTGAGGGAACTGCTATCCCATTGAATTACCTCTGCAGTAAAACAATCGAGGAAACATTACGAAATTAACTCACACTCACTACAGGTGATATCAGATAACTAACCGTTGACGACAGACACTCCATTTCCAAGGAATGAATGACACCAACACCGTTGGTGCGAAACGTTGCGCGAAACGTTGTGCAATTGATGAAATAAATGATTGTCATAAAAATCTTTGGATACTTTTATCTGCAAACATATATTGACAATCAAGAAGAAATATGGTCACTTTTCTTGTACACCGGAGATCTCTGTCATCGCCGGGGTCCGAGCTGTGGGCTCACCGTGCAGTTGTCGCAGACGCCGCCGCCCAGGTAGCGGCCGCGGGCGTCGAGGCTCCTCCGGGCGGCCGCCACCGCGGCGTCGAAGTGGCACTCGAAGGCGTGGCCGTGGCAGTGGCACGGCTCGCACGGCGCGCCGTAGCGCCACGGCCGCTGGTTGTGCAGCGCGCAGCAGCGCTCGCAGCTGGCGCCGCACACGCCGCGGCGGCACGCGCAGCGCGGCGGCTCCTCGGGCTGCGCCTGCGCCAACACGCCACAACTCGCTCTATCCGTGTCTCTCGGCTGTCCGGGACAAGCCGCGTCGATCTGATCGTAGCTGACGTTTCGGCCAACATGTTGTGGTCTTCCTAGAGCGTACTGCTGTACGCTCTTAGCTGCTGTATGCTGCGTAGCAGTACGCTCTGAGGAAGGCCGAATATGTTGGCCGAAACGTCAGCTACACACGGCTTGTCCCGGCAGCCAAGAGACATGCTCCGGCCGCGAAAGCCCACGTAATCGCTCCTTCCATGTTGTTCTACAGTGGAAGGCAAATCGATATTCGATGTTGCAACATATTGGATTGCAAAAACAGGTGTATTATAAAGTTTTGGAAGGCAAAACCGGTATATCAATATTACAAAATATTGGATTGCAAACACCGTTGAAGTATAAAAATTTTGGAAGGCCAAACCGTATATCGATATTGCAAAATGTTGGATTGCAAACACCGGTGTATTATAAAAATTTGATGTTTTAATGAATTATTGGAAAGTAAAAACCTGTTCTCTGGGGCGGGGGAGGCTACAGATATACTGGACAGCCGTCTTGATATTTCTTTATCCAGAATTTACGTTGAATACAAAATGTATTTTTATTTGTTGGCTTATAGTTAATACTTTAAAATAAATAATCGTTACATTAAATGACTTTTGTTCAAACAAATAATTAGTAAAATTATTTTTTTATTATGCATCATTGGGTTCTGGAGACAGGGAAGGACTTAAGTCCCATGGGTCCTCCCTCCCCTCCCTTGGCTGCGCCACTGCTTATAAATTCAGATCAGTGGTCGGTGTGCAGCTCTAGACGAACAAATGCCAATCAAGGGGATATTTGCGGGAATTCAGCCCACACACTTGCGCCACAGTTCGAAACGTCTTCCAAATAGAACAAAACGTGTAAAACCTCTACACTCCACACTCCACACTCCACAGATCTCATGGTTACCTAATCACGTTTTACGCTACGTTACACATAAACTCTCCATTGCCAGAAAATATACCATTATTTGAGAAGAAAAACGGTATACCGTTGCCAGCGAATTTACAGGTCACGTTGGCTAATAACGTTTTAAGAGGCCTTCACACGGAGCCACTCAGTTGCGCCACCGACAAGCCCTTACGATACAGCCACCGCCGACCGCCACTGACAGAGAGAAAGGTTTTGAGTCACACCGGTGTGGGCGCAGTCGGCCAAACGGTAGGCAGCAGGCAAAAACCGATTCAGTGGCGCGCCTAGAGTGAAGGCTGCCCTTTAGCATTTAATTCTGCTGGCAGTGGCGTTGACGCGCATCCGCGCTGCTGGTGGCTTGGACGCCAAGCATCTCGACTACGCCACTCGTATGAATACCTCCATTTACACCGCAAGCAAACGCGCCACTCATAAACACTGTGGGGTGCTGCTGGTGTGAAGGGGCTCTAACGCTACGCTATAAATCAACTCTCCTTTATCTGAAAAAAGTTATTACTTTCTAGCTATGGAGTAGAGAGTAATGCTGCGCTAAAAAACGGCGAATTTTCAGCAGAAAAACTCTTAGTACAGGGCCCTGGTAAAAAAAAAAAGTATAAATCCAGTTGCTAAATTTAGAAAAAATATCCTTCAACACGTGATGAAGCCAGAATCAATGTTTTGTGGGTTCTTCATGCCGAAAAATGCGAATGACGGCAAAACGTATGTTCGTCCGCATGCTAGCGGCTAAACCGTTCAGCCAATGTTCTCCACAATTTATATTCCCTAATCGATTTGAATCATGTCGCGGTCTCTTGAATTTGAAATCGCTATTTTAATTTTGGGGGTTACTTTACATGAAACCCCTTGAACATTTTCCAAATTTAAAAAATGAATGTCTCCATCGTTTTTTATTGAATTTTTTTTGGATAGTGTGAAGGATATTTAAGTGAATGGTATAGGTCACATATTCGTTGAATTCCATAATTTTACGAGAAGTACAAAAGTGTAAAATTTTTTAGGAGTCTCCCAATAACAAAAATATTAAAGATAGAGATTTTTCCCTTAATGAAATCTGTTCCTTAAAGATAGGTTTTGAAATATGGTCATGTTTAATTTTTCGAAATATTGAGTACTTTTCGTGTAATTTTGCGTGAAAATACGAGCGAGAAACTACGTGCAGTTTTCGCGCCACTAGTTTATTTATTATATACTAGTGGAACCCGGCACACGTTGTTCTACCCTTCATCTCCCCCTTTCTCCTTCCCTCTCCCTTTTATCTCTCCGTCTCTCCCTCGCCCTCCGTCGCTCCCTCTCTCCGTCTCTCCCTCTCTTTCCGTCTGTCTCTCACCTTCCGTCTCTTTCTCTCCGTGTCTCCCTCTCTCTCCATCTCTCCCTTCCTCTCCGTCTCTTCGCTTCTCCTTTTCTCTCTGTCTCTCCCTCTCTCCCTCCCTCTCCGTCTCTCCCTCTCTCTCCGTCTCTCCCTCTCTCTCCGTCTCTCCCTTTCTCTCCGTCTCTCTCTCTCCGTCTCTCCCTTTCTCTCCGTCTCTCCCTCTCTCTTCGTCTCTCCCTCTCTCTGGATCTCCCTCTCTCTCCGTGTCTCCCTCTCTCTCCGTCTCTCCCCCTCTCTCCGTCGCTCCGTCCTCAAGGGAAAAAGCAAGGGCAGCCCGCTGCCAGCCCTACCTGCGCGTCGTCGGGCGGGGAGTCCTCTCGGGGCTGCGGAGCGCAGGTGGCCGCGTGGCCGCCGCACGCGCAGCGCGCGCCCACTCGCACGGCGCGCAGCGCGTAGAAGCGCTCCGCCTGCGCCGCCGCCGACACCGCCGCCGCCCCGCCCCCGCCAGCCGGCAGCAGCGACACGTGCACCTGCGGAAGAGAACACATTGGCCACGTTGTATTTTACACGGCACAACGATCGTCAGCACTATCAATCTTATGCGCCGGCGCAGTTCGAGTTTCGCATAACTGTGTGTGTATCTGCGCATCTGTAGTATCGCAGATACTTTATCTACACATAACTGTGTGTGTATCTGCGCATGCGCAGAAGATCGAGATGTACGCTATGCCGTGCAAATCTCCCTATTGCACGGTGTTTCAGTCATCGACAGCACTATCTTCTGCGCAGGCGCAGTTCGTGTTTGGGATCACTTTTATGCATCTGCGCTTGCGCAGAAGATTGCAGTCGGCTACCGTATGCTATGCCGTGCAAATCTCCGGTGAAGCGTTACCACCGCTGCACTGCGCTGCGCGATAGACATTGCAGTCGATTGGTGTTGTGCCGTGCAAAATCTTCCTATTGCACGGAACATTACAGCCTTCCACAGGACTATCGATCGCCTGCGAATGCGCAATTTGAGTTTCGCATCATTTTTGTGCACTTGAGCATGTGCATAAGATCGAGATGGCAGTCAACTGTAGTACGCTGTACCGTGCTATTACTTCCATAATATGTTTGGTATTGATACAACACAACAGAGGCTGAAATGGCTCAGGACAAGAGCTGGTTTACTGCAGTGTGTCTTACCGGGATGTCCTAAACTTCCAGACCGGAAGGTGACGGATCGCGGACACAAGCTAAAGAGAGCTTCATCAAATTCAGCAAATGTCTGAAGGAGAATTCTAGGGACCGAATGCTCTGATCTGTATTTTTCCGAGGTTCCTCCAGTCAATAGCATGTGAATAATGGAGCAGTGCCCTAACAAACGGGCCATAATCTGCGCGTGATATTTCCTTCCTGTTGTTAGTTATATTCACACCCCGACTCATACACACTCTTAAACTCAAAAACACTCTTTCATGCACTATCCTAACACAAGTGTGAGAAGTTCGGTCGAAAACGTAGAGTTTGTGCTGGCTGGAACAGAGCTCTAATGGTGGAGGAGCCTGGTGGGGAGGGGGGGATCCGCAAACATTCGAGTAGATTTTCACCGGATCTCACGTTTTAACGGGAGTGGAACATTTACCGGACTAATGACCATAGCAGTTGAGGCATCCGGAATATCGAAACAGCCAATAAATCAAACAACAGAGCAAACACATTGGTGTATCGAATTATCTAACCACGGGCTCGTCCGGTCTTACAGCACGCGAGTCAAGAGACAGCGACTTTGATGTACTATTTCATTGTTGTCGAAGTACTATTTGATGTATATTTGGTGTCAGTACTGATAACAAAACAAAGAATATATATGTGAACCAACGTGGAGAGGAGAAGTAAGGTGTCAGGGTCAGAGACAACAAGATACATGATTCGATTAATTTGCTATTGATACATTAGTTGTCGAAGGATCGACGTATGGAGTTGTCGAAACGCTGGCGCGATCTCTCTGACCATTCGCAGCAGGGAGGTGTCTACCTTCGAAAGGAAACAGTTTCGTGTCACAATCAGAAAAGTCGAAATACTTCATTTCATACGATATTTGGCATCGATACCAGCAACAAATTAAATAATTGACATATCTCTATTATCGATTGGGGTACCCGTCCGCTTCACCTGGGCCGGGGCAAGACATTTTCCTTTGGGGAAGAACACAGGTGTTAGAGACATGTTGAGATCATGAAAACTAAGGACATTGAATCTTGAAGGATCATGGAGTTGGAAGATGACAATAGAATAATAATAGTTTTTATTATTATCATGATTATTATTACCACTTTGAAATTATCTTCGGTATTAAAATAGATTTCATCTCCTATCCTAGCCTTATTTCATTTTATTACGTTCTTTCTCCCTACTTTAAATTTTAGACTAATATTTGCCAGGAATATTTACTACTGTAATGTATTATTTATATTACATTGTTCATACTAAATGAATACTTTGATGATAAAATATTAAATAAAAGTGTTTATAATGCCAACACTTTTTATTAAAATAAATTAAAATATTAATTAAAATCTGAAATCCAGCAAATTTCGTGTTTCATGTAACACTTCAACGTATACACTTGCATGGTTTCATACAACAACTAAATTAGTGATAAAGAACAAGGCTCTACAATACCACATCTGAAAATTGACATACATTATGTCACATGTTCTTAATGAGAGCTAGATTATTTAAATCTTTCGTTTCAAGTTAAATTGTCATTCAACCAATAATTCAATTACTAGAAGTTAAAAGCAGTTTGTTATCAGCGAAATTTTTGTAATAGCACAACCAATCATGCTATACATATGTTTGCCTATGTAGCACTTGCCCTGCGGAATCCGAAGGAACCCGAAGAATTAATTATAAATAAATAATAATAATTCTCATATTGAGATTTAAGTTTAAGGGACAAATGTTACTGTATTGGACTACAAAACATATGTGGCGCAAGTAAGCATTTTTGACAAAATTAAAATTTTCAACAGTCTATTCAACTTGTCAAAAATTCACAAAACAAGTTGTGAACCTGTACATGCGGAGTTAAATAATATAAATATTTATCTATGGTTCCTTACGTTCCATTTTATTCTTCCTCTTTGTAACGTTGTATTGTTACATCAAAGAGTAGCAAATTAGGGTAACTTTGTCTTTCTGTGGCGAATAAACCAGTTATACATAATGTACGTCAGCATAAATGATACATTTCGATGTTAGCTGAAAACTCAAAACACCTGAAGACTTGAAGAAATCAGTTGGTAATATTTTTACAGTAACTTTAAAAGTGTTTTTTCGAACGCATCATGTCGAGAAACCAACGGAATGTATTATATTCAATTTATGCGGAAAATCATTATTCAGTTTCAATGAAAGAGGATTTCGATTTTATTTATTACAAAAGTCAGAAGCATTGGTAGCCTTCTTTTCCACCTTTGCCCTTTCTATACGATTTAATCAATTTCGCAGAGCCATGCGGCGTTCATTAAATTCTAATCTCGCGGTTCGGCCAGTTGAAATGGGATTGCGGGCGTTCGGCAGTTACTCACGGTCCGCAAACAGTACTACTGTTGCAATCGGCGCGGCGTCGGGAACCTCTCGGGTCCTGTTGACCATCCCGCTACATTACGAGACCTCTATCAAATGATTTGCTCGACGTCTAATTAGGGCGTCCGTGACGTCATCACGAGGCGCCAGGGGCCTGTGAGCGCCGCCTCGGAGTCAGCGTTCCGGGGGCCGTGACTCAGCCTGCGTTGCCACGGACGACGCTCGGCAATTATTGTCTCTCGGCAACCTTTGGCCGTCGCCAAGGAAACCGTAAGAAATACGAGCTCTGAACCGGAGGGAAGTAAACGTTTCTCTAGACAAAATTATAAGTAATATCACAGAACTTCTTAGCACTATTTAGTGTGACTATTTCACGAATTAACACATTACATTAATCGAATGAAAAATGAAAATCACAGGATTTACGAAAAAGAGAAATATTACTCAAAACTGCTTCCGGATTATGTGAAACTTACTTTCAGCTCTGAGTTATCACTGCCTCTTGGAATAACGTATACCCAAGGAAAATAAGAATAACAGTTTAATGCAGAAAAGTATTTCTATGTTTCAATTTTATGGTAACAAAACGTTCAACAAACAATTATGACAACACATCTTACATATTTATTAAAAACACAATTATTAAAGTTGTAGGAAGTTGAGTTTTTCTCGTCTTGGAATTCCATGGAGGTATTTTAAATGGAATACGTAAAACCGGAAATAGATGAGAGATACGTCAATTTCGAATGAAATGAACATGCGTTCGTACTAAAGTATTTTAGTCTATAATTTTGGCTGTAACATTTCTCATAGTTTTGATAGCATATTCTTTCTACTCTTCACCATCTAATCTTCGCACATTAATTGCCAAATCTTTCAAAATGTGTGTAGCTTATTCATATGTAGTTTAAGCTTTCAATTGGTATTTTTTTCACAAAATTCTTGAAATTGCTTTCACATCCTTTGTCTGCTTCTTTTGCTGTTTTTCGGCACTGAATATTTAATAAAAGATTCAATTTTAGAGTTTGAAACAATACCAAAACGACTGATTTCTTTCTCGTATACTTATGTATATACTGAGTAATATACTTAGTACAGAGAAAGTTATGTAATGCCGCGGAAAATCTACTTCGAAATTTGAACGGAAATATACGTTCTAGGGTCCTCCGATACCGAAAAAGTGTTTTTTTTAAACGTCCGTCCGTCTGTCAATCGGTCTGTCCGTCTGTGAACACTACAAGCGCCTAAACAACGCATGGAAGTTTTCCAAATTGAAGAAACCCCTGTTCATCTAGCTCTAGATGAATTTCTGAACTTTTGAAAAACATTCTTTCAAATTTGGGGGTACTTTAGATGAAGCCCCTGCGACATTGTCAAAATTTTCTCAAAAACGGCTCCAATTTTTTCTTTAAATTTATTGTAAGAATATAGTAAAATGCACTTATGAAGTTGGCATAAGTTTGATTTTTACTATTTATTCTAAATTTTCGATAATTGCAAAATTTTGTATAAAGTATCTCTCACGCCGTTAATTTGAACATTTTCAGCCATTTGTAAACACTATTGTTTTTGCGAGTTAAAGTGTTTCAAATGACTTCAAATTAAGTTTCGAAAACTGAAAATATTTCTGTGAAATAGAGCTTGAAATTTCGTTTTTACAATAACGCTTAAACGCCGTTTTCTTAAAAACTGCTCCAATAAAATGCATCGGCTGCTGTCAATAAAAATTGCTATTTAGGACGACTCTTCTCTAATATACCTAACGTAATATTTCCGTTCTGCTATTAGGAAAACAAAAAATTGACAAAATGTCAAAAAATGTACTTTGGGCGACGCTAATGGCAGCTGGCAAAAGGATGGGGTAACACCGTCAAGCCAGGCCACACCAAGGAAATTAGAAAACTTTACTACGAGAAAGTGTGTGCCGTTCAGTAACACCACTAGTTTTAATGCTATATTGATGCTCACTGTATTATGGACATGACGAAATTACTATCGATAACAAAAAAAGATTAAATGATTACAGCGGAGTGCAAAATTGATAATAATTTGATGATAGACATCTGGAATTGGTTTAATTTGAACATATTCTCGCTTAGCATTGGTTACTTACGACTTGGGCAGACATGAGTGAAATAATCATTCAATTACAAAATAAAAAACTTGACTGTAACAATAGATTGATTACTCGTGTATAGTAAAAGGTAATTTGTATTTTTTCATTTTCCGTAAATTTTCGAAGAACAGACCCGCTATTATGGTGTGAATAAATAACAATTATTCGTAAGAATTAGTCCGTATAATACATAACGTCTACACACGAGCCAAACGTTTACCCCGAGAATGAAATATTTTCTCCACACAGATTATCATAGGATTTTTGGATAAAAACGTTGGCTAACGTGGATAAAAAGGTGAACATTCGTATTGTAACTTTACAATACTCGTTTAGTCATTTCACTATATCTACCGGCTCTTTGTTTGATTGTTTCTTCAATCTCCAATTCCAAAAAAGATGTCTAATGATTCTTATATTGTAAATAAAAATTACTCCTGGGGGGAAAAATCGTAAATCTTATATTGCTCATCGAAACACATCTTTTACTCTATGGTGAAAATATTCTTCAGAAATGGTAAACAAATTCTTCCATTGTGATATACGTAATTGGTATTAAGAAGGAAAACTAATTTTAAGAGCAGTTTGTAATTAATCTCCTATTATCTGTATCATTCTAAAAGTAAAGATAAATTTACGTATATCTCACAAAATGAAATTTGACGTATCGTTCAGCCCGTAGAATGTAATAAAGATGCCATTGTTGGAAACTCTCCAGTAACATTACTCTCCTTTTGTGATTCACACAAAATTATTGTTGAGGGTTCTTGAGGGTTCGTGGCAGCCTTTTCAATGTGATTGCTCAATAATAGAGCATCTTAGCAGGTTCGGTTAAAAGTTAGTAATGAGTGAGAGTATCAATTACAACATGGAATTTACTTTAAAAATTACAATTCTTCCAAACAGCGCGCGTATATTTTTTCAGTTTCATTTGTTAACAGGAAACAAGAGACGTTGTTCCGCCAACATAATGAAGGCCGACTACCTTTAAAATGGGCATTTAATTGCCTTCGATCGAATTCTGCAAATTGTTGCGGGGTGACGTGGGTGTCAATCTAGTACGATGAAAGCAAAAAGTAACTTGCAAATACTCTAACAAACAGTTTTTATGCCTATTTCATTGATAAATGAAACCGCGAGGCAAAATAAGATGTACTATGACACAAGTAATCTTTCGAATATTGAAGGTGGAAATGAAATCAATATAACATGATATAAATAATAATGTGAAATTAATCATCTTCATTTTAAAATTTATTATTACTCAAAACTTATCCTCATTCATGGTAAAACTAAGCTAATCATTAGTAAACCTTGCTTTTTTATATACGAGTATAATTGCTATTTTATATCTCATTTCATTTGCATAGGTATCATAATTATAAGCAGCCACTTTCCTCCTAACTAAAAATCAGTCAACATTCCTTTACGGTTAACACTCCTGGGACTGGTTTGACGCAGCTGTACATATCCTTGCGTCTTGCGCTAATCTTTTCATTTCTGCGCAGTTTTGGCTCATGCCGAATCTCACGTGTCATTCAGACTAGCATGTAACAGAAAGTGTAATAATTTCGGGCAGTGCTTCCACTTAAATTCATTCGCCTTCTGACAGTCTTCGTCGTTCTCTGACTCTGAATTGACGTGGAGTAAAAATCGTGACTTTTGAGCTGCTTTCGCGCCAGTTTCAACAGTCGCAGAGTTCGCCGCATCTGTGGAGTTATGAATAGAGTTAAGACGCATGAAATCACCGGCATGACGTCATTTCGGTTATCCCGGTACGGTTGGGTGAATTCACGACTCTACTGCGAATCTTGATGCGGTTAACCTTGGTGGGTGTGTAAACGGGCGTTCTTAGCGTTTTATATCTTATTAGTAAAACCGCCCAACGTTTAGGGCTAAGCAGGGCAGAAAAGAATTATATTAATGATCAACGTAAAAGAGTATTTAACTTCTAACACACTTCCCATAACTGAATGCCAAATATCAATTGAATTTGTTATTGAATTTATTAATGAGTTTATGAATGAAATCCTTTTTTATAAAAACCATAAAATCATTTATGAAATTTAATTTAGTATATCAGTACTTTCTTGTCCCCCTTTTCGCACAAAACATATTATCTACTATAGATTATGATTTTAATGACTTGGAAGTAATTCACAAAATAGCATTTCTGTCATGATTGAACTTCAGCCTCACCATAAAATCAGTAATCATTAGAGTCAGGTGTTCTTTATGATCAGATAAATAAATATTGAATTTGTAGGAATATTTCGAATTTTGAATTACGTAAAGCCTTTCCTCAGTTTGTCACTCTTCCGTTATATCTACAACATTCATATTAGTTTACGAGAATGGCTTGCAAGAAGGGAGGAGGAGAGGATTAATCATATTCTCTTTTATATAATTCTGATGTTAAAAACTATCTTATATATGTAAATAGCATAAATAAAAAATTAGAATAATTAAATAATTTCCATATTTTGTATTATGAATTACAAGGACCTAAACGAAATGAGAATGAATGCTGCTAGCTTACAACCAGTAATTAGTCAAAGAGGATTAACACTATGTGATTTCTCTACTCGTGTCCTAAAATGAGTGTGAACAATTTTACCCTCTTTTCTGTAACTTAAACAAACAGCAAATAATAAGATTTGCAAAATATTGAGGAATCTCTTTAGATCCGAGTTTCTCAATCGACTTGGCCGGATACCCCCACTCTTCTAGCAGGCTTTCTCCGTCTGCGTATGTGGGTACAATTAGTACTAGGGAGACAGGAAGCAAGGCAGACGCGTTTAATTCGTTAGCTCCAGTGAGTTGGGAATGAAGCGCATTCTTGAAAAGGCATTGACCTTCACCTCTACACAGTCAGAAATTACACTACATTTAATGTAGATTTCATGTACGATTGTTCATGAATTTTAATGTATCTTTTAAATTAAAAGGAGATTAATGTACCTGTATATTAAATTTAATGTTTAAATTAAAAACGACTTAACTTACTTGTATACATTAAATTTAATTTACGTTCATAAAAATTACTTTCATGTACTTTTAGATTAAAAGTAATGCAGAAATCTCTGACAGTGTACTTTATTTCGTACCATATTGACGTTGAGTAGTTTGGTCAATTGCAATTACTTTTTTGTGATATTTACATCATTCGGGTGGATTACTAAAAAACGTCTGGATTTAGAAATGAAGAGTGGGGAGTAATTAGCATGTACTCGTATAAACTAAATTGGAGGTTTCTATTACTAATATTTATATTATTGTTTCAATAATATTACCTAGAATGGACACTAGGCTAATTTGGTTTGTCTGAATGCATTCGAGATTACGTGAATGTGACAGCGTTTAAAATTTAATTTCAAGAAATCTGGAAATCACATTTCTCGGAAAATAATCATACGGCAAATAAAGACAAAACTCTGTGATCTGTCTCTCCAGGATAGGCACAAAGGTCAAATTTTTCCAAATTGAATTATTGTCACTATGAGGCACTCTGTAATTTGTTTTACCAAATACTAAGATTTAATGGTCAGATTACCGACATGAATAAAACTTGAGGTGCTGCAGAATGGCACAGACTTTCTCGTAGTATAGTTTTCTAATTTCTTTGGTGTGGTGTGGCTTTAAGGTTTTGCTCCAATCTTTGGCTTGCTGCCATCTATAGTCGCCCAAAGTACATTTTTTTGACAAATTTTTGCTTACGGTTTTGCTATCCTATGCTTTGTTATCTCAACTTTTTGCTTTCCTAGTAGTACAACCGAAATATTACTTCAATAATCTTAAAGAAACGACGTCCTAAATAGAAATTTTCATTGAAAAATTTGGAGCGGTTTTTAAGAAAATAGCGATTTAGCATTACTGTAAATGCGAAATTTAACTTTTTCCCCTCACAATTGTAATAATGCATACTAATTGATGAAAAATGTTCATATTAACGGAGTGAGAGGTATTTAAAAAAATACATGTGTAATTTTTTAAAAAACAAATGAATATACCCAAATGAACATTACGTCTTATTAAATAGCGAATATATTACTATCTAATAGAAAAAATTGAAGAAACAAATTTGGAGCCATTTTTGAGAAAATGACGTTTGTGCGTTTCTGAAAACGCGGAAGTTTGAGCTCATTTGTATAGAAAACGGTTGAGTTTTCGAGAGACTTTATTTGACATTATTTAAAGCACACGTACTCATAAATATAATAACGTGAAAAATTGCCTTTAATGTAAATATTACCGACATGAGAGAAGTCACAAAAATTCATATTTAAAAGTTTTGAAAAAAAAAAGAATAGAGCAATATGGCGTCTATGTCATGGTATAGTTTGGCACTAACAATAGCAAAAACTTAAAGAAAAAAATTGGTGTAATTTTTGAGAAAATCTTATTAATTTTTTAAAATTAAATTCGAAAACTACTAACATTTACGAAACAATGTACATGACATTACTGAAAGAACTATTTATGCTTAACAAATTTCATTTGAAGGAAAAATCTCTGTCTTCAATCTTGTAGTTGTAGGAAAACGCCAAAAAAAATCAAACTTTTTCAATTTTCGAAAATTCAAAGTTAATGATAAAATAAGACTTATACCATCTTAATAAATATATTTTACTCTATTTTTACAAGAATTTAAAAGAAAAAAATTGGAGCCGTTTTTAAGAAAATTTTGAAAATGTCCGGGGAAAGCTTCAACTTGAGCCAGATCGACAAGGACGTCTACAATTTGGAAAAGATTGTACATATGTTTTATTCTCTAGCTTCACAGACGGACAGACGGACGTTTTGCTTCTAATTGGTTTTTCTGCGTCAAGGACCCACAAAACAGGGATTCTGGCTACACCACGTGTTAGAGGATTTTTTCTCTTAATTTAGCAACTGGTTTAATGCTCTTTTTCACCACCAGAGCCCGTCAATGAATTTTTTTCCACCGAAAATCCGTCGTTTCTTCGCGCAGCATTACATAACGGTATTCAATTGCAAATATCAATTTCTCATTTTGAGCTCAGTTACAGATACGATCTTTGTTATTAGTATGGCAGTAATTTTTGTCTCTGATTATTACACATTTTTGAGACAGTGATTAGCAAATTAAGCTACGTAATGTATAATCGTTTTTTTGTTAACCATAAAGAATAATATAAATGAGTGTTGAAAAGTGGTTGAAAGTATAATTTTGAAAATTAAAGTTGGAAAGTAAATGGAAGTTTAGACAACATCCAAAATTCTTGTAGAGATAAGCAGTGCGAGTTAAACTAGCATTGATTCTAATTTACAACAACTGTCATAAGAAACTGAAACCAAGAACATTCTAAGTTACCGCCAAACACACAATGTATTTGAAAATTATTGATGAATTCAAAATTCTAACTTTGTTTCTTGAGCACATATTTTTGTAAGAATATTTTCTATGAGCTTAGCACATGGCGATGATGAGCACTGACACTATATGTAATACACGTCAAAAGAAAAAAAATATATAAAAAAAGAAAATTCACCACAAAACATTTTCATGCACACAAAGCAACGTTTTTTTAGCCTAGTGTACGTGCCCACGTTCCCTTCGCGACTGACTTAAACCGAAGTCGTAAAGGCAACAAAACGATTTTCCGCCTGAAACGGGAAACACGTTGCCTCGACGAATGCACAAATTACAACACAAAAGAGCCATCGTGCTGGCCCCGCGTTTAAACCGCCAACAAAATCTGCCCATTCACCGCGATGTGCGAGGACACCTGCGAGGCGACGCCGGTGAGGGGTTGAATGACGGCGGCGGGGCGAAACAACATCCGCGCGAAGCGAGTCCTTCATCTCGTTATTTGACTTCGCTTCTCTCCGAGAATTTCCAGCGTTCGTGGGGAGCACGCGGTGTTTCGACAGCTGCTCTTGGTTGTTCACACAGGAAGCGCGTTTATCTTGTTAGAGTATCATGGCGAATGAAAGCTTCGATTTCAAGACTGTAGATGCTTCCCAACTGCATTTTTAGCACACAACACCGTGCATATATAATGTGCTTTATAGAAGTATTTACCAAAATTTTCATATTTAATTGTAATCAATGACGATTTTCGGAGAATACTCAGAGTTGATAATAAACATTAAATGTGGAGAAGTCTTACTCGGGTCATAATCGAAAAGGCCACATACTATAGAGAGACGTTGTTTGCCGTGCTCCCCTCCATACATACTTTCAGGGTCGTACTAATACGGTACAGCTCACTATCTCGTATGCCACGAAGTTACAAACCTACTGACGTCTTCAAATTACTTCCATGCCACAGGCATCTTTTGACAAGAAACCATAATAACCATGCGTTTAAAACAACATATTTCAATATTAAAAATACTTCTCATTATTACCTTCCATTAACAAATATTTTTTGTATTTAAACTCTTCGGAGCAGAGTTCCCCAATCGACAGTTGGAAGTGGGTCTTATAAAATCCTGAAGAGTATTTTCGAAATACAACGCAAAGGTTTTCCAGCAATTACAGATTCAAACCTCGTCCAATCGCGGATGCCCAATTCAACTGTCGACAGAGTTCTTCAACCAGCGAGCGCTCCACTTCAAAAGCAGCGGGGGCGATGACGCATGCCCCTCCATCAGCCGCGGCGGCTGCGCGGCGCGCGGGCCTTCGCAACAGCTGGCGTCACAACACAAGCGTCTCCAGCCCCACAGGCGCCGAAGAGCCCCGTGGCTCACTGGGCAGCCCTGGGCCGTGAAGGGCTCTCCACGTCGCGCTCCAACGCGCCCTCAAGGGCCACCGCGCGGGGGGCGGGGCAGGGAGGAAGGGCGGGTGCTCCGGATGGCGCGGGAGAGCGCACGCACCTCTACGCCTTTCCGCCCTACGACCTGCGACGCGCCGGCCCTTGCCGGTGTCTCGCGTTCGGATACGTCACCCAGCCAGATTTTTGCCTGCGAGTATTTCGGCTCATTCCACAAGGAATTGGTAATGCCTAGGGACCGGATTTCATTGCTAAAGAATATTTTCTCCATGCTGTCAGAAATAATGCGCTCTTGGCATGTGCATGAAATATCAAATCGCATGATTTTATTACTCTTATCTAGTACATTTTGTGTTTTCTAATAAGCATAACATTTCTGAAATTGTCAATTATTTTGCACACTTTGCTGGAAAAATTTACTCCGGATTATTTACTCTATTTTAATAAATTTAATTTGTTAATTTGCAAATTTTGTTTCTACGTTCGTAGTTCATTTTAAATTAAATTAAAGATGCCTTTCGTGGCCTCTCCCTCTCGCAAAAGTACCGGCGCCGCTAAGGATCCCTTCCTCAAAAGCGACAACTGCAAGGGCTGCAACAGGATATCGTGTACGTTTAATTTAAAATCATTTGCCACAAAGTAAAATTTTGTACTCAAAATACTTTAAAAGATGAACATGTACTACATCATTGAATTCCTCGTTTTATGATCTATTTCTAGCGATAAAAATTCACGGTTCTATTTAAAAAAAACTAAGATGATTAAATTACTCGAAGACTGAAAATATTTCAAACAATACCTTCACGGCATATTGATTGCTTCATGATTCCGAATAGATAAGCGAAAACAGCATTTCGGCGCACGCGTAGTCTCTCTCTCTCTCTCTCTCTCTCTCTCTCTCTCTCTCTCTCTCTCTCTCTCACTCACTCTCTCTCTCACTCACTCACTCTCACTCACTCACTCACTAACATGCACGACACTACCACACATGCCGAGAGCTTAAAGCTTGACCCGTAAGCCAACGCGTAGAAATGCACACAAACTTCTCCCGGGATGTAATATGCACTACATTTACGGAACTAATGGCACTAGCAGTTGACTGATTGATTAGTGATTCCGGACGCAGCTACGACAAGCTCAGTAGTCCCGTGAGAGTAGTAAATTTTTATCGTCGGATATTCTGCGATGTATCGCGGGAGGCCGTGATCTTTCCCCGCTGGATGGCGAGATCGACCCCTATCTACGTCGGGTACGTGGTTTCCCCCACCAGGTACCTCCCAACAGCAAAACACCACCCAAGTCGCTTCAAGCTCTAAGCTCCCGACTGGTCTCCCGGCATGTGTGGTAGTGTAGTGCCTGTAAATGTAGCGTGTGTAGGCACAGTGAGAATAGGCAAAGGAAGAGGAAGGAAAGATTTATGTTCTGTGACCCGTTTGTTAAGGTTCAGCATTTACTTGGTGGTAATCGGAGAAACCACGGTAAACAACCGATCGAAGCACCCGGTCGGTAGAATTCTCCTCCAGACAGCAGCTGAACTCGATCCGTCTACCTAGCTACTGTAGAAAATCGTGCCATCGTTTAACCCTAGGACCTCTCGGTCAGAGGTACTGCATCTTAGTTAATGCTCTGAGCCACATCACCAAAAGCAAACACAAAGCAGCCTTTGGAATGAATAGGTTCCAACTGACATGGCAGGTCTTTCATGTTTATTCATGTCAATGTTTCAATAATTCAATCACATCGAAAGTCCTGCCTTGAACGGCACTGAAACCTTAGGACTACCCGGTTAGAGGCACTGCATTTTAGTTGATGCTCTGAGCCACATCACCAAAAGCAAACACAAAGCAGCCTTTGGAATGAATAGGTTCCAACTGACATGGCAGGCCTTTCTTATTTATTCATGTCAATGTTTCAATAATTCAATCACATCGAAAGTCCTGCCTTGAACGGCACTGAAACCTTAGGACTACCCGGTTAGAGGCACTGCATTTTAGTTGATGCTCTGAGCCACATCACCAAAAGCAAACACAAAGCAGCCTTTGGAATGAATAGATTCCAATTAACATGGCAGGCCTTTCGTGTTTATTCATGCCAATGTTTCAATAATTCAATTATGTCGAAAGTGCTGCCTTGAACGGCAGTGAAACCTTAGGACTACCCGGTCAGAGGCACTGCAATGACATCAGTTGATGCCCGGTGCCACCTCAACCAGTCCCTCACGGTTGACGCGCTCGGAAACCCAAGCAAGGAATCCGTCCACTGCACTCACCTCTCCGCCGTCGCTGGGGCCGGGCGGCGCGACGCTGCAGGGGGCGTCGGCCGGGTGGACGTCGCGCGGGTCGGCGGCGTTGGCGGCGGGCGCGCCGAACTCGGCCCAGCAGTCGGCGTCGGAGGGCGCGAAGTAGCGCCAGGGCCGCCACTCCACGCCGTCCAGCGAGCGCTCCAACGCCCACGGCCCGGCGCCGGGCCCGCCTTCACCGTCACGTGCACCACCTCGTACTCCTGCGCACCACACACACACACGCGCGCGCTCGCATTAGACGACGACGTCCCGCAAAGCAGACTTTATGCAGCAGACTCGCGAGGATGCCAGGCGCGCTTTACAGGATCAATGCAATAACAATTTCATACATTATAAATCAATTAACATAGAAACTGTATTACATGTTGTAACTACTAAACATATTATAACCATTTATAAGTAAAAAAAGCCACTTTGATTTGTATCTGGGTGATTACTGAAAAAACAACAACAGAAGGCTGTGAATGAAGAAAAAACAGCAGAAACAACAACAACAACAACAACAATAATAATAATAATAATAATAATAATAATAATAATAATAATGAGTAATACGTAATACTAATTTATGAAAATCTTGTGCCCTCAGAAATGACAAGGTTCCGTCCGATTTCGAGGAAATTTTACGGGAGAGCATACTGAAAACTTGAATGTGTTCAATAATGACACGCAAAATATCGTTTTGTTTTGTTTTGAGGAATTTATACATGCCTGATTTGAAAACTAGTTTAAGGTTGTAGATCTGACAATAGAGATTGCGCACATGTGGAAACATCACTTCCGCCAAAAGTATCTTGTCATCAATAAATTGAGACGTCTACCATTATTGATATTTGTGGAGCAGCAGATCGAAAAGTTTGATTGCTTAATATCTTTCAAATTAACTTCAACCAAATTCCCAAACAAACTTCCTGTACGTACGCCAACAATATTCATCATTAAAGAATATTATATTCATTTAATGAATGAAGAGAAGGATCAGAAAATGTTAATTCCAGTGACATGATCACTTCAAAATGTGGTATACTATGTGGCGAGTTAATAGATTAATTTATTGCTTCCCAATTCTAACTTACTTGTACATACAAATTTTGTGTTCATGTGGCATGTATCTTAAATCTTCATCTGAAGGCCTTAAATGTTCAAAGGAATAAATGAGTTGAACGTATAATGAACTCTTAGAAAATCAAAAGAGCTTCGAGAAAATTTTGTTTTGAAAATAAATTAAAATAAATGATCATCAATCATTTCAAGTGAGCAAAATACAACTTTATTCATCACATAGGAGACCCCTGTGTTTTTAATTTTGAAACAAGGATATTTAATTACGAGTGAGTGAGGGAGAGAGAGAGAGAGAGAGAGAGAGAGAGAGAGAGAGAGAGAGAGAGAGAGAGAGAGAGAGGAATGACAGGAAAAGATCATAAGAGGAGAATTTGCGGGAAAAGTTTGAACTATGGTGTTAAAAACGTATATTGTGATATATACGATCGTTCTAATTATCATTTCTGGATTAACAGTAATGACGACTACACTTAGGTATTAAGAAGTCAGAAAAACTAATATTCAAAGAAACTAATTGAAATAATCATTGCAGACACGTTGAATCCCCATTTCGTTTATCAAATGGACAGGATGTTCACGAGACAGCTCATTTATCGCATGTCTACTTCAATTTATCCGTAAGGTACGTATATCGGGAAGTGACGAATTTCTGAAAAACATAATTCATCGGTCATGCGACCAATTGGAGGAGACACACCATTCCTCAAAGTAAAGCCGCGGAATATTTCACGGAACTTGGAAAACGTGAAGCGGGGGCGGAGGTGGGGCGGATAGGGCAGCGCGCTCAGGAGACCGCCCCTCGGCCCCCGGCTGAGTCACGCGGCAGCAGCGCTTTGTGTGCTAATGCGGCGCCCGCGGCGAGGCCCCGCCGCGCTGGGCTGTTTGCTTTGCCTCCGGGAGGAGAGAAATAATGGGGATGAAAGGAAGCAGAAAATAAGGGGAAGATCAGAAAGTGAGAATATAAAGATGAGAAGGGAGAAGAAACAAGAAAAGTAGAAGAAAGAGGAGGAAATGATTACTTAGAAAAGGAAGAAGACCAAGAAATAAAAAAAAAAAAAAAATGATGAATAAGATGAAGAATATAAAGAAGAGAAGGGAGATAAACAAGTGGGGTGTGACGTGGTGTGTAGGAATATACGCCACAAGAACACATATACGAGTGAGGTTTCTACAGTTTAATTACATAATTATTTACAATGTATAGGCCCTCACTCTGAGGTGTTTGTCGGAGCTACCTTCAGCCCCCCTTCTCTACATGCGCCTTGCGGCGGCGCCAGAAAATTGTCAACTCTGCTTACTCGCGACTCGGCATCTGCCGTGCACTTGCAGATACACCCTAAGCCCTACAGTTGTAGCAAACCACTCAACGTGCCCGAACTCATCGGAGCACCTCGTGCATACAGCACACCGCGCCAGCCTCGAGGACAAGTTTTGCAGTATTACTAGATGAAACCAAAAAACATTACCCGCGAGTCTCTTCGCGGCACTCCCTCATGAAGGGCCAAACCACGTGACTTAGTATGTCATCTTCCCCCGCGCGCTACGTTGGGATGCCCAGTAAGCGAGCTGTTTCAATATGCCCACTCTCGGCGCCCAGTAACCTCCCCACACCTCTAATCCCTGTGATCCGATGTGGCGCTCATTGTTTGGGTGACTAATTTTAGCTACCCTTCATGCCCATACCTTGCAATGGCTTCTCTGATGTAGGAAGCCTAGCCCTATGACGCTACAGGAGATTGAACGAAGAAGAGGAAGAATTAAAAGAAAAAGAAGGTAATGAAGAACAAGAGGGAAATGATGAAGAAGAGAGAGACGATGAAAAGAGGGAAATAATTAAGAAGAGGGAAATGATGAAGAAAGAAGAAGAGTATATGAATAAGAAGAAGGATATGAATAAGAAGAAGGATATGAATAAGAAGAAGGATATGAATAAGAAGAGGGATATGAATAAGAAGAGGGAAATGAAGAAGAAGAAGGGAGAGAAGAAGAGAAGAAGGAGAGAAGAAGAGGAAGAAGAAGAAGAAGAAGAAGAAGGAGATGAAGAAGAAGAGGGAGATGAAGAAGAAAGAGAAGGAGAAGAAGATGAAGAAGAAGAAGATGAAGAAGAAGAGGGAGATGAAGAAGAGGGGAGATGAAGAAGAAGAAGAGGGGGATAAAAAAGGGAGAAGAAAAGAAAAGAACAAAGTTCAAAATGGGAATAAAAAAACAAAACAACACGAAGTATTAAAATAGGAAGGAATAAAACAAAATAGAAGACAGCGTCACACCCGGAGGAGAAATTTTGAAGAAAATAAGTAAGAGAATGTGAAGGAGAAAATACGAATGAAGATAACGAAGAATTAGGAAAAGAAACCACGAAGAAGGAGGTTCGAGAAGCAAGATGACAACTGGAAGGATGATGAGGCACCAACCGGTGACGACAGAGAAAATGGAAGTTGGGTTTCCCTGCTGATCAAATCGTGCAGATAGGTTGAATGAAATGAAATTAAAAGAGGCAAAACTGTCAATTGAAAATGAAATGAGTACATGAATAGAATATAATTATACCTTTATGCTCGGGAGATTCAAGTTCGAAAACATCAAGAGAAGAGCATTTTTAGCCTGCTGCGATACATTTTGATACAATTTCAACACAATTATGATAAGCTACAGCATTGGCAATTTTGCTTCTCTTCATACGAGTTTTGAAATATCTATTAGGGAAGGAAATAACTTCTGCATTATTCATGATACCAGTATAATGTAGAATGTTCAGTAGTTGAAAATTAGTACCAATACTGAGCATAATTTTGTCACAAAATTAATGCCAAATAATTCTTTGCTGAATTCCTGACCTCCCGCATGTAGAGACATGACAAGAGAGTGATTGTATGTATGTATTTGGCGGTATTGGGTAGATAGTCCGACTTCGTCGGCCAGCCACCGGTGTTCCCCATGCCTGAGCCTATTTAAATTTCAATGCTTGGAGGTAAGAGCGACATGAGGCGAACATGACGCATTCTCTTCACCGTAACTAGCAAGACCCGCATGCTTAAGCTTTTCTTCGTCATACAGTCACAGAAACTGAAACCTTTTTAAAGGAAAGCTAGAACTATTTTTGCCTCGACCGGGAATCGAACCCGGGACCACAGCACGGGGAGCTAGTATGCTGCCCATGAGCCGTCCCAGAGAGTGAGAGTGTTTGTATAACTGTATGTTTTCATTGACCCCAGAAACATTTTTCAACTAGAGCCATAAACGGGGGTTGGCATAACTATGATAACAAAATCGTACATTTTCATGAAACCGCAAGAATATTGATGTGAATAGAATTAGGAATTAGAAAATAATAATAATAATAATAATAATAATAATAACAGCAATAATAATTGAAGCACACTCTTGATAATAAATAGTTTCACATGTATGGGAAAAGGTCATCCACATTGGTAAATATGAAAAGCAACACCCTTGTAGTTTCTCACCAATGCTGACCTATTTATCAAAGTTAAGGCAATACACTCCCTTCTCTGATAAATTAAAAGCATTCTTACGTATCTTAATCATTTATACTGGTTCGAACTTGTTTCAAACATTTACAAACGTTCCGGCTATATATAATGAAGAAATAAAACACAGCTATTGATAATTTTGTGTGCATTAACAGAAATATTATCAAGAGAAGCAGTTACTTAGAATCAGTTTCTACATTCGAAGAATGAAAATTAGGAGGTTAAGTGGTGTGATTCGCAACAACATACGACGTTTGCACTCGTGCTCTTTGCACCATCTTCGAACAGTGTGATAGCTAAGGAGTCTTCGAAAGTTCTACTTCTCCAGTGCGAGTAACGAACTTTTTTCCGGATCACGTATTCTGATGGATGTTCACTTCAGGTTCCCTCTAAAATTAGGTTTCACGCTGGTAGAGTCGATAAATTAAAGGTTAAAGTTTCCTCCTGTTATTTGAGAACTGCAATTTCCGGGCCACACCTCAACGGTGATTTCACAGTGAAAAAAGAACAGGTTTCTCAACTTGAAAAACCAAATGCTTTCGAGATTCTGGCTAGCTCTCTTCAAGTTCAGAAACACTAAATAATTATGTATTTTTTTGTTAACATTGTTCTTGTACATAATGATAACGTTAATTAAAACAATGATGCCCTAGCGGTTAAGATGTTCTATATTTCTATTAAAAATACTTTGACAATGCGATCTTTCGTTATTGTCACCTAACGTTAACTTCGTTATATCAATGAAGAAAATGAACTTAAGTTAGTGTGTTATTGCATTTTATATTGTATAAGCATATTATAGTTACAACAATAGGTTTGTCGTAATAGAACACAATATTTTCTTCACGTAGATATTCTGCGGCATATTTTATATTTGAAAATAGCTCAGTGTGTGTGGTCACTTTGTCTTCAATGCAAATATGCCAATGTCGGCATAAAAATAACTGAAATGGACGAATCAAAAGCTGTGTAAAGAAAGAGGTGGAATATGTACACAAGCTGACAAAACATCTCTGTCTCTCAATTTACACGTAATCAATTATGTTACGTTACACCCATTTCCTTCTGATGTGAAGAGGCGTGAGAAAAAAATCTTTTCTTGTCCACGTCCACTTGTTCCTGCTTTGGACATCAGTTACTCAAAAAGTTAGCATCAGCGTCTCGATGAAACGTATAAGCTTCAGCGGTGTGCTTCTAAGACCGCCGTCAAAGATCGGCATTCGAATTGTGTGTATACAGTTTCCTCAAACCGCTTCCTACAAAGGGATGTCAAAAGTCGAAATACGTAAGCAAACACACTTTTTTCAGTTCTTATGAATTAAGGATCCATCATACTTCCAAAATCGTAAATTTACGACAGTTTCATTTCATATGTGACTACAAGTGACTTGCTCGTACTCTCTCAGTTAAAAGTAAAAAGATCCTGTGTGAATCATTTCTCATGAAGTACACAATTCAAATTCAAAAAGAATTCTGTCAATAAAAGGCTTTTGTGTTTCCTAAACCATCGTTGTTTTGTCTGCTTGATTATTTTGTTACTGTTACTATCAGTACAGATCTATTATCCGATGATAATCATTGTTAAGGTGCAGAATATTTCAAGTGAAAACAAGAAGAATGGCAAGAAAAAATATTTATGTCGTCCTCCAGCTAATACAACTAATTTCCAGAGATCATTCATTAAAATTGTTTGTTGTTCATAATATCCTCACAAGTACACAATTTGTATTGAACTCAATATTCCCACAGAGTAAAATTTTGAATGAAAATATGAAGACGATACAAGTACGAAGCTTAACGCCTATAGGTTTGATTAGTTTAAACCACAAATTTAGAATAGTCATACTTTCAATGAAATTGTGAAAATAGGAACATAAATATAACATTATCCAGGATCAATAATCACACTTCCCTTTTTAATATTTATTAACTCAGAGGATCAAGTTTTATTCTCTCTCACAATGGATCTTAACATACATATTCTTCAGAGAAATACGTGTCACCTTCGGTACCTCGTTACCGAGGGTGTTACACCAGAAATTAAAGACGAAGTGAAACGTCTTCTGAACACGACAGTGATCAAGCGGACACCGTAAACCATACATTTTCTCCGTTCGAGAAAGACACACCTTTGACCCATAACCATACACACGTTTAGTTTGTAGCATTTCACTTAAGTCGACCCGTAGGCGGAAAGTAGCAAAACCGCTCGTACCTATTGTATATATGCTAAAGAGGCGGGTACGGCCCGCTCGCCTAGTACTCGCCCACGAGCCGAGTGCCAAAATAGGTGAGGAACTGCTACAGCGCCGGCACGGCGAGTGGCTGCGAGTCAACGTTTGCCCAGCGCCTTCGCTCGACCGCTGCGCCGCGCCGCCGGAGAGAGGAACACGAGCCGAGCGGGCAAACGTTGTCCTTCGGCAGGGCGCGGCGCTAAAGGTCGGCCCGACGGAGGTGGAGCCCACACCAAGGAGGTGACGCAGGCGGGGAACGGGGAAAAAGAACAAACTATGGGTGCACCGCATAAAAAATCTTTCCCTGCGCTTGCGCTCCTCGTGGGCAGGGTTCGGCCACGTTGTTGCCAGCGTTGTGGTCCCGCATTTAAAAGTCCTGGCAATGAACAGAAATTGCATGTCCGAGGGCCTAGGTTACCGAAACGGCGTCACGTCATTAGTACTCTAAAGACCGTAATGAGAAGACAGGTAGGATAGAATTGAAATTGCTTGCCCGGAGGCCCAGATTTCCGGCGATACCCACGTCGTTAGTGCTAAAATGGGCGCGTTGAGGAGAAGGATCCGCCCGGGTGTAATGGCCTGGTTAACCTGCGGTTGAGCATTTGCCTTCGTCGTGGCAGTGCAATTGATGAGGGAGTTGACCCGAACACGTGAGCGTGAAATACTCCGGCACCAACCTGGAAGATAGTAGCTTCGAACTGACGGAGCGGCTCTTTCAGGCTTATTTTGCGAGACGTCTGTTGCGATCCGGTGAATCTGGGTGCCTGACGGTGAATTAGTGCGAACCGCGGGCAGGGTACGGATACAGCCTTGTGTTGTGGTCTCGCATACAGCGAGTCTCGCATACAGCGAGTCTCGCATATAGGGTCTCGCATACAGGGTCTCGTATACATCCTGACAGGGAATTGAAATTGCATGCTCAGGGGTCCAGATTTCCGGCGAAACCCACGTCGTTAGTGCTAAGGCTAGTGAGGAGATGGGTTGCTAAGTGCTAGTGCTGAGCCCAGTGAGGAGATGGGTTGGCGTCTCGGAACTACCCGGGAATAAAAGCCCGGTTAGTCCCAATTGGCTTCTTGGTTTCTTCGTGGTAATATTCGATAGCAGCGAGTAATTGAGAAGGGACTTAAACTCAAAAACGCGAGCATGTAATACTCCAGATTCAATCTGGAATAACGTTGCTCCGAGCTGTCGGAATTGCCCCTTGCAGGATTAATTGACGAGCCCTCGGTGGCACTCTGGCAAATCCGGATACTTGACGGTGCACTAGTGCAACCTAAGGTGGCATAAAAGCCGAAAAGGTAACCGTGCCCGCTTTGGGGTGAGCCAAAGTCCCCTTGAGCCTAGCACTTCCACCTCGTAACTGCACAAGCATCACGGTGCTACCAACGTTATTCGTTTGGGCTGGTTTAACTCTTAGCAATCGCCACAACTGATTTAACTCTTAACAGTGGCCCGCAGACAGCCATGTTAATTTGCTGATCATCAACGTGTTATTTTTCAACTGTTATTAATAACCGTTAAGAGTCGACTGGTATTTCAATAACAGTTATTGAAGAAAAGCAGTTAAGTCCATCTCTACTCTGGTGGCCGCGAGTGATGCAGGCGACGGTGTCAAGGTAGAGAAGTAAATTTGCTTCGAGACACAATTGACATGAACGCTCGAACAGAGTGACGCGGAGGAGGCATCGGAGCAATGTGGCGCGGCAAGCAGAGACAAAATATGCAGGAAGTCACAGTAGAGGGCGACTCATTAAAATAATCTAGTTGAAATAAAAAAATCTTTGCACTAATTTTCTAATACAAAAAAATCAATACTTTTTATAAAATATGTTAAATCATTTTTTAATTAATTATTTCTTTTTCTTTCAACCTCCCGTCCCCCACAATTTCTTCATATCTAAACAAAAAGTTCATTGATTTAAAACAGATTTAAAAAATCATACTATTTTTTAAATAACGATTTAAATCATCATCACCGTGCAACGTATCTCTTAAAACTACGATCTTGCTTTAGGGATCTCGGCCACTGAGGCAACGTTTTTCGTTTTATTGTTTGGTTTATTTTTCTTTCTTTTATTTTTCAGTGGCATTTTTCAAAATTTCTTGAGTTGGCACGTGCTCCAGCTACGCCTCTCGAGACGATGAGGAACGTCCCAGGGAGCCTTTGGAACCGGGGCGCTCCCACGCACCCATGCTGCAGAGAGAAGGGAGGGGTCACTCACTAACCTAAGAAAACGTCTCCACCCATTCACAAGGTCTGTGGGATGGGGCGTGGTCTGGCCTACGTGAGTGCCGTGAGACTTTAGGAAGTAAGTAGAAAAATCAAAAGACAACAATGATACTGTGCGTTAAAGAAATTCTCTTGGTAGGAGATTACTCTATTAAAAAGGGGTAATTTATTTGAATTCATCACTGAAAATTCTACATTAAGTTATATTGAATCTTTTCACGAATGTAAAATTTTAGAACACAGGAAAATGCCACTACTGCACACAGCATTTTTATTCATTTAACCAGGAAAATTGAGCTGAAAAAAGGTAAAATGAAGAATGTCAAATGAAGAAAAAATAGAAGAATTACGCATAGTTAATGTAAACAACAAAACACAAGGCAAAAGAAAATATTAAATTTTAATGCCCAATATTTATTAATATAATTATATTATAATTCCAAATTTTAATAATTAAAAATTATTAATGCCAAATATTTTTATTACACGGGATATGTAATTTAAATAATATTTTCTTATCAATTCTTGGCAAAATACTCGTTTCCACCTGCGTACATAATTCAAATTGTTTAAGCGTTACGGTAAAGATCTCACAATTTAAAAAAATACAAGCACAGAACAAAGTTTTTTTATATAGTACGTCGCACACTGTCTTTTGACGTTAAAAAGAAATAGAAAAGGTTCAAGGACCTACAGAATGCAACAGAATAAAGCACGGGACGTTGGGGTCACGACAAAAAGGGTACCGGAGATGAAACGGACAAAGGAGACGAAACGAGCACCGGAGACAAAACGGGCACCGGAGACGAAACGGGCACCGGAGACGAAACGGGCACCGGGAGACGAAACGGGCACCGGGAGACGAAACGGGCACCGGAGACGAAACGGGCACCGGAAGACGAAACGGGCACCGGGAGACGAAACGGGCACCGGGACACGAAACGGGACAAAAAGGGTACCGGGACACGAAACGGACAAAGGACACGAAACGAGCACCGGGAGACAAAACGGGCACCGGGAGACGAAACGGGCACCGGAAGACGAAAAGGGCACCGGAACACGAAACGGGCACCGGAAGACGAAACGGGCACCGGGAGATGAAAAGGGCACGGAGACGAAACGGGCACCGAAGATGAAAACGGGCACCAAAGGGGGAACCGAAGTTGAATGTTGGGAGGTAAGAGGGGACGAGGCAGGGACTGTAGCATGAGCGGGTCAGTTCTGGGGCGGAGGCCGCAGTAGGAGTCCGGGCGGTTACCACGCCGGTGAGAGGGGGGAGGGGGTCGGAGGAAGGCGAGGAAGAGCGGGGCGGGGCGCCCGCTGCTCCCACGCGACCCGCGAGGCGAGGGCATGGGAGAGAACGGTGCCAGCAGGGTGGGTTGGCATACGGCGGGTTGGCGGCCGGGTTTGGGGTTGAGGGACGGGTGGAGGGGTGAGGGTGTGGGCCAGGTGGAGGGACGGGTGGATGGCGGGCGAAGGGGCGGGCGGAGGGGCGGGCGGAGGGGCGGGCGGAGGGGCGGGCGGAGGCGAGGGCGGAGGCGAGGGCGGAGGCGAGGGCGGAGGCGAGGGCGGAGGCGAGGGCAGAGGCGAGGGCAGAGGCGAGGGCAGAGGCGAGGGCGGAGGCGAGGGCGGAGGCGAGGGGAGGCGAGGGCGGAGGCGAGGGCGGAGGTGAGGGCGGAGGCGAGGGGCAGAGGCGAGGGCAGAGGCGATGGCAGAGGCGAGGGCAGAGGCGAGGGCAGAGGCGAGGGCAGAGGCGAGGGCAGAGGCGAGGGCAGAGACGAGAGCAGAGGCGAGGGCAGAGGCGAGGGCAGAGGCGAGGGCAGAGGCGAGGGCAGAGGCGAGGGGGAGGGGGGGGGGGGGGCGAGGCCGAAGCGAGGGCGGGGCGGGGCGGAGGCAGGGCACGGGGCGTGGGTGGGGCGGAGGCACGGAGGAGAGGGCGTGGGTGTGGGCGCCAGAAGGGCGGTGGCGCGCGAGCGCGGGCGCGGCTCGACACGACGGGGAGTTGCACCTCGGGACGACACTTGAGGACACGGCCGAGCACGCGATTAAATCAAAAGCACGGGAGGGAAGCGCTGCCAGACGCGGCCCATGGAATGTGGGTGGACGTGGCGGCCACTCAAGGAACTATGTGACACTGGCCTTTGAGGCTCAGATATGTTGGACGAGGCGTTGATTCGTAGTACCACAAGTTACGGGGTTGGTGATCATCAAGTTGCTAAGGATAAATGTGCTCATCATCGTGTTTTGAAGGCAATAGTAATGCAAGTCATAAGAGGCAGTTCTCAATTCTGAGAAAAGCTAGTGTCATGTCATCCATCAAAATTCAAATAATGTTATCAATTAACCTAAGAAATTCAACATTGTATGAATCATCTTGGATCATTTCCTGAGATGTATGAAGTGGCTGGGCCTATTTAACAAACTGATGATACGTTATAAAAACGAATAATAAAAGAAATGTCCTGCTCCTTCAGTTTGCACTCTTTTTCTAAGAGCGTAGATCGCAAACCTCGTTTCTAAAACAAGTTTCTTAGACATGAGTTTCTTTTAGAATATTCTCTATAACTGAAAATTGCTTGGAAGACTGTCTGAAAGTTTATATGACTTTTATATTGAGCTCAAAAATATAAGATGCAGACATGTACATCATCTTTCGATCTAATTTTTATTTCCATTCTAAACCACTTCAATTTGTTGAATTAATCTCATAAGCCTCTTATTTTTCTTTTAGCTTGTAGGACAAGTGTAGCCTCTCAACACATGCCTCCATGATCTATTTTATGACACTGTAAAGTACAGTATCTGAAATATCTACACGTTCGTTTACGGCCACATATAAATAAAAACGTCTTCATACATTCCAGCCTTGCTATTATCTCAACCATTCAAGCACTATAAATGTAGCTGTAAGTAGACTGCCTTGTATCGTTACATCATTGGTTTAGAGAAACCCTAGTTTCATTACCCTGGACCACGTACTTAAAATACATTTTTAAATGCATACAATGTACTGGAGATCTTGCATAATAAAAAATCGAACGTAGTCAATCTCGCGCAGTACTACAAGACATATCTTACAGTCTCCGATTAGCTCCAACAAGTATCTGCCAGTTGAACAGAGCAGCTTCCCGACCTCCACGAAATAAATCAAAACTCTCATTAGACAAGAAGTTGAGTTGTGACTGCATGTGTTATGAACGTCGAGGATTTATGGGAAGCTCTTTGCCCTTTCGAGTTATCACTTCCGAACCTCTCCTACCTGTTTGGGTCGACTCCTTCCATGTTCCCCTCCTTAAGTTGCTATTGGGAGGGGGTCATTTATTTTGCTCAAGGGCACATGTTAGCACAGCAGCCCTTCCGCTTGTGCGAAAAAAGAGAGGTAAAATAAAATCCTTCCTTATATCTGACTTAAAAGGAACTTATCGTTGTGGCGAGGATTTTTGGCGTTTTATAATCGATTTAATCAAGGCAACAAAACGTTTCAAATAACGTTCCGATTGAAAATTTTTATTACAAACTATTCCGATTTCGATGTAAGTAATGAAATTGTTTTAAACATTTTCTGATTTCTTATTATGTTGTGACTGATTTCGTTTGAGACCCTTTCAGACTGCTTTTACTTGCTTAATGACACGGCCACTGTCATGAATGAGCGCTTCATCTGAACTGGATTTTCGAAAAATTTCTGTGAAATTATTGCCTTGACCATCAATCAATTATATCATTTACTTAAAAAAACATCTCCAGTTGAATTGATTTAGTCTATACTTCTCTACCAATCCATGAAGCGATCAGTTCTAATTTACTCATCCTCCGTCTGGGCCAACGGATACAAAAGCAATCTTTTCAAAACGCAAACATTCCAAAACAAATTCCTAAGAACAAGATTAAAGTACTACAGTTTATCCGAAAATCCCAGCTTCGCCAAGAACTCGGTATCACTCCATAACGGTACATTTTTCTCATCGATCCTTAAAATTATATAGCAATGTTTCTCAAACACCGTCAGCAGTGTACTACACCATCGGAACAGAATGCTCCCCATGAAAATCTTTGACCCCTTACATTGCCTAGACTAGTTACTAATTTGTTTGTTCGTGAGCCATCGGTTGCCGTTATACGACTAAATTCAAATAATTTTAAATATGAGACAACAACCCACTCATAATATGTGTAAATAGCACTCTAAAACGTTAATCCACTGTTACAAGTAGCTGCAAATTACGAAGAACATTTAAACAAAAACATCAATATCAAAACCGAAATAGTTCCACGTTTTCGATTCTTGCAATACGTTTAATAAAAAGGAGCGGTTTGGTCTATTGACAAAGTTTTAAATGGGTACTGTTGATGTTATGTTTTTGATTAGATGACCGAGATTTAAATATACATTTTATTTTTCAAATTTATTTTTTGATCCATCGCTTAAAAAAACCTTGGTGGGGCTTTCTTTATTTATTCATTCATTCGCACATGCATTTTTATGTTCGATCTTACACACTTACACTTATTTACAACGTAATCCCACATAACTATCGCCTGAACCAGTCAGATCATGTACCGATTCAACTCAACGGGTCGGCTCAACCGGTCACAACAGCTGTTGTTCGCTTCCCGATTCCTCGCCTCGTGCGTGGCCAAACGCAGAGCGTTGACACTGGGGCCAAGCTCGTCCCACACGCACCTTATTCATCGACGTTTCTGGATGCTGACAGCTGTTTTGAGGTCGAGGCGGAACTCGTCCCCGGGTCCAAGTGTCTCTTGTCAAAGAGAAAAAGTGCTTCGGTTTGGATGTGCGTGTGACGGATACTCCAAACAACATTTGATCTATCTCTTGTCGTGATCAGAAATGTAATGCGATTGGAAATACGATCGCTACTGGGTTGGAGTAGATTCATGATTAACGGAAGATGTTCGTTACAGGAAACCTGTTTGTGGTTCTTTATTTCATATTGATCAAAACGAAGGTTCGTTCATATTTCTTTATCTCAAATAACTTCTTTGAAGGGCAATTTAAATATATGTGAATGCCCATTATAGAATATTCCGTTTGCCTCTGCAGAAACATTTTTCAAATATTAATTTCTTTATTATATCATTTTAATTCATTTTCCTTTTCTAAATACATTTTTTATAAATACGAAATAAAATTTAAAATATTTCTAAGTAGTTTCTTTCTGCAAATATTTTGAAAAGCAAAATAAAGAAAAAAATGGACACGAAGGAAACTCACAGTGATGTGTGATAGTAATGGAGCGAAAATAGGAAGATTAACTAAGAGGGGAAGGAGAGGCAGAGACGAAGGAGAAAAAAAAGAAAGACTCTGTTAAAAAAGAATAGGCATCGAAAAGAAATAGAAAGACCGAGAAGACAAGAAGGAATGAAAAAAACGTATAGAACAGGAAAGATTAATTCTGTAGTCGTTGATACGATCGTAGTAACAGATACACACAAAAGAGGTGTCAAGCACATTTCTCAACCACTCGCAGTCAAACCAGAGAAACAGAGACAACTCCGGCGCCGGCCACGAATCTGACAGCGCCCAGACGCTGCGAGGCGTCGCGACAGGTTGCATCACCTTGAGACTGGGCGCGGGCTCACTCGGCGCAGTGGGTTACAATTTGCGACCGGAGCCACCAGCCCGAAACAATAGTGGCTTAGCCGCGCGCGTGAATGAGAAACGACCGAGACACTATGCGACATGCCTGGCGAGGACATGGCCTTGCGCGGACGCGTGCGCGGGCGCGGGCGAGGGCGCGGAGGCGGCGGTGGCAGAGACGGCGATAGTGACGGCGACGGTTAAGATGGCAGAGGCTTTAGGTATTGATGGTGTAGATGTGGATGTCGATGTCGGTATTTGTGTCGGTGTTGATGGCAGTGTCGGTGTTGGCGGCATTAGCAGTGTGGACGCGTAGGTCGTGGTGGGATGGCATTGGTGGCGGGGACGAAGGCTGCAACAGTGGCAATGGAGGCGGTGCAGCAACGGCGACAGTTACGGTGTCGGTGACTGGGTGTTGTCAGTGTCGGTGGCGGTGGTGGCTGGGGGTGGGGGCGGTGCGGTGTTCGGTGTTGTGTCGGTGATTGTGTCGGTGTCGGTGTCGGTGATTGTGTCGGTGATGGTGTCGGTGATGGTGTCGGTGCGTGTGTCGGTGATTGTGTCGGTGTCGGTGTCGGGGTCGGTGTCGGTGTCGGTGTCGGTGTCGGTGTCGGTGTCGGTTCGGTGTCGGTGGTGCGGTGGTGCGGTGTCGGGGTGCGGTGCCGGTGCCGGTGCCGGTGCGGTGGGTGGGTGCCGGGCCGGTGCCGTGCGGGGGTGGCGGAGACGAGTGGCGTCGGCGGAGGCGGCAACGGTGGCAGTGAAAGCGGCATGGTTACGGAGACGGCGGTGGCGTCGCCTGCAAGCGAGTAGGAGATGAGTGGGACGCATCTGGACGCTCTGTTAAGCGGCATCTAATTGCTTGCATGGCTGCGGCGAGAAACCTCGGGTCGCAGCGAGGAAAAAATGAGAGGGGGAGAATGCAAAATGAAAAATGAGAAATAGAAAATGAAATGTTAAGGGTTGAAAAAAATACAAAAGAAGAATATTATAAAGGGTAAGGGTCAGAATTTTTTAAGGCCAAATAATTTAACAAAGAAAAGCGTAACTAAGGGACAAAGGAAATGACAGAAAAGAAAATGACGTCGAAAGAAAAAAACTTATATGGGTGTGAAATTGTGGGGCAACTACACGAGATAAAATGATATGAATTACTTTGAATAGTTTTCAAATGTCACGATTTGTATTTCATTTTTAAGAATGTTTTTTTAAGAATGAGGCACTGCAGAGACATCATCATTGATACCCTGAGCCACCTCACCCGGTGAGAGTATAGACTTAGTACTGTTCTACTGAAAACAATGAAAGAATAAAATAATTAAAATGCAGTTCCGAATAAATTAGACTCTGAACCGAAATATATTGTACAAAAACGATTACTCAATATTGAAGTCTATTAGTCACATGATTTTTTAATAATTAAACGTTTATTTACAATTTGTTCGCACAACAATAAGTCATGTTAGATCATGATTTTTTGTCACATGTTAGATCATGATAGATAATGATCACACATGTTAGATCATGATTTTTTATTCACGTGTTAGATCATGATAGATCATAATCACACGTGGTAGATAATGATTTCTTATTCACATGTTAAATCATGATAGATCATGATCACCCATGTTATATCATGATTTTGTAGTCACATGTTAGATCATGATTTTTTAGTCACATGTTAGATCATGCTTTTTATTCACATGTTAGATCATGCTTTTTATTCACATGTTAGATCATGATAGATCATGATCACACATGTTAGATCATGATTTTTTGTCACATGTTAGATCATGCCAGGATTACTAGTCGAACTCGAGAAGGCTGGAAGAGCCAGAGAGGTTATGAACGTCGCCGTTCGCGGGTGCCACTCGAGGCCGCAGGATCCGGTAATCGTCATCCTCCTCGGCGGCGGTGGGCGGCAATTCCCGGGCGCTCCCCGCGCGACGACCCGGCGACGCGACGCGGCGCGGCTTAGGCCACGCAGCTCGAGAGACGCGCACCGCACTTCCACTCGCCGCGGACGGCCCTCAAGTGCTCCAGGCCTCTCGAGAGCGCTCGAGTGTCCCACGCTGAGGATTGTCACTGTTCGTATTTGGTAGCAACTGACCTATGGCTTGCGGTACGTCGCACGCCCGCCGGTTGGGTCTCTATTTGGAAGATGTCGCTTTGGGCTGGGCGTCGGTGTTTGGCGAGCCGTAATCAGCGTGGGATGAGATAATAATTGCATTGCGCTCGGTTACTCGGTACATAGTACATGCGAGGATCGAAGAGCGTTTTATTCTGTGGGAGAATCAATCTCCGTGAAATCGAATGTCACAATCCAGTTTCAGTTATTTCATCCAAACATGCTCTACATGGTTATTGAAGCAAATTACTTGAAACATTTTGACTATGCACCCCAAACTCCATTACAGTGGCGCTTTTTAATTAGCGACAAAACGAACTACGGAACAGTTATTGTTCCAATAAAAGAAGCATTCAAAAATTCCATCAAAATAAATGTTTCTCCATTATTGATTTAATGGCATTAGAACATTTGTTACTGCTGGGTAAGCATAGAATGAATTTATTTATTTATCGATTCCCAGCACGTTGACTGCTAGGGTCACTAGTTCTGTTTGTGTAGTAAATGTTTTATCGCGGGAGGTGGTGCTGACTCCTTCCTGGCAGGATTTCCTCGGATTCCGGACAGGATTCTCCTCGCGACAGCAGCGGCTGAATTCATTCTAGATATAAAGCTGGTGTCGAAAATTCGTCACTGACAGGACTCGAACCTAGGACCTGCTGGTCAAAATGTTAGCAGGGACAGCGGCAGCGCTAGCCCTGAGCTAAACTGAGTCGATGTAAGCATCTAATCGTTCTGGGTTTCTCAAGAAGTTACTCTTCAAAAGATATTAGCAATAATCCCCATGAAATGTATCTGATGCATTCGTAAAAAATCTCAATCTCATCTCGTTCAAAGACAAAGATGATCTTTCCATAAATACATTATCTCACAAACATACAGGTGTAGCTAGAGCTAGAATATTCGGAAATTATAATTATACAAATTATCAGGAATGTAGGTATTGGCATTTATCGAATTTTTGTGGCCAATCCAGAATAAATTTATTTTGCTAATGATATACTCGTAAAACAATGTACCAGTAAAATGGGTAATTATGCATTGATTTGGGGCAATTTATTCGATTCTGTTTCAATATACTGTTTGAGCAATACATTTTACAATAATTGTAATGAAAGCACGTTCTCTGATTCAATTTTTTGCTTATATATAGGGGACAATATTTCAGAATCCACTTCAATAAGATTCCTTTCTCAAGCTGTCCCGCTTACACCAATGTTTTTTTTTCTACTCTGTAATACAATTAATACTAATATAATAAAGAATTAATACTACAGATAATACTATATATTTTTAATACCATCTCCATTTTATTTCCAAGTAATTCCAATTTCTTGTACGACGCTTATTCTGTTGGTTATTGAAAATTGATTATTTCACGTAAATCTTGCTTAAGTCCTTTTTTGAAGGAACACGAAACGCAGCGCTGGATCTCTTTCCATTTTCTTTGCCTGTTTATTCATTAATCTGTCAAATCATTATTTTACATATCACTTCATCTAAACTTCGTTAAGTAGACAATATTTGAACATTCATTATCATCATATGTTCATATGTGATACGTTCACATTACATTATTAAGATTCTCTTTCGGCGGTTTTTCAAAAAACAACCTTTGCACTGACGTTATAAATGCCCAAGGAAATAAAGGACAATAACTCTTGTAGCGTGTGGGGTGAGCTCCTCCGCTCCTTTGCACAGCCCTGCGGACGGTGTTCCATCCAGGCTGTCCTCGCCATGACCTCACCGCCACCTGGGCGGGGGCGGACACTGGGTCACGGCGCCGCGCCCAAAACGTGCCCGGGGCCATCCCGCGCCGGACAATAGGTTGCAGCGTACTAATTTTAAATGATTTATTCGCTTGCCCTCTCGGTGCACGCGGCCAAGCAACTGATTACATGTTCACGTAATTGCTTTCTCTCTTAATCTGCTTCGAAATGATAACTTATAAATGAGCTTGAAAATTTGGGTTTCAAAAGGGTTATTTTGTTGTGTTTCATGTGAACACACCTGTTTGATCTCTCTGTTCTCCCCCTTTTTTTTTTCTCTCTCCGACTCTTTCTCTGACTCTCTACTCACTCTCCTTTTCTATCTTCCTATTGCCCTACATTCTTCTTACCCTCTTTCCATATATCTACCCCTTCTTTATTTCCCTCTTCTTTATTCCCTGATTTCTTTTCCCTTTCCTTCTCTAAATTCTTGAGAGAGTTGTTATGTCTATTTTCTTATATTTCTCCATCACAGATTCTAATAAAATTTATCCAATTTTCTATTCTATCCAAGAGTGATTTTCAAAATATGTTTTTCTTTTACTTTAATGATAAACGAGATCCCACCCAAATATTATGGAATTAACGAAAAATTTTTTTCTCGACTTTTAAGCTCGTTTTATTATTACAAGTAATGCCATGCATACATTAGAAATTTCGAAAAAGTCCTGAGTTTCATAGCAACAAGAACCTTGTGCTAACAAGGAGAAGGTGGTGGTAAGAAAAAGACGCAATTTTGGAGGGATACATCGTCTTGATTACTGCATACTGGACGTATTCTTGAACGGTTTTGGGCGTTAATTTTACGAGTGAAATAGTCATTATAACATTGTTATAAGGGATGACTTACGTATGTGTTTGTTGTGTAACTCAAAGTGTAATGGTCGAAAGTTGTGAATTTTCTAGCCGTAGTAGGAAGACCAGTACACGGATGCTAGTCCCTATGCCAGTCTAATCAACTGCTTAATCAATTTTTCATAAAACCGGTGTTATACAAAAACTCTTGCTAAACAATGCTAACAGAAAATTTAGAAAAGACAGTACAGGAGATAACCCTAGAAAAAATATTTTCTCCCTCATGAACTAAACATTTTATTGACATTTGTGTCCCTACCACCTCCCCCATTACTTTCAGTTGCCTCTGGACATCTTCTCCTGCGTCGTGTAACAAGATGTCAGGCGCTCGAAATCCATGACAGTTCACACTATTCGAGCACACATGCACCGGAGGCACAATCACAGGATATTATAAGACCGTTGCTTAGTCCTCAAAAGCCACGATTAAGAGACCTTCCCACGCTCGGAGGCGGAGGGAGGTAGGACACGCCTATGCCGTGAGGGGCAAGTCCCGCCCTCAAGTCATTTTCTACGCGGTGTATCCATTGCTTTGGTGTACTCGAGTAGGTCTTTTCATACATTTTTTGACATAACATATTATATTTGGGGGGGAGGGGGCGGGGCGCACTAGCATTGCTTCGACCTGTACTCAGCTATCTAGGTATCATTCAAGTTTTCAAATGTCATTACATTTCGAATTAAATTTTCGTTGAATTGGAGATTTTGATTTCCACATTCTTTAATGAATAATTAAGAATATATTACAGTAATCAAACACAAATAAACAGTACCTAATGCAATAGAACAACACAACTATTGTTTTTTTTTAAATATAATCCTATCGAAACTTATTTGGAAACCACCTCAACACTCACTTCCAAACATGCCTCGTATCTTTCCAACACCGGCTGGTCCTTTCAGATTTCCGAGGCGTGAAATATAATTTCAGCAGAGCTCTTTTTTTTCCCTTTCCTCGCAAACACGTCTGCTACCATGACCTCAGCACTGAATGAGCCGAGAGTGGGGCACGCCAACGTCGGCGTTGGCGGCGGCGGCGGCGTACGCGCTGCACCAGGCGGCCTTGCCGGGGGGCGGGGGGAGGGGGGAGGGGGCGGGGCGAAATTAAAAAGCGTTGGCTGCCGGGGCGTCGGCGGCGCCAGCGCCCTCGGGCCAAGGCTGCCGCCGCCGCCGCTGGGGGTCCCGCGATCCCTCTTAACACGCCGCTCTGCATGCTCCGCAGTCTCCTCCCCCCGCCGCCGGCGCTGACGCCGTTGCTGACGGCGGCCCACAGTGGTCAGGATTTCCGAATTTGCGCTCCGGACGAGTTACGAGCATCCTGTTTTTCCAACCCCTCGAAAAAGGGGCGTTTACTTCAGATGTGGATTCTAAATAGCCGTTCTACGGCTACGTTCTGGGACACGTGAATGGGTGACACGTGGAGGGACACGTTCTAGGGGGGGACTGGTGTTCTAGGACACATGTTCTACGACACTTGAAGGACACGTGTTCTAGGACATTTGAAGTGTTTTTACTGGACGCAGTTGTAAAGTAGTGAAAACATATTTTATCTTAACTACAAGGAGAAATATTGAAGTACGGAAAGGAGTACAAGAATCCGCCATCGATTTATTTGCAGTAAACGAAATATTGTCATTTTAAATGTTGTCATGCTTCTGATATGCAGCCTGAATTTTCCTCGAGGAGAAAACATAATTGTTATCCTCAAAGTATTTATCACCCTGTTCTTCCATAGGGTTGTCTAGTCACAGAGATATTTGAACGTCATTGTTTTCTTGCTTTAAAATATCACCGGTTGTAAAACACGCTGCCGATTTGTAAGTTTCCGTGCTATTTATTCGTATTACTATACGTATGCTTTCTCTAAACACATCAATATGGTCATTTCTGATGAACAATTCATGTTCACTCAGTCGAAGCACTATGATGTGTCATCGTATTAACATGTCATAAGAAGTACCTTTCTTAAGATGATACCATATCTTTCACCTCTTTGAGGAGTATGTCGAAACTTCGATATCTTACATTTGAAAAAATAAATTGTGATTGTCTCCACAGAAAAACATTGAACTTAACGTGAAAAATACATTAAATTGTAGAATTTACGGGTTATATGTATGAAGTGTCACCTAAAAAGGATTATGAAATGATTATTGCAATAAAATCCAAGTAAAACACTTACTATTCGATTGTACTCGTGTAGCGAATCGTTTGTTATAAAGTGTCGTCGAATAAAACTTTTAGGTTATACCAATGCTTGAAAGCTTTTTTTACAAAACCAAATAGCTGACAGAAATACGCATATAAGTTAGATGTTTTTCCCTCTTTATTCTTTCCTAGCCTTCTCACCTCACCCGCTGTTACTCCAGCATGTAATGTTCTAACTCATCCCGCGTTGTCTTGACCTGCCTTTCCATTCCGCCCTATCCTGTTTTTTCTCGTCTTTCGAAACGCTCATTACCATTAACAGACAACCGGAAAGAAACTAGATTATCATTTCGTCAAGGTCATCAAAGGAGACACATCTTCACACTGCCTCAACCCCCTGCGGTCGACGTTTCAGTGAGCTGGTACCTTCCAGTAACACCTGCACACTAGAACCTACATCATCCTCACCTCACCTACATCAAACGCGTCAAATTGACACCAAAAGTTGTCATTAACATGCACAGAGTGTAGTCTGGCGGTGTTGGCAAAAGAACACGGCATTGTGGTACATCACAACCTTTCCGCTATCAATTTCAAGTGCTGAAATAGACGCCATGAGATAAGTTCTTGGGCGAAAAATAAAATTCGTAGTGTTATATTGTTGCATTGAGTTCATTTTCAAATGCCTTCTTTCGTGTTTTTCAGAATCAAATGATTTTCTTAATCCTTGTTGATTAATGGATATCATACACATGAAATATGTAAAATGTCAAGTTTTTATTTCCCCACTGAAGTGTAATTTTTGCTACAAATGAAACTTCTGTGCTGCACGTCTATGTTGAAACTCGTTACATTAATTTCTACCTCTTGCATTTTATCTGATTACGTTGCCCGTAAATTACAGTATTACTAATTACGAAACCATGTAATATTTAGAACACATCTAATTAAAGTTAATGAGGTCGGTATTTCTGACAATGAACCTCGAAACTTGCATTAATATGAATTATGAAAGAATGTGTTGACCTTCAACGAGTAAAGTTCAGGTGGTTACATACATATTAATATAAATTAGTCACCAACAGAAAAAAATGTAGCGCCAAGCTCTCTTAGAGTTCTGCAGGTGCTGGAGATTTCGCTGGTCGAAAAGTCCGTGAAATTAAGCATCATTGAACGACTTTTTATAGGACTTCAGGCAATGAAATTTATGTTGGAAAGCTATTTAAAAAATAACAGATGCACCGCCGGGAACTAACCATTTATTGGTAGAGACGAGTATGAATGTTTCTCATAAGAAGTTTCTCATGAAGTTAGTGAAAATTCCTATTTCATAAAAATCCACAAATTAGGTAATTTCTTTATTAAATTTAAAGAAAAGTGGGTTCCCTACAAAAAATAAGATGTGAGGAAATCAAGTTAAAAAATATTTCAGAGTTTTTCCAAACGTTTCCCTACAGTATTGATACTAACACTTTTCTCATAATACAATGCGGCATAACTTCTGATTGAGTAATAAAAACATTAAATATATTTTTGTAATTGTTTTTAATTTGCAATAGACAATGATTTATACGTTTTTACGGTAATAACAATCTCAACAGGTTTCTCGGGATGTTATAATTTGATCCAAAACTTGATTTTAAAAGAAAATGGTGGCTGCGTAACTACGTGATCATAATTATTTCGAGGCATGTTATCCTTAAAGGGAAAAGCAGTTGTATAGAAAAATCGTACCTGCAGATACAACCTGCCACAAGGTAAGATAAAGATGCAGAAGAAGGGCAGAGAGAACGAAGTCGGAGGCACAACAGCTTGAGACGGAACAGGTCGAAAGAAACAGTGGAAGAAACAGAAATCGAAAGTGTCAACAGCTGGAGTGACACAGTGGGATAGCACACAACAGCCGGCAGTCAACCACAGACTCACTGAACTCACCCATTGCGCAACCCAACAGCAAATTCTCGTGGCACCTGCTGAAACGTTTCAGCAACCACAGGCCTGTCTTCCCCTGTGCGTCCACATCGAGTAAGATTTCAGTAGGGCAGAGAAGGCAAGTGGCCAACCCAAATAGTGACCGAATATCAACATGAAACAATTATTTCTAGGCATATCGTCCTTAAACGGAAAGACAGCTTTAGGGACAAACCAAAAGGTTCCGACCGATACAATCTACCCTGCAAGTGAACCAGAGTGGCAGACACAGTGAGCAGAAAGGCTGAAGTTGGAGCCATAACAGCCTGAGACGGAAAACGCCGAAAGAAACAGTCGAAGAAACCGAAATCAAAACTGTCAACAGCAGGAGTGGTATCGGGAGAGCTTACAACAGCCGGCAGGTAACCTCATCCTCAGTGAACTCAACCAACACACTGTATTACGGAACCTGACAGCAAATTCCCGTCGCATCTGGTGAAACGTTTCTGAGAACTCAGGCCTCTCCCCCACTGTGCATCCACATCGAGTGGGATTCCACCGGCATCGGCGGCTGAGTGGCCAGCCCACGACGATGGCACTCGCCGCCGCTTCCGAGGAGGCAGACACGGCGGCGGCAGTGGCAGTGGCGGCGATGGCGACAGTGGCGATGGCGGCAGTGGGGACGGCGGCAGTGACGACGGCGGCGGCGGCGGCGGCGCGGCGGCGGCGGCGGCGGCGGCGGCGGCGGCGGCGGCGGCGGCGGCGGCGGGGCGGCGGCGGCGGCGGCGGCGGCGGCGACGGCGGCGGCGGCGGCGGCGACGGCGGCGGCGGCGGCGGCGGCGGCGGCGGCGGCGGCGGCGGCGGCGGCGGCGGCGGCGGCGGCAGAAGCGGTGGCCCCCCGGCAACCCTGGCTGCCTGGTGCTCGCGCAGGCGATTAACGGAGGTGTACGTCTTATCGTAAGCAGTCGTGTAATGAGGGCGGCGCACTCCAGGGGTATTCATTATGCGAGAAACTTTGTTTCGTATCTCGGATCCTCGACTATCTGTTTCAATAAACTTGAATGGCCTGTTAAGTAAACTGCTCCTAAGGATTAATTCTTCTCATATGAGCACGAAGATTACTTATTAAATGCGCATCGGATTATCGTCAAGGGAGCATCATATTCCTCTATTACGTTTACATTACATGATCTGATATTTATCTCGTAATACAAACTCAGGCGGGGCCTTAATGGAGAAGTTATACTACTAAAAGTACCACCGATAAAGGTGAATGATGTAGAATTTTAAGAGTAATTATAACTATCTGGTTTTAATCTATCCAGAATGTTGCATAACTGCAATTATTTTCACAGACGAGATGCAGAAAAAGACGTATTATTATCCTGCAAAAGCACGTAATAAATTTGCAATTGAAAGATTAAATAAATACTTCTCATAATTTAATGACTAATATCATTTTCCTAATATTCAATAATTTTAATATTTATTAAGATTAATTATTTGCCTCTAAGTAAAGCTTGACCTACATGATTTCAAACCACTTAGTAAAATGAGGCTGAGTTTCCAAACCTCTGAAACCTGAACTTTCCGATAATACTTGCGATGTACTCAAGATATGAAGTATATCATTAAAAATATTACACACACGGATATATTGATTGATTGATTGATGCTTCAGGGCACGCCAACTGCGGGAGTTTCCACTCAGGGTATCTCCCCCAGTAAGGCACCGCCCACCCTGGAGATGTTCTGAGCTCCCAAGTGATCTCTCAATATGAGTAGTAGTTTAATGCGTTTAAGTGAAAGTGTCTGAGGGTAGAACAGAACATGAAAGAGGAAAGAAAAGTCGCGCTTGGCCCGTAGCCCGTTTCTTAGAGTTCAGCTCCGATATTCGTCTGGTAGTGATTGGAGAAACGACGGAAATCTACCGATGCAGTCATCCGGCTACTATAATTCTTTTTCAGATCGCGGCTGAATTTGACTTAGCTATGTAGCTAGTTTCAAAAATCTGCCACTGTCAGGACTTGAACCCTAAGACCACCCGGTGAGAGTCGCTGCAGACAGCGGTATGGCTAGCTCTCAGCTAACTCCCAGTCCATATGAACATAGAGTATTAATTTAATATGAGTAGTAATACTTTGGATTACTACATGACGTAATACATATTTACACATAATTATTGGCATATAATGTCAATTCTCGGGAAGAATACCACAAGACTTCGCAGTTTCTAAAATATTAGAATACCTACATTTTTTTGTAGTCATTGCCAACGTGAGTCTATATTGCTTGGAGACAACAAAGAAAATAATATCTTCGCATGAAACCAACAGATCCAAAAGAGTTTCATCTTTCTACATTCTCCTAACGAACCCTATCTCAACTCAGAAATCTGTTTCGTGATTCAGGACACAACTTCCTGGGTTGTTTAAGACGAAAACCATTTCAAACTCCACGAAAGGTTTCATATTCCTCACAATATCGTGTTTCACCTCTTCGGAGTCCGGGCGAAGGATTCGTCTCGACGAGTGCCATACACGCACAGCGCACGCCGGCTGGAGGGTTGCATAAGATTACTTTTCCCAAAGGTGGAAAGTAGGCGAACAAGGCCGACACACGCACGTGCGTAGCGCACCTGGCATCTTCGCCGCCCCTCTCGCAGCTTCCCACCGCCCGAATTCTCTGCATCCCGAAGCCAGCGGAACGGAGAATGCTGTTATTTCCTAATGGCCGACCTTCCTCAGAACCGCCCATTCCTCGCCATATATGGTCACGCTGTAAGCCATTTTTTCCGAACGCCCTAGCTTCGTTGCGTCGCCGCCGCCGCCGCTGCAGCAGCAGCAGCAGACTGCGATACGCCGCCAGCGCCGGCTAGTGATGTATGATGAGTGTAGTATTTCTCCGGCCGTCTATGAGGAGAGGAAGAGGTCGCGGATTGCGAGACACGCCACGGCTGAACTGCCCGCCGGCGTCGAGTACAGAACCGGTCAGACATTCCCCTTCAAGTCGATGGAGGAATGTCGCGGAAAGCCCTGTCAGACCGGCCGTCTCGGAAGGAATCGAACCCTGGATCTCTGAGGGGGGAGGTCATTCCTTGTGGGGTTGTTTGCGGTGCAGAAATAAGTCCCTTCTAACAAGATTAGTTCCTTCTAATCAGCCCGCGAAGACGGCAAGAGCGAATGCACGACATATACATGAGTACACGGATAGTGTATCAATTCTTCATTATCTCTCATTAACCCGATTAGGAATGAAAGTATTCCAAATATGTTTAGAATAATACAGTTTTAAAAAAATTCAGTTATATCTGTGCAATTCTATCACTATATTAAATATTTCATAAACCTATAATAGATTTCATAATGACAACAGTAACATTTATATTTTAAAATAGTTCTAAGCGAAGAAGTATAATTGTCATCTTCAAATAGTTTAGAACACTTAGTCGATAAAACAACAGTAAAGCGAAATAGCAAATTTACGTCTTTACAATGATATCACCTAATGGTTCAATACAAAAACCAACAAGGAAATGACAAAATATACAACAAACAATACGACTGCACTATAAAAAAATTGGATAACTTAACAACATCCTCTAAAAAACCGAACAAGCATGTCTAGCGTAAGGTTGTCGTACTCGGCTCCCCTAAACGAACGACACGAACCATAAGAAGGTTGACACCAACAACGTCGTAAAAGACAAGCAATCGAAGCGCACTAAGTACCAGGAAACAGGATATAAAAGAAAAATAGACACCGAGTTAATGAGTCATCTGCTCATTAGTTGCGAGAAAACCACAAAAATACCACGCTCTCTCCGTGAGCTATTCCGGAGATGTCGGTCCATAGAGAGGTCTCCAACCCACGCCGCGTTCCAGAATTAACCCGCGCGGCGGCGGCGGCATCGGGCAAGAACGGCTTCACGCACCGCTTCACGCGGGGGCTGGGGCCGCGTGCCGCGGAGGCGGTCGCCCCTCGCCGCCCCCTTCCCCCACCCCCCGCCCCCGCCGCACGCGTGCGCTCGCTGGCTCGTCCGCTGGGCGGGACGCCGGTCGCGTACGCCCGCCGGCCCACACAACAGCCACGGCCGCCGACACTGATGCCAATGTAATCGTCGCTACCGCACCGCCCCCGCCTACTCTGCCACTCCCACAACCCCCGCAGCCACCGTCACCAACGATGCCACATTCATCGGCCACACACAGCAGCCACGGCAGCCGACACTGATGCCAATGTAATCGTCCTATCGTTCCCGCCCCCACCTCCTCTGCCCCCGTTCACCCCCGCAGCTACCACCTCCAACGGTGCCACCTCCGTCGACCATACACAAGCGCCACGGCCTGCGACACTGATATCCATGCCGTCATCCTGCCGCCGCGTCCTCTGCCACTCCAAACACTACCGCAGCTACCGACACAACGGTGTCTCCTCCATCGGCCTCATCTTTGTCGTCACCGGAGCCACATAAGAGCCACGGCATCCGACCCGATGTCGCTGCATCACCAACCCCGCCTTTTCTGCCACTCCAAACATCACCGCAACCTCCGCAACCAGCGGTGCCACATAACACCACGGCCTCGGTTCAGCTCTGAATGTCATAACCGCCGCTGTCATCATCGTTGCTTCTAACATTGTCATCATCCTCACTGACGTTGTCATGCATGCAATCTCTGCTACTCTCGACACCGTTACCACCATCAGTGTTTTTATCGCCTCTATAATTGAGTGGCGCCATCACAGCCGCTTTCATCGCAGCTTCTGGCGCTAACCCCTTTCCGTCAGTTCTACAAACATCATTCAATCGCCGTCGTCATTCCTACAATCACCGCTGCTCCGCCGACGTTGTCATCACTTCCATTTTCTTTGCCTTTGCCACTGATGTCACCATCAGCAAATCTGTCACCAATACATTCTCAGTCACTCTTGTCGCAATCACCACCGTCGCCATTTCCACCATCCCCACTCCCCTTTTGCCGTCGCTAATGCCAGCCACAACCAGAGTCATCACCACATCAGGTAGTACCAAGAAAGCTGTCACTATGCCACTTCGATCTTCCGTTTTCGACACCATCAACTACACTACTGCCATTATCACCATACTGGTTGCTGCCTTCACAGATGAGACCGTCACAGCCAGTGCTATTGCGTCAGCTGCCTTCATCGCAGTCTCCATCGTGAATACGGCCATCTCCACCGCCGTCGCTTGGGGCGTTGCTGGCTTGCGCCACCATCATCACCGCCGTCGCCATCGCCTGCGTCACTGCCGTCACCACAGATGCTAACATCACTGTCTCTGACCAGCTGATTTCTCCAATCATGGGAAACTACTGCGGCGAATGGCGGAGTAGCATCGTAACACATGAGCCATGGGCTAATCTTAATAACTTATCTCCCCTCAAACACACATACATGACATATTACCATACATGTCGGGCGACCAGTCAGAAGCTCAGAGCTTGTTCCGGTTGGGGGGGCCGAGCCCTTGCTGGAGGAGAGGAGGAAATTCTCCGCCAGCCGACGTGTGGGTTGGCGTCGGTATGTACCCTACAGCGGGGAGTATAACATCGCTACCTCCCGGGCTGAAACATTTACTACAGTAACAGGGCTAGTGACCTTAGCAAGTGATGTGCCTGGAAATACCAATCAATAAACCACCTCCACCGGTGGCTCCTTCCTGTCATCATAGCGTTTACCAACATCATTGCTTCCGCCATCAGAGCAGTTATCTTTACCGCCACGTGGCTAACTACGCCGCCACAGCCACGAAGGGTTTTTGGTAACGTCACTGCCAAAAAAACCTTCACTTCTGCTGTCTACGGAACTGCCGCCTTTTGGCCAGCGCCACTATCGTCAAAGCCATCGCCGCCACTGCCGTAGCTGCAGTCCTTGCCTCGCTGCCCATACTATACCAGTCAACGCCGCCACATAGAAGCAGTTGTAGCGTTATCAGCGATTATCTTTTTCCTCACTGTTGCCCATACAGTCATAACAATTTCCCCCACAGAACTGTCACTATCACCACCACTAGCCATCTCGTCGCGAACACTGTCACTCATTAGACTATTCCACAATTTCAGAGACGACTGCATTTACTCACTTATACTGCCTACATATGGGTAGGCACACCACAGAAACATTAATGACTTGCCGCGATGAAGAGCAAAACTGACAAGAAGCTGCAAAAATTTATTTTGATCGTTCGTCATTCACCTTGAAGACATGCACTGCAGGTCCTTGGTGGTGCAATACATCCCTTCTCCAAAATATCCTGCTGTGCTCACCATTCTGTTTGTTCCTATTCTTTTATTTTCGGAAGAATAAGGATATTCTTACGCATGACATTAATTTTATTGTACAAAAATTGTTTAGAAGTCAGATGGTTGGTTTGTTATTTTCCTAGCCGGCTTAAAAACACGAATTCACCGCCTTTAGGGTTCTCTCGCCAGCAGTAAAAGAGCACTCTTTACCTTCATGCTCGCAGCAAAGGGCTTCGCTTTTTGATTGATTGATTTTTCGTGTTTCCGGGCGCGTCAACTGCTTTGGTCATTAGTCCCGTTAGTGTAGGGCGTGTTTTTTTCTCGGGAGATAGCGGTGATCTTTCCCCGCTGGATGGCGTGATCCGGCGCCGACCTACCATCGGCTAGTGGGGTTTCCCCCTAACCAGGACTCTCCCACCAGCGGGGCACAGCTCCAGCCTAGACAAGCTCTAAGCTCCCGACCGGTCTCCCGGAATATGTGGTAGTGTAGTGCATGTGAGTGTAAATGTGTGTGTAAGGGGAGAGGATAGGACAAGGAAGAGGAAGGACAGATCGCGCGCGGTCCGTGGCCCGTTTTGTAGGGTACTACTCCGGCATTCGCCTGGTGTTGATCGGAGAAACCACGGAAAACTACCTATCAGAGCAGCCGACCGCTAGAATTCCCCTCCATTCAGCGACTGAATTCGATATAGCTGTAAAGCTAGTGTCAAAAGTCCTGCCGCCGTCAGGACTCGAACCTAGGACCTCCCAGTCAGAGGTGCTGCAGTGACAACAGAGGGCTTCGCTCACAGAGGGAGGGGAGCGTCACATCCACCTAATAATTTCAAGATTTGGTAGTTTTCTTCTAATTTTATTTTTACTGTAAACATAAAAGACATAATGATATCAATTAAGAATCAAGAACCTCCTTAAAATATATCATTATAAATTACCACAATATCTCTGGTGCCACCACGGAATTTATAAACGATGTATTTACTACACTAAATCTACCCAGTGCGCTTCGGAGCAGCGTATGTTGGCGTTGCTAATATGACTTGTCTTTGAAGATTGAAAACCAACAGACAGAAACGATTGAAACATTTTATTACGTGCCACACTCATCACGATTTGTTGAACTTTCTCAATCGAGACATGTTAGCAACTAGATTTATTGCGCCCAGTGACCGTTGCACGTCAATCTTTGGTTCAATTTGCGTTACAAAATAGGTAGTATGTGTTGTAGGTTAAGGTAATTCAGTTTGCTTATGTGGCACTATTTTGTCATGTTGAATAGTATATGTTTATTGTCAATGTATATTTTTGAATTCATGAAGTGATACGATGTATCTCTCTCTCAATCTATTGCGTAAATCTTGGTAATTTAAACAAATCAATAAAAATTGTGACCTAAACTAAAATTCCGTGGAGGCACTAGCATTTAAATTGTATCCTCTGGTGTCTTTCTCAAATATCATGTGCCGGAAACGCTCATGCTCACATCTGGCTGTTGCGCCAAATGTAAACCTACATTTTCCTCAAATGGTCTCTATCGTCGGCACCGCTTCTTTTATTGCTACCGCCAGCAACCATTTAATGGCTCCCATCAATCCTACCGCCACGTCAATCCAATGACTGGATCAATCAACAGAGAAGGCATTTGTTGATGCCACAATACAACCACGCTGCGATGCAAGCATTTAATCATCTCCAGAAGAACAGAAGATATTGTTACAAGACGCAGGTGCTAGTAATAGCTACATGCTGTGACACGTGTTTGGATATCCTTATGATGTTCCTATTTTTGAAAAAATCAAGACTAAGAGTTTCCAGCTCTCGTGATACGTCAGGTTACTGATCGTCTGCGCCTCTTTCACTATCGCCGCCACCGTCGTGTCGACGGCAATCAACAGCGTATGTGCCAAGCTTGTATTATGCAACACATATGCCATGACCACCACGTACATTTGCACTCCAAAACGCCTGCATTGTCATTGTCAACGCCACTGCGTTAATGTGCTTGACACCACAGTGATCCATGCCAAAATTACATAAAACACAACTACATTTGTTGTGACACAAAGCCAAGCGTTTTAATTTTTTAAACAGTCCTTGGGAAATAGGAATGATAATAAAATTAATTTTGTCAAAGTAAGAAGTTTATTATACATTTTGAGATCATCAGTATTCCAACCAAAGAGCAGAAACTTGAAATATATAATTCGCAATGCAATAGACACTCGTTTAATGACCAAAAATAATTTTAAATTATATAATTTTATTTGCTATTATGTTATATGTTGTTACCTTTTATTAATCGTTTTGCAAATATGTACAATAGAAATCACTTTTGAGAGATATTCCTGCTAAACAGTTCTTCGTAATTTACATAAATGCTTTGAATCCAATAAATCAAGCAAAGTAAAGTGACATCCACTAAGAGGTCTAATATTCTAACATCCATTAACGTAACCTCATTTAGTGTAATAGTGTAATGTGCCGGAAGAGCCAAGATCCGCAACCAAACCCCACCCACATCCCCGTCAATTAGGGAAATGACACACTACCAATGATTACGGAAATGATTCTAATGACAGCGTGGAACCGCGCGGGACACATCCATAGTACGCACCGGGAGCGGTAGCTCAGTGCATCAACTGATGTCACTGCAGCGCCTCTGACCGGGAGGTCCTAGATTCGAGTCCTGACGGCGGCAAGATTTTCGACACTAGCTTTTGAGCTAGGTCGAATTCAGTCGCTCCCTGGAGGAGAATTCTAGCGGCCGGCTGCTCTGATTGGTAGTTTTCCGTGGTTTCTCCGATCAACACCAGGCGAATGCCGGAGTAGTACCCTACCAAATGTGCCACGGACCGCGCGCGATCTTTCCTTCCTCTTCCTTGTCCTATCCTCTCCCCTTCCACACACACTTACACTCACATGCACTACACTACCACATATTCCGGGAGACCGATCGGGAGCTCCCGGCTGGGGCGGTGCCCCGCTGGTGGGAGAGTCCTGGTTAGGGGAAACCCCACTAGCCGACGGTAGGTCGGCGCTGGACCACGCCATCCAGCGGGGAAAGACCACCGCCATCTCCCGAGAGAAAAACATGCACTACACTAACGGGACTAATGATCAAAGCAGTTGTCGCGCCCGGAAACACGAAAAAACAAACCAAACCAATCCATAGTACGCCCCTTGCAAACGCCACGTATTTCACTCCAAATAATCTTGAAACTCTGATGCCCCTAAATGGACAACGAATGGTCTTGGCAGTGTATTTGGAGTTGCTCAAACAGGGGAGTGTCAGCGTCTCCACGCGGTTGGTGGCAGCGTCGCCGCCGCCAGCACACGCGACGCGCCGCCTGCTCGCGGGGCGAGTATGCCGGTCGCGTACGCGCCGCCGCCGTCGCCGTCGCCGCCGCCGCCCGCGCCGTCAGCCTCCTCCGCCGTTGCACAGTGCGAAATCGTCTCATCTACACGGACGACTGCCACTTCGGTGGTAGGAAACAGTGTGGTGTTTACGAAATTGGCATCATTACACAAATAAATAGGATGCATGGTTTTGTCGTAAGTGTTAATTTTTCCAGAAAGCTTTTTCGGTCGCATTGTGGACATCTTCAGAGTTACAAAAATGACAACTCGTAAAATTACAATTAAAATTTGGTTTATTACAGAGTATTATTTATGAATTCAAACAATAATATTCTGTCATTTCTGCATTCTGTTCACTGATAATTCATTTCTCATCATAATTTCTCCGTCGTGATCAACCCAATTTCTTCCATACACTGGCAACGGCACTCCATCACTGATCTGCTAAGAAAGTGGGAAAACAAACATATAAGAAGGACGATATCTCTCTTCTCGCGGATGCGACGGTCAGTAATTGAATATGGCACGCCAACGGCCAGTATACGCAGTTTGACAGTAATTGAGCAGATAATGATCATCATTATAAGAATAAATCGTCCTTTGGAGGAAGTCACTGACCATTGTTAACAACAGAATTTCTATAGTGATTTACCACGTTACATTACTACTTTTCATATTTATTTCACCTAAAATATCACAGGTAATGAAAACGTGGTTCAATAACAACACGAGGAATTACATTACGATTAAATATCAACACAGGGATTTTAAATGGAGCTTTCCATTTCGTCTGACTGTCTTCAGACATTTAAAAACAAAACACTTAAATGACTGTATTCAATTTGGGATCTTGTTAACATTTGAATAATAATTATATTTTGAAGTTTGTAAAACAAAGTTTTAAGCGAGATTTATATTTAACAAAGTGCATTGTTTGTGATATCGACCCTGTGTCGCTGAGTACGTCGTTTCGTAAAACAACCTGCTTAAAAGAAAAAATATATAAATAGAAAGTACTCTTTCTTGGAATAAAAGTACTCATCCCTTACTTTTAGCTACACTTCGTTTGTTTCGATTGTTCTTAACAGACGGCGACCAGCAAATTCTTAAGAAACGCCGGCCGTTAACAGTGGCTTTTCGTTCCTGTGATTTTTAAGTGAACATAACAGACAAATGGTAGTACAGATGCGGCGATTTTCTCCGCAGGCTCGAGTCCCCGATGTGCCTGGTTACGTTAAGTCATATAACAGAAGATACGAACGCAGATTTTGTCCGGAGTCTCGAGGTCCACGCAATGTGCGGCTGGTTACGTTAAGTCGATATAACAGAACAGTATTACGAACGCAGCGATTTTCGTCCGCGAGATCGCGAGGTTCACGCAAATTGCGGTTGGTTAGGTTAAGTCGATATAACATAACTGTACTACGAACGCGGCGATTTTCGTCCAGGAGGTCTCGAGGTCTCCGCACTGTGCACTGTTCTGTTAAGTCGATATAACAGAACCGTATTAAGAACGCGGTGATTTTCGTCCAGGAGGTCTCCAGGTCCCCGCACTGTGCGTCGCGGCGGAGAAATCCTGCGAGGCGACGGCGCAGCGACCCCGCCACAGGAGCTGCCGCGTGTTGTTACCGCTGCTACGTCAGAGTTCAGCGAGGCGGCCGCTGCAACTGTCAGCGCTCCTGTGGATGCTGGTGCTGGTGCTGGTGCTGCTGCTGTTTCTGTAGCTGCTTTTTTTTATGTTCCTGATATGCTCTCTACTTGCTTTTTTTTGGTATCGTAGTATCCAATATCGCTTTTTTTGTTTTTGATTCAGCTTTTGTCACTGTATTTACTGTTTTCTTCCTGTTTCCGTTGTTATTTGAATCATTAAAGCTGAGTCTATGCGTTTTCTGTTCCGTTGCTTCTTTTGCTGCATCTGATGCCGTCATCTCTTGCTACTGTTGAAAAATGTGGCCATTCAAATTTATATTTCAAAAACTAAAACATTCTTTTAAGACTCAGTAAGTTAACTGTGCTGTAAGTTAACTTCACCTACACCAATCAATATCATTCAATTATTGATTGCTTTTGCAATAAATATTAACCGAAAATCTTATGAATTATTTCCATCTTTTGTAACATTTTCCGTCAATTCTATGCAGTTCATTAAGGGTGTTCTCCTAAATTACACTTTCATTACAGAACGGTCGTTTAATGTTGCAGCCGCACACTTAAGAGGTATCAGGGTCTTTAATAGGAGAGAACTATGCGTGATTAGTGAAGGGGAAATTGATATACGAGCTACGTGAGGTGAATGTTTTCTTGGAAGTGAAGCAGTAGCAGCTACTTATACTTCAAAGATCGATAGATCTGAATTAAGAGGAAATCAAAACAAAAACTAGAAATATGGACATTGTGCCTCTTTCAATCATATTCTACCTAGTCAACTAATTCGAGTTGATGTTTTACTAATATTTTATTTAACTGATTAATAACTTTTGGTGGCTTGCGACATCAGATTTTCTATCTACACGTCAAGAATTTGAAATCTGGAAGTTTGGAAGTATATATTTCCTCTAGCTATCGAATACTGGTCGTTACACAATTTCAGATTTATGTATCCAATCTTGTCCACGTCGTCATTGTATGATTATACATACAACACCTCTTACTTTCTCATTGTAAGATTCTACATTTTAGAGTTGTTATTACGGTTATTTTATAACAACCAAACTAATATTTCGATCAAGACTTATTTCAATATGATCCTCTCAAAATGATTGTAGAACAGAAATGATCGTTGTAAGAACACTCACAAAAAACCGTTAGATTTGTGAAGAAATCAACCAAAACCGAGATCTTTCTTGTCGAAAGAGTCTCTTTAAAAACGACGAAGATGGTCTTTCTTGAAACGCTCCGCTACTGTCCACGCCAAAGCCCCTTTGCACTTTGTGACCTTCTGAGCAGTGACACAATGAAAGGAACTTTCTGTGCTGCCCTTCCTAAGTTCCAGGAAGGACCCGCAAAAGGCTAGTCATTTCGACGAAAGTCATTTCTTTGTAACACTAGGGTGGTTTGCGGGTTCGCCAAAACCCACGCGAAACGAGAGACAAAACATCACGCAGGTGAAGAGATTGTAGATTTACATGTAACTTCATGAGTCTAGCTCACCCACGCGAGAACTCTTGCATGAAAAAATCTAATATCACTTCTTTCCCGAATTCGAAAGAAATTTGTATTTGAAGAACATATTTTAAAAGAATTAGAGATACAGAACGTCCATGACCATGGAGTGGTGGTATCGAGAAGAGCCGAACCCTCAAAAATGTAATAGAAGTTCCTAAAGATTTCATTTGTAGAGTACAGCATGACTTGCGACCATAGGCTACGAACCACACAGGTGGCACCGTTTTGAAGGTATCAACATTCAACTTTCAGAAACAGTGTTTAGTAGGCAGTGTGTTGCAGAGTGGCATATGCGTATGGTAATTAATACGTGATTTATAAACAAATAATAATATTTAGAAAATGAAAAAACAATTAGTCTCTTCATAAAATCCTGATTCTTTTAAGATCTCATTTATTAAAATAGTTGAGACTTTAAAGGCATCTACACAACAGTAATAATATACGTGATTATTATTATTGCCAAGCGAGGAAATAAACGATTATTATTGATTAGTCAACTTTAGGGTATCTTTTCAGCTGAAATGAGGAAGCATGGCTATCGATAAGTAATTAGAACTTTTGAACAGTAAATATCTCACCGTAGCACATAGAATGTGGACAATCAAACAGCAATTGTAAAGAGCATCGACCAATCTACTAATTCCTCAAGCCTATTTTAATATGAAATTCAATGATGTTACAGTTACCAATGAATATTCTCAAATAGAACGTTCTTAGTAATCTCTTCTCCAATCTTTCATTAACTAACAACTCAAAAAGTTTGTCTTTTTCCTTTGCCTAACATAATCAAATTTATTATAATCAAATCCAAAGCTGCACAACTGTTTCTATATAATTAGAGACTATAATGAGCATCACAAAGAAAATAACATTAATTTTAACAGTGATATTTCATGTATTATATACCATTTGGACTGTGTAATTCTAAGCAACCTGTAACAAGTATTGTATTGCAGTCTCCGAATCAATGACCCCCATCTCGATCAGGTTTTTCGTCCAGTTGCCTTGACCCTTTGAGCAAATGCCAAGATGACCCCTTGTTTTGCTTCTGGATATACATGTAACTTCATTATCTGTTCACGTCTTCTTGATTTCAGTGTGAAATATAGTTATTTAAATTATTTTTCCCCGTGTTGTCGCGGCAGGAAGTATTTTTCCTTGACGAGGGACATGATGAGGAATGAGAGCCAAACTTTATTGCTGATTTACCCTTCAAAACAGATTTTGTTACATCAGAGCAAATACATTTGTTAACAATCCTCGCAAAAAACGCTCATTTTTTCTATATTCAAAATTCAAGTAGTATATAGCTTAAATTAGGGATCACAGAATTTTGAAAACGTGCAGAGTATTCACTTCTCCCCATAGCACGTCACACACAGTTTTTAACTGTTTTGATGTAAAACAAATAAATATCTGATCTGAAATATGAGATCTGATCTGATTTGATCTAATCTGATACGAGATCTGAAATAAACCTTTTGTTTCACAAGTAAAATATAACTAAGAATAAAAACATAAAGAAGGTGCGCGTGCGATAATGGTTCTACTTTTTCCCAATTTGACACCCAAATCATGAAGTAACATGTCTCTTAAAATGCAATTTAATATTTCAATATGAAATTTACGACTGCAACTACTTCCAAAATCAGGATGCATGGACTAATACAAGAAGACACGCCCGTCACGCCCTATGTATTTAATGGTCTGTATTCATGAATCATTCTGAAATTATGTTAATGTGTCATATGATTTACATAACAAATCAATACACAATGGATATTCATTACTCTATCAATCAGTAATGCGTGTCGGCTAATTTCAAAACCTGTGTGGGCGTACTTCAGGAAAGCCAGCAAGTGAAAATATTATTTAGCAGATAATAAAGATTGAATAGCTATGCAAATTAAATTCTGTGTTACAGTCTGTGTTGTGTTGTTGATAAGTAAGAAAGGACCGACCAGAGGAGCGAGCGAAGTGGCTCAGGGCGTAGCGCGCTGTATTCACACTTGGGAAGTCCGGGATCAATCCCCGTGCCGGCCATTCTCATCGAGGTTTTTCGTGGCTTCTCTCGGTCGTCCAGTTTTTTGATTGATTGATTTTTCGTGTTTCCGGGTGCGTCAACTGCTTTGGTCATTAGTCCCGTTAGTGGAGTGCATGTTTTTTCTCGGGAGATGGCGGTGATCATCCCCCGCTGGATGGCGAGATCCGGCGCCGACCTACCGCCGGGTAGTGGGGTTTCCCCCTAACCGGACTCTCCCACCAGCGGGGCACCGCCCCAGCCGGGACAAGCTCTAAGCTCCCGATCGGTCTCCCGGAATATGTGGTAGTGTAGTGTATGTTAGTGTAAGTGAGTGTGTAAGGGGAGAGGATACAAGGAAGGGGAAGGACAGATCGCGCGCGACCTGTGGCCCGTTTGGTAGGGTACTGCTCCGGCATTCGCCTGGTGTTGATCGGAGAAACCACGGAAAACTACCGATCAGAGCAGCCGGCGCTAGAATTCTCCTCCAGACAGCGACTGAATTCGACCTAGCTGAAAAGCTAGTGTCGAAAATCCTGCCGCCGTCAGGACTCGAACCTGGAACCTCCCGGTCAGAGGCGCTGCAGTGACATCAGTTGATGCACTGAGCTACCGCTCCCGGTCGGTCGTCCAGGCGAATGCTAGGATGGTTCTACTGAAAAGCATTGATCGCAAAACCGGTGTCGCTAATCGAATTCGTTAACTACGTGAAAGTCGCAAAGATTAAGCGAATTCAAGACATCGCGGGTTCCTGGTTGGGTGCCTGACTAGGAACCCTGGGATCTAACGGTGCACCGGCCAATGGCGTTTACGTGACATGTAATGGATAAATATAATACGAAAAATTAAAGGAGGTAATGTGTCTACGGCTCTTTACAATGGAGATCATTTTTTTTAAAGAAATTCTTATTTTCAATTGCATCATGTCACGACTTCCTTGAGAACATCGTTAAGTCAATGGACTATTCTCCTATCCTTTGTCTGTGCGTGAACTCATAATTCGTCTTTGAATTCCTGAGAACCTATGATTTATTGCATTAATTCAAGCAAGTGCGTTCATCCTTGGAGTTATATCATCTGTCATGGGTAGAAGTGGAGGGCACGGAAGAAATGAAATCCTGAGAAGTTACTGCACCTAAGCAAAAACCGGAGGCACTCATGCGTGAAGCCATGCTGTTATAAAGAACCGGAACCTAGCAAGTGATCGAGAATCAAACTTGTTCGTCGAATACTTTTATAGTTCCAGTCAGAGAGCTCAGCATGTTCATTATACTACGCCACATGGTCTTACAAATGTAGTTTATTTAGACACCACATTTTATCAGCGTTCTACAAGTCTGAAAAAATTATGTCTGTTTAGATGACTAGTTTATTAAAAAACCACAGATTAACTTCCTTAATTAAGCACTTTCTCCTTTCAAGAATAAGAAAGGCTTGTTAATGAACATTTGTATAAATTGTGGAGTTGAAAATTTATTGTCCTAAAATGAACACTAAAGGAAATAAGTGAAATCTTGGAAGATAAATTTAAGAGAATGATATAATAACCAAAAACCTTTCTTTTCCTCCGGGAACCTTCGAAAAGAGGACAGGTTAAAGAACATTTTTAAGAGCGTTATTGAAGGGTGTGGTTCAAACGTCGAATTAGTACAGTGATTTTTATTACACAGAAGCTTTTGAATCTGACAAATATACAAAAAAGACAATTGTCAGGTATGTGTGAAAAGTTATTTTCGAGCATTTATTCGTTGTAATCCATTCGTACATCAGATAAAAGCTCCCTTAATTTGGTAGCGAAAAATTCTGATATTCAAAATGAATGATATGAGGGAATGAAAGTTACATAATTTGGGGGAACAATGCAATTTGCACCTGCATGCAATTTTCGACTAACAGTTCTAATTAACACAAACGCAGTTAAGGACTATTATACAAAAATACACACAGTGAGTTCAAAAAACTATACACATCAACATTCATAGGACAAATTTTTAATTCCTGCAAATCACGAGGTATATTATAATTAAAACAAATATTAGTGAATTGCTGATTTTATTTTTGAAACACATACCTTTTTAATGTTTATTCCCCACATTTAAACAATGCATTAATAAACAACTAGAACGTTCCCCTGATGTAGAGTGTGTCTTATGGAAGAAAAATATTAATGGAAAGTAAACGGTAAATGAAACATTCATTCGAAATTAATTTAATATAATTAAGAAGAACGCGATGTTTGAAGACCCAGTATTTATTCACGCACCTGTTATATTAGGAACGTTGAAGTCCTAATATCAATATTTCTGTTACCTGAGTTTTAAGGATATAGAATCTCCCCTGTTAACTACTTGGTTTTCGTTATTAATTTTCTCATAATTAAATAAGCTGTGTGTCTTATTTCCTTTCACGAACTTGGAACAAATTAAATATCGAAAATATAATTTGATTTCACTCAGAAAGGAACAGTAAGCGATTCATACATGAGAAAAAGAACAGTGTTGTGGAAGCATACTATTTGCTCCCCACTACAATTAAAATGCAAAATTAGGCGCACGTAGAATGTGTTTCCCAGAAAAAAAAATCGTTTGTCAATTATTAAGATACCTCGAAAATGCAAAAATATCTAGATGTTGTGGTTTTCAGATTATGTATTAAACAAACTTGCAATTAACATTCTGTCCATCATTAGAGGTTAGGGTTGGAAACAAAATAAATATTATAGTTCGTTCACTTTACAGCATCGCAGTAAGTTCCGCTAACGATAATAGAATCTTCAAAGGCCAAAAGATCATTCCTGATTCTAGCCCAAGAGGTATTTCCGCAAGTTGCCTATCGTATGGCGATCCATCCTCAATTCCCAAGCTACCTTAAACTGCCATCATTATAGGCTTCTGTTCCCGACGAATCCATCCGCACCCTTAACACGATGCTTCTCCACAAACTTCCCCAAGTGCCGAAGCCGCAACCCCACCTGAAGCCACGTCGAAGCCTCTTAGGACTCTAATTCAAGTTGGCAACCGCGCAGACGTCAGCTTAACTTTAATAGGTCGGCGGCCGCCTAGAGGAACTAGAGCAATGACGAGGATCTGCACGCGGTGACGTTGCTGAGGAAGTCTGCCAGGCTACTCGCCGTGCCAAGAACGAGGCAGCGGAATAAGCTGGGTTAGCGATTCATTAGGCTGCGGAGAAGTTGAAGTGAGAGGACGGCGAGAAGCTGACACAAGGCGACGAGACGGGGGAAGAGGATGCGGCACCGCTTGAGAGAGATCGACCCGTAATTACCCTGGGCAAACACTCACGCGGGCTGGCTCTAAGCGGCAGAAGGAAACCCGACGAAGTGGTTCTTACTGAGATGTTGTACATTTGAATATTGTAAATTCCATTCATTACTTTTCCAGATTTTCCAAAGCTAAAATTCCAATTTTCAACACTATTTTTATTGCACAACTTTATTGGATTTGATTGATTGATTTTCTCGTGTTTCCGGGCACGTCAACTGCTTTGGTCATTAGTACTGTTAGTGTAGTGCATGTTTTTCTCGGGCGATGGCGGTGATCATCCCCCGCTGGATGACGAGATCCGGCGCCGACCTACCGTCGGCTGGTGGGGTTTCCCCCATACCAGCACTCTCCCACCAGCGGGGCACCGCCCCACCCGGGACAAGCTCTAAGCTCCCGACCGGTCTCCCGGAATATGTGGTAGTGTAGTGCATGTTACAAGTTTATTGGAGGTTGAAGATCGAACTGCAGGTACTAAGTACCTCACGTATACTTGTAGTACCTACGACGATTAAATAAAATATATTACAGAAATTTCTCTCCAAATTACGAATTGGGAATTATAACAAACACGAATTAAACATTACATTTTCATACTTTACCTAAATTATTTGTTAAATATAATTTTCATTATTAACCAAATATTTTTGCAAACTCTACCAAATTCATCAACTTTGTCCTGAAATCCCAGAGCCATAAGGCTTCCTAACATACCCTGGTTTTCTACAGCTACCAGTCATAACATCCCTGTTGTTAAGATATGCAAATGAAGAATTTAAAGGGAGCTGCATTTAAATTTCAATTGTCAAGCTTGTTTTCTGTTTTACCATTTTCTAAAATAATACTTTCATGAAAACGTATTAGTCTTCCAGGGCAACGGCATTCTAAACTTGCTGATTTTAATGTATGTAATGATCGTGTTTAAAAAAATATTGTGTATCCAATAGAAGTTGGTAACTGACTGGTACACGAGCCTAGAAAGTACAACTAAATTGACAACAATATCATGTTAGGGAAACTATCAAAATGATTAATCACTTGGTATTACATGTTTAAGGACAAGATGATAAAGAAGCAACATAATTATACCTTAATTTGTGGAATGTATAAATATCTAAATTTGAAACATTAGCCTTTTGAAATTAGGAAAATAACCTGAACATAGCACCGAAATTTGTCTTTATAAATATTAATATAATTTTGAAGCGAAAATTAATGTAATTGTCCAAAGTTATCTGTAGATTTACTTCTTATTTCGAAAAACAAAAATGCGTCTCGCTTATCAATCGCACAGCTCTTCGAATTGCCAAAAGATTTAATTAACTGGAGTAATTAAATAGCATCTACATCATTAAAGCAAAGAAAACTATTCTTATATATCTACGTTTTAATAAGACACCATGTTTGTGTGTTAAAAAAATGTAGACTAACACATTTACCCGCTACAAAACGCGCGGACAAAACGTAAACGTGACGGAACTTTGCACTTGTAATTGTTCCGACTCCACATTACATCACAACACAAGGCAGCACTTCACAGCTGGCCTGCGTGGCGGCGGCGGCGGCGGCGGCGGCGGCGGCGGCGGCGGCGGCGGCGGAGAATAAACGCCAGCCGGCAACCGCAGCTGCCACTCACCCGCCGCCTCGACGCGCGCTGCGCGCCCGCCTGGAATTCGATCCACGGATCAGCTCCCGCCGCCGCCCGATCGGTTTCTTTTTTCAGGTAAATTCCGGCTCCGATCGCCCCTTTCACACTCGGAGCTTCCAGCCGCCGCCGTCTCGCCCTCCCCCTCCCCCTCCCTTTCGCCCTCGCTTCCACGCGCCGTAATTGCCGTTATTAACATTTACACGCCGCTCGCCGCTGCCCGCCGTACTCGGTTCCCCAATGGGCCAAAAGGCTTGGTAAAGATTTAAAATAAATTTATAAATTTAAAAAAATGGTCAAACAAAAGCATTTTCAGTTGACGATATAGAGAAAAGTATGCTATGAAATGAAAAATAATAGTCGTAACAGAGAAAAGGATTTAAATAGATAAATAGAAATAAAAAAAACAAAAGGGAAATTAGGTTATAGTCGATCTAGGTAGCCGAGGCGAATGAGTAGGGAAAACCCTAGCTGCCTCTCTGCAAAAGGTTGTAAGTTCAAAACTCAGATTCAACGCAATGTGTCTTCGATTGTATTTGCGTGTATATGAAATGCGACTTATTAAATACCCATCTTACCACTTGCTGCTGCTTACCGCTTGCACATTTTGCTACGTGCATTAAAACCGAAAAACTTGCACTGGAATGAGTAATAGCCGTGTACGACTTTCTTAGCTAGTTCAGAAGAAAAATTAATATAAAATGGGGATCACCTCTTGGATTTAATTTTTCTGTATTATAGTAAGGTTGAAGAAACAACCCAATCCAAAAACTTCATCCTGAAACAACTTGGTCACAAACAACGCAGCGATCAAAATAAGGTCTCCTGAGATGTAAACCTGCCACAAAGCAGACTGGCATTACTGTCGACGAAAGTGATTTAGGAACCACGAATGATTGGTAAGCGCCGAGATCTTGTGGAGAATGAAATAAATGGACGATGATGATAGTGGATATTTATTGGCTATTGATACTACAAAGGAACAGGAGAAACGAGATATCTCCGAAAAAAACTGCTTTAAAGCAGTCTAATTTGCTATAAATTCAATTCGTATTAATCAAGAAATCGACATCCGAAAGTTTAAGCTCCAAGTCTCGTCAGTGAATTTCGAGTTGCCAAAGGAACTTCAAAGGTAACTTTTTACAGAATAGAGGAGATATCATTAATGTTTTGGGATTAATTTCAAAATTATTAAGTTAAAACTGAGTCTTTTCGAAATTTTCATCGCTTTCGATGATTTCGCCATTGTCTTACGATAATGACCAAATTCAAATACCTATCGTGTATTGGCGCGATGAATGCCTCAATATGCAATGTTGGCTTTTGGTGTTATTTCGGCCCACTGCGCATCGTTGTGCACTGCCTACCTCCGCCACCGCCCTCCGTTGCCGAGCGTTGCCCGATGGCGCCGCCGCCGCCGCCTCCGTCGCTGCCCCGCCCACCTGCTGGGGCGGGGCCGCCCTTTTCAGAGGCGTCGAGGGCGATTTCCGATCCTGATTCCAGAGACCATTACCCTCAGTCTTCACCAGCTCAAAGACGTGCAAGCTTCGCCTAGTCTTCGCGCAATTTATTGGTTGTTCTTTCTCTTGAACTTTTTCTTCCAGCTTTTCTGTTTCCTGAATTAATGCTGCCTGTCGATTCCGCTGCATTGTGTCGACCTGTCGACTCGTAACGATAACTTCCATCCTTAGGGCCGTCCCTTAGGAGAACTTCGGATGTCGAGGACTTTCGCTTCTCGATTCAGGGGTACATTGCCCTCTTAATCGTTTTAAATTTCAAGTTGTGTGCTGCGATCGGAAAATCAGTTCTTTTTTTCTATTTTCCTATGCTTATCTCTGTAAATTAACGCTTAGTAATAAATCGTTTTAAATTTCAAGTTGTGTGCTGCGATCGGAAAATCAGTTCTTTTTTTCTATTTTCCTATGCTTATCTCTGTAAATTAACGCTTAGAACGTTAGTAAAAACTTGATCAAAATAGGTCTGGCCTATTTAGCTGACACCAAGATTGCCCTGAACAACAGGCCGACAAAAATTGTCAAAACTATTGAATGGGGTTTTACATCATGTACATTACCATATTAGTTTATAAAGAGGCAGCTATTTTAAAATCGCAAGAAGAAACTACAATTTTACTTTTGTAGATAAGAAGAAGAGACTTTTCGATTATTATTACTCAAATGATTGTTAACCAGCTGTCAAGAACCAACCAGAGAGTAAACACGTAGCTCTAATTTCCCTTCACATCATTATGAAGAACTTATTATGAGTGCGTAAACACGTTCGATTGTATCCTGTATTCCATCTGTCACGGAACAGTCACTACACCAATGAAACAAATCCACTCTACATTCTGGAATGTCTTTCAGTATAAACTCGGTGAAATCAATTAATCTTGCGTAATCATACTTCAAATGAACATCCTTATTTTTCATATAGTAAAAGGAATGAAATAAGACAGAAAACTTACCAAGTAACCGCTATCGTAAAAATGCCACGCCCACTTCAATGAGATTGCAATAACAATCAATGAAATTGTAAGCCTTTGAAAATCACGTAATACATACGAGCGTGAGACAGCCAAAGTATTGGTAGTGAGGCGCACTTTATATATTTTGAATTGTTGTGTTATAAATACTCCTTGTAAGAAAAGAAGTGCATATTTTATTACACTTGATTTTATTCTTATAAATGTGTACTGTTAAATATAATATTCCGAATACTACCTAACATTACTAACGATGGCTGTCCACTCTTTTCCTTTCTAATACACGCGCCACGGAGTAAACTCTTTCCACTCGGCCACCTGCCAAGAAGAGAAAGAATCGGAGAACGGTTGACGCTCATTATTTACAGCGTTCACTGTCCGACGCCTCCCATTCCTCGACCTTAACACCGGCCTCCATCATCTCCAGGCGGAAAATTGACCTGTTTTCATCTCTGATTTCACGTTTTTTTTCGGTTCAACTTTTTCAAAACCTCTTCACACCTTTGTTTACAGGAACCTCTAGATACGATCTCAGCTCCTAGTTCAACTCTTAGCAGCTCAAAATATAGTTAGCTCAAAACGTATCTTAGCAGAAGTACTCTCATTAAAGAAGCAGCAGAGCAAATTATGGACGTTGGTCTGCTGATACCTCATTGAATTTGATTTCGTTAAAAAAGGAAAACCCCATTTATCACTTATACCGGTTATTTTCAATTACATTATCTTTTAATAGTTTCTTCGTAGTTCAGCAGTAAAATCTTGTACATTTTTAGTTGAAACTGTAGGAAATGATCTTAGATAAAGTTAAATATTTTCGAATGACAGTACTACTTATTTGAAGTTCCCATGTTAACTTACAATTTTTCATTTCTCTCTTTTGGCCGCTGTCTATTTCAGATCAAATTACACTCACTCTCCTTCCATAGGCATCACCAATGTTTTGCCTTTCATTTTTCCATTATTTTTAATTAAATTTAATTTCTAATAATTCAAATTAACACTTAACCTTCAAGTTCGGTTTTTATTCAATTATCTCTGAAAGTGTATTATCTTTGTTCACCATTTTATTTGTTTGTTTTTTGTGCGTTTCTGTTTCTTCTGTCTTTTCATTACGATGAACTCACTCATTAATTAATTTAATTACCAACGCTGAACTTTCTCATTGCCATTCTGAAATGGAAATGAGCTACCGAGCTGTATTTACTTGTATTTGTAAAATGTATTGAGTCACCATGTAACTACTTTTGTGAACTATTGTGAATTTGAGAAATATTCTGCACGCCAACTGAAAACACCAAAACAAGGAAGAACCAGGGGATATTTTAAAAACAAAACTTCTGAACACTCTCGTTTATAGAAGTCTGAATTATCTTTTGTTCTTCTACTTATAGAAATAATAACAGACTTTTTGAAAATATAGAGTGCTACATTTAAATATTTCCTTCTCTGAAACATTCAAGAAGTCAAATACTGTGGACGAAGCCAGTCATCAACTTCACGTTTTTAAGTATTTATCATCAATTTCTTATCAAGTTCGAAATAAATTCGTTTATTTTCCCACAAATTATTGGCATATAACATTTATCTTAATAAAAAACCATGCAAGTACAAATAACCAAGAAACTTTTAATCTGATTTGTAGCTACTATGGACCAATTGTATTACATCCTAAAGAAAGAAGACCACTTTTTCATGAGCTCCGAGAAACTTTTCGAACTGATTTGTTAGGTAGGTACTTAATATTCACTGACATTTAAAATCTGAAAGGTTGGGTTGCATTGACTCTTCTGTGACCTAAATAGATGGTTACATTTCGTATATGAATTGGAATTTAATGGTGAAATATCATCATGTATGAAATATAATCCAGGAGTAAAGTGAATTAATCGTATGGCTGTGAGTAGTTACGTAGATAATTCATATCTCTATTTGTCACCTAATATTCAGAGTTTCGAGGACTGCCTCAACGGAGAGTGGAGTCTGCATCGTTCCTTGAAAAAACCAGTCGCGCCCGAGGCCCGGAAATGGGATTCGGCGGCCGACTGCAGGCGGCGTGAGATTGCGGCGGGTGGGGGTAAGGATTACAAGGGAAGGGAGGGGGTGGCCGATGGGAGACACCACGTGAACAAGCGATGGCCAGATGGGCAACACCCGGGAGGGAAACGGAAAAACGAAGCGGAGCGCTTCCAACAGGTGAGTTACTTGTAACAGAGATTGGGCAGTTGAGGTGGGTTGGGAGACATGATACAGACGGTGAAACTCGACGAACGTCAGAAATGTAAAACGATGACGGTGTAAGAAGACTGTTGCCGGGAGATGGACGTAGGGAAACAGAATTAGTGACCTCGGAATACCGTTTGGGTAAGAGGAACGGAGATGTGAGCATTGGGGTGTAGGTGATAGTTAGAACAAGCGAAAATTAAAGAGAAGAAAAGACACGATAGGAGAGGGCAGGGGTTGAAGGACTCGAGGGAAATCGGGAAATACATGGATGGTGATGGGGCGAGCGGAGATTGGCGACGTGCGTAGGCGGGAATTGACTGGCAGTGGGGTCGTTTGGCGGAATCTACCAGGTCAGTGACATACACCGATTGAGCGAGAATGCAGGTGACGAGGACGGGAACCGAACGCGGGCGTGAGGACGGGGGCCAGGTACTTGGGAGAACGAGGGCTCTGCAGGATGACGCGAGAGCGATCGTTCTCGAGCAGTAGAGCGAGAACAAGGACAAGGCAGATGTGCAGTCGTGGGGGTCAAGTAATGGGCCGGAACGTGAGGTGATATTACTGGAAAGCAATGTGATGGGTGCGTAAGCGGGCGGTGGGCGGGAGAGGATGGGGGAAAGCGAACGGACACGCCGGCAAGAGGGCGAAGTAGCCTACAAGTGAAACAGCGGGCGATCCGGCAAGAGGTTGGTTGGTTGGATGGTTGGGTGATTGGATGGTTGGGGGTTGGGAGGTTGGGAGGTTGGGTGGTAGGATGGTTGGATGGTTGGGTGGTTGGATGGTTGGGTGGTTGGTGGTTGGATGGTTGGGTGGTTAGGTGGTTGGGTGGTTAGGTGGTTATGTGGTTGGGTGGTTAGGTGGTTGGGTGGTTAGGTGGTTGTGTGATTGGGTGGTTAGGTTGTTGGGTGGTTAGGTTGTTGGGTGGTTAGGTTGTTGGGTGGTTAGGTGGTTAGATGGTTGGGTGGTTAGGTGGTTAGATGGTTGGGTAGTTGGATGGTTGGGTGGTTGGCACCGTTTTGAGGGCGCAGGGACCCCCAACATCTTCAGAGACGCGCGGTGCGCAGCATTGCAGATCGCGGGTACTTATCATTCGTTCCGCGAGCAAAGTAGCCCACTGTGTGGGCGGTCGCGTCTGTCACTTGGGAGTCGACCCGTGTCCCTTGCCCGTCCGCCTGCCACTCGTCTCGTTCGTTCATCTCGAGGCTGCTGCCCGCCTCTCCGCCGCGACGCGACATACTTGATATTTCTGCCGTTCCCGCTTTTGACTCGGGCTATTCGTGGATTCATTTGAATGACTGGATTAGCTGCTTGTTTTGACATACGTCTATCTGCAAGTTCGAGAACGTTTCTTTTCGACTATTTGTTTTCCTTTCTGGTGTTTACATTGACAAAGAATTGAATGGTATTTGCAGTCTTCCAGCCACTCCTCACACTCCAAGAAGGCAAACTTAATTGCATGCTGCATAAAAAAATACTATAAATACACGAATAAAACACCGGTGACTCATTTTCTTTCTATTTCACCTCAAAACTAAAAAGGGGGACTCAAGTCTCGACAAGGCTGGATTACGCCAAAGTTTTTCAAAGCCACGTGTTCGTTTGCCGCACTGAAAGAAGTGTTTACTTAGTAACTAACCGAGTGCTTTACCGCGACCACGAACTCCCGGAAACCTCTTACACATAGTTAAACAGTACTTCATCCACTGAACATTCGTCCGTCCTACAGACCATCTGTCCGCCCATTTATCTGTCTTTCCCTCGCTTTTTTGGGCCGCCCACCCGCGTCGGCTCCGCGGTCGAGTCCTGTGCTGGACGCTCCACCGGAGAGACACTCGTTCGTACACTCGTTCCTCCACGCGCTCTCCTGTCTGTCGGTCGGCCGATCGGTTCACTCACCTCCCCACCTGTCAAAGTTCCCGCTCTTTGCGTTATTTGACGTAGTTGCCTGGCTCAAGTATCCGACAGCGGGTTTAATGCTACGTACACAAATGGTTACGAAGGCTTCTAAGGACAGTGTCATTATCTGCGTGACCGAGTGGCACCGGTTTTGCAACTGGTTTGTTAATGTCATATGACATCTTAATGATCTTGTGGAATCGCTGTCTAATAACTCGACAGGTCACAGATATATTCGAAACGTCAGTACACTTGTGTTTGATAGTCCCGTTACATATATGTCTACTTATATAAAATCTCTCTAAGCAAATGCAAACATTCGAGAAAGAGCGTGTTGATAATTTATATAACCGCTTCGAGGAAGTGACGTGTCTAAACGCCTTTTATTAATGCTTTTATTGATACTAATATTGTGAGTGGTTCTAGATATACCAACAGTCGCCCTGGTAACTTTTGGTTACCACGAATAACAAAATTATTTGTCAGTAAGATAAAATTTCAGTGACACTCAGTTAACGTTTAATAACTCAACAATTTAATCACTCCAAATATTATTTTGATCTGGCTATGTAGGGTAGAAAACGTTATAAATTTCAGCAAAATATCCTTGCCAAGATTTCAATGGAAATACAGGTTTTAATGAACTCTGATACAGAAGAAGAGTTTTGATTTTTCAAAATCTCTTTAAATCTTTTAACGAATGAAATTATGGAAGCTTTTAACGTCAATCAAACATTTTTTTCTGTGTCATCGAATTCTGTTGAATGTCATTCATATTAACAGATTTCTAATAATGTTTAAAGAGATTCTCTTATTGGATCTCTCTTAATATATTCTTTCACAGAATTTCTAAGCATATGATTAGAGATGAAATGTTCATTGCGTACATTTTATATATATAAAAAATGTACAAAGTGGATTTGAGAAGATACTAGAAAACAAACATCGTACGCTGTGTTTTAAGGAGTTGGTTGGAGTGGTATTTGAATACACGTAGCTGACATTACAGTGATATATTTCTTGCAAAGTACATTATTATTATTTTACCAAACCATTAATAATAATACGAGGACAAAAACAATTTTATGTTATAGAATTTCTAGTTTTCATTTCGTCTGATATAATTACGAATCCTATTCCTGAATGGCTAATGCTCAAACCTGAATGTACATCTTCTATCGGCAAAAATATTTTAAGACATATGACTACTTTTTCACAAATTAAACAATGCAATTAGAGGCTACTGCTTTTGTAGTATAAATTATTACGTTTTGAACGGAGTATACTTTTAATCTTATTTATCTTGCACTGTTATTCAATCCATATTTCTGGGAATACCAAGTTACTAGTAAAACTCTAAGAATAATCTGCATCGAAGATTTTGCGAAGCCAGCTGTAATGGCAAGTGAATGCCACAGAATTATAAATTTTTTTTTGGTTCAGAATGCCGTATACATTAAACACAACTTTCCCCGTATTCTGTTAACATGAATTCCACCTTTACACAAAATTTGGTACCTGTTAAGGAAAGTTAGTAAAACGTATGTATGTATGTATGTATGTATGCCATACGCCGAGTACCACTGGACCAGGTAACATCATTTGTATATGAATTCTATAACATATCCCATTTTCGTGAAATCTTTTAAATAAATAGTATCTTCATTGTTGAACTTCCTCTTAACTATTACAATATCAAAATTCTGTAACTCATCAGAAGACGTCGACGAAACGTTATGCCGTGCATCCTCTAGTTATTACTAAAAACGAAAAGGGAAATTCACTTTTTGGAAAACGTACGGTTCAGAAACATTAAACTCAAAAACCAATAGAAAGTTTAAGAAGATTGTAAGTTTTCTATTGACTTCGTAAAGAATTTAAAAGACAATTTTTTCATAAGGCGTATATTTCTTTTCATTTGTTTTATTTGCTTCACAAGAGCACACCACCTGCTTACACAATCGAAGCAAAGTTTAATTACTTTATCGGCTTTTGCTTCTTTTTCGCAACATCTCTTCATGTCTTCTTGTAATTTTCTAGAACATTTTTCTATTTGAGTCTTTTTATCCTCATCTTGTCGACAACATTAGTATCGGGCATTTAGAGTTCTTATTTAAACCTATCTTGGATAGTTTTTTCCTGTAATGGTGAATTCCTGAAGATTGTTGCATTCCATTTAGTCAATTGTACTTTATTTTTAATGATAAATCACAAATGTGAATCTTTTTATCAGTATTTCATTGGCCATAGAATTTCAGTAACTTGTTAGTATACAGATAAGTTTCATACTACTCGCGCACCTTTTCTTGAACGATGACCTTGCTTCCCCCTCCCTGGAGCCATAAACAGCTGAAGGCAAAAGATCGCAGCGAGCACGATGACAACATTCCCGGCATTAAAACTTCGTTGGCGCGAAACAGAAGCTAGTCAAAGCTAGTTGCTTTCATAGTCGAAAACTTCTGTTCAGCTTTATTACCATTATCTAAAGAAATATCTGAGGCAGGTCCAGGACCATCAAGGAAGGCACCTAAAACTCCTATGTACTGTCCCTGCTGTTGCCTACCCAGAGAGATGACCTGCCCGCACACATAGCGGGTTTGACTTTCATCTACCAAAGGTTGGCATTACTGAAAATACTCTAGTAGCTGTCTTTGTAACTAATACCCCCACTCCGCCCGCATTTCGTCAATCTATCGTTCAAGAAAAGTTGCGCGAGTGGTACGTGATCCTCGAAAAAAGGCGTCGGAAAGATATTAAGCATTTACGAGTCTCCTCTTTTCTGCAAAGAAGATCACAGTGGTGGCTTGTCATTGCATCCCAGAGGATAACATAATATTGGAAGATGAATGATGATGGATGTTGTATCTAATGATGCACGGTATGAGACCACAATATTTTTGAACACAATATTCCCAGCATGATAGAGAAACTTCTTACGAATATATTGATAAGTAAAAGAGTAAAAGAAGGAGACAACGAAAAATTATTGATTAGTGATTCTAGGCGCGTCAACGGCTAAGGTCATTAGTTCCGTAAATGTAGGGAATGTTTTTATCTCCGAAAGTGGTGGTGATATTCCCCCACTGGATGGCGAGATCCGGAGCCGATCTATATCAACTTGCGGGGATTTTTCCCATCCCCCTTCCAACAGCGGGGAACCGCCCCAGCCGGGATGAGATATCAGCTCCCGACTGGTTTTCCGACAAATGTGGTAGTGTAGTGCTTGTAAGTGAAAATATGTGTAAGTAAGGGGGTGAGGATAGGACAAGGAAGAGGAAGGAAAGATCGCGCGGAGTTCGTGGCCCGTTTGTTAGGGTACTACTCCGGCAGTCGCCTTGTGTTGATCGGTGAAACTACGTAAAACTGCCGATCAGAGCAGCCGGTGGCTATGCTCATCCCGACAACGGTTGAATTCGACCTAGCTATGTAGATAGTGTCGAAAATCCTACCACCGTTGGAACTCGAACCCTGGGACCTCCCGATTCGAATTCATCATTGTAATCATTGATGCCCTGAGCCACCTTTGCCGGTAATGGAAATGTAGATATGTCACTTCGTACAATAAAGAGCTAGAATAATTTATCTACGGTAGTAATTGAGGGGCCGCGAAGGTGTAAATACATTTAGGGGAAAAAAGTAATGTAAAACGAAGATGTATATTATCTCGGGTTATAGTTGAGTGTTTTTGGTTCAAAATCTGTTGATGATTATTGTCTGTGGTATATATTGATGTCTGTAGTAATTATCGTCGAAAATGTCTTTAAGGAATGCAAGGATGATGTGAAGCGAGAAACCATGTCTCCGCGTGTGCGTGCGCGTGCGGGTGCGTACGCAGGGTCATAAGTTGCGTCAATGCAAGATGGACTGGAGAGACCATGGCACTGGGCACTACTAGATAATGAGAGTTCTTGCAAAGCCTAGGCAAAATGATTCTATGTATGTGTACGTGCGCATGAGAGGGAATGTGTGTTGTCAGTGAGGAGTAGTGCTTTTTAAGAATATGTGTCAGTAAATCATCTGCAGGCAATTATAATTACATTTTTCCGAACAAATATTCAAAGGAACCAGCGACGACGTATTTGTGATGTTCGCCTTGCATTGTATTATTTTTCTCACGTACTAACGTACTTCAATTTGTTCAAAGAATTGTCACCCCAACCGGGATTCGAAACCAAGTCTCCTGGCATACCCTCAGTTGCGCTGACTACTAAGCTACCATACGAACCAATTCCTTGAACAGGTTCATAGGCCTGATGTATACCCCGTTGTTATATATAATTTTCTCTACCCTCTCACCTTTCTGGACGCGTTTACGCTCCGAAATAAGTTCCGCAGACGTAAAGAGATCCAAGTTGTGACTTTGTTACTGAGTATTTTAACAAATTCTAACAAATGTATTTTAATAAATTTGATCAAAGAATTGTCACCCGCGTACTACCGTACGTTTTATTGCACGAGGCACGTTAAAAATAATAATAATAATAATAATAATAATAATAATAATAATAATAATAATAATAATAATGCCTTTATTTCTGGCGAGGCTCAGGCCGTAAGGCCTGCTCTTCCGCCTAACCAGGATACATACATACATATATATATATATATATATATATATATATATATATATATATATATTGTATCACACTTTAGAAATCCTCTAACGGGTGTCTAACGCTAAGTAGAGTAAATCTCCGTCCCGCTCTTCCGGGCAGCCTCCGTGCAGCGGCTGGCGCATGGTACGCGGCGTCGTGTGGCGCGTGCTCGCGGGCGGGGGCGGGGGCGGGGCGTCGGCCGAGCCGCGGGCACGAGGACGCCGGAGGTGGGCGCCGGCCGAGATCCCATCTGGCGGCCGCCGCCGCCGCCCAAAAGGAGCAAGCGGACGCCGCCCTCTCCGCTTGCCCCTCCCCGCCCGCGCCGCCGCGTAAAAAGCCGCCGAGAGCCGAAGCTTGGCGCCGGATAATTCGGGCGCGGCCGTGGAAGCGCGCGCGCGCGGCGCCCGCCCGCCCTGACCGGCGGCGGCGGTGGCCGCCCTGTGGCCCTCGACGGCGGCCGTGGCGGGCGCGGCCACGGCGGTGGCGGTGGTGGTGACGGAGGCGGGCGCGGCGACGGCGCTGGTGGTGATGGCAGGGGGGGTAATAGGCGGGCCGGCGAGGCGGGCGTTTGCGGCGGTGGCAGTGGTGGTGGCGGGGACGGTGGCGGTGCAGAGACGGTGGTAATAGCGATGGCAGTGGTGATCATGAACCGTGGTGGCCAAGTGACGTTGGAGCTGGCGTCGAGGGGAGACCTGACGGGTGGGATTGGGAGGAATAATTGTGGTGGCAATTGTGATGGATGCGTTGGGTGCTGCAGCGTCAGCAATGGAAGCCTAGTGGTGGGGTGGCGCCGGGGAGCGGAGGTGGCTGTGAGAGCGAGGGTGTCGGCGATGGCGGTGGCGACGGAGATGGCGGCGTGTTCGACCCCCGCCACCCCGCGCCGCCCCACGTCTTCCGAGAACTCGCCCGGCGTCGCGTAGCCGCATAAGGCCTGGACGACTGTGGCCGCGGCGGCAGCGGAGGAGGAGAAGGAGAAGTCGGCAGCGGCGGCGTGGCGGAGGCGACTCTACCACTAACAGTGAAGGTTAAGACACATGGAGACGGGTCGAGAGGGTTGCTTAACTAGGGATGCTCCTGCGCAGATGGAGATGAAGAGATATTTTATTTTTGTGCTTGTGTGGGAGAGACGGAGCAGTTTCATGGTGCTTGCGCTCGCGCCGGTTGCTTCGGTGGGGAACGAGCAGCCGATCGAAGCGTGGAGGTTGTAAAAGAGGGTAGGGAAGGTTGGTCAGTTGTCTTGTAAGAACTGTTGTGGGAACCGTGGCGATGTCTTCTTTGACAACTACAGTGTCAGTGTAGCGGTTGTGGTTGTGGTGTAGATGCGGGAAGGGGAAGGCTGCAAAGGTTCGTGGAGATGATGGATGTGGCAATGGAGGATTCGTTGACAGCTGTGTTGGTAGCAGCTTGTAGCAGACCGTGAGACAGGGAGAGGTTCAACGGATCGTTCCTGATTGGCAAGATAGATCTGATGGCAGTGGAAGTAATGGAAACAATATTCTTCAACAACGATGTATAGTTAAGAGAAAACGTCTTGAAAAGGAAAGCAATGGCATAAAAAATTAGAAATGATATTTTAGGAAAAATGGTGTAGAAATAACCTAAAATGCAAAATTTTCTGTAACTCTATTGAAAATATTGTATCAAGGATGAGATATGTAAAATAGTGATAATAAAAAAGTATAGTACTTTAATATCTGTTTTGAAAATGAATGACCTTTAGAGAATTACAATGTGTCGCGACATAACAAATGAAGAGTATGATAGTTGCGATACTTGGTGCATGGAAGAATCTGGAGACTTTAACGAAGAGGAAGTAGCGGCGCGCTTGATCGGTATCGAATGAGTTAAAGTGGTTTCCACTAGTTCGACTAGATTTCTTCGGTCACTCACATTGAATTTACTTGCCTTCCTCATTCCTTTCCAAACAAGTGCTGGCTGAGGATTCTGATATATTAACTCCGACACAAAGTGCATTCTTATTTCACTTCGAATATTAATTATGCTCATGATTGTAAGAAATGCAGTAGGGCCACATTTATGGGCACGGAAGTAAAAGAAAAGAATTGTTCCTCGTACGTTGATAATATCGCAGACATGAGTGTAGTTTATCTTACGGGAGCACCGAGTACTAATTTCGTCTTGCGGCAGAGATAAGAAAACTAGAGGTTACTCATGGCTAAATGAAATAATGATTCTACCATTTCAGAGATGCATAAATGTAAATGTCTAACTTGTTTGACAAATACAATCTGGATTCTTTGAAGATACATTTCGAAAACTCAATAAAAAGAAATAGTGCAAATCCAGTGTTAAATGCCAAAGCGAAGAGTCAGTTCAGAAGATGAAGGAGTCTTATTATTGTCTAAGATATAGAAATTAAAATAACTCGGAATTAAATGTGGATGCCAAGGCACAAAGGAAACAAAGTACGTACAAAGCAGTTCCGTTTCCAGAAAGCTATGTCAGCTGTAACAGCAGTAGTAAAAGCGCTTACGGTCTCTTGGAAAGACAAAACGAAAGAGATTGAGTCCAATTAGAGGCAACAGCTCAATAGTGCCACTAATATAAAATCAGAATGAAGAATTAGAAGATAGATAATTAATGTAAAAATATGGTGATTGAAGAAGAGGAAGTAAATGAAATACTGAATGTGGGCCTAACGTATGTACTACACATAAGAAAGGACGTGGAAACACTAGTTGAATTTAGAATTTCAATTAATCTGATAATGAAGAGAAGTTTTAGAAAAAAATTATTAAAGAAAATATAAAATTTATCAAAATAATAAATTTTCATTATATATATATTATATATATATATATATATATATATATATATATATATATATATATATACACCTTCAGAAATGTATATAAACAAATATTATTTTTTGTAGTTACAAAATAATGGCAGGAATTTAAAGCAAGGTTTTATGGAGTTGTCTTATGCGACTGTTTTCTCGCTGAGTGTAACTCTCGATAATTCGACATTCAAAACGCTAATGTAAGTAAGCGTTTGCTCTAAATTGCTTATAAACATGTGCAGCAGTTTGTCTTTCATGTTATGGTTTGAACTTAAAATATAATATTTGCAACAGAACACGCAACTGCAATGCTTATTCAATGTAGAAAATGTTCAATGTAGATTCAATAAAAGTAACTGTAGTGACAATGTAGTAACATTGTCAATTAGAATTCCATACAGACGCTAAACCATAAAGTAAAGTTATTTGCAAATGAATATCGAGGTGTTAGGCGCCAACCCTAGAATGATTTAATATATAAATAGTTATAACATATAATATTACTAACATCTAAAAATTATCAGGAAGAATGTCCATGGAATTCGGGTCAACAATTGTGAAAATGTCTCAACAATCTTTGAAAAATATACAAAAATATGAAAGGAATTAACAAGTAATAATATATTCCTTAATCACAAATTCCACAATAGTAGCGCCAAAACCATTGAAATAAAACAAAAATCTCGCTTAGTCATTACGTTGTCATGAACCGGAATTTTATTGAAAAACACTAGATGTTGAAGTAATGAGGAGGTCAAAGTATGAATGCAGGTAAGTTTGAATGAAACAAGTGTGAATGATGAATGAATGAAAAAACTACTAAGAAAGAACCAAAGAACATTAATAAGTATTAAGGGGAAACATTTTTCAAGTTAGGTGTACCAAAGTGCTCATATATATTAACTGTAAAAAGGCTAAGCAAAAATTACTCGTATGTTAGAGTCAGATGTGTATTAAGAAAATCCTACCCTTTTAGCTGCTTGAGCCGAAAGACAGAAGCACAAGTGTAGTCAAATCTCAAAAATAAACTCCCGCCTCCATAGGGAGTGGAGGGGAAATTATTATTATTATATATATATATATATATATATATATATATATATATAATTAAATATTATATAATTATATTATATTATATATATACACACACATACACACACACACATAAAGAAGGTGCGGAACTACAGCCATTGACCGTGTCTTCGGTAAATCTACGATAAATAAACATGGGATTTATCATAATTGAATAGCTTGATCCATGATACCACCGTCCATCACAATATCGTCATCTCAAGAGACGTTCAATCACTTTCAGAGAAAGGTAAATTACCATTTGTAGCAAACAATGCCCCTCTTCAAGAAATGTTTTTTCGAAGGTAATAATTATAAATGCGTTTCCGTCTCTTCCAGTTCCATCAAATCACAATTTTAAGTGATATGTTGATCTGCGGAGTACTGTATAACATTCCCATGTAAAGAATATATAATTTCAGGTGAAAGAAAATCACCATTGTCTTCTCCCCAATTAGATAAACAAATGTTTCTAATGTCATTTTGATGGGAAATCTTTGTTACTGCGTAGCAATTACTTGACTATATCCCTCTTTCTATAACGTCCATAAGGTTGTACGTAAAGAGAGCCAAATCACTGAAGATATTTGTAAGTACTGCCGAAGAAAAAATCTAGAGTTTTTGGAGAATAAAGATAAACTAGTGAAGCTACAACAGCACGTACTTTCTCGCCGGTATTTTCGGGCAAAATTACGCGAAAAGTACTCAAATTATCAAAAAATTGTAGCTGGCCTTATTCCAAAATCTATCTTTAAGGAACAGATTTCATTAAGGGAAAAATATCTATCATGTAGTCGTTGTTTGTTATTGTAGTTGTAGAAAGACGCCGAAAACATTTTGAACCTTTGCAATTTTCGAAAACTTAGGGTTTTCAACGAACTTCAGACCTACACCATTCTGCTAAATGTTCTTTACGCAATCCAACAACAAAATTTAAACAAACGCGATAGAGCCATTTTTTTTGAAAATTTGAAAATAGGCCAGGAGCTTCATGTAAAGTACTCCCAAAATTAAAATATCAGTTTTAAATTCAAAGTGCTGCGACATCGGACAAATCCATTGTGGAATATCAATTTTGGAGAAAATTGGCTGAACGGTTTAGCCGCTAGCATTGCTCACAGACGGACAAACAGACAGACGTACAAACATTTTGCCATCATTCGATTTTTCGTTATCAAGGAGCCATAAAACATGTATTTTGGAGCCATAAAACACACCACATGTTAGAGGATTTTTTTCTAAACTTAGCAACTAGATTTATCCACTTTTTCGTTACCAGGGCCCGGCAATAAATTTTTTCTTCAGAATATTGGCAGTTTCTCGCCCAACATTACAGATTTGAACAGCCTTGTATGGCAAGCGCCCTTCGATGGCGTCCGACCTCAGGTCGACGAAACGCATCGCCGTCAACCGGCCGTTAGAATTGTAATGCATTCGCGATTCGAAAATCACCTCCCGAGACTACAACAGCACGTCAAAGGAAATTTTATAAGGCAAGACCAGCAACGATGGGCATACACTACAACAACCTGGGACCCCGGCATGGGTGGAGAAACGAAGGGAGACAGAGGAGAAGATGGACAGACGAGCTATGCAAAGCAGCTGGTCCCACCTGGACGAGACTGGCCCAAGAGAGAACAACATGGAGGCAACTGGGATATGAACAGCAAAAGAAGATGATGATCCACAGTGCTATTAATCGATTTTAGTGAAATTGAATATCAACCTACTGTAACCCTGCTAAAGCAGGAGGCCTTTGCCCTTTACGGGATGTTATGGGCTAATAATAATAATAATATTTCTGAGAACAAATAGTAAAGAAATTATGTATTGCTAATGTTAAGAGGAACACGCCGGTGTGATTTTTTTACCTGAAATGCCTCATGGAAAATATTAGGAAAATATATTTTAATAGAATTCGATACACTGCACGACATTTAAAAGAAGTGAGAGTCCTCCAAATGGCCAAAGCCACAGTCAGGTCTAATTAAAAACAATGACCAATAATGGAATAATACTTTTGATACGTTCAATATCACATTTGCAAAATTGACACCCATAATTATTCAACTACTTGACTGGTATGTTTCATCATAATAACACATTCACACAGTAACATTACCACCTGCTGTATTAATTGGTACAGCAACGAAAAACACTTTCTTCTTCTGTTGTTGGTAAACAAAATATTTACGAAAATATACGTGAATTAAAATAACGATGGAATATCTTGTGTATGTGACTTAAAAGTAGTATGTTTTCGTCGTTTTTTCTCTTTTACCTTTACGAATTGAAATTGCAAGTCCATAAACCCCTTATCTACAGTTCATTGTGCTACTAGAATGAATGCCAATATAAAAACGAACGACATACATCATCATTGCGGCAATATTTGCTACCCTTAACTCCAAAGGGCGGTTCATAATCTGTGACGCTGCGCGGACGAACAGCGTCCGAAGCACAGCTCGTGGTCGCAGTGCAAACGCCAGGCTAAAACCGAGAGTGCGTGCTCCGCGTATGGTCATCGGCAGGCGGGGACCGCGAGTGGCGGCGGCGGCGGCGGCGGCGGCGGCCGGGCAGCCTCCTCGGCGTCGAGTCGCGTCGCGCGCGGACCTCGGCGAGGACAATGTGAGCGGGCCGCTGGAATGTCCGCGGCCGGGCTGACCAGCCCGCCGGCCGGCCGGCCGGTCGGCGGCCGCCGCGGACAGCCGACCCGCGAACCACTCGCCTAAAGAGGACGCCGACTGCCGCATCCGCCTCCGCTACGGCCGTCGCCTCCATCGCCCCCGCCTTCACCGTCGACCCCGGCTTCCACCATTGCACTCCCTCCAACAGCGCCCCGCCTCCACCATCGCCCCCGCCTCCACCATCGCCCCCGCCTCCACCATCGCCCCCGCCTCCACATCGCCCCGCCTCCACATCGCACCCGCCTCTACATCACCCCGCCTCTACATCCCCTCCGCCTCCACATCCCCCCCGCCTGCATCATCGCCCCGTCGCCATCATCGCCCCGTCTCCATCATCGCCCCCGCCTCCACCATCGCCCCAGCCTCCACCATCGCCCTCGCCTCCACCATCGCTCCACTACTGCTCCGCCCTCTCTTCTACCCTCACCTCCGCCACCGCCTCTGCTTCTGTATCAGCCAACACCACCACCATCGGCACCACAACCGTCGCCTCCGTGTCTGCTGCAAGCCGCTATGAACTTTGCTCTAGCAGTGGCGTCCATTGTTGCGGCCAGCGCGTTGTACCTTTGTCTCCCTGGGATTCTTAATTCAACCTGGGTTGCGTTGGCGTTTATGCATACCGTGGACGTCAGTGTCCGAGATAAAAAAGGTGCCCGTAACATCCAGAAATTATTTTCTCGCTCCCATCAAGTCTGTTATATTATTTTAATTGCTACACAGTTTTCAATTGTTAATATTATCTTCACTTTATGTAGCCATCTCTCAAGAAAAATAATACGATCTCCTGCATGTTCATGCTGATTTAGCCTGCACATACTTCTGCATGGAATTTTGTTAGACGTTTGCTATTACGAAGCAGATATAATCCGCAAACATCCGTCAATTCTCTAAATAATTTTTCACTGGCCTACTTCATCAAAATATTTAATTGTTATTATTATCTCTGTACATGTCACTGACTTGTGAATACGATAAAGTTTCAAAAAACACTTAATTCTCCCTTAAAAATTAGCTACGAAACAAGACTGAGAAAAGAAATAAACTACGCAAGAATGAGATGCGCAAGGTCATTTAGACGACGCACACTGAACTACAGAGGTCAATTACATCATTTAGTGATCTATATAACTAATTTTCAATATGCGCAGATTTGAGTGAAAACTATGCAGGCCATGTCATGTGTGTATGTGGTTTCACTATATGCCCAGGAACTCAAAAAAATCCAAAAACAATTAAATAATTTCGATATACTGAAAATCGCAAATATTTTGATAGTGTTATTCCGCCTAATCACGTTTTGTGTTTCCCGACTGAATTCTCTTACTCGTGCGTATAATACAGATGATGTCGTGTATGCCAGGCTCCAAGGATGAGGAGGCCCGCCATGAAATATTTGCTATTTGCGTGGTGCGTTATGGAGCATATTTTTTAATAATTTTGGTATGTAATGAACTGTTGCACTCCATAGATACTATACTGTGTTATTTAAGTAGTTGTGAAGGCAGTTTTTCTTAAAATATTTAATTTATTGCGGAGATAATATATTATTTTTCTTGAATATAGGAGTGTTTTTTATTTGTTGTACTTGAAATGTATGCGTGCTACGTTTTGGAAAACAGTTTTGTTTGGTTTTGTTCAGCAGCAGTTTTGCTGCTGCAGGCCTGTACTACTGTGCGTGCTGTACGACAGGCCTGTAATAGTGTGCAACTAGTTTGCACACTATTATCTCGATTTTCTTCCCGCTGTAGTACAGAGCTGATCAAAGTTTCTTGGATCCCTTACGGACGGGGAGAATCGAGAATAGCACGCGTGCGCTGGGATCATCGGCCGCAGCGCGTAATTGTTCACATGGTAGAAGAGGAAGGGAGATGAGTTTGCGATCTGTCTGGGGGAGGGGTCTTTGTTTATTGTTCTTTAGTTCACTGTACGGTAAAATGAGTAGCTAATTGAAACTAAACAAGTCTTATATTGCCTATTGTCCTCTAACGTACATTGTTTTACACACATGAAGATATTTCACCTTGTCAAAAGGTAACTGTGAATGCTGAAATAAAATAACGAAATCCAGTCTGTAAGTCACTCCACTTTATTGGTCTAGATCAGAGCTACTATAAATTTCAACCAATAAGACGAAATCCAAACAATGAATTATTTGGAAAATCAGTTTCTCATAATTACTCATATGATTGTTTCCAGTGCCAAAATACGATTTGCGAACCTAAATTGATTAGCATTCTATCATTTTTGTAGAAACTGATTAAACATAATATAAATTGGGATTAAACATTTATAAAAAAATTCGAATCTACAAAACTTTAATTCATACATTTGAAACCCCACACCGTAATCCTATTGCAAATCATACCAACATTTTAATTCCAATTATCCCTTCCCCTGCATTGAAGAACGATCTCGAAATCACGCAAATAAAAACATTTCTCAGCGAGTCCTTCAGCGGAGGGATCTTTCGATTGAAGTCGACGCGGTTTGGACTCCCAGATGAAGGACGGAGCGTGTAACTCGATTGGGTAGTTATCGGCACCTGGGGACCGTCTCATCATTCACGCGCGAGCGATGGGCGGAAATCAAGGTACACGCCCCTCCGATCCATCGATCTGAAAGTCGACGTGACTGGAGGAAAGATTTCTCTCGGCAACTGAAGTCCTATTTCTTTCCGATAAAAAATTCAAACGACCTATCTGCCGCTCATATGTCCCAAAGGAAAACGGTCTCTTGATTTGACGTAAATATTTCAAATTTTCGTGGGTATATCTGATTTCTGACTACCATTTGTCGTGTGATGACTCAGTGTATTAATATACCAGGTGCGTTCACTGGTGAGAAAATTGGGTCGATCTGGTTGATAAATTATGAGGTCAGTTTTGTTCTTTAACATTTAAATCACATCTCTTCAAACAAAAAAGTGTTTGTTGATTTCATTATACAAACTTATTTACACACACATTTCATTATAAAGATTCGGAAGAACTTTTTGTTTTGAATTGTTGACAATATTATATATATTTAAAAGAAGAATGAATCGTTTTAAAGAATTCAAAATATTATTATTATTATTATTATTATTATTATTATTATTATTATTGACGGTATATTGTTTAGTTTTTCCAGTTGTCATCGATTAGAATACCACCATAGATAATAGATTATACCCTCCACACCAGGTCTGGCTGTACTTCGGCGACATTTAAAACATATTCACTTGATTGATATTATGTTTTTTGAGCCATTGAGTTACATTTGAGCCTTTACGTCTTTTTTATTATTTCTCCTCCACAAGGTCTTTGTGGAGACGGTCATTTATTTTTTAGTAATTCGATTCATTGCATATCTGCTTTATGGTTTAAGCAGCTAGAGGGAGACTATTGTTGAAAACCAACAAAAATTAATTTAATCGTACTGTGCATTTAAAATGTGTGCACTTGGGCACACCTAACTTGAATACTTTTCCCTTAATACTAAGTACTTTCATTACAAAAGTCTTGGTTAATTTTACCCACAATACGGTATCTCCCACCAGCGGTGCACTGCCCCAGCCGGGACAAGCTCTAAGCTCCCAACTGGTCTCCCGGCATGGGTGGTAGTGTAGTGCATGTTAGTGTAAGTGTGTGTGTAGGGGGAGAGGATAGGACAAGGAAGAGGTAGGAAAGATCGTCGCAGTCCGTGGCCTATTTGTTAGGGTACTGCTCCGGCATGCGCCTTGTGTTAAGTGGAGAAGCCATGGAAAACTACCCATCAGAGCAGCCGGTCGATAGAATTCTCCTCCAACAGCGACTGAAATCGACCTAGCTGACAGCTAATGTCGAAAATCCAGGCACCGTCGGGACTCGAACAGAGGACCTCCTGATCAGAGGGACTGCAGTGACATCGGTTGATGCCTTGAGTCATCTCTCCGGACTTACTAGAGTTGCGACGTGGGCTACGGTGCAAAACAGTGCATCAGGAAAATTCGGAAAATACTCATACCCAGAACAGGATTTTTGAATTGAATTGAATTTGCCTTATTTTACGTGGCGAGACTCAGGCCATGAGGCCTGCTCTTCCGTCTGACCACGCAAATTTCGTTACACTCCTTTCACCAATCATGGGAGAAAGAAGGTTTTACTTGAGCGACGAAACAGGCGATTTGAATTTAGCTCAGAGGCATCATTTAGGTTTGAGGATATTTTACATGCAGTAAATATACTAACATGGGACAGCCGGCTTTACTTCCCCTCCGAAGGAAGGCGTACGAAGGATTTTTTCGCCCTTAAAAATCCACGACTTCGATCGGGCTTGAACCCGCATACTTGGGTATAGCAGTCCGATACGCTAACCGCTACACCATCGCCGCCGCAGATGCCGCCGCGGATTTTTATCTGGCGACTCTTCGAACATCCAAGTCACTGAATAGCAAACTCCCCATCGGCAATCATTCTATTGCGAGTACGTTCTTTTGAAATATTGGGGATGTTCACCGCGACTCGTAGTCTTGTACTTAAACACAGCCCACCGTCTCTTTCAAATTTAGACTTGATCCACGGGCAAATGTTACAACCTCCAAGTTCTTCCAGAAACAAATACACTAAAACGTTTACGCACCGCCAACATCGACCCGGACTGGAGTCACGCGACCGAAGCGGCGCGTCCACATTTGTTCCCGTTCAGTCGGTCGCATTTGTAAACAGTTTACCCGAATCCCGCTGGCGTCTTCAGAAACAAGGCGCGTCTTCCGACAGAGGGACATCAACAAGGAACTTCCTCGGGCGGCGGGCGGCCGGCGCGGCGCGGCCTCGCGGGCCGGGCCCTGGTCTCCAGGTGCCAGATGGGGGCAGCGCGCGCCGCGGGCGGTGGAGGCGCTGGCGGCGGCGGCGGCGCGGAACAGTGGCTGGATCCCAGGTTTACAAGGCAGAACTCCTTTTCGTGCACAACAGACGTTCTTCGGTTTATGATTGATAGTGATTCCGAGCGCGTCAACGGCTATGGCCATTGGCCCCGTAAGAGTAGTGCATGCTATTATTGCGGGAGATGGCGGGGATCTTACCCCGCTCACTGGCGAGCTACCAGTCGGCTTGTAGTTTCTTCCCCCAACCAGGTATCTCCCACCAGCGGGGCACCGCCCCAGTCGGGACAAAACGCTGGCGGCGGCGGGCAACAGTGTGCGGGTTCCATGTTTACAAAGTGAAACTCCTTTTCGTACACAACGGATGTTCTTGGGTTGATGATTGATTGATAGACTGATGGTGATTCCGAGCACGTCAACAGCTAAGGTCGTTAGTCCCGTAAGAGTAGTGCATGCTATTATTGCGGGAGGTGGCGGGGATCTTCCCCCGCTCGCTGGAGAGATACAATGACGAGCTACCAGTCGGCTTGTAGTTTCTTCCCTCAACCAGGTATCTCCCACCAGCGGGGCACCGCCCCAGTCGGGACAAGGCGCTGACGGCAACGGGCAACAGTGTGCGGGTTCCAGATTTACAAGGCGAAATTCCTTTTCGTGCACAACGGATGTTTTACGGTTGATGATTGACTGATGGCGATTCCGAGCGCGCAAAGACTAAGGCCCTAAGTGTAATGCATGTTTCGAGCTCGAACCTAGGACTTCCTGGTCAGAGGCACTGCAGTAATATCAGTTGATACCCTGAGCCACCTCTCCCTGTATGTCCTTCGGTGACGCTCTAATTTGGTAAATTGTGTTATAATCGGAGCGATGAATTTGTAGTGTTAAGGCCCGGAAACAGGTCTGGTTCCCAAGTTTATTTGACGAAATTCAATCAAATAACAGATGCCCTTCAGTGAAGATTCAATGGCGCAAACTGAATTTCGAGTATAATCCGACCTTTCTTGTAGTGTTAAGACTGTTCACCTTCCGTACATCTGTGGGTGCCCCGCTTCAAATTCCGGTCGATCCATGTGGAGCTTGTGGTGAACAAGGCAGCAAGGCAGCAGTTTTTTTTCGGTTTCTCTACATTCCCTTAATCTCATCTCTCAAGTCATAATCGCACTATCCTTCAAATTATCACACATCCAAATTTATTCTTTCATCATTGTCACATTTCCATCTAATTCTTTCTTTCTGGTATGGTTCAAACGGCTTAGATATTGAGGATCGCATTAGTATGAAAACCGGGTTACAAATAAATGAAAAGGCAAGCAATGAGCACATGCGAAAAGGTGATCTAAACTTAAAGTGCAGAACAGAAGAAAGAGAATTGTGAACAGCGATGACTAGACCGCGAATATTAAGGTAAAAACCTACATTTTTCCTGGGTATCATATACTAAATTAAGTTTTATACGTTTGATGATTATTTGAATCAAAACAAGTCAATTTTATAGAGCCTAAAAGAGCTTATTTCAACATTAACGCTTATTAGTGCCTATTTTACTTTTTAAAAATTAAAATGAGACTAATTTTCCTAATTTCTTTTGTCTGTGGGTTTTTTAAACTTTTTTCTTCTGTGTCGGCACAACAGACAAGGATGATATTAATTTTAATTTGTGTAATCTGTAAGATAGCGAGAAGTGAATATACGGGACAAGAATCTTGCCGTAAAAGTCTTCGTTCTACTACTTCCTGACTTCATGGAAAACTTCTCTCTGCTTCTCAGATAACGTTGAATTTCCACGAAGGAAAAGTAATCTTGACAGATAAGAGGCATTCATTTTCTCTTGAAAACTTTGAAATAGTATTAGTATTAGTATTAGTAATTTATTGTGAGCAAAATAGGTAGGAATTCTAACAAAAGGACAAATAATTAAACATGTTCATAAATGGTGTTATCGCAAAATATACAATATTGATTCTACATAATATTATTAATTGTAAAAAAGGTGTTTTTTGTAAGTTTCCTGTTTTATTTGTGCCTATTCTACCATATAAAAAGCCTCACTTAGATGTTGAAAGAACCTATTTTAGGCACCTAAAAGCAAATTTTAAAACCTAAAAAAATCCGCGGACTAGTGATGACGAGCTATATAGCCAACTGTGAGGGCATCTGTCTCAACAAAAATACCAAGAAAGCAAGTATAATCACTGGCGGAGGAACTCCTCCCCAGTCGCAGGGCGCCCCGCTGGACTATACAACATGAACAAATGATGAAGATGATTACGAAGGGGATAATGAAGAATATGATAAAGAAAAGGGGAAAAGACGGAGGAGAAAATGACGGAGGAGAAAATGATGAAAGAAAAAATGACTAAAGAGAAAAAGACGAAAGAGAAAGACGAAGGAGAAAATGACGGAGGAGAAAATGATGAAAGAAAAAATGACTTAGGAGAAAAAGACGAAAGAGAAAATGACAAAGGGGAAAATGAAGAACATAACGAAGGAGAAAATGGTGAAGGAGAAAAATGATGAAGGAGAAAAAGAAGGAGAATGGAGTAAAATGAAGATGCTGTAGGACAAGATGAAGGTTAGAAACCCAAAGTTTCGCGCCAGCAATTGAGGCGCTTCTTCCACTGTGCGGCGGTGACGATGGTGGCGGTGGTGGTGGCGAAGGCGGCGGCGGCGGCGGTGCGGGGTCGTCGACCGGGCCGGGGGATAGGGCGGGGCGCGGCGACTGGACGAGCGTCCGTCGCGGGGCGGAGCGCCCCTTCGCCCCTCGGCCCGCGCCCCTCACCGCCCGCCGCGCGCCACTCACCCAACTCCCCGCAGCGCCGCGTTTTGTCTTTTGTCCGCTCTCGTAAGTCTTCGCACGCGAGCTTCAGCGTTAACGTGAGCTCCTAAATCTCAGCTGGAATCGGAAGCACGTTGCTCTCCGGCCTGGGAAACCGGGGGAACATGAGGGACGGTTGGAAGCTGCAGTAGGTGCGTGGTGCCAGTGGATATGGCCCGCTTCCTGTACTGACAACGGAGGGTGAATATGCCACGGACGCTTCGAGAGCCCTCGGGACTGAGACACAGTCAAATAGAGTAAACTCTAGGAGGACAATCAAAATAAACGTATGAATACTTTGTGTAAGTGTATTAAAATGTGACCAAGAAACCAAAAGAAATAACACGGGTTCATTAATTTATAACAAAAAGTCCCAGCAAGGATCCTTAAAATTCGGCCACCTGTGAGCCTGTGTCTGTGAGTAGGTTAATTTTACTGCTGCGAAAGCCTAAGAATGCCGAACCGAACTCAATTTCATTTGAACGAATTCTACTTGATCTTCGGTCAAAGATAATTGAGACGCAGACTGTGAAAAGGGAAAACAAGCTCATTGCGGACTGTGCATCTGGAGTCCTCAGCGAAATAGAAGGTCCGCTACCGCGTTTGAGAAGTTTACTGTCCATGTTCGTCCGTTGGAGAGAATATTAGAAGAGGCAGTACGCTGATGTCACGTCTGTGAATATAACCTAATACATATGAATGATGCATGAATGAAAATAAAATAATAAAGAAGAAAGAACTTTACTTAAAATTAAGGAAAAAACTTTAAAAAATATTCAAATTAGACAAACCAATGAGTGTAAATGTTAACTGTATCACTTATAGATTAATCTAAAATTAAGTTAGTTTTAATTTTACGAAAATTCCCCTCTCTCTCTAATTGCCTAAGCCATAAGGAAGTAGTCCAATGTACACAACAAAACAAATTCCCGCCTCCACAGAGATACTGTTGCAGTTGTTTATAAAGAAACTGTTGCAGTCCAAATTTGTAGGTTTTCGTGGTTGATGTCTCTACGATAGCCATAGATAATCAACAGAGAAAATAAATGTAAGTCAAGAGAAAAAGGTAAGAATAAAATAAGATTGAAGTAGGTAATTCAACTAATTATGTGTGTCAATAAAAATCAATTATTTTCTTGAGCGTAACTGACGAGAGTTTCTCCATTCTATTCTACTATTACACTCTTATGATTATTATTTCTGGAGCCGATTTAACTCAAAAGCTCCAGAATTCTCTTTCATATCTCTAGAAAAAAGGTCTCCTTCGACACAATTTATGATAACGTTATGACACAACATTATGATAACGTTTATGATACAGTTCAGACATGAGAATCTATTTCTATCAACAAATGCACAACCTATCAAGAAATGTGGTGACTCTTAAAACGTGACTTACGAAGTGTTTGTATCCAGTACAGAGAAATGAAAGAAATGGAGCACTTGTAACAGTACCGTGTGTTCTGGATGAGGTAATTTTAAAATATACGTTCAGAAAGATCTGGCAGAAAATTTATATTATAAATTTATATTATGTTTGGTATATTTTCTAAAATGCTTCCGCTATCAATATTGTTTTCATCCTTAGGTGGTCACAAATGAAATTCCCTAACATTCCTTTTTTAAAGATCCTACAAATGCTCTGTGGGTAAAACTACACCTACATGAATCGTGAGAACTCATTTCCGAGATGTATAAGCAATTTCTCTCCCGGCTATTAATCCTTTCATTTGGTCAAACTACGTTATTAGTAAATGTCCTTTACCGTTAATGTACTTGTAAAAATAAAGTAAAAAGTAAACGTGGCCACCTTGGTCGTGGGAACCTTTCCTGAATACAAGAACTTCTGAAGGAACCATCTGGCTCATGCCATCGGAGCCATGGTAATTGAGGGAACAATATGAGAAACGTGAGGTGTGCTCTCCCTGGGGTTCAGACGCTTCTTAATGACCCATAATAATGCCACCTGACACATCTCGTTTGAAAGGAACATAACAATACTAAATGTAATCTCCCCTTACTGTGAGATAGGCTCACGTACCGGAGAACAGAAGCAAAATTACTATATAATAACATGCAGATGCCTATTTCACCCCGAAGGTTACCCTAAATCGATAGCCTGTTGCACTGACCTCAACATAACGAACAATTACACACAATATCAAAACATTTGATCGAACATTTGACAGTTGATTTTCACGAAATAGTCAATGATATTTAATAGTGCATCTGACCGGGAAGTCCTAGTCGAGTCCCGACAGTGGCAGTATTTTCGACACTAACTTGTCAGGTAGGTCGAATTCAGCCGCTGTCTGGAGAAGCATTATAGCGGCCGGCTGCTCAGATTCGTGGTTTTCCGTGGTTTCTCCGATCAACATCAGGCGAAAGCCGGGGTAGTACATTACCAAATCGGCCATGAACAGCGCACGATCAATCGTTCTTGTTTTTTATTTCCTCCTTCCTTACTCACACTTAAACTCACATGCACTATACTACCACACACGTCGGGAGACCAGTCGAGAGCTTAGATCTTGTCCCAGCTGGGGAAGTGTCACGCTAGTGGGAGATACTTGGTTAGGGAAATGCCCATATGCCGATGTTGATTGGCATCTGATCTTGCCAGCCAGCGGGGGAAAATCACCGCCATCTCCTGCGATTAAAACATGCACTACACGTATGGGACAAATGACCTTAGTAGTTGGCACGTCCGGAATCACTCAATCAATGATATTTAAGAAGTGTTTGATTTTTTCTTAATATCCCTCGCGTTTATTTCGTAATTTGGCTGAAGTGGGGAAAACACTGTACCAAAATTAACAGGTGTTTCTAATGGCAACCGATGAACTGTAAGATTGAAGGTTCAAATTTTGCGGTTAGCACATAGTGGAGGCGTGTAAATTTAAGTTAAACTTGAATATCACAAGGGGAGGTTTCTGATCGCCAAGATCAGAAAGGAAGATGTCCGTTGAAGGAAAAAAAGTTCGGACCCAATTTACACAATTCATTTGGTTTCTATTTCTGTGTTAATTTTTCTTTATAAACAAGTATATTAATTTATTTGGTAAATAATAAACAAATTACATGTTTTTGAAGTGTTTATATGTTTCTGAAATGCAAATTTTTGTACATAAAGAATTTTTTCAAACCAACTTTTCAGTTCTTATTGCGGCTCAACCATTCAAAATACTGTAGGAGCTAATCAGACAAAATATGCTTAAAATTGACTTAAAAACTTATTTCCGAAGTTTCTTTGTTTCCCTGGACATCGAGTATATACAATACTATATTTCGTACAATTCGTAGAATTTGCTAACGACCGTACTGTTCATTTGCGTACGTTTTCATACTCATCAGTGTTTTATTTATGAACCAAAACCATTTGTGATGATCTCTATATATCTTCGAGAACACTCCAAGGGGTATGTAGTAACATCCATCGTCAACGCGGTGACATGCGATCAGAAAATCAACACTTTTGAAACAAGCCCCTCCGAACAGATCTCACAAGCAGATCCCCGTCCTTCAAATAAAGTAATTTTTAAATCCATCATTAGAGCCTCTCAAAATGACACACTCGCGTGCCTGCCCGGGGGCGCCGTCTCTAACGAAGAATTAATCCGGTGCACTTCATTAGGTCGCGACGGCGGCGGCGGCGGCGAACGGCGACGAGCGACGGCCCCGCGGCGACACCCGCGCCGCATTTAGCCGCACGCGACCTACGGCGCGGTATTAATACACGCGGAGCGCGGCGAGGCGCGCCGACGCGTCCACCCGCTGCACGCGTGCAGCGTCTAGGACTCGCCAGGCGACGCCCGGCGGGAAGGCGGTGACTCACCGCTTCCCTCCGCGACGCCCGGCCAAGCAGGAACTCCTGGCCCACATACCGTATTCTTTCCTAAACCCTTATCACTGAATTGGATTGGATTGAATTGAATTGCCTTATTTTATGTAGCGAGAATCAGGCCATGAGGCCTGCTCTTCCGTCTGACCACGCAAATGTCCGTACGCTCCTTTCACCAACTAGGGGAGAAAGAAGGGCGACGAAACAGGCAATTTGAATTTAGCTCAGAGACTTCATTTAGCTTTAAGGAGCATTTACACGCAGTGAATCTATTAACAAGGGACAACCGGCTTTACTTCCCCTCCCAAGCAAGGAGTACGATGGATTTTTTGGCCCTTCAAAATCCAAAGCTTCGACCGGGTTTGAACCCGCGAATTTGGATATAACAATCCGATACGCGAACGGTGACACCATCGTCAACTGTCATCAGCGCTCTCTAACGATTGAGCAGATTTATTTTCTCAGTAAACTTAGGTGAAGGTTCCAAAAGCCATTTTAATAGTGACGTTGCAAAAGGAAATGCTTCAAATCTCTAGATGATAAATTATCTTGCTCATTAAGATTTTAATGTACGAAACAGCCGAAAGCTGAAAAACCTGAATTTTCTTCCAACACAAAAAATCAAAATATACTCCAGATATACACCTCCAGTCTCCTCAGTTGTAACGTCAGCACAACGCGAGACAACTATAAAATAATTCAAATCTTTGATCTCTTTAAACAAGTAACCAAGTACAGGTTTAACCTCCGGGATCGGCTCTATTATTAATATTTTTTTATTTATTACAGTCAATAATAAGTTATCAAGGCAATCTACTTAAAACATATGGGAAAGATTCCAGAAATATCTTCTAGAGAAAAATCTTTGGGTCACTCAGTGGTGAAATATTTCGTTCATGACGTTTTTGACAGACACGCAAAACCACTCACTCACTCACTCACACGTTCACAGTACCTCCAGTCTAGTGAAATAGCACAGTGTCTATGAAACAAATTGTCAGATCAAGGCGAGGTAGGGCGGCTATCCCTCTGACCTTTCTTTTTCAGGGGCGAGAAAGTCTTCAAGGTCTTCTTATTAAAATGTCAATTGTATTTTTACATATATAAATGATAACACTTGTCTATTCAGTATATTTTCCCCTTAAATTACCTCTCGTTTGGGTCATATTCTATCCTTCCTCCTTTTGAGCTGTGAGCACACCAGCCATTTAAAGGACTTGACCTGAGAATATCATCTCTGTTCTCTTCTGGAACATCCACTGGAGAGCGAGAAAAATGGTGATAATTTTTGTGAGTAGGATAATGGGAGACACGCTTAACTCTTATCGGCTTTTTTATTACTTAAACAGCTTTTTCCCTTTTTTCAGAATCTAATCAATTCAATGAACAAACTTAACAGTTGCAACAGGGACAGAACTTTCTCCGAATAGAACTAAATAATGAATGATCAACAAATTCAGAGGGTTACACATAAAAGAGGACGGCATCTTAAGTCACAATAAAGATGTCCATACTCATTACCTCTCATTTCTTTCAAGATGCATCCTTGAATAAAAGTCATGTGGAGGGAGATGTAGTAGTAGTTCTGCAATGGGAGTGTGGAAGAGAATTCCCAAGCCGACACAAGATGGGGAAACGATGAAAACCCGCGGAAGAGAGGGAATCTTTACAGCATCAGTCAATAGCTTTACACATTCAGTAGTGGAAGGCATTTAAATTTACTCTCTGAGCGACGGAAATATTTCTATTTCTTAATTCTTTCTCAAATAAATATGATATGGATAAATGTGTCATTTTTGTACTGCTAAAATCTAGATTTTCGTAGATATTAATCAGATGAGTAAGAGCGTGCCAGTGAGATCTCTTCGTATTCTTCGTTCTCCTAACTCGCCTCTGACTACGTCGGTACACGTCGACACGAGAACAATTGGTAACGGCCTTGACGTCATGTACAGAGGGCGAAGAATTATGAATTAGCTGATTGAGTCTCAAATAAGTGTGAAAAATTGCAGCATACGTTGTACAACTCCATCCTCATATAATCTTTCGATCTTTAACGTTTCATTGGCATGAAATTTCATTACATCGCTAAACAATGGTGTTCACAGCATCGAAGTTATTTGACTCGTGAGGCTGCTGTTGAACTTGTTGCAGAAGCGGAATTGAATGAGTAATATTATGCATTAGTCCAAATGTGAATATGGTTATGTATTATCCAATAATATGCAACCATTCGTTCCAGTTAAATGAAAACATAGGACGAAAAGCATGAGACTTAAAAAAGGTAATTTTTGTGCTAAATTTAGCCAATCGGTAATAAATTTCTTTGTGATGCACACAATCAAAACGTACATAAGATATCTAAAATCGAACGAATCTTGTAGCCTCTCATCTGAAATACGTTAAGATCTTTGCCTTCCAAATTTCTTTTGAAGTTTTCAGTGATTGAAGAAAAATACGGACCATTAATATTCAACTAATTTAATATCAGTGTAGTACGTATACAATATGCTTCATATAGATCAACATTTCTAGTCTGCCAGTCTCCAATTTCCATCTACACTGTAGACTGAAATGAATCAAAAGAGAAGGATTCGCCGATGTGGAGGTAATCGAACATACATTCCTCTGGAATACGCACAAGCCAATTCTCTCGGGAATTCTTCGTCTCGTTTGCGCCACGCACGGCTGCCGACCCTCCTCCAAAGGAATTCAACCCGGCGGCGGCGGCGGTGCCGGCAGCTATGGCAGTGGCGGCGGTGAGGCGGTGATGGCGGTGATGGCGGTGGTGGCGGTGGCGGTGGCGGTGGCGGTGGCGGTGGCGGTGGCGGTGGCGGTGGCGGTGGCGGTGGCGGTGGCGGTGGCGGTGGCGGTGGCGGTGGCGGTGGCGGTGGCGGTGGCGGTGGCGGTGGCGGTGGCGGTGGCGGTGGCGGTGGCGGTGGCGGTGGCGGTGGCGGGGCGGTGGCGGTGGCGGTGGCGGTGGCGGTGGCGTGGCGTGGCGGTGGCGAGGGTGGCGGGGCGGTGGGGCGGCGGCGGGGCGGGGCGGAGCGGTGGCGGTGGCGGCGGCAGCGGTGGCGGTGGCGGCGGCAGCTGAGGGGCAGCGGCGCGGTCCATAACGCGCAGATTAGCGATTGCATTACTCGGAATCCGGCGCCGCGCAGCTTAATGCTTTACCCCCCCCCCCCTGCCCGTCCCCACATTCCCACCACTAACACTCCACGATTCTGCTCTCTTTAACCCCCTCTTGCCCCAGCGCTGATAGAATCAACACCGCTCACCCGATCCCACCCAATCTCTCCCGCCCATCATTTTCCTTTCCCATATTCCCACAACTAACACAACACCGTCAAGCACCACTCCTCTCTCTTCTCCCACTCCATCTTGGTCCAGCACCCACAGGACCTGCCCTGCCCACTCGATCTTATCCTATCGCTGCCACCCAACACTGTTCCAGCCCCGCGTGCCCATAGCAGGCATCGGCGCTGCTGTTCCCACTTCGCCCCTTCTTTCCTCTGTTGGCAACGTCCCGCCCTGCCCCTCCTTTCCCCTCCCACACTGCCCGGCCCAACTTTGTTCCCGATCACTACTTGGCCCAATGCCTCTCAAATGAGCCACGGACCGCGAGTGGTCATTCTCCTTCCTCTTTCTTGATCTCGTCTCTGTCTCTCTCCCTCTCTCTCTCCCTCCCACTCAGTACAATCACACGTACACTTGCATACACTATTCTTGCACAGATGTCGGGCGAACAGCTGATAGCTTTGGGTTTATCCCGGCTGGGGCGGTGGACAGCTTGTAGCTTGATGTGTAGCCACTTGATTTGTAGGCCACCGGCGGATCTCACGTTCTAGCGGAGGAGGAATATCCCGTTCCTCCAGGAATGTAACACGTATTACACAGGATTTAGTGATCATACCCATTGACGCACTTGGATACAGAGGATAATCAATTAATCAATCTACCTAACCCCTCTCCACCCTTCCCCGCAGCACATCAAACTGGGGATAAGACATCGCCAACAACAATGTTCAAAATTAAAACGCCGATGCCAATAAAACATTGAACCCAAACCATCAATTATTTTAAACATCGATGCTTTTAAAACTGCATTAGTAACCATTTTTATTCACCGAGGAGGAATAATTTGACGGTGGTCGCTTTTATTAATATTTAATTCAGATTTAAGTGACAAAGTAAAGTCAAAAAATTATCAGGGCAATTATCCAAAGTTTTTTTATCTGATTCGATAATTCAAAACATAATGTAGACTTCATTTATTGACGATACCTCTATTTTAATTATTTTTCACCATTGGACACTTTCGTCAAGTTTTTATTGTGATAGTACATTTTTCATTCAATGATTGATTGTTTTTTTCGTGTTTCCGGGCGCGTCAACGGCTTCGGTCATTAGTCCCGTTAGTATAGTGCATGTTTTTTTCTCGGAAAATGGCGGTGATCTTCCCCCACTGGATGGCGAGATCCGGCGCCGACATACCGTCGACTAGTGGGGTTTCCCCCTAAACAGGACTCTCCCACCAGCGGGGCACCACCCCAGTCAGAACAAGCTCTAAGCTCCCGACCGGTCTCCCGAAATATGTGGAAGTGTAGTGCATGTTAGTGTAAGTGTGTGTGTGTAAAGGGAGAGGATAGGGCAAGAAAGAGGAAGGAATGATCGCGCGCGGTCCGTGGTCCGTTTGTTAGGGTACTGCTCCGGCATTCGCCTGGTATTGATCGGAGAAACCACGGAAAACTACCGATCAGAGCAGCCGGCCGCTAGAATTCTCCTCCAGACAGCGACTGAATTCGATGTCCCGAATGTCGAAAATCCTGCCGCCGCAGGACTCGAACCTAGGACCTTCCGGTCAGAGGCGCTGCAGTGACATCAGTTGATGCACTGAGCTACCGCTCGCGGATTTTTTCATTCAAAAATAAAATATTAACCACGTAGAAATATGACCATAAATAAGTGATGTTTAAAAACCATCGACTTCAAAAAATCGCTGTTTAGTACATCAATGACAATACATCAATACAAACATCGACTTCAATGTAGCACTCACCCCTCACCCCCCGAACATAACTTCTCTGCACTTCAGGGAGCCTCGCCCTACAGCGCTTTACATGGTAACGCTGCCGCCGTCATGAAAGGGAAGTGGGGAAAGAGGAATTTCACGAGGTTGAGGAAGAGGTGGGATAAGAGTAGCCTTTCATCTGGGTAGCCTTGACCTCCGCTACTAAAAATACAGTAGTTCCCTGGAATTCCGAACTAATTGGTGGTGATCGGGTCAGATTCGTAAATGTTCGGATTATCCGAAAAAATGTGCCGTACATATACATCTATAGGATTACCAGACACAATGTAATGTAGTGCGCGATGTGAGAAAATGGCAATGTAGCGTAGCGACATGAGGAAGTGGCAATGTAGCGAACAACGGAGTGCAGTAAGAGTAACCGATCGCATGTTGTTGTAGTTGCTACATTGTTTAAAAAAGTTGTCGCTACATTGTTTAGAAGAGTGGTTGCTACATTGTTTAGAAGAGTTGTTGCTACATTGTTTAAAAAAGTTGAAGCACAGTTTGTCTCGCTACTGATATCGGTATTCTACGTACAGTATTCAGAATTGGGTTTACTTACATTCTGTTCATGCTTTTTCGTTTGTAATTAAGTTAATACTAATCAGGTGTCTTTTGTTTATTTTTCCTTCATCACCAATTTTGTTCGGATTATCCGAAATTTCGGATTTGCGGGGTTCGGATAACGGAGTTTCTCTGTACCAGTACATTTTACTGCTACTGAAGATCACTTGAGAATGAGATTGTTTGATTTGTGTTTGCGCAATCAAGAACGCAGAGTTGACTTTGGGACTACAAGAAATAGGTGCACTGAAAAACAGACGGTGTCCGCGGTGGAGATGAACAAGGAATTGGAATCGGAGCGTGGGTCGAATACTTTTACGGAAACTCCCAGTTTGACGGAAAGTTACCTCTTTTATGAGGTTATTTTATTTGTGACAATTTTAAGGGTACTTGGAAACGGAGTTGGAGTCTGAGAACAAGATAGAGAAGGAAGAAGTGTAGACCCAGGAGGGTTATGGGTCTATCCAATGCCTTTCAGTGAAACACGATTTTCTGGTCACCGGCACTGAAACTCTCAGCAGAATGTAACGTTTATTCTGGGATAATTTTTTTGTTTGTATACATTCAATCTGGAACTTGAGCTCATTGGGGGAGAACGGGTGCACTGGAACAGCGGTCGAGACGGAGAAGGGAAGATGAAAACAAGAAAATGGGAGGGCCAATATTGCGATTTATTAGAACAGTTCAACCTTGCGAAGAGACATTTTTTACTGACTCTACCGGGTATGTTTGCGTTAAAAATTATGCATTCTACGCAAGTTTTTAATACAAATAAATTTTAAGCATAATGGAGTCTCGTTTATTATAGTTCATAGATACATGAAAAAATATTGATAGAAACGCGTCAGAAAAAATATATCTCTTCACACAATTAGGTATTATTATCGTCAATATGTTTAATCAAGCCGTTAAAATTCATGTTATGCCGAAATCCACCCTGTTTCATCACTGTATCAGGTGCCTTGCAGCCCCTCAAAAAAGGATTATTTTTTCTCTTCAATTCTTCCAGAATATTCAGAGGAATCCGGTTAAAAATGGGACCAATCGATTCTTCACATAGAGTGGAATTGAATTGGCAATCGATCGCCTCTGTAAATGCCCGAAATCCTCCAAAACGCTGTTTAGGTTCTTTAAACCATCAAAAAATTAGAAAAATCTCTTGGAAAGTTCTGGAAGGATTTCAAAAGATGTAATTCTTCACGAATAGATTGAGACGCGTGAAATATCACCTCCCTTGCCGCGAATCGGTTTTGAATCCCAAGGACACCCGAATGCCACCCGATTCATTTATGAAGGATTCATATCAGCGCGGCCAACGAAAGCATGGACACTAAATTGGAATTAGCAGAGAAGGGTAAATGTGAATCGTTTGCAGCTGAAACAGGAGCGCTATTATTGTTAAGCTGTTCTTCATCCCTTTTAACAAATGGCAGTTGTAGTATGTGTCGTTTTTTCTGAGATGAGAGTCTTGATTTGTATGAATGGTCACCGGAAAATGGGCATTAACTGCGGGAGCTGTTGCGGTTTCATTTTCATTATTTCACACTGAGTGAAGAAGGTACTGTAGCGGGTGAAATGCTGTGTGACGAGCATTTTAAGATCAAACCACTTTGTGCGGTCCTTCCGATTAGTAATAAAGTCGTTCTGATTTTACCACCACCAGCTTCGCCTTCGGTTAAGGTTATTTATTTATTCCCTTTTACTGACCACTGTATGAAGTTGTTCATCATTTTTTATCTTCTTTTCTTGTATATGTATATTTACGTATATGTATCTTCTTGTCATAATTTTATTATTTCGATGGTTTCAATCTTGGTTTTTTCTCTTTCCTTCCTACTATGCTTTACGTCCCGACTTCTGTATCAGATCATTGAATTTAAGAATGTAATACCATTCCTCTATGATCATACTCTCCTCTCCATCATCTAAGAATTTCCTTCCTTTTCTAATTTCTCCATTGAATTCTAAGCCACAACAAAAAATGTTGCTGAGTTTTTCATTCCTTTGTTGTATATTATCCCCTTCCCTACTTCTCTCCCTATTTTCTTACGAGTCATTGCTTATATTTTTTCTCAGCAGTTCGGTACCGTTGAGTATTACTATTTTCTCTAATTTTCATTTCGGCAACGTCTTGTTTGGCGCCTTTAAACACACACTTAGCCGGCAACCGCCGTTATTCTGCCTCGCCCAGGTCTAAAGCGCGCTGCGCCCGGCGGAGTGGGCGCGGGGGCGTGGAGGGCCGAAACAATCGCCCGCGCGCCGGGGTTGCACGGGCGCCGCGGCGAGGGGGCTGGGATGGCCTGGGGACGGACGGTGAATGGGAAAGCCCGGGACAGCCCGTGACGATGGGGCCCGTGTGATGGCGATTAAGAGGGGCGGAGGGGGCGGTGGAGGTGGAGGTCGCGGGGGAAGGGATGGGAGCAGGACGGGGGGACGCCAGCGGCGGACGTGGACTTGGACAAGACGGGGCGGGGACGATGTTGGCGGCGATAAAGGCGGCAGCGTCGGTACGGAGATTATGCGGGGTCGGTGCGGGGTCGGTGCGGGGCGGTGCGGGAGCGGTGCGGGGCGATGCGGGGCGGTGCGTGGCCGGTGCGTGGCCGGTGCGGGGTGCGGGGCGGTGCGGGGCTGTGCGGGGCTGTGCGGGGCGGTGCGGGGCGGGGCGGGGCGGTGCGGGGCGGTGCGGGGCGGTGCGGGGCGGGCGGGGCGGGGCGGGGCGGTGCGGGGCGGCGCGGGGCGGCGCGGGGCGGCGAGGGGCGGTGCGGGCGGCGCGGGGCGGCGCGGGGGCGGGCGGGGCGGTGCGGGGCGGCGCGGGGCGGGGGGGGGGGGGTGGAGGATTCGGGTCGTGACGGGGGCCAACGATGGCGGGGGGAGGCGAGGGGGGGCAGCGCGGGAACGGAGGTGGTGCGGTGACGGTGTTGGTAATGATGAGGGCGACAGCGTCGGGGTCGGAGACTGTGCGGGGGTGGAGATGGCGGAGTGGCGGGCGATGGCGGGGGACGCGAACAGGCGCCTGACGCTGACAGGCGCGGTCCGCCGCACCAAGACGCCCGTCACTGCACGCTCTAAGCGCTTAGAAAGCCCACTGATCATTGTCCTCCGCGCCACAGATGCTCAACAAATGTTAGCTCGGTCAAGAATAGTAAATACTGCTTGCTCCCTGACGCTGCTTTTGTATTCTACTTCCACACAACGGTAGTGGCAGAAGTCGACGGATGAAGACACACGAGAAGGACTGCTTTATGTTTTGTATTACAAGTAAAATCGTGTATTTAAGTGAAGATCAGATAGTTACATCAAGTTTTTAGTATCAGTGTAGAAGTAATCTCTAAATTCTGATATTCATGGGATGTTCGTTACGTTTGGTGTTCTACACCCAGCTTACTGATACCTCTACGTTTTATTTCCCCACTACATCAACACACGAGAGCCGGATTTTTCGAGTCAGTTAACGGAATCATAAAAGACACCGTCCGTGTTATGAGGTCTAATATACATGTCCGAAATGCCACAAAATTGGAGTGTGGATGTTGGCGAAACTTCATCTTGAGAGCTCAGGGACTACGTGCCAACACGAGTAAAACTATCCAGAATTACAGGCAATTGGTATTGCCGAGGAAAAAGCGGTTGTAATCGATGAACGCCGAGATGCAGGGTTTTTGTGGTCAGTATAAATTATCTCAGTAGAACCAATCTATTTTTTATTGTAGTCCAATGCGTACCTATTTCATTATCATACATGTAAGGTTATGAGATGAATTATAGGTTCTTGGAATATTACAATATTACTGTGGTCTGTTATTAAGATATTCTGTGCATTTCGATATTACGAGAGCATCTCTATCTTTTAAAATTGAATAATTTTTAATAAAATCTCATTCCAAAATTGCAATGGCTCAATAGTTATTTATGCCCCAAGGCCGTTGTAAGGGTTCTGGTGATCGATCGGCGAGAAAAAGTCAGAGAGTAGTAGCCCGAGATTATTAGAATCAGTTAACGACCGAGGTGCTTACAATATTTTAGTTTTTACCTAACGTTAATTATTCAGGTTTACTTGTTTACTAATTAGCTAGATGTTAACATGTCTCGGTCTGTCTTTTTATATTTCCCTCTCATAATTCCCTTTCATAACTTCCTCCACAAGAAAGCATGTAGTGTGATTCAACAGTTTTTATATTGCTTTCGTACCCACGATCCTCTCGGTCCAGGTAAGTTATGCACTGTATTTTGAGCTCCAATCCGAAAACAAAAACAAACAATAGCAAATCAGTAAAAATAAATAATATTAGTGACCCTGCTCTGCGCATATTCTAACTCTTACGATGTATCCTTACGAGTTCGCAGACCCTTGGCATTTACTTAGAGAGAAGCTCCAGCGCCGGCCTCTTAAAAGTTTGGACGCCGCCTCCGCGGCAGGCGTGATATTCGGGTCAGGGGCGTGGGGGCGGGGCGGGGCAGGGCGGGGGCGCGCGTTGCACGGGGCCGTGGGCGTGTCAGAGGGCGGGGACCGGCGCGCGGAGGCAGACGACCTGAAACAAGTGCCGCGCGTCTGGGGATCGTCAGCGGCGGGAGCCTCTCCACTCGGCGCCCCTCCGCCTCCACCGCCCCGCCGCGCCGCTGCTCGGCCTCCGCTGGCTGCTGCCGCTGCAGCTCCTCTCCCTTAAAAGGCCCCCCATCGTCTCCGCCGCCGCCGCCGCCGCCGCCGCCGCCGCCGCTGCCGTCTTCGGCATGGCGGTGGAGCGGCGACAAGCGCGCAGACAGAGGAGCGCCGCTCCCGCCGCCGCCGCCGCCGTTTCCGAGAGGACAGACCGCCACCGCGTCGACGGGAAAGATTCCTTTCTTTGTTCCCGCGCCGAGCGATAAGTCGTCTTTGTCAGCGCCTCCATCCACGTTTCGGCCGTTTCAGTGGCCACCCGCTAGTTTAGAACAACAGGAACGCACCGTGTTATGCACGGGACGGGGCTTTTTTATGGCCCCGGCCAGAGAATTGAGCTCGGCGGTGGCGGTGGGGTCAGTGATGGAGACGTTGGCGATGGAGACGGGCGGGCGGTGGGGTGAAGGTGGGAAGCGAAGGTGACGACGGGGATGCGGGGGGGGTTGGGGAAGGGGGGGGGGGGGTAAGGCATCAAAGGGAGGGGGCGGGCGAACTTGGGGGGACGGTAGCGACGGTGGTGGCAACGGCGGCGGCGGCGAGCGAAGTAAAGCGCAGGAGGAGGCGGCGCGGTGCGGTGCGGGCGGCCGCTCGCATTTGTTTCCCGTTTCCGCCCCCTTTGGACCTCGTCAAGCAACAGGTATACACGCGGGCGAACGCGCTCGCGAGTGCTCCGACTGTCATCGCCCGCGCGGCGTCTTAAGCGGGCGACAGGTAGGTCGGGCCCCCACGCTGCCCCGCTCTTTTGTTCCTGCTGCGCGCTGTCCGCCGCGTGCGTGCGTGCGTGCGTTGGATTGGTTCTTTCGATGCGTGATCGTCAGATGTTGCGTGTTTGCTTAGTCCAGTGTGTTTCAATTTTACTGGTCGCTTGGAATCTTAGATGTGAGACATTCACGTTCACGGCACGTCAAACGGTTTATATCAAGATCTCATGTCTTAACGTGTCCGCTCTTACGAAATATTTCGTCATGCTTTGTTGACATATGTACAACTTTGTAAGAAATCATGTTTACTTTTTGTGACAATGAAAAACATGTGAAGATAGTTTTAGAGATAACATGAGTCGACATGAAGAAACTTATTTAGTTTGTTTATTTTTATATCATTCGAATTTTTTCATCAAGACGTTTATCAAATGTAACCATCAACACAATTTAGAGAAACTTGGCATTTTTAAAACTATGACTAATTTTTTTTGTTTCTTTTGTAATATAGTTTGTATTTCCACATAAGAACTAGTCGGTTAACTTGTCAGAATTATTTAAAAGAAATGTTACGTGTTTCGAAGAACACTATTTATTCTTGATCCTGAATTAAGTTGCGTTTCTGTGGTGCCATTCTGAGACAGCCCGTACAACTGGTTCGTACTCCCAAGCTGCGCACCCCACCATTAAGACGTATCGTCTCGCGAAATCCCACGAACACGCTCGCAGCCCCCCGGGGTTCAATCGAACACTGCGCGAAGCGCACTGATTCACTCCTACACGCAGCACGTGACAATGTTCTTTCTCATATTGTCTCTCCGTACAGAGGAACGAGCGGATATTACATGACCATCTGAGCCACGAGTTGATTCTGAGTTTCATAAAATCGCCCAGCAGAATGTTCTATCAGAATTACATTTCCATTAATGGTGTTTTTTATACGGAGAACGCGGCAATAAAAGCGTGAGGTAGACGCCGCAAGAAGCAGAGAGCGGCGTTCGGCGCAACCTGAAGTTCAATAGAACGAGCGGGATCCGCTCAGTCGGTACATCAAAGCAAATTCGCAGTCCGGACAGGTGGCAGGTGGTTAAGGCGGATACCTGCGACCTAAGCCGTCGTAAACTGCGGTGCCGGGGAGTCTCTCCTTGCCGGCCGCTTCCAGTGCGGAACCCGGCTTAAGAAGTTTCACACACATACTTCGTAACGACTCGCATTGGGCGTACGGATGGATTCCGATGGATCTGCGACGGGAGCAGTTTACGTCGACGCGTCGGCGGGGAGGGAGTCGTATTCAATAATCCAGGAAAGCTTTTCGGGCACCGAGGAGATGAGTTGAATGCTGCTCAGGCGATATCATCGTCCAATAAATGGGACTGATGTTGATGTACGATGGAAAAGACGAAATACCCATTCAAAACTTTGAATTAAAAGTGAAATACCCCGAAATTTAAATTTAATTTCTTGTTTACAAGCATAATTGACAGAATATGTAAATAATGTTTACAATTTTTACTTCAATGAAAGTTGTATGACGTGTTTGTGTGATTAACAGATAACACAAATTTGAGCATGACATAACATCGTTCAGAGCCTACCTGGAGTGCAAAGCCGCTTAAAAGCGTCTACATTCTTCATGCATAACGGGCATAGGACGAGAGCTTCCATGCAACACAAAACTAACTGAAGAGCAATTTGATCTGCGCGAAGCGAAAGTTTTTCAATATTACAGGACAGCCTTTCTGGCACAGAGGAAATGAACTGGATGCTAAAGATCGAGTAATGCCATCGTTCAATAAATGAAGTAGATATTGATTTACGGCAGAAAACGAGCTCTTCAGTAAATAATAACTGAAAATACGAAAAAGAGAGAGAAAAGGAAAAATAATGCTGAAATATTTTTTTAATTTTTTTAATACCGAAGTTTTCCTCGTCCAGTTATATTTCAAATGAGACTATATATATATATATATATATATATATATATATATATAAATGTGTGTGTGTGTGTGTGTGTGAACGAGGTGGTTTTTAATATTCATTCTTGTTAGTGTCATTAAACATGTCTAAACTTATGGTCAGAATGTGGATAATCGTGTCACTTGAAGATACTGCTGTAATTTAAATATTTTTTTCCGAATGAGTTGTCCTTTTTGCTGGATTTATTCCTTAAATTTGATTTCCGGAAGGGGCCTCCTGTTTCTTAAAATAAAAAGAAATGGACCAATGGTAGCGTACTTGAGAATCTAAGTGTTAGGAAGGTGTTGCAAAATTCGGATATCATGCACTGTGCAGACATATCCCCTCGATCACAAAATAAACATATTTTTTTGTACGGAAATGGAGTACTTATAAAGGATAATCCAAAGTCGCTTAGTGTTTCAAGGACGGCTCTCTTTTTACCAACTCCTGAATTATGTTGACATTGGCTTTTAAAAAATGCAAATCTTGCCTTACAGAGAGAGAAACCTATTTCCAGGTTGATCATATCATTGAGATATTTTAGAAGTGAGTGGAATTCCAAAAGTTCACTATTCCCTTGAATCATTCAATCCTTACTTCATAATAATCAATCTTTACTTAATAAAATGAAATATAAATATCGAAATGTTATACATAAAAAATCACCTAAAATGAAATCGTGACTTCAGCCAGATCCATTGAGGAATATCCATTCTGGAGAAAATCGGCTGAACGGTTTACCCGCTGACATTGCTCACTGTCGGACGGGCAGACAGACAGACCAACGGAAGACAAACGTTTTCCTGACATTCGATTTTTTGGTGTCAAAGATTCACAAATCATGGATTCTGGCAACACCACGTAATAGAGGATTTTTCCGTAAATTTAGCGCAGAACCCACCCCGTACAGGAAACACCGACGTGTTTGGAGTTCTGGGCGTAAAAAACCAATTCTTGCCGGAGCTTCAAAGGCGCTCGGCTACGGCGCTTGCAAAGGCGTTGGGGCCGAAGGCGCCGCGCATTCTGCGCGACACCGGCCGAGAGGCGAACAGCGACACACATCGGTCCTATCTACGGAAAGGACCGAAACACGTCGCCTTCACCTTCCGTGCGCTGCCTCACGACACGCTTGCTACCTTATGCGAGCAAGCGGAGGTAGCCGAACGCGGAGGGGAAGACTCGCCCTCGGCCGAGGCACGCGTGGGCAACGCGACGACGCGCCCCTCCTGCCACACCTCCCAATGGGCCTGAGCGCCACGGACACTTCGAGCCAAGTCAGTGCCGTAGCGAACAGAAGTCAGTGCAGTGCTGTGGGAATGGATGGTTATGTATATAGTGAATGTATGGTTTTGTAAATAATGAATGAATGGTTATGTATATAATGAATGAATGATGCGTGAACGAAAAATAAACTAGTAAAAGAACCACATAGAAAACCACACAAAAACATTAAGAAAAAAAATAACAATAACATTTTTCGTGTAAATTAAGTATGCCAAAGTGCTGCAACATAATTATTAAGTTAGATTTAAGCTAAAATTAAGTTAACTTTAGTTAGTATTAGCTTTTTCTTTACCTCTCCCTTAGCTGCTTAAGCCGCAAGGCAGCAGCATAATTTGTACACCATTAACAAAAAAATTCCCGCCTCCCAAGGTTACTGTGGAGGGGAAACATGTAAAAAAAAACACCCGTACAGGAGATGATTTGCGCCACTCCTCAGGGTTACTGGAAAATGTGATGCGCCACTCACCCTTCGCAGGTCCAAGGTGAAGGTGACGCGCTCGAAGTGCTCCCCCTCGGCGAGCGAGGGGCTCTGCCACCAGCCGGGGCCGGCGCCTCCGCCCGCCGTGCCCAGCACGGCCTCGGGCGGGTGCGCGCGCGCCGGCACCCGCGCGTCGCACACGTCGCACTGCTCCGCGCCGCCGCCGCCGTCGCCCCGCCTCCGCCGCCCGCGCCCAGCGCCGCCGGGCGGCAGAAGCGCTGGGGGCCGTCCGCCCCGCACGTGGCGTTGGCCCAGGCCGTGGCACGCGCCGACACCTCCTCCACCGGCGGCAGCAGCGGCGCCGCGGGCCCCGAGCTCGCGCCGCCCGGACCTGCACCACACACACACACAAGGCGTTCGTGAGATCGACCGCCGCCAAATACCCCCAAAAATACTTTAAGTGAAAGAAAAATCGCTGTTCTTCACGATTATAAGGAAAAAATTGACCCTTATCGGTAGAGAGCGGAAAAATATGTAGTATGAAACGTCAAAATATGTACATAAATATGTAATGAAAACAGTAAGAATATGTAATAAATATGTAAAATCGGATATAATATGTAATATTAAAATACATAACACATTTACATAATAGAAACTTACTTTTATAAAGAAATTCCTATGCAAATTTTAAAAACAATGCAAACGGTTTAAAATTCATTGTAAAGCACAAGTTGATGCGCATTTGCACCATACAACTTTCCCATAGGTATTAAAAAAACTTCACGAATTGATATCGAGAAATGGAGTTGAGCAGCCAGATTAGACGCAATAGAAGCCGTCGTTCCAACTGGCGATATCTACGACCAGCAAACAATCACTGCAACATGGAATATTCTCATCGAAGTGTTACATGACAGCAATCGACAAAGTTTCTTGGAAATTAAGGTTAAAGTTCGCCAAACGGTAAACGCGGAAATTAAGGTTAAAGTTCATTTTACATCTAAAGGTGAAAATGATCTGTCGCTGCCATGCTCTTCCCGCCTCTAAGATAACTGAAACAGCCGCCCCAGACTGTGAGAATATCAGACCGCATCTTCACGTAGCGAACCTCGAGTTGAGTACGCAGTAATAATATAGGAAGAATTGATGAATTTTATGAAAATACTTCTTTTTATACAAACTAGTGAGAACCCGTCAAACTTTGACGGTGAGATCTGAGATTAATGTAAAATACCGTGCCCAGACTGATGTTCACAATATGTTGCATTGTTAGGATCTTCAGGGTATAACCAAGATATTTTGTGATGTGGAGTTTCCAAAATTTTGAACATGTATGGCCCAGGTGGCAATGCAATATCGGCACCAAATGACACAAAAGAAAGAGCACTATTATACTGACGGATATTATTTCTAAAGTTTTTTGATATGTCATCATCTCCTTTAAACAACTTTGATTTCTTCTGGCATATTGCTCGAAGGTAAACTTATTTTCTCATTTAAGCAACACAGAGTAAACTTGTTTGCAGAATTTCTCTCACATGGGAAGTACAAAGCACAACAAAACTAACATTTCATAGACAACGACCCAACAGAGAACGAGATCACCTCACTAACACGACACCTACGATGACTTTCTGTTTCCCTGCGTCCACTTAATGTACGTTTGCGTCTTTTGGGGCGCGTGGGCAACGATTCGGAATTCGACATAACCTGTGTACAACTTCACTACTTACAAGTACAACCGAGCAAAACCCACTGTCCCAATGTTCTCCATAAAATACACCACAAAAGCAAATACATGCAAACTGGCAACACCATAATGTAATTATTACACTGAAATAAAACCTTGACGAATTGTAAACAAATCTCAACAATGAAAACAAAACATCAAGCAGCACCACCATGAAGCAGCGTGGATTCACATCTATCCACTCATAAATATCGATTTTGAAACAGCAACCCTTTGAAAGAAAACAATTGACTATTGATAAGCGTACTATTAAAGAATATTTAATTAATCAATTTACACCGTAAATGTTGGTGAATCAACACTAACAGTATTTGATAACACATCTAGAGATCACATTCTTTCATTTAAAGGATAAAATACTACAATCGGTTCAGCAGAAGCTCTAAACGAAGCCATGGCAGAATACCTTATTTTTTTAAATATATAGATAGATATGCAAGAAAATCGACGAAAATTGGTAAAATAAAAAAAGTGAAAATGGCCAAATATGTAAAATATATAATATAGTACCAAATATGTAAAAACACGTAACGAAAAAAAACTGATAATGTGTTAGAACAGCGACAATTCTTCATGATTAAAATTTTGAGAGCGGTAAGAATAAAGACAACAAATTTGTAATTACATAAAAATCCGGTCGCTACTTATCAGCATATTTTAATAAAATAAGTTTTTTGTATACCAGCATTATAAACATTTTCTGTTGCAAGAAATCGTTCATAAAAGGGACTTTTACGGCACAAATGATGACGAATTAGATTTTATGGCACGAATGATTGCGTCATCACACATTGAGCCAATCGTAACGAGAGAATCTTGGAGTGGTAGCGGTAAATGGAACAGCCACCACCGTTTTCTCGTACAGATGTCAAATACCCAAGATGTCACAAGGAAGTTGTTTCGCAACAATAAGTTTGATTATCTTAAAAATTTGTAATGCTGTAATACAATAATAAATAGTGTATGCAACGCGCTTAAAATGCTGCTTTATTGAATTCGTACAAATTTGTAAACTCGCTCCTAATGTCGCTCGTTTTCAAAACATGCACTCCTGCAAAGTAATTACGTATACTACCATTAAAATAGTACATGCTCTTATGGAAAAAAATCGAGGGTATAGGTTTTTTTAACTTATTGAAGAAGATTTTCGGTGAAAGCACCCTTTTCTTTTATTTAATACGTAGTACATTTTTTTAGGAGCAGATTATATTGAATGTAACATACCTCACCGAGCATTCTGAGGAGTAAAGGATAAAAAACCTCCCGCGAAATTCTTCGCAATGGGAAGTACTGGCTCTCAGCCTGGGAGTTATGTTGTAGAAATTATGACATTGTCAGCACGGTTTCTCTTTGGGTACGAGAGAAAACCGTCCGAACTTAAAATTTTATGACACACACTATTTGAGGATAGTTTACTTTCAATATAAATAATGTAGACTATTATGGAACGCAAGAAGAAAGAAAAATAGAGTGCCGAAGACAACCTAATCTGTATTAAGAATAGCCAACCTATGAAAATGTAAAATCATGCAAGAGACTAAATTTATTAGTAAACATAGTGTTTCTAGAGAAAATATTCAATACTTCTCTTTTAAGTATTTACAAATAATTATGTGTTCCGTTTACGTTTAATAGCAGCTATTGTTAATCCTTAGATGCAATAAATGGTTGGGTGTTTGACTGGCAACTGGCACGAACTTACCAGCTTAAGGCGGCTCCTCACATTCGTTATTCAGCGAACAGCGAGCAACCCCTCTCCCAATACGGAGTAGAGTGGATGAGTTGTTTGCTATATGCCGAGTGAGAAACATTCGATGCTCGCCCTACTCACCGCAGATTGCACCTATTTGAATCTTTGAATCCGATCTTTTGCACATATTTGAATGTTTGAATTTATAGTGAAACGCAATACCATTAGTCAGTGCAGAGTTGCGTTTACAATTGGTTGCCTAGTTTCGACCTCACTACGAGTACCCGTTGAATGTTCACTTAAATTAGACGGTCATATGCTGATATACAATTTGAACCCAATGAATCTGAGTTAAAATGTAATCCCAAATCCAAAATAAAGAAGATATTCATAGTTAAAGATAAAAGGTAAATAAAAGTGAGAAATCAAGAAGATCGTCAAACGGATATACCAACTGTACAATGGAAGCTGTTCCTTGTAATTTATGAACCAAATGCTGTTCAAATTCTATTATAATGATGAAAGTGTTATTCACAATTTCACACAACAAAATCGCTAGAGAGGATTCTTCATAGAAGATAGAACTAGATGTGTCTTATGCCAGGCGATTCGGCTATTATTAAAACAAATTCACCACGAGTATCAAGGGCAAGTTGGTAAGAAAGGAAACAAATGCTTTCGTAATTGTGTGTACTTGGACTCCCACTGTACACATTAGTGTTTTTGTATGGGGTCAAATTATCTTTCAAGCTGTGTTATTTCGAAAGAAGTTATTTAAACATCTAAAAACGACTTCATGGCACTGCAGTCATTTACTACTAAGTACTCTGAGAACTACGCCACCCTGTACAATGTACTTAACAGGCATCGGTTTGGAACTCTTGTGTACAACGAAGACTGCTTGATTAAATAAGAAATAACAGACTCTTATTTCTTAGGTTGCAGACTTCAAATAATTATACCACTTCCCTTTATTTCCAAAATTATTATTGTAGATATAAAATGCACGTACATGGGCACAATTTGTGTGTATAAAACTTCTCGAAACCACGCAAGCTCACAACTAAGAGTTTTTGAACTTTAATTGAAGAATACCACAGCCACGACCTACATTGCTGATATCACGGCATTTGCAACCTCTTCTGACACTTTTCATAAACATAAATACACAGCTTCTCGCGTAATGAAGTCGCAGAGAAGACTGGCATACAACCGGGAACGGCCCGACCAACTTCAGACGTACTCTGCTTAATCGCTCTATAAACACACTACAAGGAGACAACTGGGCGTCGCCGCGCTTATATGACGCTTCTCGGGTTTCCGCGTGTGTGTGCTCTCTTCCTTCCTTCGCCGCCCTCTCCACTGCAAGACACAGCATTCTCCCCGCCTGTTCTCCAGTCTAAATCCCGTCTTAGCTCCCGCCGTTGTCGTTGCCCTCCTGTTGTCGCCCGTGTCTTTGCTCTCGCCCTCGCCCGCGCACTTGCCCGTGCCGTTGGTCTCGCTCACGACCACGTCCTCGCCCGCGACCTAGTCCCCGCCCGTGCCCGGTGCCTTTGCCTTCTCCCCCTTCTCTGTTACCCTGCCCCCCCCCCCTCCCCCTCACCCTTCCTCTTTGCGCTCACCCTTGCCCTCACCCTTGCCCTCACCCTTGCTCTCACCCTTGCCCTCACCCTTGCTCTCACCCTTGCTCTCACCCTTCCCTCACCCATGCCCCTGCCCTCGCCAGCCCTTCGTCACACTCGCCCTAGATCTCGATGACCTCCTGGTCACTCCCTCATCCAAATCTACCTCTGACTCCGCCTGACCACAGTTTCAACCCAACCTCATATCCGCTTCCGACAACGCCCACGCCTCCACCGTCGTTTCCACCTTTCTTCCCAAATTCTCCCTTCCCTGACTGTCACCGCCTTCACCCCTGCCAAATGTTCCTCCTTCGCGCTTCGTCTCCTTCCCCAACCATACTTTTTCTTCCTTCTTTACTCCGTCTTTCGTCCAAGCGTTCGCCTGCTCATCCGCACTCACTCCCGTGTCTACTTCCTCCCACCCCCCCGCCCCGGCCTTCGCCTCTCGACCGAGTCGCTTTCCGGCTCGGCAACTTCCAGTCGCGGAGTTGGCAAAGCGGCTGCGAATAGCTCACAATCGCACAAGCGGCTGCTTCGGCGAAGAGCTCTCGAGTGGGGAGCCTCGTCGCGGTCGCATTTGGAACCTGGGACCTCGGCTGCGGCTGCGGCTGCGGTCTCGATGCGTGAGGAGGGGGCGCGGGAAAAGGGGCGAGGCGGAGCGGGTGGAAGCGAATACAAACGGCATCGATCGTATTTAAGTTTGGCTAAAAGTGATCATTTAAGAACAAGGTGTTGGAGAACATAATGCATGATCAGTGACCTGCAACAGTAAAGATTCTGCTGAACAAAACTACATAAAAGTGTTTTCCAAAAAGTGGAAAGAACCCGGTTCGAAAACAACAAATACAATGGTATTGTGTAATACTACAATACATTAAATATTTTAACAAAACTCTTCACGAATACTACAATATCATAGTATATTGGATTAAGAGTACATCAGTTCTTCACATACATAAAGAGTAACAATAAGTAATAATTGAGTGTTTTCTTGGTGGAATGGTGGAATTTATACAGGTAGAACAAACAGAAAGACAAGGTGTATAAGAATATACTCTATTCATTATAAACTCAGAAGTTAAAAAAACAGAAAATATATACTTGGAACACTATAAATACATGAATGCCAAACATTTTCTTCCTCATTGAAAATGAATATGACCTACACAGACTGATTAAAATTGTTCAATTTTGAGAATATAAGATGGCGGAACCTTGAAAACTACATTCCTTCGACTTTTCTACAACCAATGCAATAGAAACACATATATATTGCAGATGTGATCCTGATTGAGTGATTTTCAGATCATGCAGAAACAAAAATTGTATTAGGAGACTTTTTAGTATAAAAAATTCAATCTCCATTAATCACATTACCGGACCCTTATAGAAAAAGATGGAAGTATTGAAGAGAGATACATTAGTGCAGAAACGGCCAATCATTAAACAATTGTAAGGAAACTGAATAATAATAATAATAATAATAATAATAATAATAATAATAATAATAATAATAATCGGTGCCTTGTCGCTTCTATGTCTCAATCTCGGCAATTTCACAGAATATAATCGAAACTTTGGTATCTACTAGTGAAACTCCAAGATCTTTTGGGTTACTCCACGCGATTGCCAGCGAAGCAAACAATGTGCGGACAGGTGAATTACAGGATACAGCGTCTGAGGCGCAGCTGAACGTGAAAGCGGCGGTTGGGGCGGCGGAAGTCGCGCCGAGCAGCCAGGAGGCACCAACAATGCACAAGTTAGCAGCTTGGCGGCGGAGGCGGTGGGGCGCGCGCCGCGCACGTGTGCTTGGCACGTGGGCTGCCGCCGACGCGCCGTCGCCGCCCACGGCGCCCGCCGCCCTCGCCCTCGCCCCCGCCACCGCCGCCGTCGCCGTCGCCGCTGTCACTGTTGCCGTGCAAGAGCAACCGGACCGCCAGTCTTTGACACTGGGTTCTCTACTGACACCGACTTCCCCATTGCCTTCGTCTCCGCCTTCACCTTCGACATCGCCCTCGCCATCGCCATCGCTACCATCCTCGACAATGCAACCGTTCTGCCACCACAAGCTCAACCACCATCACAATCAGCATCGCTACCATTTTGCATGGTACATTCATTATCAACTCTCCAGTCAATAATGACTGGTCGAGGACTTAGAACTGTCACGGCTGGGGCGGTGCCCTGCTGGTGGGGGTTAACCTGGTTGGGAAAAATCCCGTTAGTCGACGGTAGGTCGGCGCCGGATCTGACCTTCCAGCGGGGGATGACCGCCGCCGCTTCCGGAGCAAAAACACGCACTATATTTACGGGATTAATTGACGATAATTAATTAATAGTTGACGGACCCGGAATCACTAACAATTAATCTAGTAAATATCTAACTGTCCCTGCTTTAGCTACCGTATCCTTGATAAATCCTATGTTTACATCCTTACTGCCACAATGTTCAACACAGCTTCCCCCAATTTGTAGCATTTTCCGATTTGTCTGTCTGTAAGTTGTTGCGGCTATCGCGCTGGCCAGGGTTAAAAAATAAATTATTCGTAGCTGGTCAGTAAAATGAAGTTCGTAGTGGTACAATAATTGTAGGTTTCCTCGTTGGTGTCCCATTTTCCCTGCTTCATTTCACCATTGGTCCATTATAATCAGCTATTCATTCAACAAACTCTGATATTAATATCAGCTCTCCTCCACCTATCAGATTGATGAATGCTGAAGTTTCACACGGAAAAAATCATTACCGTGAGAACACGATAGGAAAAATTTCATTTCTCTTCCTGTTCATTATTTCCATACTTTATCTGTTTTCCCTTTCTCTCCCCTCATCTCCTTTCTCTTCCTCATCCACTTCCTCAACTCCTCCTCATCCTCACTCTCATCATCACTCTCCACTTCCTCAATCTCATCCTCCCCCTTTCCTACAGTGCCGTTCTTCTTCTCCCCTTTCCACAGTTGCCGCATCCCCCGTCCCCTGCGCCCACGTAACCCCCTCAACCCCCCTCATTATCCTTCCATTTATTCTTTCCAACTTTTTCCCCCCCCCCTTTTCTCATTCACGTCTTCCTCTACAGCTGCTTCTTCTGCCTTAACGTCCTCCTTCCCTCCGCCTTTCTCGACATCTCCCGTCCCCGTCCCGTCTCTCTTCCCATCTCCCCCCCCCCCCTCATCCCGTTTCTCCCTGTCTCTTTTATCCTGACGTTCTCCACCCCTCCTCCACATCTGCTGCATCCTCGTCCCCTCCTGCCCTTACTCCCTCCACGCCTCCTCCGCTGCGCCTTTGTTGGGCAGCGCTCAGCGCCACCCCCGAGGGGCGTGTTGATACCGTCGCAAACGCGTCGTGATGCCCTTACAGAGAACGGCTTGTGCTCCAAGTGCGCTTGGAATCCCTATTAAGAACGTTTCTGTTCGCGGCTCTTGTTGTCCGTGCCTTTTTTGTATCTGTTTTAACAAGATCCGTATGCACAACGAATTACTATTTTGGTCCCTGCGGCACGAATGTTCTTCACGTGTTGAGATGAGTATGGTGCACCAAATGACGTTTTGTATTTTCAAGATGACGCGCTTCGGAGGTACCTAAACGTATGCTCGGGTCTTCTTTTTCTGTTTTACTTCGTTATGTCACAATTACTTGCTATGGTTTAAATGGCCTGTGTTGGTGGAACGTTGTTCAATGCATACATGTAGACTCCCAGAAGTGTTGCAATAAACATGAGTTGTCTTTCTTCACATATGCGTAATCGTTTCTGAGTCTATATTAAGAGTATTTCAATAAGGTTTTCTTGATTTTCCTTGAATATTTTATGCACAAAGAAACACGTGCCCAAGAGTTTATTTTATAACAAAGTTTAGAAAGTCCCGAAATGGAAATAAGTTCTGAATAACAATATGACAATCCGACAATTTAAAAAATCAGGAAAGTTTAAAGAAATCTAGTACTGCGCAAGTCTTCCTCCGAATTAAGAAATTGTCTGAAGTTACAAGTACCAATTTGATGCTTCTAAAATGTTTATCTGCACGGCAACACTTTTTTGTGTGCTGTATTTTACCAAATGAAACATAATTGTTTTTCGTGATTACGATATTAGATTGTTATGTTATATTAATACATTGTAATGGCATACCACCGATTGAAATGTAATGGTAGGCTTTAAAACATGAAAAAATAATTAACTTATTAATAAAAATAATTATAACAATAATATATTCAGAATGCTATTTGCCACAAAAAAGTGTGTTTCACAAAACAAACAATAGTTATTTATGCACCAAGGGCGTTTAAGCGTTCTAATGATCGAGCAGCTATAAAATACCCAAGAGCCTTTGGCCCGAGGGCTTTCTGTCGTCCGAGATCAATAGAACCAATTAACGCCTGTGGTACATACATTATTTTATTTTTATATAATTTTATTGATTCAGATTTACTTATTTACTCATTAACTAGGGGTTAACTCGACAAGGTTTGTCTTTTCATATTTCCCTCCCACAATTCCCTTTCATAATTCCCTCAATAACAGAAAATGTAAAATCATTCAACTGTTTTCATATTTCCCTAGTAACCATGATCCTTCCCATCCTGGTAAGTTATGCATTGTATATCAGACTCCGTGTCGAAGGCAGTAACGTATCAAACCATAACGTATCAGCAAAAAACAAAATATTTTATGTGATATTTGCATAGAGCTACAGTGAAAGCGAGGTGGTAATGTTCAACGCGTCTTTCTCCAAATGTTCGAAAGGGACGAACGTCCCAATATTTTATCCTGTAATTCATTACTGGAATGACGAGCAGGTTGATTTTTCATCGATGATCCCATACTATTCACAAAAAAAGCAAGTTGCAAGATTAATAACTAAGAACCACACCTCATACGACTCTCAATTCGTCCTTCAATTAAGTAATAAAAAGCGTGTTCCGCCTTTCATGTGATTCAAGCATAAGAGATGAAAAGTCGTAAAAACTGTCCTTGGTTGGTCGTCACGCTATTCCAAACACAGCGTCTTCACGCGCGTCTAGAAGCGTTGACTCACTCGCTGCGTATGGGCATGTCGCGTATCACGAACGATCCTGGAAGCCGCTTTGAACATCACAAGCCCTCCGACGCGACCCGGCGACATTGGAGGCGGCGGAGGTAGAGGCCGTGCCGGAGGCGCAAAAGGTGGCGGACACGGCCACGGGGCAGAGATGGAGGCGAAAACGGAGACAAATTTCAATCGATGAGGCGACAGAAAAGGAAAAGGTGGGGTAACTATGATGCAGGAGAAGATGGTAAAGAACCGAATGGGGATACAGCGGGCGTCAGACGCTGTAGTGGCGAAGGCGGAGGCAGGGACAAAGGCAGAGGTAGTGGTGAAGACGGAGGAAGTAGCGAAGATGGAGGTGGGAGAGAGGATGGAGATAATTGCGAAGGTAGAGGCAGTGACGAATGGTGAGTTAATGGCGAAGGCGGAGGTAGTGGCGGAGGCGGAGGGAATGGCGAAGATGAGCATAATGGCGAAGGGCAGGTAGTGGCGGGCGATGTAATGGCGAAGGCGGAGGTAACAGCGAAGCCGGACGCAGTGGCGAGGGCGGGATAGGGAAGAAATGGTAATACTAGTTGCGATGAAAGCAATGAAAACTGTTAGGAAGGGGGAAATATTAATATGGAAACGAAGGTGGTTATTGGATGTGAGGGAGAAGGAAATGGTAGCAGAGTGTCGAAGACAGGCGATGGTGTTAGTAGTTATGGTACACGCGTAAGAATATCAAACCTGTCACAGAGGTAACGGTGAAGGCTGAAGTGCCGGTAAAGATGTAGAGATCGGTGGCCGCGCTCGAGGTGGTGGCATTGGCTGGCTTGGCGTAAAACGGGGGGCGGTGGGCGAGGGAGCGACGCGCGGAGTTTGGGGCGGCGGCGACGGTGGAGGCAGTGGTGATGAAGCGACGCCTGGGAGGGGCGTGGGAGTGCCCGCCACTTCACCCATTTTGGACGGCAGGGAGCCGCCTCTGGAGGAAGGTGTCGTGCCACGTGCCGCCTCCAACTGAGCGGGAAGAGCAGCGGGAAAGAGGGCGATTTTCCGGGCCGCTGCCAAGGAGGGCAGCGCTCGTCAATGGTTTTCCGGTTTGGAGTGGCGCGTGCAACCATGCGATCGAAAGCAAGCATTCAAATCTATCCATTCCAAATGCAGCCATTCATGTGCCTTAATTCATATTTAAGGATTCCAATAAATAGGAATAGAATACACAAAAATCGAGCTATTATTTTAATGAGTTCCAAATCATGAGTTTTCATTGCGGAGTTGCTTCTGCGTGACAATAATTTTGACAGGCAATAATAGATTTATTAAACCATGTTGTGTTTATCATATTAAGTTTCGTTTCCTCGACTGTTTGCAAAACCTACTTTTCTATTAGTATTTAATAAAAAAAATGGTAAACATTCTGTTCAAAATATCGGTCACAGAGGCAGACATAACGGTCGTTCTTTGATAGATCTAAACTTCCCGGTTTATCTCGCGAGACAGACTCGCTTAGATGGCTGAGTGCATCAAATGATGCCATTGCTGTGCCTCTGATCGGGAGGTCTTCGAGTTCAAGTCCGGACGGTGGCAGTATTTTCGACACTAATTAGATAGCTAAGTCGAATTTAGCCGCTACTCGAAGGAGAATTCTAGCGGCCGTCGTTGTTGAGATTGGTAGTTTTACGTGGTTTCTCGGATCACCAAGCGAATGTCGGAACAGTACCCAAATAAATGGGCCACGGACCGCGTGTGATCTTTCATTCCTAGTCCCTGCCCAACCTCACCCCTTACACACACACACACACACACACACACACACACACACACACACCACCACACTACAACACATATTTGGAGACCAGTCGGGAGCTTAGAGCTTGCCCCGTACTGGTGCGGTGCCCCGCTGGTGGGAGATACCTGGTAGGGAAGAAACCCGCTAGCCGACGTGTAGGTCGGCCGCGGATCGCGCCATCCAGCGGGGGAAGCTCACTACCACCTCCCACCATAAAACATGCACTACACTGACAGGTCTAATAAACTTAGCATTTGATGTACCCGGAATCACCCATCAATCAATCAATGAATCGCCCCCACTGGCCTGCTTCGCCTTCCGCGTTCGCCGCCGCCGCCGCCGCCTGCGCCTCCGTGGGCGCCCGCGGAGCCGCGGTCTGGCCCCGGGGGCAGGCACCGGGCCCGTTTGCGCCCATGGACGGACGGGTGGACGCCCTCAAGTAGGGCGGTTAATCGGAGCCTAACGGGCTCTCTTCGTCGGGCGATATTTATGACGCCGTATTTGCCGCCAGCGCGACTCGGACTTATCAGCAAGTATGATTAGGCTGCCGACTAAAGCGGGAAGGGTGACGCAGACATTCTACGAGAGTGTAAGCCAATGTGGAGTTCCATTTGTTCTGTGAAGAAAATTGGGTAAAATGTTCAAAACGGAGAAGCAATAATAAACACTTCTCGCAGATGTAAGAGAAAGTTACTTACATGGTAGAAACTTCTGTCATAGGTACTTTTAATATTCGTTGTGCCTCATACATAAGTATATTCACGTACCTGTAGGAGTTTGCTCTTATCGATTAAATATCACAATGAATGATTGCTAATGTTTCTCCGTCCCATAACACTGCAGCCGTGATCGGGCCCTCGCCTGTCATATGTTCTCTCGCAGGTTTGCCGTGTATTTCTAGAACTTGGGAGATTCTTCCTATGGGGAAGGGACATTAGCCTATTAAACATTAGAATGCGAGTGGGGACAAGATAGGTAAGAACAGCGTGATGTACGTGGCCCGATGTTTAATCGTACTTCTTCTGCACCCACTTCTTATTGATAAGATGAATCCATGGAAATATCCGATCACAGCAGTCGGCTTTTAGGATTCTCTAGATTGTGGCGTTGTTCCATCTAGCTACTTTCAAAAATCCTCTTCCGTCGAGATTTGAAGGTATGATCTCCCGGCCAATAAAGCTTCCGTTCCAGACTCGCTACTGCATGCGCTAACGCACGCGGCTATCCATTTGAAATACTTTATTTTCGACGTTTTGCAACTACCTAAAGTCCGCAAGCTGTCACAACCAAATCTTGGTTGGCTATCAATCAAGCCTGGCGAACGACCTTCCTCGACTACCTTCCTCTCATAACAAATAGCAGTGTGAATAATGCGGCACGAGCCCCGTCGATTAATGGTGTTTAGAAGGTATAAATCTCAACGTATAAATTTGTCGACATCATAAGAGATGAAAAATTAATATTTATTCGCGGGTGAATAAAGATATAACACAAATGAGATGAGATAAATCCACGCAAGCCAGGGTTACTACATCGTTAAGTCTTGGCTGACACTTATAAATATGAAACTAAATGCAGTCAGAACAAGAATCAAGTATATTCGTTTCATTCGCTGCTGAGATTCCGAAGTCAAAGGAAGGCCAGTGAACTTCACTGATTAACACTAAAGGTGGAGAATGTTCAAGAGGTTTTGGGACAACTTCATATATTTCTACACGTTTACAGTGTTACTAAAAAATTTCGCTCTGTCAAGAATAGCTTCAGAATCTATTAAGTTACCATGGATAAATGAACGCGTGGGGGATAAATCAAAGTTCGTCTGTATTTTACACTTGAACTCTTGAAGGAGTGAGCATCTGTTGTTTGTCTTACTATGAAATTATTTTTACTGATAAATTCATGGTTTAGTTTTACCATCATTTTAAGGAATGACATTTAGATCAGAGAACCATATAATTTATAACTTGACTTTATTAATGGAAGTTACCATTCCAAGAGAATAGCAAACGGACATTTGCATACATGCTTCTAATTTTCGCGGAACTATTGGCGCATTTATTGGCCACCAAATCGCAATTCTAGTATTTCATTCCTGAAAGCAGTACCATCGAGGAGGATTAACTTGAAGACTTTAAACATTATCATTAAGTTCGGCTGTCGACGTTCGTTAACTTTGAAAACATTCGTCATTAAAGAAACAAAATATTAGGAACTTACCCTCTTCTCTTATATCCACTTCATTTTGCAGAGCATAATTTGACGTAAAATTCGTTCATCTCGTTCTCTTCTCACGTCGCGTCGCTTTACTAACATCAAGAGTACTAGCATTCTTTCTGTTCAATGTTCATGATAGTTTTCCCATAAACTTCAAATCATCGACCGATATCTCTACCTGAATAACATAGTGGTAATTAAGATAGTGATACATGAAACGATCTAAGCGTGCTTCCTGAAACGTCTGCATCAGATAACGACCCGTGGCGCCAACTTTCGCATTCCGATGTGCGCACTGTGGCGCCAGTACGAGCTGCCAACCTCTGCTGGAAATTGCATACTTTTGTTTTCTTCCGGGGGCTTTTTCCAGCTTTCAGGGGATGCCGATTTCGGCTATCCGAGCCGGATACCCATTATGTCCCTCATGGGAACACATATTAACCTTTTACACTAGACACACTTGGGAGCTCCTTGGTCTGTGGTTAGCAGACTCACGAGGTCTTCCGCGGAAACACACATACAAGAAAAGCCAGAGACAGACAACAATGCCCATGGCGGGATCGAACCCGCAACCCTTTCGACTGAGGTGCTGAGTCGGCCATCCAGTTCGGCTGGAAATTGCATAATAAATAAATGTCTTAATTTTTTGGTGATGCCCAGATCCTCGTGCTTACTCTTCTGTTTGACCACTTGTAAATACTCGGTACAAATTATTTTTATTATTTGTTCATTCAATCCCTTGCAGGAAAAAGGTCTCATGACACGTTTCATTACACCCTTGAGCTGTAAATAGTAGTACAAATAATATAACAACGTAATTGTAAATGAGAAGAAAAATTAAGAAAAGCATGTCAATCAGAAAAATGAAAAAGAAAAGAAAAGGATACTACACTTAAATAAGGAAAAGAAGAAACAAGGGGAAGAAAAAGATTAAAGTACAAAAAAACAACCATTAAAATTTTTTAAATAAAAAAAATTATTGCAGATAAAAACACTTTTATTGGAAACTTTAGCTTTACACCATTTATTTGATTGACGATAAATATAAAAGTAGATATTTATAATCACATTGTTTTCTAAACATTTTAACGACGTCATTAAAATTGGTGAAACGAACTTTTCCGACAATTCCTACCCCGATGCGTGAGGCAGTTGTTAGGTCGATCCCTGGCGGTGAAATTGGGAGTCAAGAAACCGTTGGTAGCGATAGGTGGTCACAATACTACCAAACAGTGGGCAGAGACTACTGTCCCAAGCCCGTGATTTAGAAATAACGGTATCAGGAACATAAATAATTTGGAATTTGTACTAATTTTTTTTCTGTGTGTGATAAGGTACTCAGTTTGTTGTCCATCAATATATAATTTATTTTTAGGCGTTATTACGATCTTGATAACCATATTAGTTAATTAGGAACTTTGTTTGACAGTGACAACATCCATAATTTCTTCGCGTTTGATGTACGATGAAAGCATACTTCAACTCTTCCGGGAGCAACGGTCGTTCAAAAGACTCAAAGGCAGGAAGTCACTTAATTTTTATGGGACAGGAAGTTTGAGAGGGCGAAGATTGAGGCGGGTATAATGATACCGGTTCCTCTGCCATAACCAATAATGCGGTAGGTAGGACCTTAATGGTTTCGATTGTAAAGTATTATTTCATTCGATGACCAGATTCTCATCGATGAAAAGGAGGACACGGGCTTAAAAAGGAGGACATTTGGTAAAAAACGAGGACAGTCGATAATATTTTAAAAAATAATGTAATATAAGACACATTATGTCAGTACATGTTACATTTTATATTTATAGAAGTATTCTGACAGATATAAATATTCTGACTTATGCAACAACTAACAAATCTTTGTTTGAAATGGAGACGTAAGTTCGAGCTGCACAAAGTTTGCTTTTAGTTTCAGATTCCCTTCTTTGCATTTTGCAAGGTATTTGCTTGCCAGGGCATCGTTAAACATGCATTATAATTTTGGCATTTTAAACTATTACAATATATCTTTACCAAACATATGTCTAAGAATACAAAAATCGCATGTGTTTCCTTTCTCGACAGAAGTACCAATAGTCTATAAAACTACTAACAAGAAAGTATGGTTAGAATGAGAGTACCTTTCGATTTGCACAAAGAGAGACTATTCGAGTGTTAGCGCTGCCTCCTGCAGCTGTATGACTATAAACAATAGTCGAAACAAATCCTTTCAAAATATCGTGCCCTTAGATGAGCAAGTTGCAAAAAAGGGGACATTTCGTGAGTTTAAAAAAAAATTCCGGATCCGGAACAAAAATATAAAAAACAACTGCATGGCAGACAACGAAGAGGGAACGCTTGTGAAAGAGAAAATTACGTGTAGGTAAGCAAAATTTAGCCGACATAAATCACACAACATATTATAATTTCCTAATCTACCGAATACTGTATTGTTACACAAAATCTAGATTCCAATCATTCATGAAGTTCGCTAGTGTTTCCACTTACTGTCGCCAGGAGAATGCTTCCCCAATTCACTTTTTTCTCTTAACTCTAATATTACCTCATTTTAGTCACGCACATAATTTATCAACACACTCATATAAAGCCAGATGTGGGAAGCAATGAACAAGGCGCCCGAGTCCTTAAAGTGGAGAGAAGCATCAATCTCCGGTAAATTTCACAAAACGTTGGTACAAGAGAGAAAAGAAGTACTTCTTTGAAGTGCTTTGTTACCACGTACCAAGACAAAGACAAAATAATAACAAATGAGGGGGAGTATACAAGAAGTAAAACGAGACGAGTGTACAAGGAGACGGAGAAGCAGATGAAGAGATTTCACAGAAAAAAGGCCTTCCTTAATCAGCCTACAGAAGGACCAACATTCACGAGAACCGTGGCTCCGTCAATTACAGTGACACACGCGCGCGTAAGGTCTGCGGACACGACGGACGGACGGCGCCCCGCCCCGCTCCTCCTCTCCCACCCCGCAAGGGCAGGCCAGGCCAGGCCCTAGGGGGCGGGGGGCGCCGCGCCATCTGTGCTGCCGCTGCAGTCGCCGGTGTCAGCGGTATGTGCTCCGGCTCGGGGCACTGCTGCTGCCGCTGCGCCCTTTGCGGGCCGGGCGGTGGCGACGAGGTGGCGTTGGCGTTCGTGTGGTAGTGGCGTTGGTGTTGGTGGTGGCGGTGGCGTCGGCATGGTAGAGGCGGAGGTGATGGCACGGGCAGCGGTAACGATGGTGCCGGTGGCGTTGATGGTAGGAGTGGCGGCGGTGGCTACGGAAGAGATGACGGCGGTGGAGGGGCGGGGGCGGCGGCGGCGGCTTGGCGGTAATTTGTGAGCGGCGCCGAAGCGGGAACAAAAGACCGCGGCGGCTCGCAGGTAGGCCGGGCCCGTGCGTCTTCGGGCCCGCCCTTCCCGCCCGCCCCCCTTGCCTGCAGGGCGCCACCGCCCCGCCCCCGCCGCCGCAGGCGCCTATTACCGCCCCGCCCTCGCCGCGCCGCTCCGCCCGCGCCGTGCCGCGCCCGACGCCGCCCGGCCTCCCCCCCCCCGACGCCGCATCCGCTGTCGCCTTCGCCGTGGCCGTCGCGAGCGCAGATGCCGAGCAGCCGAGTGCGCGTTGCCTTCACGATGCTCTTAACGCGTCGCCTTTTCAACCACAGACAGACGTGTTCTCGCAAACGAATATGATCTCTAGCGAGAAGCATTACCATGTTAATTAATGTTATCCCTAGGAAGAAATATGAGTATATAATATCTATATAATGGATATACAGGGGTTTCTCTAAGAAGAGACCATTTTGACAAGTTCGGAAACAAAACACTGTTATGCAGGGGATGATATTGCAAGAGATAGTGATGAAACCATTTACAAATTAGCTAATTGTACACGAACGCACAGAATAAATGAGAGTATGGCCATAACCTGAAGCTATGTTGCCAGCAGTAGCCAAGTACGAGTAGTAGCTGTCAAAGATATCCCCTTTTATAGTAATCTCTCTGTACATGTATGCAAATTATATACAAGAATGTTGTTTTAATGGTCATCTATAAGTTAGATTCATGATCAAGAAAGTGTCCACTCCCTTCTGCGGCAAGAATCCGCGAGTGTTGTGGCGCGTGCAAATATTTCGAGGTTTACTCCCCCAATTCAGTATACTCCCTCCTCCAGAGGCACTTTGCAGGTGCTCATTTCTGCATCTTCACTGACTCTAATCGTAAACAAAATCTCACGTTCAGTTTCCGCGAGACATTTATGTCGGTTTCGGTTTGTATTCCACTCATAGGGATTAATCACTGGAAAATGATCATCATTCAGAAATTTTCTTAATATTCTTGAAATATTTCTTACGCTTTTTTTACACAACAGTTTTGCAATGAAACGTTCACCAGACCTTCAGAAATATTTTTGCGAAGGAACATAAAATCTTGCATGTTTGATTCTTTGGGCTTACGAAAATATTATTGTACCTCGTTCTCAGATTGATCAGAAACACAATAATTGGGACTAACAATTAAATATTTTGTTATATTTGAAATTATATCGGGAGATTCATACTTTCAAAAGTAATTGAAACTTCATTATAAATTCTCATAATCAAATAATTATTTGAACAATTTTTGCTACCTCGTGTGAATTTACGACAGTATCGTATTACTTAATTTTACCTATCTAGACTGACAATTGTAATGATCTTCAACGAACAGAGTACAGAATAGCTACATCACTGAATCACTTCGGTAAGTAACAGAATAATGCACGTACACTCTTAAACATAATTCCCCCGTTCATCCATTTTCCCACAATTTTCATGAAACCGTATAGAAATGAACATTATTTTCGTAACTTTTCTTCGCAGACTTTCCCCGACAACACCTACTCCATCACTTGCGTTGTCACTTTCAAAGCCTCCAGCGTTCCCCGTGTCCTCGAACCGCCACCCTCCCGTCTCTTTGAGGGTCGGCTCTCTCTTTCGTTGCCTGCTCCCCTGACTCGTCTCCGCCGCCCACAGCCGCCGCACAGTAAGGCACTTTCCGGTGGCCAGGGCCCGCGGCGCGCTCCACGTCGGGGGCGCCGCATCAGAATTCGTGGAAGGTCCGATCCATGATACCTTGTTACAGTTGGAGGAAAAAAAGGAAGGAATAAAAGGAAATTGGCCTATGACAAGAAATCGAAGGGAGAGGAGTTCCACGTAGTAGTTTGAAGGTTTCGGTGAAGATAAGCGTCTGTCACTGTTGAATTATTGAAAGTGATAATAATGAAGAGTTCTGGTTCATTCGCGGTTTAATGTAATAGCAATAAGTACTCTCCCAAATACTCAATAAATCAAAACAAATTAAATGCCTATACGGCACAGTTCGTGATTTATGGGATAATTTCTTCACTTTTCAATGAGCTCAGTTTAATAAAATCCATTTAAATGTTTAAAGATATACTGCCGCTTTTGAAATCCCATTTTAGAATCTTTCCACACTATTTGTCTGAGTAAAATAATTAAGATATTGCTGTTTATAAAATCGATGTGGCTGAGCATCACCAACAAGTAAAAAAATGGGCAAAAGGAAAGCATTGTATGCTTCAAAAAAGGGGTTTTATGACCATTTATGCTAAAACTCAAACGCAACAAAATAAGTGCAAACAATTCTTACGTTTACACTTTAGTTAAAAACTGTGTAGCCATAAATAATTAACTAGATACTCTTCCTAAAGATAAGTGAAGTATAAAGTGAATTCCAATTTCCTCAATAAAGAGAAATAAATTTACCTTTTGGGTGGTCGTTTAAGTAGAGAGTATCAGGGTAATAGAAGTGCTATAAAACCATTGTCTGGCAAAAGCTTTTCTTTTTTCATAGTTAGGTAAAATGCTTTTATTACCAACGGGTCGCGACTCGATGAGAGCACTGTACTCGGACCACACAAGGAGAACAGATTTGGAGACTACCGGAAAACTCAGAAAATTCTGAAAGACTCCACTTCGTTTATCACATATTCATTTCTCTTCAGGAAAATTTATACAGTACATTTTGCGAAATTTTCTTTTATTGACAGCTTTGTACTTTGATGTCCACGGTACCGTATGTATGACATGGTGATCGTGTATTGTATTAGTTTTGAAAGATTTATAAAAATATCAACATTATCAAGCAGCGAAACTTCATCGCTGTATACTACACTATGTTCCTTCATTTGGTAAGAACGAACTCCCTTTATGAAACACGAGAGAATAATTTCTAACTTTTTCTTGTGATCAATGAGAAAACAAACGGACTTATAAAGGAGCATCCTTTTAATTAGAAAAAATATAACATTATTAGATGTCTAACAGAACAGCAAATTTATTGCAGGCAATCATTTCCAGAGATTTGGAGACATTGTAAAATGTGTCAGAAGCTACCTTTATTTCACCATTTCCTGACGAACTGTAGCATGTTTAACCTACAAAGAAAAGTTCACAAATGAGCTCTTTAATGAATTGCGCACACAATCCCACCAGTGTGGCGCTAGGTACTATACCAAATCCCTGAGTTCTGACAAATAAATGTGGGCTTATCTCATGCTTGCGTATCTTTCTCCATTCTCGTAGTAGCATCAGCTATTCACGTCAGTCAGATAAGATTTTACAATTATTAAAAAAAATTAACCAACAGATTAAAAATTACGAGAATTCAGTGGCGTGTAGTAAAAAATATATTAAACCCAATTCATTGATGTATTTGGTATCAAAATACTCAGAAATCAATGTGTTAAATGTTTGAACTACGCCACACACTCTCATGATAAGTGCTCATATTTAAAGTATCACTTCTGGAGTTGGGCGTTCATTAACTCACTACTTCATAAAGAGCCCAGGAAGAATGAAGGGGTCAGTGTAATATTTCTGATGAACCGTTTACCCTTCAGTCTTGTACGCCAGAAGACGTGCACCCCACAAGACAGCGGGCGGACAGATGGCATTGCCGACACCGCCGCCAACCGCTCAGCGACACTGAGTACGGGGAGGGCGACATTAAAATACATTCAGTGCAACGAATTGAACAATTTATGTAATGAAAAACCGCGAGCTAAGCAGCAGTTAACTGTACTAAAGAAAAATGAAAACATTTCATTCGTCATATCGCTTTACATGATGCTTTGCTCACTAGTTCCTGCGCGAGTCGAGAAAGAAATAAAGGGGTAAATATAATATTCCTGACAGTGTGCCCTTGAGTCGTGTGACACGTGCACCCCCCCCAAGACGCCGCAGCGGCAGACGGCGGCGGCGGCGGCGGCGCCAGACGCAGGGGAGAGGGGGGGGCCGGGGTGCCGGGGCGCGACGTGGGGGTCGCGGCGGCGCGCGTAGCTCTCATCCGGAACGCCCCCGTCGCTGGGCCGCGGCGCAGCCCGATGGAGTGCTTGATAACTCACTGCGCCGCGTTCGTGACGCTTCTCATTCCAGAGCACAGCGCGGAGCGCCCCGCCCCCTTCGCCCTGCCCGTCTCGTCCTGTTTCGCCCTCCCCGCCTCGCCCCCCCCCCCCCCCCCCCCCCCCCCCCCACCCCACTTCATCCTGCCTGCCCCCCCTTCGTTCCTTCCCTTCTCGTCCCGTTCCGCCCCCCTTCCTTCTCCCCCCGCCCTACCTGTCCCGTCCCGCCCCGTCACGTTCCGTCCCGCCCCGTCAGGTTCCACGCCGTCCCCCTTCGTCCCGTCCCTTTTCGTCCCTGTCTGAACCTGCCGTTCGTCATGCCCGTTCGTTCTGTCCTCCCCGCTCGTCCCACCCCGTCTCGCCCTGTTCCACACCATCCCCTTCACCCGGCCAGTCCCACACCGCGCCATCCCGCCCACTATGCTCTGCGAGGTTCCGCTTCCGTCGCGAACTTTTCTGGTGTTCTGTTTGTCTTCCCCACTGGCAGTCAGATGTAACTCTCAATCGGTGGGTACACTGTGCCATGGGATGCTGCGGATGGCGTGTTCCTTGCAACCAGATTGAACGTATTGAAGAGATAAAATGTTGCAAGCTTCAATTATTATTATCTTGAACTTTACAGTCGTGAATGTAATGATTATTTTTGTTGTAATTTTGTTGTTTTTATTAAATAGCAAAATTATTAGAAAAGGATCTAATGAAATTTAGCAGGAGTTTTGTGTTGACAATAATTTACATTGCTTTCATTGCCTTGTGAATGATATCAAAGATTGAATAAAAGGCAACGATCTTTTTTTTTTTTTTTTTTGATTACGAGTACTTTTTTCATTTTTGTGTCGGATTTAATACATAATACAAGGCGAAAGAAAAAAAATTAAAAATAGAAAGTGCGATGTTAACATTTTCTTCGCATTGAACAGGCAAACTAAGTAATTCCCAAAAATTGTCCTTGAAATAACAGAATTGGTTAAATGTTATTTGTCGTTATTCTGTCGACTCAATCTTAAATGTATTACTTAGATATTTGACGCGATGAGAGACGATTGAGTGCAACGCGATGAGAGACGATTGTTGACAATGTTACTCTACGTTCTTCTAAAACTCAATAAAAAGTTATCATTAACTTTCTGAACAACAAAAATAAAATTACATTCGCTTTCAACAAAACTATGTATCATCAATGACTGGTACCAACAATATAAAATCTGATGAAAGCAAACTACTGTAATGACGGAAGTTCCCGAGTAATAAAAGAGACAATGTTGAGCCAGAAAAACTATTCAGTTCTTTCAGGAGAACATTCTCCGGACAAAACTAAAAAGAAAAATAAAATTCCCGCCTCCACAGGAGTACTGTGGAGGGGAAATTGAAAAGGAAAAACGCATCTTGTGAGATGCATCGACAGCCGATGGATTGGTTTGATTTGTTTTTTTTTCGTGTTTCCGGGCGCGTCAGCTGCTTTGGGTCTTAGTCCCGTTAGTGTAGTGCATGTTTTTCTCGGGAGATGGCGGTAATCTTCCCCCGCTGGATGGCGAGATCCGGCGCCGACCTACCGTCGGCTAGTGGGGTTTCCCCCTAACCAGGACTCTCCCAACAGCGGGGCACCGCCCCAACCGGGCCAAGCTCTAAGCTCCCGACCGGTCTCCCGGAATACGTGGTAGTGTAGTGCATGTTAGTGTAAGTGTGTGTGTAAGGGGGAGCGGATAGGACAAGGAAGAGGAAGGAAAAATCGCGCGCGACCCGTGGCCCGTTTGGGAGGGTACTGCTCCGGCATTCGCCTGGCGTTCATCGGAGAAACCACGGAAAACTACCGATCAGAGCAGCCGGCCGCTAGAATTCTCGTACAGACAGCGACTGAATTCGACCTAGGTGAAAAGCTAGCGTCGAAAATCCTGCCGCGAACCTAGGACCTAGGACCTCCCGGTCAGAGGCGCTGCAGTGGCATCAGTTGATGCACTGAGCTACCGCTCCCGGTGACAGCCGGTGGACAGTGCGGCGACGTGACCTCGCCGACGGAACACACTCCACGCGGACGTGTAGTGGTCTCTTCCGCAACGGCGGTCGTCGCGGGCTATGTTGGTGCCGGTGCCGGTGCCGGTGGTGGCCGCGGCCGCGGTGGCCCGTGTTGAGGAGGTCCTCCGAGGCCCTCGGAGGCCCTGGCGGAGGTCGCGCGTGGGCTTTTTGTTTTCTCGGGTTCCCTCGCAGCGGATACCGGTGACCGCAGCGGGCGGATTCCTCCCATAGCTGCGCCAGCACTTCCCGACTCCCACGCCTGCCCCCACCCCGCCCCGCGGCGGCGACGGTGGACGGGCTGGTGGGGGTAGTTCATGGAGGGGACGGTGAGGTGGGGGTGACGGTGGCACTGAAGATGAAGGCGCCGGCACCGAAAGCTGAGACGATTGCGGGAAAGGTATAGAAGGATAAAGATTAATCGGTGCGATGTTAGTGGCGACTGACGCCACTAACGATGATAGTGATGGTGCGTGGTGGTAGTAACGGTGGCAATGGTGATTAATATTGTGGACGGTGAGGTGAAGTTGACGGGGGCGTTGCATGGCAGATGTGCCGCATGCGGCAGCTGCGGCAAAATGGTGAACATAGCTCTGACGATGGCGATGGACTCGGAAGAGATGGTTCGAGACCCGACGGTGTAGGATTTTCCACACTGGCTTGTCAGCTATGTAAATTGCAGTCGCTGCCTGAGGAGAATTTTAGCGGCCGGCTACTCAGAACTGTAGTTTTCCATGGTTTCTACAATCAACACCAGGCCAATGCCGAAGCAGTACTCTGACAAACGGGTCACGGACCGCGCGCGATCTTTCCTACCTATTGCTTTGCCTATCCTCTCCCCTTATACACACTTACATTAACATGCACTGCACTGCCACACATGCCGGGAGACCGGCTGAGAGCGAATAGCTTGTCAAGGCTGGGGCGGTGCCCCGTTGGTGGGTAATACCTAGTTGGGGAAAGCCACACTAGCCTACGATAGGTCGGCGCCGGATCTCGCCATCCAAAGGGATCTCGGGAGAAAAAAAAAGTACATTACACTTACGGGACTAATTACCCTAGTAGTTGACGCGCTCGAAATCAACGACAATGAATCAATCATGACGACGAATATTGTGACTTTCACAGAAAGATATGGGAGGAGGAGGAGACGGAGGAGGTGATCGTTGAGGTGGCGTCAAGGCGATGGCATATGTGGCGACTGGCGGAGATGGTGCGGATGCGGTGACGGTGGCTTTGAAGATTGTGGCGTCAGCAGAGGATGCTCCGGCTGAAGAAGTGAAGAAGGCGGTAGTAGAGGTTACGTACGTGGGAGATAATGCATTGGAGGGACGGAACGAAGAGGAGGATGAGGAGAACGTAGAGTTGTGGACGATGGCGGTATTAAAGCTGAAGAAAGCGGCGGCGGCCACGGCAGGAATAGTGGTAAGTGTTGGTGCCTGGGGTAGAGACGTCATGGTGGAAATATAGGAGGAACGGTGGCAACAGAGATTGTGAATGGGGTAGAGGCGAAGGTACTGATAGCTGCTAGGGAGGGAGTAGCTGTGGCAATGGCGAAGGCAACGTTGGCGGTGTTCGTTCTAGTGATGGGACATCAATAATAAAAGATCGATATTACCAAACTTCGATGTTCAAAATGGAAATACCGATGTGTAAAAAAAGTCCATTGATTTTTTTAACCATCGCTGTTTTAAACTCGTTTAGTAACCTCTAACACTAAATTCCTGCGGAACAAAATTTAATTTGGCGGTGGCCGTATTTATTCATTTATAATTAATAATTAACTGAAAACAAAATTTAAAAATCACCCCAGCATGTGCGTAATACGTGGGAACACCAAGGAAATACCAAGGTATCAGGATCATCTCAAGCGAGGCGATAGTCTGATCGATATGCAAATCGCGTTCGTGTTTGTTCGAACACATAAACAGACAGTGGTGCCTTGATTTATTTCTTCATATTATAACTTTTAGAACATTACCACTAAGGGAATTTTTCATCCATGAACGAAACATCTAACACAAAACATCGATGTTAATAAACCATCCAATTCAGTACATCGATGTTTAAAACATCGATATTTTAATAGAAACATCCATGTTTTGAAAACATCGTCATCAATGTCGCCGCGCAAGTTCATTGGTGTGATAGTAATCTGGTAAAAATAGGGGTGGAAGTGGTAATTGCGGCAAAGGCGAAGGCATTTGCGGCGGTGTGGGCGGCGAGAGCGGTGGGGGCGGGGGTGGTGGGGTGGTGGGGGCAATTGGGGTTGGTGGGGGCCGTCGGGGCGGTGAGGGCGATTGAAGGCAGTGGGGCGGCGGGGCGATTGGGAGCGGTGGGGCGGTGGGAGCGGTGGGGCGGTTGGGGCGATGGGGATGGTGGGGACAATGAGGTGAGGGGCGATGGGGCGTGGGGCGATGGGGCGATGGGGGCGATGGGGGCGATGGGGGCGATGGGGGCGATGGGGGCGATGGGGGCGATGGGGGCGATGGGGGCGATGGGGGCGGTGGGGCGGTGGGGGCGTTGACGGCAGCAGAGACGGTGTTGTAGGTGGAATCACGCATCGTTGGTAATATCCGAGCATGTTTTCTTGAGCCCTCGCTTCGCTCGTTGTGCGAGGAGGGGGGGGGAGTTTGGTAATTTTGACAAGGAATTTTATATCAATTTTGAAGTTCGTTGTTCGATGCAAAATAGTTTTTATTATTAATAGAGCATTTCTGGTTATCAGATTTTGTATAAATGCTCGTCGCTATCGTTTCTTCTTAATTCAACTAATGTTGGCAAAGGAGTGGAGGTAGGTATTCCGGGGCTCAAGAAAACGTGCGCGTATAATACCTCCACTCTCCCAGAGCGACGCGTAGCCGTGTGGTTAGCGTGCTTGCCCCCGCCGCCGAAGCGCGCAGTCGCCGGTTCGGATGAGAGGAGGGGAGATTTATAGACCTAGACCCTTTCTGGATTTGCCTCCTAGTGGTGAATCGCACGCCTTCGAGTTCGTTTGTTTGATACCTTAATTTAGTACTTGCCACGTACATCTAAACTACAGCCCGACCAAAACCTAACGACTTACAATAAATGCCTGCTACAAATGTTTTCGGTAATATTAGACTACAGATCAAGACAAGCTCATCACAATACACTAGTGCCTCTTAATTTGGTTCCGTGTTGTATTTTGTTCAAGGGCTCTTTATTTACTAAATTTCACAAACTGCGGTGCTAAGTGAATTTAATGGAAGAGAAATTTGATCAAGGAATTTAGTGGAGAAAAGATTGAAGTGCTGACCATACATCCCTTTATAAATAACGAACTGAGGGACCATGATCTCTTCACAATTCAGAATGATACTATTTGATGTGAAACAGCAATTAATGCAAATTAATAAGACTATTCCACTCGTGAAATTCTCACCAAAAGCATTGCACTATACTTCTGGTATGTACCAATCAACGTGGTCTCTACCACAGAAATTATCGTTTTTTCTTACTTAGTCCTGTGCGCTGGCAAATTGCAAGGTGCGTTACGTCAATCACAGCGCTTTCTAGTGCACTTGGAGCGCGAACACAATACAATTAACATTTGACTATTCTGTCATTTTTTGGAGATAACTGCATGCGTCGAATAGTGTTATAAAGATCACTCCTGCACTAGAAATTTCCAATGCAAATTTATCGAAACTTTCCAATTCACTCGTGGTATCTGTGATAACTTCATAATGAAAACTTCGCCCTCATCAATACTCATTCTACTTTCCAATATTCCATTATATATTTCTAGACCGCGTGTGGACATATGAATTCTCTTGCTTTCATTAGAAGAAATAATCCATGGTAGTATGCCGAAGAAAAATCGAAATGATCATTTTGGTTGAATTTACTACCGTGATTCCAATAAATATCATGGTAGTGGACGTTCTGTCAAGTTTCTTGATAAGCACTAAATATATTTTCTACATTTCATGAAAGATAAATATGATATTGATTAAATCTAAGCGATAATAGATAATTATGTTTAAATTTCTTTTTCTTGAAAATCATCTTTTCAGATAAAAAAAATGTGTGTGTGTGTTTCGTCGACTTTCCTTGGCTTCACGGGTCAAAACTTTTATGTGATTTTGTAATGGAGGAATATTCCTGATAGCATTTAGCAAAAGTTGGATTTCGTTTTTGATGTCAGGTACTTGAAACGTGCTCCGTGTAATATAAACTTCATTTAAAAAAAAATTAAGCTCTAATAAATCAGATATCAAATCCAAAGAAACATACATTTTCAGCTTCATTTGGTGTTGAAAATGTTATCATTTATATTAATGTTAATTTCCAATGTGCGCAGAAATTGAGAGAGAACTATGCAGCCTCCGACCATTAGAGATGATTATGGTTTCGTTAGACATCCAGGAACTCGAAAAACTCCAAAAGCAATGAAACAGTTTCGATTTTGATTGAAAACGCATATATTTGATTGTCTTTTCTCACAATATGCTTTCATAATGAAATTTTCAAAATCAAAGCGTCACTGATTACGATACAACTGATGTCGCGCTACAGCAAGGCCCCAAGGAAGAGGCCACCCGCCATTAAATATTGCTATTCATGGGTTTATATTATGAATCAGAAACTTTTTTATATTCTTGTTATGTAAAAATCTCTTGTACTGCATGAATGCGAACGTACTATACTATATTGTTATTCCATTATTCGAGAAGAAGAATATTTGTTAACATATTTTTTAGTTAAATATGCTCATTAATTCCATGAAAAATCGTTCATTATTTTTATGTTAATAGCACGCGTGCAATTCAAATTCCACCGGGCAATTAAAAATTAACACCAACCAATCATAATTCAGAAAAGGAGCGAAATCGTGTAATTAAGAAACTATAACACACACGTAGCAAAGGTATTTGCAGTCGGCCATGAAACGAATAAAGAATTACATCACATATTACGTACCTACAACAACTATATGTAAACAACGAATGAATAAAACTAAATTGGAGAATAAATTTAGTACCGGACTTATGGAACAAATAAAATTTAACGAATTATTAAATGTTTTACTTAAATTTTCCTTAATTAAACGTCAATTGTGTTTACCAGTTCTAAAAAGTATGCTATACCAAAACTGTGTCAGAAGTGAGTAGTTTTTTTTCAATATTTATACATGTTGTCTAACCTGTCTTTACATTTCGTGTGGAAGTTTAGACTTTGTCAGCTTCTAATATTTTATCTGCGTACGTTCAGTACCTTCCAGTATTGGCAAATATTTCGTGGAAACAAAAACAATGCAAGGCACACTAAAATAGCACACTTAAAATGGCACACTAAAAATGCCGGCGGCGCTAGCCGAATGCGTTTACTACGCTCCGTGAAGTCACGAAGGTTAAGCGCATTCGAGACTCGCGGGTTCGTGGTTGGGTGACCGGCCAGGAACACCGGGATCTAACGGCGTCGAGCCCCTGGCAGAAGGGATAAAAGGCACTGACTGACTGCGACGTGACGAGACTGGACTAATATTAAAAAATAATAATGCCCATTAATGGAGGATTACTCCCAAGGGCAAAAGCGCTCAACGCCCCTTAAGGGGCTTGGAGACGCGATGCGTCAAGGAGTGGACGCAACAAATTAAAAAAAAAAATTTGAATTATTCATAAATGGAAACGAACAAATATTGAATGTAACATGTGTATAAAGGGGTATAATTGCACTCATGGTATATAAAAAAACTCGCTCCTATTGTCGCTCCATTCATACAACATACCATTCATGCATAACATTGAACATACCATTCATGCAACTATCCCCCTCTTTATGTACTCGTTTCGTTAATCACTATAATTTATGGATGTGTTATATGAGATTATTTTATTGGTTGTTCTTGATCAGTATACGTGTTGCTTAGAAAAAACATTTTTTGTGGTTTCTTCAGCAGCATTTTGTTGCTAGAAGCCAAGTTTGTTTGAAAGTTCAAATAATTAAATTACAATTATGAAATTGGAAACCGTCTTAATTTTTATTAATTTGCACAAAATTTAAGATACAATGCAATGAACAAACATATTCTAGATTTGTCACAATTCTTCGTCATGAGAAAACTCGTTAGTGCTCATAGCAAGTTTGAAACGAATAATAGTTTTTCGACCCTGACTTAAAAAGTACATACCGTTTATAACTTGAATTGGTGAAATAAGGCAAGTACATATACCATTTCTAGGTTTCTGGGATAATTGCTCAGCACTGAAAAATCAACAAGTAGAAAAATCCAGCTTCACTGCATTCACAGTCTGCATGGAAATTCTTGAACCTGCAGGAGCACGACCAAAACCGGCCATCGTAACAGACAGTATCCTGCAAAGGCTTCTTGGTTCCCGCCGCACTTTGCAAGCAGTCGTTTTTCATAGCTTGTGTGATAGACACAACAAGAAAAGGAATCTGACATTATCCCCTGTCTCAGCTTCTTTGCACCGGCATTCTCATGCACCAGGCAATTAGCAATTTCCTTACTCATTGCCTTCATTCTCACGACCAGCTTCGCTGTCGTGTTCGTCTCGTTGGAGAAGTCTCAGTTACACACACCTTTTTTTCCGATGCGGTCATTATACGAAGTGAAGTTGATGCACTTCCGTCTAAGTGAATGAAACCCATTAGAGCCACACTCAGCAGTTTCTACTAGAGAGTAGTGATTACAACTGATGTTTTTTACTTTTTATTTGTGCTTCGAAATGAGCGCGATATAAAAAGGCAGGAAAATGGCGAAGATACCAAAATAGAATGAATTTTTATTTTTTAATTTTTTTTCAGTGTAATTTTGTTTCGAACAAGCTCGAAGTGCAGTCGATATCCACCACAGAGTACTTGGTTAAAAGATTGTCGAACAGAATCTCAGACGTCTACATACGCAGTCTTCTCGATATTAAGGTCCGATACACAAGTAAAATTTCAAATGGGTTATGTGATTTCGCAGTCATCATTCGCAATAATTGTCAGACACGAAGATGAAATGGTATTATTCAGTTAACATTAGAATTGAATATAACGTGCTATGCTATTATTTCTACTCAAGAAAGAGGTCACACTGAAACTTTCTGAAATATCTGATTCAACATTCGCTGATGAAAAATATAGAACTAAGACAATCAACAATATATTTATTAAATTTTAGATAGCATTGTCCATTTAATCCGAGATATACCTAAACTTGCTCAGTGAACTATCAAACTAGTAAAAAGGAACATCAAATTAGCTTAGACAAAAAATGTTAGAAAACTAACTAGTACGAGAAGGTCTGTGCCATTCTGTAGCATAACTTCTTGGAAGTTTATCGTTGCGAGAAGATTCACACTGAGAGTACTCAGTAATGGCTATTATTAGCTGGTGAATTGTTCACCGGCTAATAATAGCAGTCACTTTTTTCTTCAATTACCCAAGGTCAAGTATCAGTTCGTCCCGCTCGCTCGTCCTGCCCGAACTCCAAACTTCCCGAGTCCTCGACACGCCAGCCCTCCCGTGGATTCCAACGCCAACCGTTCTTTTCAAGAAATACGTTTAATTTTCCCCCAGACAATACAAACTGACGACAAATGTAATTAAAACTGCCCGGGGCAAGTGTTGACTCCGCACGGTCGTACAAGCAGACACGTTTTCCGAGCACGGAAGCGAGTTTCCTCTGTTGTTTAAATTTTTAATGAGCGCCCTGCAGCGCGTCGACGATCGTCGCGACACCTGGGCGGCGGCGACGGCGGAAGGAGCGGAAACAGCGGCGGCGACACCCCCGCCCCGGGGCCGCGCCACTGCCCGAGGTTGGACAGCCTTGCTTCACGGAAGACGCGGCGACAAGGAGAAGTAATGCAGCGGCCGCGCCCGCGGTCGGCGCGGAGAGCGAGCGGGTGGCGACGGGGGCGAAGACGGCGGTGGCCATGGAGGTGGCGGCGGCGACGGAGGCAGTGGCGTCGTGTGGGTGTGAGTCTCCCGGGACGAAGGGAAATTGTACTGCCACCCTATTGAAGTATTTCAATTTAAAAGACTAAAATGTTATTCAGTCGGTGTCTGGAGGAGAATTCTAGCGGCCGGCTGCTCTGATCGGTAGTTTTCCGTGGTTTCTCTCATCAACACTAGGCCAATGCCTGGGCAGTACCCTACGAAACGGGCCACGGACCGCGCGCGATCTGTCCTTCCACTTCCTTGTTCTATCCTCTCCCCCTTACACACACACTTACACTAACATGCACTACACTACCATATATTCCGGGCGACGACCGGGATCCCGATCCGTCGGTCGGGAGCTTAGAGCTTGTCCCGGCTGGGGCGGTGCACCACTGGTGGGAGAGTCTTGGTTAGGGGAAAACCCCACTAGCCGACGGTAGGTCGGCGCCGGATCTCGCCATCCAGCGGGGAAAGATCACCACCATTTCCCGAGAAAAAACATGCACTACACTAACGGAACTAATGACCAAAGCCGTTGACGCGCCCGGAAACACGAAAAAAACAAACCAAACCAAACTAAAGTATTCAGTCATTCTAAAGAACGTTCCTGCAAGAACAATAATCATTATTGTGAACTGCGCAGGTTACAAACAAAAAAGTCATGTATATGTGTTTTAAAATATAATAACCACTATACATTGATTTAAAGAAGTCGTCACAGAATAAGTACTGTAAATTTCCGTGCTCATTTCAATCGGTGCGAATCGTAGGTGCGATGAAAATATGTAATGAATTGATTCAAATTTTTACAAGATTTTATTATTACTATTATTATTATTATTATTATTATTATTATTATTATTATTATTACTAATATTACTACTATTATTACTACTACTACTACTACTATATTATTATTATTATTATTATTATTATTATTATTTATTGTGAAATCTTGCTGCACTCTAAATGTTGCCCTTGGGCGGGCCGCCCTTTCCGCCTACTACGCTACGCCACTGAGCGGAGGTGGCGGGGAAGGCGGTCGTACCGGTGGCGTCGGCCGTGGAGGCGCGAATGAAAGGGTGGTTGCAATAGCAATAGAGGCGGAAGGAAGGGTTTTAAAAAATTGTAGAAAGCAAGCGATGGTGGAGGTGGAGATGGGAGAGACGGGAAAATGATGTTGTGAATGAGGGTGATGAGCGAGGTGATCTGAGGTGGTGTAAAGCAAGTGAGACGTAAAGACGACTTAGGTAGGGAAGATGTACTCAGTGACAGGGGTCGAGGCGAAATAGTGCCGTACTTTTGAATAAAGAACGGAGTGGTGACAAATGATGCTGACTGTGCTGACTATGATGGCTGTTATGGCAGTACTAGGAGTTGCGTCAGACGTGATTGATATGGGCATTAGCTCTGACAGTGAGAGCAGACAACTGCAGTAGCTGAGGATGTGGGAAAGATCGCGGCAAACGTGGTACCTGTGTCAGTGACTATAACTAAGAAAGCAAGAATAGATACAGCTATGATTGATTGATTCATGTTTTCGTGTTTCCGGGCACGTCAACTGCTTTGGTCATTAGTCCCGTTAGTGTAGTGCATGTTTTTCTCGGGAGATGGCGGTGATCTTCCCCCGCTGGATGGCGAGATCCGGCGTCGGCTACTGAGCTTTCCCCCAAACCAGGACTCTCCCACCAGCGGGGCACCGCCCCAGCCGGGACAAGCTCTAAGCTCCCGACCGGTCTCCCAGAATGTGGTAGTGTAGTGCATGTTAGTGTGTGTGTGTGTGTGTGTGTGTGTGTGTGTGTGTGTGTAAGGAGAGAGGATAGGACAAGGAAGAGGAAGGACAGATCGCGCGCGGTCCGTGGCCCGTTTGATAGGGTACTGCTCCGACATTCGCCTGGTGTTGATCGGAGAAACCATGGAAAACTAGCGATCAGAGCAGCCGACCGCAAGAATTCTTCTCCAGACAGCGACTGAATTCGACCTAGCTGAAAAGCTAGTGTCGAAAATCCTGCCGCCGTCAGGACTCGAACCTAGGATCTCCCGGCCAGAGGCGCTGCAGTGACATCAGTAGATGCACTGAGCTACAGCTCCCGGTGATACAGCTATGGTAGCAACCACAACAATAGTTATAAAATGAGTATATAGCGTACACGAAGGCGTCGTTTCAGTCGAGGGCAGCTCGAGAGCGATGGCAAAGAGAGGAGCACAGGCAGGAGCGGAGAGTTGATCACTCCCGGCCACGGCGTGTGACCACAGAGTTTGCGCTCGCCGAGGCAACGGCGACGGAGATGCAGCCAATGGCAGCGGGCGGAGGCGACCGCGGGTCGGGCACAGAAAAAGCAGCGGAAGAGGTCTGCCGTGGCGTGCCCCGCCCCTCTCCGCCGGGAACTATACCGCCCGCCAGCCTCACGATGAGGCCCCCGCCCGCCCGTCCGGTCGCTCAACACGGCAGACAACAGATCCCGTGGGGTGCGGTTTTGCCACTGCTTTCACGACGTAATTAGACCCAAGCAAGCATCCCTTGCGGCTGTTTTTAAAACATGGTGCAAATTGGTTTTTCTCTTTTGCTCGTTTCTTGTATTCTCGGTGTATAGTTTTTTTTAGAATTTTGTTTCATTTAGGAGGTTCACACAATGCTGTATTCCTGGTTTTCGTTTCCATGTTTCAGTGCAGCAGAAAAACATGTCAGTTTACAAAATAAAATGCTGTGATTTGGAGAATCGTTGCAATTGGGAACTGAATCCTTCACGTTGCAAAAGACATTTGTTAAATTTATCGGTTTTATTACACTACTGGCAAATCTCATTAAATGAATTTAATTAATATTCGGCGTTTCTCTGTTCATATTTTAAATTTTTTTTAATTTTTAAATTGAAATGTTATGATACTACTTATTATTATATTATCATTACTTTACTTGAAAATATATGTAAATAATATTACAGGTTTCAAAACTATCAAACAAATTTTTGAATCGAAAACCAGATCCAGTTGACTCAGTTATTAATATGTAATTAAGAGAGATACTAATATATTTAATACATTAATGATATTTAATAAAGCAGGAGCAACAAGTAAACACCCAAGAGGTAAGCGATCTGGAGACAATAAAACCAGTTACGTAATGCGCTTAAACCAAATAAGGAAAGTAGGCTAAGAACTGTTTACAGTCTATAACTCAACTTTAGAGCAATCCGTTATGTTGTAAGTGGAGCCTTCCAGGCTTGAAATTAATGACCCAGAGCTCTCCGTTTCTTACTAACGATGCGCTGTCGCACCAACATGTTCAATCACAGACCGTAAAAATCTTCAGCTGTTGAATCCAGTTTATACTATGGAGTTAGGAAAGGGGAAACCTATTACTTTGATTCGCAAAAGATGGTCCGAATCGCACTCTTAAAATTAGTTTACTTAATTTCTTTTAGGAACTATACGAATTAATACCGTGAAATATTTTGTGCATGTGTATGGTTGTGGAAGATTAGGTTGATTGATTTAAGTGTTAATGAGTGTTGATTGGTATGCTGTAGATAATATGTACATTTTATTCTTTGCAAGTTGTATTCACTGCGCCGAATTCAACCATTGCCTGGTCGAACATTCTAGCGCTTGGTTGCTCTGATCCATCGTTCTCCATAGTTTCTCCTATCAATACAGGCAAACGCTGAATGAAATACATTGATTGATTGATTGATTTTTTCCTGTTTCCGGGCACGTCAACAGCTTTGGTCATTAGTCCCGTTGGTGTAGTGCATGTTTTTTCTCGGGAGATGGCGGTGATCATCCTCCGCCGGATGGCGAGATCCGGCGCCGACCTACCGTCGGCTACTGAGGTTTCCCCCAGCGGGGCACCGCTCCAACCGGGACAAGCTCTAAGCTCCCGACCGGTCTCCCGGAATATGTGGTAGTGTAGTGCATGTTAGTGTGACTGTGAAGGAAAAGGAAGAGGAAGGACAGAGCGGCCCCCTTTAGGGACTGCTACGGCATTCGCCTGGCGTTGATCGGAGAAACCACGGAAAACTACCGATCAGAGCAGCCGGCCGCTAGAATTCTCCTCCAGACAGCGACTGAATTCGACCTAGCTGAAAAGCTAGTGTCGAAAACCCTGCCGCCGTCAGGACTCGAACCTAGGACCTCGCGATCAGAGGCGCTGCAGTGACATCAGTTGATGCACTGAACTACCGCTACCGGTGAATGCAATACAAGTGTATTGCATTCACCGGTAGGCGACATATGACCTAAATAGAGGACATGGACGGAGTCAATAAATACTCACCTAAAGATGAATTAATAGAAAATATATTACACAGCTCAAAAATGAAATTTACAATACATTTAAGTGTAGGAGAAAATGTTCATTATGACCAGTCCCTTCGGTGCTGAAAAAACATTTCACGTTCGGAAAAAACGAGCTACGTAATGTGCGTTTAGCTACTTGTCTTCATGGTAAGTTGGAAATTATTCCTTTCCTCTTAATTCCCGACACCTACTTTGACCATTTACTTCTCAGTGTTCTTTACAATTTTGGATATCACACTTTTCCCACACTCTCCACTCATACCTCTCTAGTAAAACTTTCAGCTAAGATATTGTGAGATACAGAATTACATTAAAACTCTGATCTGCTCCATAAATTCAACAAATAAAATTACATTTATTAACAATCTTTTAACAATTTTTTTCAGATATAGAATAAAATAGCAAGCACATGTCTCTAATTAACATTTCTACTGTATGGAATAATCCAGAGTCAGTCCGAATTTAATTCGGCAGCAGTCGGTAGTACAACAAAACCAAATAATCATACAAAATTATACCTCTAGCATCGTATGTGCCAGTTGCAGAGGACACCAGAAATTGGATGCTGAGCAAAAAGAGGACGCGGTAGAAACGCGGACTGCATTTCTCACTTTAATTTTAGTAGTAGAAAAACATTGAATAATCTGATATTTTACGAGTTTGTAAACCAGCAGGTACGTATGCGTTGGAGAATTCTTTGGTTCACAAAAATTATAAGTTATTCAAATTAACCATACGTTTGCATTAGTTAAGTAAATATATTAATAAAATCGTTGATTCCGTACAACTATTTAGTCTTTTGAATTTATAGTCAACTGTCTTAGAACTTTTAACTCGTAACATACTATGTAATGTATATTTCATTATTCGTAGTGTTAAATAAAATCCTACATTAAGTGAATACGTGGCATATCAATACTTGGGACTTCAGCTAACTGAACAATCGGAAGGTTATATAATTGGTATTTGACACTGAAATAGATTAAATACATATGAATTGGATATTGACAGATTTTTTAAAATTATATTGCCGATTATTAGTGTTAGGGACTTTTATGAAGTGTCTGTATGAGTGTGTCATTCACATCGACTCCTTTTCACTAGCCCAGAAAGAATTCACCCTTTCAACGGCGTCAGAGGTCCTTGGAAGCGAGATCCTTATCACTTTCTTTGAAGCATCTAAGGGCGAGTCGAACAGTTCTCAAAGAACGTCTTTGCTTCATCTCCATTGGGTTCGTCTTTTTATTAGTTTTGGCCGTTATAACAGAACGGACGATCCAAGTTTTCAATAGCAACATTTTCAATTTGAATTCGTAGCTTCTACTTTAACATCTTTATGCGAAATATTTAATGAAAAGTTAATATTTTATCTCTTCTAACCTATTTTCTCGAATACAAGCCCCCTTCAGGTATATGGATAAAAATATTGGATGAACATTTCTGAAAACTTTTGTATGTCTTTTTTTGCAATAATTATGTATAAAAGTTGCTAATTCGCTATTTAACGTTGTCAGCAGATCCTACGAATATTGCAGGACGGTAATAAAAAATACCTTTCAATTTGTTTCACTGTTTTAAAAATAAAAGATAATTTTTGACAAATTATTTCGCTTCATTTCGTTACTCCCGTGTCAGTATTCTCCTTCATTTTTATTGCCAAAGTATTGGAAAAGAGGGAAGCTTATATTCCAGAATATACGGAAATATTGAGTAACAACACAATATTTGTGAAGGTTAACCGAAATAATTCCCAACAATTAATAATAATAATAATATTATTATTATTATTATTATTATTATTATTATCATCATCATCAAAATTTTCACTACTGTAGGGATATTACTTTTATCAGCGAGTTATCAAGTAAAGGAACCGAGTTTGATTCACCTTCACATTTCTCTCTACAAATAATGAACGAGAGACAAATGACCACTCACTGATTTCTATATAACTAGACTATAGTCATGGGCATATGCTGGGGTTCTCAATTGCCCAAAAAGTTACAACACAGTCCAATTTAAGTGGAAACGCCGTTACTAGCAGGTTGGTTTGTGTCTGTGGGTGTGTTTTATTTTTTGACCCAAATTGATCACGTTTTTCGATGGCGTTATTACTCAAATTCTCTCACATTCGTTCTTCTGTCTTCAGTTAACCCTTAGTCGAATACCTTTTCTGAAGTCATTGTTCCTCTTGGAAGTTTTCCCACGAGAGCGAAACAGCAAGGATTATAGAAAATTGTGAGATTCGACCACCTAGTGTGTCTCGCGGGATCGGTTTTTAACTTTCATCTACAAAATTTTGTCATTACGAAATAGACTACCATTTTATCATAAGTGGCATGTCATACATCGATTGCGATTCACTGCAAGGAAAATATATATAAGAAATAATTGGAATCGTACTTTTCTTCAAATTATACGAATTAATGTCCAAGTTCATCATCTATTTTGCTTTTAGAAACAGATCAATCAAAACAAGAAAGTAATTTCTATACACGCAACTAGTTCTTGAAACTTTTCATCGAAATATATTATTGAAAAGTGAGCGGTTACACAATCCACCATACTCTCTCCATCTATATGATTAGCTATCGCCTTCTGTCAGGGAACACAGCCTTTGACTTCTTTGTATCTCTTCCTGTCACCTTATGGTCTTCCTGGATGCGGCTGGATGCATGTCATTATCAACTTGTACGAATAACTGACAAACAATCCTCTTCTTCATCATTATAGACTTCTCTTTGCCCTCTTCTTCTTCTTCTTCTTCTTCTTCTTCTTCTTCTTCTTCTCCTTCTTCTTCGATATTAGTGACTAAGTGTAGAAAGCTGATTCTTAATGTTCCTAGCCAATTGTAAAAGGATAAACGATTTATGTTCGATAATATGAGAGGTTTTTCTTTGCCAATGACGTCACAATCAGAAGGTGAAACTACAAGTAAAGGGCGATTCGGGCACTCCGCTGGGTCAGGCGATCGCTGCAGCAACGTTAACGCAATTTAGATTTGCAATTCTCTAATAGATTAATTTATATATTAATACTTCGCAATGTTATTAACTTTACTAACAAGCAAATTCGCGACAGCTCGTGATCAGGGCACTGTTGATACAAGAAAAAAACTTAAGAGAACAACTTAATATAATAACTCCCATTGCATCACTTTTCCTGCGAAAGGTAACTTCTCCCGAACCACTTGAACTATGAACTATGAACTTGATTGAATCTTATTCTTGAATTTATGTTTAACTACTGGTGGTGGTAGAGTTCCCAATGAACACACAATGAGGAAGATTATAAAAATCAGTTTACATATATTAAGAATATTTGTGTCAATCTGCTTTTGCACATAAAACGTTTTTGAGTTCTCATTTACATATTGTTTTACAATTATTTTTATTTGAAAGATGTAAATAAAAGAAGAGCAACAGGTGTTTGTGTACTAAACAAAACGGTACGTTGGTTGTACATTTCTCGGAAATGACGTTCGGGTTCCGACAGCTCCTTCTGTACTTACAGCAAACAGACTACGAACTTCATAAGCTCGCTATTACTCAACCGCCATCGCATTCACCCTCCCGCACCGAATTGCTCAAGCCACCTCCGTTAGTCGAACACCGCCTGCGACTCCTTTGTATCTCTCGTCATCGCCGGCCGGAGGTCGGGCTGCGTGAGCGAGCGGCGGCGGCGAGCTGTCAACTCGGGAAGTGGCTCGGCGTCACGTGAGGAGCTGGGCGTGAGATACGCAGGTGCAGAGGGGGCAGAATTGGATAAGGGAAAGAGGAGAAAAGTGAGGAGGAGAAATAGTCAAAGGTTATTAGTAGGGAGGAAGAGGTAGAGGACGGCCAGAAAGGGGGGGGGGGGAGGAAGAGGGAACAGAACGGAGGGAAATATGTCGAGGGGAACGAGGAGCAGGTTCAAGAAATAGAGGACCAGGGATATGTGGAGAAGGGCGAGGAAGGCGAGAGCGACGAGGGCGAGGGAGACGAGGGCGAGGGAGACGAGGGCGAGGGAGACGAGGGCGAGGAAGACGAGGGCGAGGAAGACGAGGGCGAGGAAGACGAGGGCGAGGAAGACGAGGGCGAGGAAGACGAGGGCGAGGAAGACGAGGGCAGGAAGACGAGGGGAGGAAGACGAGGGGAGGAAGACGAGGGCGAGGAAGACGAGGGCGAGGAAGACGAGGGTAACAAAGACGAGGACAGCGAAGGCGAGTGCACTGAAGACGAGGCAAGGAACAAAAGGCAAGAAATACAAGGGCAACGAATATTGTGGAGACACTGTAGGAAAAGGAGATGGAGTGCAAGGGCAGCGGGGAGGATGGGGCGGAGGAAGGAGGAAAGTTCCCGCCCGGAGCACGCGCTCGCCCACGGGCGGCGTGCGCGCTCACGCTTCGGCGCGGGCGGCTTCCTTTGGAGCAGCCTCCTCCTCCTCCGAGTACCCGAAACGCCCACCGGCCCACGTGCGGTGGAGGGGAGTCAGAGGCGCGGCGCGGCGCGTCTCGGCACGGCGGTGCTCCTTTTTTCCTTAAATGGCGCTCCAGGAGGCGGTGCAGGAAATGCGTATTGTAAACCACGCAGCTCCAACGTTTATGAGGAAAGAATCACATTATATGGTTTGAAATGAGAGTACCTTGAGTAAAATTTGGGTCGCCCATATCTTTCCTTTTAGAAACAGCCGCATGAGAAAGTCAACGGAAGTAGGTAATAAACGCATAGGAGTATTTATTACATAAAATGTGTAGAAATATTATCAACATTCTTACAACTTCAAGGTAAGAAATTCGGTTTTCTAGTAACTTCGAGGGTAAGAGTTGGTGTAATAGAACTTTAATTTACTGAAACGGCGAAAAGCTGACTACAATAAAAGTAGTTAATTGCTATATGTAATTCACAATATTTTTTGTAGATTTTTCGCGTCTGGTGAATATTTCTTATTCCGACGGTCACACTGCCGAGGAGAATGATATTTTGGAGAAAAAAAATCTCACAGTGACTTTTCTTTAGGATGTCTGATACAGTAATCGTGCATTATATAATGTTTCGAATTTATTTGTTGAGCACTTGTTGGTTGCAAAGTGTAATTGGCGAAACTGTCTCGGTTAACAAATAATCCGTGTCTCTAGTTCTCGGTTGGTCTACATGGTAAAGAGCTCTCAATACGATACGGAGTGTTCGCATTAGAAAATAAGATATTAATGCAGTTGCAAGTAAATGAAAATTACACACGGAATAAAAACTGCTTTCTCTCATAAATAAATCGTAGATGGGATAATGGTACCAAAATGTGCAGCGATTCTAGTTCTAGAACTCTAGTTGGGAAACTATTTAAAGCTCTCCCAGAAGTTAAATTTTGTTCTATGTGCACTTATTTCAATTGAAAAACTTGGATGATGGTCCCTGAAGATGTACAAACGCCCCGAGCTCTTTACAAACTCTGCTTCGTCACTTGACATAATTAACCCCTGAAGTTCAAAACTTGTGGTCCTCCTTCAAAGATAATACATACTTACCTAATTTGTTGTCTTACTGAAATTAAATGATACCTCTTTTGATATTCAAATTAAATACCACAATTTTATTAAAAACTAGTTAAACTACATTTTGTAGTAATTTTTAAGAATCATTTCCTCAAAACGTACGGGAGTGCTCATGAAGTTTTAAATTAAAGTTTTGGGTTGAATCGTAAAAAAAATTGGTCAGTAGGAGGGAAAGGATTGCCCGATAAAATAGCAACGAAGTTACTTGTTCGGAAACATGTTACACTAATATCGCTTATATCTTTGCGATCGAATTATCACCTCCTCTCTGATGTCATTGTATGAATCTTCATTACAACTATTAGTTAGAAGTGAACATGCGTTTAGAAAACGTGCAAATAAATCAAACTCGTGAAAATACCGAACGATTTGAAATGTTTAGCAAACACTACAGATCGAAATCAAGGGCAGTAGGTTAAATTTGCACAAGAAAAACATAATTTTATAAAAGGGAAGATGATTTTTCATGTCATCAGGACACACGATATCGTATCATGTTTATAAGAAATTAGTACTTACAATATGAACTATCGGTGTAAAGAAGGTTTAGCCACCAGTTATTTTTTAAGAAAAATAAAGTAATGAAATGCAAATAGAACGAACTGTAAATAAAACAAAATTTAAAAACGCTAGGAAACACGTTTATTGATGGGAAACCCTAATATATTTACATTAAAAAAAATTGAAAATTGAGTACTAATTATTTAAGTTAGCATCATTTTACCTAAAAACGGTAAAGGTGATGCTAACTTAAATAATGAACTCAATGTCTGGAACACCTCATCAGCAGATGAGGTGAATTATTGTAATTAAAAATATAATCTTGAGACCCCTAATCCTGTTTTATAAGAAATTCAATATTGCAGTAGTCTAAACATCTCCCGAACAATTGTACCAAGAGCATTACACAATTTCTCGCATGCCACACACGTTCGCTTGTCTTGTTAGAGTCGAGCGGTGCTCATTGCTTTCACTTCGCCTGCTATTTGCTTACTCCTTCCCAGCAAACGGACTCGTAGGTTTTGCTGTTAGAACTACATGGAATATGTTTTGGTCGAAAGTCACCTCCTGCGGGTTGTCCAATCGCCTGTAGAAAGCTCATACAAATACTTGGAAAAGAAGACCACCCAGCTCACGTGAAAGAGAACAAGAGAAAGGGTAATAGCGAGAAAAACCATAAAAACTTACGTCCTATAAATTCATTAACGATTTTTAATTTTTTAAACCAAAAGAAATATTTTCTGAAATATATTTACGACTGTTATCTTATTTAATTTTATGACTTCACTTTAGAGTCAAGTTATATTATTCTATACACACGTATCTTCCACTATTGATATCGGACATAGGTACTTCTGTCACTTTAATTCTCTTCAGTTCCATAACTACTCAAAGACTTTTTGACCTCAACATGGTCATTTCCCACAGCTATGTATACTCTTTGAAACTTGATTATGTTTATACATATGTAAACACTGATGTACCAGTGACTATTTAAAAAAATGATTTGGGTCATACTTACATACGTAAACTCCAGTGAACATGTAACTAATTAAAAATAAAGCACTTGTGTCACACCACCAGTGGGTCAGATAATGTTCTCGACTATACGTGCATGACCAGTGTTTTTTATAACACTGACAATCGTTTATTAAAATGCTGATTGTTTATCAAGCGTTTTCAACAAACCTGGACCCTACGTATGCCACAAATTGTTTCATTATCAGGGTTCATTTCTTCTAATGAATTGCTTCATTATTGTGATTGATGATGTTCTATATTTTATTGATTTAATCTCCCTCAATTGAATGTCACGTTTTGGGGTCCCCTGTTACCGAAAGTGTTTTTTTCAAAATGTTCGTCCGTCCGTCCGTCCGTCCGTCCGTTCGTCCGTCCGTCCGTCCGTTCGTCCGTCCGTTCGTCCGTTCGTCCGTCCGTCCGTTCGTCCGTCCGTCCGTGAACGCTACTAGCGCCTAAACCGTACGTAGGATATTTCCTAAATTGAAGAAACCTCGGTCGATCTGGCTCTAGATGAATCTTTGAGATTTTGAAAAACTTTTTTAAAAATCGGGGGTACTTTACATGAAACCCCCAGACATTTCCAAAATTTTCTCAAAAAACGGCTCCATATTTTTTCTTTAAATTCCTTCTAAGAACAGAGTAAAATACAGTTATAAAGGTGGCGTAGGTACGATTTTCGCGGTTAACTCTGAATTTTCGAAAATTGCAAAAGTTTGAATTTTTTTCGGCGTCTTCCTGAAACTACAAAATTAAAGATAGAGACTTTTTCTTCACATGAATTTCTTGTCATAATAGTTATTTTAATAAGGTCATGCAGATTTTTTGGAAAATGTTAGTAGTTTTCGCGCAATATAGCAATATACAATACTTATTCGCAATTTGAAAAATTACAAAAACAAGATTTTCTCAAAAAAGGCTCAAAATTTTTTCTTAACATCTTTGGTGTAGATAGGGCCAGACAAGCTCTATACGATGACATAAACGCCATATTGATTTATTCTTTTGTTTTCTCAGAAACTACAAAAATGTAATTTTTTTTAGTTGTCTCTCGCGTTGGTAATATTTACATTAGATATGATTTCTTCACGTTATTGTATTTATGTGTACATGTGCTTTAAATAATGTCAAATAAAGTTTCTCGAAAACTCAACGGTTTTTTGTTAAATGATCTCGAAATTCCGCATTCTCAGAAAAGCTCAATCGCCATTTTCTCAAAAATGGCTCCAATCTTTTTTTTCAAACTTTTGCAACGAATAGTGGTAATAGCACTGTTTAATATAACGGAATGTTCATTTTGGTGCATATGTTTATTTTTTCAAAAATTACACAAATATATATTTTTTCAATATCTCTCCCGTCGTTAATATGAACATTTCAATGGATTTTTATAAATTATTTAATTAGTGAGTTGATGTTTTTCAAATTACTTCCAATGAAGTTTTTAGACAACTCAATAGATTCCCATGAAAAAGAGCTTCAAATTTCGCATTTACAGTAACGCTTAACGCCATTTTCTTAAAGACGGTTCCAAATTTTTCAATAAAAATTGCTATTTAGGACAATGTTTTAGTCTTCTTTAATATTCTTAAAAATGTTCTACTACTTGGAAACCGAAAAGTCGAGAAAATTTCAAAAAATTGGGAAAATACTTTGGGCGGCGATAGATGGCAGCAGGCAAGAAGGAAATGCAAGGCTGTACAGTACCAGTCCACACCGGGAAAATTAGAAAAACTTACTAGGAGAAAGTCTGTTCCATTCTGTAGCATATCTAGCTTAGATTTTGAAAAAGAACCCAACAAGGGTTGAAACGTCAAAAAAGAAATAAATTGTTAAAAATATTTTAGCGTCTGTTTTTATTAAGGCCTGCAAACCATGTCAATTAAGAAAATATTTTCTGTAGCGTATCTATCTCTACCAAATAAGCTTTCTAATAACATGAATATTAAAGAATTTATAATGATATTAAGGATATTAATATCAATAATATGAATATTAATATATAAATCTGACTTTAGGTTAAAAGTAGTTTCGTTTTATTGAACGTACTATATGTACATAGTATAATATCTTTGCCTCATATGGGTTAGGAATATAGTTAGTATTATAGTTATTGTTTCGTCGCAGCACCATGCAAACCTTCGAAATTTCCTGTTATGTACTTCAGGGATGCATATCTCTCATAATTTAATAATAAAACCCTAACTACTCGGTAACAAAAGTAACAAATAAGAGTAAAATAGTAAAACTACTAGCAACAACGTAAACAGTGGATTGGCTCCTAAGCATAAGGAAGGACTCCTGGACTGCGGAGTTCATTCTGCATTAATAACAAATCCAAATCAAGCTGCAGAAAGAGACATACGCACTACTATAAAAAAATTGTGGTATTAATGACGATATTATAGTGGTACTCATTAGGACACCTGTAATTATTGGAATAATTAGCAATATGAATAATTAGTTTAATTATTTAAGTTTAGTTTAATTAAACGATTATAATTTAAAAACAAATCGTTTGGTGCATGAGAGACAAAAGATTTCCTAAACGAGTCCTGCAATGGATGCTAACAGAAAGTCAGAAGAGGGGAAGACCTAGAATTGCATGTCAGTAGGGAGTGCGAAGGTTATGACGGCAAAAGAAATGCAAGACGATCTAAAATCTCATATAGAAGTATGAAGACTGATAGCGGAGAAACGGCGACAGCTGCAGAGCAACTCCGTATTATATACTACACGGTTACCATTTGATTAATAATATGAAATTATAATGCGAAATTGTAGTTAACACACTACAAAGACTAGCCATCTACCGCTTAGGGGGTAATATGAAGTTTTGTTACAATTGAGAACCGCGTGCCAAGGGCGTAGATAATTAACAGGGAATAATGTATTGAGGAAATCGAGTGCATTTCCAGAACTTGGAATAAATCATAAATTGAAAGCATTGCACAAGTTGATTAACAATTCCTTGATTCACGTCTTTAATCCAGTTAAGTTTCTAGGTCTGAACCTCTTATTAAGAAATACATACTCGACACAAATGAATAGACCATTAATTGCATTTCCTTATCTTATGTTTCACTGATTATCATTGTAAGTCAAATGGTGTGAATTCTTTCGCAATCTGATTTCACGAATTTATTTTCATCCCGCTATGGATAGAATACATGACAAAGGCGATAAAAGTTTGTATCCACTGAATTGTATCTGTCACAGACTTTCAAAACATGAGGTATGCGTACCACAGTGCATAAATGAAATTTCCTTTCACGAAATAGTCAAATGAATGAAACGAAGATACAGAGCGGTATCCATTCTGAAATGTCCTCTGCCTGCATCTGTGGTTAAAATGAATGATAGTTGTACTCATCTTCTCTTAAATACGAAAATGGGTATTCGTTCAGCAAACTGGGTTTCATTTGCACTACTCTTTCGTGGTCGTCAGTCAACAAATCCCACGGCAGTCAACGCCTAACGTCACAGTTTGTTCGCGAAGTTGTGTGCAGACAACTTGAAAGTGCGAGTTTTGAATGTCGATGGTTCGCCAGGAAAATGGAAGATATTTTCCTTCAAGGTAAGATATGATTATCACTAGAGATTAGGCCCCAATAAAGTGAGGTACAAATAAAATCGAATAATCATAATCGTGCAGAAATAGTTGCAAAAGCACGTGGCAAAACAGGGTGAAGAGAATAACACCGACAGGTATGATTATGAGGATGAAAGGCGTCAAAAAGAGGAGACTAAGAAACCGATACATGTGTATCAAATGTGCGGAAAGAAAAACAAGAAAAGCAGAAACTAGTGTAATTGACAACTAAAATTATAACAAAAATTATTGCAGATCTTTGAACTTAGAAACTGTCGGAACTCACCGAATGTGGAACTCCCTGAATAATGGAAGGTAATTGAAGGACATAAATTACTATTATCTGGTTGCAAGCATAAGTAAAAAAAGTAAACAAAACAGAAACAAACGCAACAAGCAAAAAAAGTGTAAAGTTGACAATGCAAGAGGACAAATAAAAATCATGATTATCAAGGCAACGAGCGGGAAGATGTACTACGACAGACGATGACTGTAATAAAAGGGCAATCAGAAGTGAATAAAGGACAATGAATAACAGCTCAAACAGGTCAGCTGCCTCGGAGGGAGAATGACTTCTATTGTTACACACAAGGTGAATTATTTGTAATATAATACATTTTTATCTTGAATATTATAATTAATATAAGTACGTTAATTATTCTCAATTACTCAATGAAACAATTGTTTGGTGTAATGAGAACAATTGAATTTTGATTGAGTGTTTGTACCCGGCATTTCTGGATTTCCAAAACATTGTGTTGATAATTATCTCTACATTATCTGAACATCTACAAAGAACTCTTACACATACAACTATAATAAACACAGGATTCTTGACAAAACCAATTCGTAAAAAAAAAGTTGAAAATGAAATTAATATATACCCAATTATTTTTTAAATTCTATGAAAAGAAAAGTAGCCAGACAAAAATGAGGTAGAGAAAAGCATAAGATAAAGAACAGACCAATGAAGAAGAAAGAAAATATAATTTTGTCGATGCGGCTGAAGAAAAAAATTTCGAAGAAAAATAAATAAAACGAATGATATATTGACGGAAGTTCTGTTCCTGTTTTTGCACAAGTTTCAAAATACGTAAGAGGACCATGCCTATATTAATTTAGAGGCATTAGTGATGCGCAAACTGCAAAGGAAGACAAAACGCACCTTTAACAGATTATTTCTGGTCCATCTGCGAGATCTAGATGGATAATGAAGATAATTCACCCAAATGACCTCATGTTCCATGTTTTTGAAATGCAATTTCTTTACATTGTCAATTTAGTGCACCCCATTCACATGTAGCGCTGCCGGAGACTGGAGAAAAAATGACGAAATCACAGTATCCATGTTTGAATGAACATCTGGAGACCCACTTATCCGACGAGAACGAATAAGTCCCACCGTGGCCTTCGACACCTTCATACGGCTGTCTACGTGCAATACTTTTAACATACGAAAGACGGCGGAGCAGAGGTACCGGGGAGCGGAGACGACTATCGCAGTCGGCTGCGGCGCGACGGAGTACGAGCGACCGCGCGTGTGTGGAACTAACGGGGCAGCTAGGCGGCGGCTGCGGGGAGGCGCGGCGCCCGGTGGAGTGAATGGGCGCTGCAGCGGTCGCCCCGCCGCCCCGCGCCGCGGCGCCTCCATTGAGCGGAGACGACACGGCCGCCCCGCCCCCGCCCCGCCGCCGCCGTCACCGCCGCCTCCGCATGAGCCACTGCCGCCGCCGCCGCAACTGCCGCCTCCGTTGCCGGCGTCGCCACCACCGCCGCCGCCGCCACGACTACCGCCGTCGAGGCGCGTGGGCGCTCGAAGGTGAACCGGCGGCCGTGGCGGCGGCGGCGTGGGCCGGGGGTGGCGACCGTGGCGACCGTGGCGATCGTGGCGGCTGTGGCGGTGGCGGTGGCGGTGGCGGTGGCGGTGGCGGTGGCGGTGGCGGTGGCGGTGGCGGTGGCGGTGGCGGTGGCGGTGGCGGTGGCGGTGGCGGTGGCGGTGGCGGTGGCGGTGGCGGTGGCGGTGGCGGTGGCGGGCGCTGACTCGCCGGAGACGCTCTGGCAGCCGCAGCCGTGGCCGCAGCCGCTGTCTTCTCGCGGCCCACTCGAGCGGCCACAATGGAGCTTCGAGGAATTGGGAGTAAACCGCCCCGCGCGGGCCTTTCTCAGGCCCTCGCCGCCTGCGGCTCGCACCCACGCGATCCGCATACAAAAAGAGCGTTGGGCTAACCTACGAGGAGCAGCCGGACTAAAATAGACGAGATGATGCGTTACGGTTGCTTCACAGCCGGCCACGAAACTTTTACTTTCCTCCATTCATGCTGCAACACCTATTCCCAATCTTTGCTTCATTTTTACACGTGATACTTTTACATTTTACGTAAGCATTGAAAAATCTTGGGTCCAATCGCAGAGAGCTCGCAATATATTAATTAATAATGTATACGTACATACATTCTTACTCGAAAGAATTTCAAAGCACTTTAGGGGGATTTTATTTCAATTTATTTCTAAAATTAATATAAATAAATTTGAGAGATGACTCAGAATACCTAATTTCAATTGTTTCACTACACGTGAGTATAATTTTCCTGTTTAATGAAACATTAAGTCTAAGTAAATAATACTATTGCAACGAATTTTAAGAGACACCTAAAGACACCTAAACATACCTAAAGACTGACAACACCAACACATCTAAAGACTGACCCGTCTATTTCTGAATTACACCCAGCAATTATCGTTCGCAATAATGTAATTGCTGTGAAAGTGGGAGAAATGTATTATTAACTTTTCATTCATCTCACTACTTTTTATAATGTTTTTGTAAAACAAGACATGAATGGATATTAATAACTGGTATCATCACCTTCGTACATCTCTAGGAACACATGCAATGCAAATTTACTTATGAGCTTCTCCGAGTTGTCGTGACGCAGCAGTTTCGTTCCTTCTGCCAGATGTCTTCGACAATGCACTCGTATTGTCTTTCGAAAGTCAACTCTGCGTTAAGGTCTCATTTGGTATGGATGATATCCAATTTTCAATTCCACCCAATGGAAGATGATTGCACTCATTTGTATCTCCCATCCCCTTTAGAAAATTGTTTTTCTTTGCCGCAGAAATTTGCTGAAACAAACTATTTATTTCATGAAATTTGTATTAATTATTGTCAGTCTCATCATTAAATATACGTTATTTCATCAATTAATACCTTATTACCTTTCTATCCCTAATATAAGGTATCACTCACTGTCGTTTTATTTCATTACGTACATGGTGCAAGAAGTAAGCATGAGTCTTATATAATTAATTTGCACTGACTATTTCAGTCATCAGTGATTGTGCAAGTATTACAGAGAAATTAAATTAATTTCAAAAAATCATTTTCTTAATCCTAGAAAAGATAAACGAATGCTATACCGGTAGATGGATACGTAAAGTAATGTGTTACCCCAAAGTATAGAATCAAAAAACAAAATATAAGAATCAAAAAACAGAATATGGTTGAATATTAATTTAAGGTAAACAGTAATTTGGTTTTACTTGTAATGAGTTGATGTTGCATGAAAAACGTATGTATAATCCGTGTTCTTCGAAGACAGGGTAGTGGTATTTGAGGCATGCATTTTTGCATAAACTATTGTAGTCTGACCATGGACACACATTTCATTTCAGTCATTACGTATTGTTTTTGCTTTGCTCGTAGGGTAGATTATTCTTTATCAGAGTGCATGTATCAGAGAGTATCAAGACATGGTTGGAATTCATGGTTGAGAGCGAATTAAGAGATTTTTTAGGGGGAGACGTAATTACATACCTACATATATAAACGCATACAGGGGTATTTAGTTACCCCAACTTAATTCTAATTTACTTTACGAGAATGGCAGATAAACAACAACACATGCTACAGATGAACTCTAATCTCAAAGGAGAATACATATAATTTCACGGTCGCAAACTTTCATTCGCAATAACTCCAAACGAAAACTGAAAGACTTGGATTAAAATATTATCCCTGTGTCCTTTCTAGGGTTAAAATTGTTCTTATTTTGAAATTTATTGATTTTTCTCCTTTCTACGCTATCTTTTAGAGATGTGCTTTAGAAACCTATGCATTTTCCAAGAAAGCATTCGAGGAGAATCATCACTTTAAACAGAACGATGGGCATTTTTAGTAAGAAGAAAGAAGTTGATTGATATTTCATAGTGTCATTCTATTTGGATGCATAGAATATTCCTTGAAGTCCAGAATACATCACACTCGCATTGTACCCAGAACTACCACAAATGAACCCACCTCTATATTTGGGAAAGATCAGGACTCGTCTTTAGAATGAACCGATCATGAAAACTCCGTTAAAGTGATAGGGTCTAGGAAATTCCACGTCACAAAGTTTTATAATTTGAATCTAATCGGCAATTGATGACATGCCGAGTCTTCATGTAGATTAATATTTTAGCCATCAGACCACATGACGAAGGTTTCCTTAATTTCAAATCTACTTGTTTGTAAGAAAACACGGTGTTCTTTGTATTATGATACAACGTATCTCATCAAAGCACAGCCATTTTTACATTTCTTTTCTTGGTGTTAAGGAAGTGTAAGTAGTTCTTTCCAGCCACAGTATGGTAATATTCCTTGAAAATGTGCACAAAGTAGTTTTTTAAGGAGCTAAAACATGCACGCTATACATTATTTTGTTGTTCAGACGTACCCGATTCTTTGAGTTCGTCTATATTGAATAGTGGAGTGATCTAGGTAACACTAACTAATTATCTTTTTCAGATTTATATTTTTTTATTTATTACTTTTTAAATTCAAAACTTACTGAGAGACTTCAATTGTTGGGCATACTCGTGCGTGCTAGGTAAAAGCAACTAATACTCTTCTCATAGTTGTACTAGAAGGAGATTCGAAGTACCTCACGTATTATCCAAAATGTTAATTACAACAGGAAATACGAACTACGATTTTGTTGCTTAACAATGACAAAAATTGTCTTAATAACAGTATAAATCATGTTCTAAATGTAATAGTGAGTTTCAAAAGACTTATGTCTTTGGGTCTTTCATACTCTTTCATACTTTGGGTATTTTTTTTAGTGTAGGGATCACAGAATTTTGAAAATGTGCACACAATTCACTTTTCCCCATAGCACGTCATACGCAGTTTTTAACTGTTTTTTTGACGTAAAATAAATAAATAAAGAAATACTCCACCATGGCGGCGATGATACATTATTGTACCACAGTATCAAAGGGTTAATACTGATTTTCACTATTATGGAATTAATACGATTAATCAAAATATCAAACACGAAAATGAATGTCTCTATTAAAAAACTGTTCATTTATAATGCGTTTCCTTCGTACATTTACTTAAATTTGGTCCAGAGCTATCGATTTATTGTCCTAACTTTCTCTTTACGTGTATATTTTTCCAAGAAAACTATCTCTGCACTACGAATGTGTTTATTTAGACAATACTATTTAAAGATAAAGGATTGAATTTTATAACTTTTTTTGAAGAGGAAATTTTTAAAATTTATTTACTTGATTAATCAAAACTTATTGCTTCTCTCACTTTTCCATATAAGTTTTTTGATAAATTAGAATTAACGTTAACGTTTTTGTTATGTAGGCCTACATAATTAAAATTTTTAAGAAAAATGAATTGTAAATGAAATAAATGAAATATTATTATTCCCATCTTTGTACGCAACACCAAACAGAACTTATTTTCAGGAATTATTTGGTAGAAAGAATGTTTACCAGGTTAATTTTAGGAAACTCACCGAACATTTACGCTTCCAAGTTACATTTAATGTAACTGAAACACTGACGAGTCTCCCGTTAAAACACTCTTTCCAAAAAATAATCATCTTTCTCCCACGCGAATACAGTTTGAATCGCGTTCAATAAACGACTTCCACTTCGTTCCCCGGAAAATAATGCTTTCGTTCCCAAGTTCTTTCCCATCCATTTCGGCAGGCAAAACAAACGACCTTAAAGGGTAGTAATGTAGGAACGAGGAGCTGTACAGAAGTAGAACGTTCTCCGGAGATCGAAAATGTCGTCCGCTGCCCGTTGGGAGCGGCTCCCGAGCGCCCTCCTTCCCCTCACGGGTTCCCCTCCCTTCCCCTCCTTCCACCCCCGGGCCGAGCCGCAGGTGCAGCGGAAGCAGCGCGCAGAGTTTGTTTTCTCAAGGGGCGCCTTCATCCCCCGGCCGCCAGAGCGTGCGCCAGGCGGAAGGGGTGGGAGGGGGTGGCGCTGAGGTGAAGATGGAAACCAAGGGCGGATGGCCCCCGGGGTGGGCGGGCGAGGCGGCGGACGAGACGTCGGGGAGCGGCGAATGGGTTGCTGTCGTGAGGATGGTGAACTTCGAGGAGAATGGAGGCCGGAACGGGGTCCCTATGGTGAACTCCGAGCGGGAAAGCGCCCATGAAAGAAGTATTTTCGCAAGCTAAGAGTTTGCATTTTGGTACGGCTCCCCTGGAAAGCGTATTGAACAGTATATTTAATGCAGTTAGAACTCGTTTTTTGAAGAATTATTTACTGTGAAACATTAAATCGGAGTTTCCCTGGACGTCACGTTTGAGATTGCTGAATACTTGTTTACTCTCGGAGTAATTTATTTTGGAAGGACATTTATGTCGTTAGTTTAATGTCATTTTTTACAAAGACTCTTCAACATCGACATAATGATCTTTTTTTGACATTTAATTGTTCCTATCATAATGCGATTATAACCTAATTAGATAGACATTGCAGAGGAAGTGTTGACCTGGTTACGAAATAGTAATTTAAAAGGCAAGAAAATAGACGTTAACATGACTAGGCGGAAGAGTTACTGGTCGAGGTCGATGGGCCGAGTATAGGAATCCCATCATGACAAGGAAAGTCACTTCTGCATACCAAATACAATAATGTATTCGAGATCCCAATTTTATGAAAATATGTCCCAGTGAAATACACATTTAATTAACTATCACGAGAACATACCATGTATTTTTCCGTTCGGGAGTGGTACGCATTTTGTTGTCCAATTGTTTTTAGTACTCTTACGTAAAATATATTTGGTACCTTTCGAGGATGGTGCTGAAAAAGTTGAATTTTCAAGTCCGAATACTGCGTAAATAACTGTCACTTTCTAGACGATCTAGAACAAAACATGTTTCTTTGATTGACGATTTCGATCTTGACATTACATTTATAATATTCCCTACAACCCACACAGTAAATCTTTCCTATTAGGTCGTTCAGGTTTCCAAAGAGAAGACACTGCGTTCCTTGTGGAGTGCAGGAAACAATCCTACATACGAAGAAGAATTTGTGAAACATTTCGAAAAAACAAACCAAAATTTAGCGTATTCTGTATCGGACATCGATAAATCATAACTGTTTCATTTTTTTATGAGTACATAAAATGTTTTTCTTTTTCGATATTAAGACTCGGAGACACAGGAAGTTATATGTTAACCATCTGGTCAAATCTAATGAAGTATTCCAATTTTTAGATATTGAATTTTATATTGTGAGACAAACCACAAAACTGACTATGATTGTGAATTTCGGAGTTTCGAATAACTCGAACATCCAAGCGAAATATTTGATGGAAAGTTAGATCGTCTGCAAATTTTCACAGGGTACTCTGATTTCAGCAGTTTTTTTATTCCATCACATTCCGCTTTTCAATTAATATTCATATTATTTCGTATGAATATATGCATTTAAAATTCGAATAAACATCAAATATTCCTACAAACTAGAATGAGAAAAAATAAAACTGATTGGGCATGTTAGTGCTTATTTTGATTTTAAAAAAATACGTAATGAATGCAATTGATCAGGTATGTCTCTGCTATGCTATTATCCTCGAACTCCAAAATCGTGTCTGGCAAATAAAACAATACTCATTGAAATCTGGTATTGCATTTGTCTTGTATCTGGTTGCAAAGATCAATCGTGGAATAAAATTGATGGCAATAAATTGCCTCATTAATTTTCGGATCAGCTCGGAATTCCTAAATATTCTTGGAAACACTGTATCAGCTGTACCACAAAACTACATTGAACACGTGATTGCACTGCCCGCATAAGAATTACAGGGATCAGTAATAAGATAAGACACATTACCCACATCAAGCTTTCCGCAATTCGTAAATGTTGATATTTCGATTTTGGTGAAATTATTGCTTATCTTCTTATTACCCATCAGCTATAGTGGCGCCTCAGAAGGTATTTTCATGATACAAAGTTTTATTTGGCCTTTGAAATTTCATAGTAAAAATATATTTTGAACATTTTATAGTTTCCTGGCTCATCCAGTTTGTTAGTCCACAGTAATATATGAATAAAGTAACGATTAAAATATTATAAATATATATTTTAATTTTTTGTTTCATTGTAAAATTAGGTTTAACTATGGTCTATATTCTCAATCATTTCGTAAAAATTCATAAAAATGTTGGTAGGAGAGTACAGTAACTCTCAGCATTTTATCAATATACTCCGAGATATTGAAGCCATACGTTTCTTTGCGTATTAATAGATATTGAAGCCATACGTTTCTTTACGTATTAATAGATATTGAAGCCATACGTTTCTTAAGAAAGTACGTTTCTTTAGAGTTCTTCCAGAATATTCTGGAAGGAACCATATAAAAAATATGCTAATAGATTTGATTTGTCAAAAAGAATCAAATGAGCTATTGATCACTTCTATAGACCTCGTAAATCATCCAGGAACGAATTTAATTGCTTTAAAGAAGCCAAATAAAGCCTCGCAACCCTCGGACGACAAACTCGAGTCGTGCGTGAATCACCTCGTGCCCGTGTTGCGTGTACTATTTTTCAACATGCCGCGAGCGAAACGCAATGCGTCAAGTAAAATAATATAAATTAAATATCAAATAAATAGAAACAGTACCTTACTTGAACAAAAGAAAATGAATTCCAGTGTCGTAACACAATTGTTTGTAAATAATAAACAAAGACGTCAAGACGTAAGATAAATATTGCGATTTGTTACAGATGTTTTCCATTCGCTTCGCGATGTGACACACTGTTAAAAAACTAGGTGTTTCGCACACGGAAAAGAAGTACGAGAAACCGCGTTTCGCGCTTGGCGTGTTAAAAACTCGTTTTTAAGAGAGATTTCTTAGGATATTCTGGGTGGATCCCCCAAAAAATGATTAGTTCCTTTCCAAGAAATCCTGACGCGTCGATTGATTTATGATTGACGTGGGGCAATAAAAGGTGAGTCAAACTTCGGACAAATCGAGATATCAACATGTAACAAGAGGATGGTAGACTTGCTGTAGCGCGCGGGTTATCGAGCTATTTGCCCATGTTTTTTGGTTGTAAAAGTCGAATTTTCTGATTAGTTTTTCCCGTGGTTTCCTCTTCAGTCGTAGGCGCATTTAAAGGCGGCTCATTGTAAGTTGGGTTCTTACTTTTAAAAATAGACCACCGACTGTGCTATTTTTTTTCATCGTGTCCCAGCTCCATTATGAGGGATGAACTCGAACCCATTATATCGTGACCTACAAGATCTTGAATGTCCCGCAGAGCTGCGATGGCAGACCAAAAGGACAAATTGGACTGTGGCGCTATAGAAAGAATTGTGTCCGGTGTCTTTTGCAGACTTTTACGTAGGCATTTCTAACTGGAGTTTGGTCAGAAAATTTAGAGGTGTGGAAAATTATAGGCTCTAGTGTTCTTCAACAAGCGCGTATCAAATAGGTTGGATTCTGTTTTAATAAAAAAATTGTATCAATGAAATATACGTTGTATATTTATGTCACCTGTAGATGTCAATTGATATTAAATTTATGATATAATGTAAAACATAATACAGTATAAACGTAAAACATATTTTTTGTGTTGTATTATTGATGTTATCCATGCCATGACACAACAAAATGCCATTTATTCACCATTTCACATTTTTAAAACAGTACCCACCTTATAATTCAAATGTTAACAAACAAGAGTGTGTAGATATACTTTGGGAACTGTAAATAGACTATTACATATGATTTTAACTCATTCTTTGCATTTCATTTCGAAGTCTTCAGTATTTTTTGTCGCTAGACCTCCCGCATTGGGTAGGCATTCTAATTTGTTGTTGGGTTACAAAATTGTGCTGACGTACCACACCCCACGGGGTGGTTGGTTGGCTGAATGTAAATGAGCTCACGCGCGCTTGAGATTCGTGGAAATTTTGCCAGTGCGTCTCGTGTTTTCAGCTAGACGGCTTGTGGCCCCGCCTCTTCTCCCAAACCCATCAGAAACCCGTGGCACGCCTTTGATCGAGCGAGCAAAGCTTTCATCTGATGACAATGCATCACTCCTGTAGAGGACCTTACTCGGAACATGATTACGCGCTGAGATATTACGGACATCCACGAACACCAGGAAATCCGGAGAAACCACCAAAAGAGAGGGGCCGTCGGCATCCACTCGTGTCAGCAAGGGTAATACGGAACGGGTAAATCTGCCACTTATCCCGATCGTGTTCGGGTCTCTTAACCCTTGTATGAAGGTGGCAGGACTAGTGTTTTAGAGGCAACTCGACCCTCTCCAAATTATTTTCCCGAATATTTTTCTTTTAATGATTGATTTTATTAAAAAAATACCGTTTCTTAATTGAAACATCCTTAGTAATGTGGTTCGATCAACTTAGAATAGTTACTTGGAATACATTGCGAGAAATTACGAAAAACAAGTGGTGATAAAACAGCACGTACTTTTTTCGCTCGTAATTTCGCGCAAAATTATGCGAAAAGTACTCAAATTTTTGAAAAAATTGTACATGGTCTTATTTCAAAATCTATGTTCAAGGAACAGATTTCATTAAGGGGGAAATTGCTATCTTTAATATTTTAGTTGTAGGAAGACTCCGAAAACATTTTGAACTTTTACAACTTTCGAGAAATCTAGGTTTTAAACGAACATGAAATCTGCACCATTCTTGTAAACGCCCTTTACATTGTCCAACAAAAACATTTAATCAAAAACGATAAAGCCATTTTTTTGAAAATGTCCCAGTGGCGTCATGTAAAATAGCCCCCAAAATTAAAATATCAGTTTCAAATTCAAAGGGGAAGTGACATCAGCCAAATCGATTGGCAATACCAATTTTGGAGAAAATCGGCTGAACGGTTTAGCCGTAGTGTTGTTCACAGTCAGACAGACGGACGGATAGACATTCTGCCGTCAATCGATTTTTCGGTATCAAGGCCCCACAAAACATGGATTCTGGCTACAACACATGATAGAGGATTTTTTTTCTTAATTTATTAAATGGATTTATCCACGGTTTTGTTATCAGGGCCCTGCAATAAGTTTTTCTGCCAAAACGTCGCCGTTTTTTCGCATAGCATTACATAAATTACTCCCTACTGCGTAGCGAGAAAGTAAAAAGTGTGATTTGGGGAGGGGGCCATGCAGCGGGAGGCGGCGCCGCCAGCGGAGGCTAGATTGATTGATTGATTTATTGATTGATTTTTTCGTGTTTCCGGGCGCGTCAACTGCTTTGGTCATTAGTCCCGTAAGTATAGTGCATCATTTTTCTCGGGAGATGGCGGTGATCTTCCCCCACTGGATGGCGAGATCCGGCGCCGACCTACCGTCGGCTAGTGGAGTTTCCCCCTAACCAGGACTCTTCCACCAGCGGGGCACCGCCCCAGCCAGGACAAGCTCTAAGCTCCCGACCGGTCTCCCGGAATATATGGTAGTGTAGTGCATGTTAGTATAAGTGTATGTGTAAGGGGGAGAGGATAGGACAAGGAAGAGGAAGGACAGATCGCGCGCGGTCCGTGGCCCGTTTGGTAGGGTACTGCTCCGGCATTCGCCTGGTGTGGATCGGAGAAACCACGGAAAACTGCCGATCAGAGCAGGCGGCTGCTAGAATTCTCCTCCAGACAGCGACTGAATTCGAGCTAGCTGAAAAGCTAGTGTCGCCGTGGGGACTGGGAACCTAGGACCTCCCGGTCAGAGGCGCTGCAGTGACATCAGTTGATGCACTGAGCTACCGCTACCGGTGCGGAGGCTAGAGAATCAGCCCAGAGCGCGCGGAGGTGCCCGGCGCGGCGCGGCGGCGAGGGCGTGGCCGCGCGGCGGCAGTGGATAAAACGAGGGGGCGCGCCGACCGGCCCGAAATTAGCGGGGCAGCGCGCGCCGACGTGGGGGGCAGCGGTGACGGGGGGGGCGGGGGGGGTGGCCATGATGACGGTGGTGGTGACATCGGTGACGGTGGCAGAGATGTCAGTGGCGGTGGTAGCTGTGATGGCATCGGTGACAGCAAAACCGGTGGCACCTTTGATTAGTGATTCCTGGCGCGTCAACTGCTAAGGTCATTAGCCTCGTAAGTGTAGTGCATGTTTTCTCCTCGGGAGGTGGCGGTGGTCTTCCCCTGCCACATGGTGTTATCCGGCTTCGACCTACCGTGGGCTAGCGGGGCTTTTCCTAACCAGACATCGCCCACTAGCGGGGCATCGCCCCAGCTCCGGGATACGCTCTCAGCTCTCCGGATCGGTCTCCCGGCGTGTGTGGTTGTGTAGTGCATGATATAGTAAGTGAGTGTGTAAGAGGTGAGGATAGGACAAGCAAGAGGAAGGAAAGATCGTTGGCGGTCCGTGGCCCGTTTCTTAGGGTACTGCTCCGGAATTTGCCCAGTGTCGAAATGAGAAACAACGGAAAGCTACCCTTCTGAGCAGCCGGCCGCTAGAGAGACGGCGACTGAATTCGATCTAGCTGACAAGGTAGAGTCGAAAATCCTGCCACCGGCGGGACTTGAACCTATGACCTCCCGGTCAGGGGCACTGCAGTTACATCATTTGACGCCCTGATACCGGTACGGTGGAAGCGATGTCAGTGGCCATGGTGGCGGTGATGGCAGTGATGGCGGTGATGGCAGTGGTGACAGTGACATGTATTGGTAACGGTGACAGCTATGACGTTGGTGGTGGCAGTAGTGACGGTGACTTTCATTTTCTGAGGACACGTGGTGATTATTCACAAGTTTTGCGAATTCCCCTTAAGTAATTCCTTTCCTCTTTGTTTAGGTTATATGCTAATATGGCGAAAATGAGCACATTCGTGGCGATAACTTAAATTTCATTCATTTGCTTTGTGAAATTTTAAGACACATTGAAGGTAAAAAATGATTGGTTTTCACGGATATTGCATCCAAAAAACTGTGCATCGGATACGTGTCGAAGATATAGATTATTAGCAAGGTAGATATAACTTTTGGTGAATTCTGAATGAACGAATAAAGGACGTCATAATGTAAGAAAGGAATTGCATCTGTCTTCGTCGAGTCCATTTTTATTCACACGTATCGTGAATTGTGAAATTATTCCACAAAATCAATTACGTTAAATTAACATAATAGTCATAAATCCACAGTATCTCTATCATTTGGGTGGTTAAGAAAACACATTTCTGTATTTATTCCCAGTTCTCAATCATGAACCTAGTGAATTTAACATCAGAGTTCTAAGAGATAATTGCGAACCAAAATATGACATATTTGAAAAAATGTGTAACTAGCTAAATAGGAAGAATTTCTTGTAAATATACGCGAAGTGATCGACCTTATTGGCATCAAGTACAAGAGGTGAGACAACGATAAAAGGCGTTACGTCGGTACCTTATCGGCCTCCAGTTTCAACCACAGACACGTCATAAGACTTACTGGTGATGATCGGCGGGAAATAAATATTTTTTAAAAGGAAAGTGCAAAATGGCGTAAAAACTTCAATTTTACCGAACTTACAAAAGCCTACCGGTCTGTTTGCCAATCCCATTGTCCCCACTATCAATAAAAAAATTCTTTCTCCTCTCCTCTATTCTTAAAGTACACACTTAGATGCATTACACTACCACCCACATGTTGGGTACAGTTAGGAGCTTAGAGCCTTTCCCGGCTGGGACAGTGCCCCGCTGGGGGAAATACTTGAATGGGGAAATACCTTGCAAGCTGATGTACAGGTCACTGCGGATCTCATCATCCACCGGGGGAGGAACACCGCTACCTCTCAGGATATTATTTATTCTCTTCAATAACAGGAGTAATGACCACAGCAGTTGATATGCTCGGAAACATGAATTAATTAATCAATCTTCCATATCGTACGGCCAATCACCTTTCACGAAACTAACTCACAAGAGAAGCCAACCTCTGCAGCGTATTATGGTCTCTGTGGGTAACGAAGCGCTGACAGTGTATGACACCTCCCACACTAGCGGCAGAATGTGAAAAATGGGGGATACTTTCACAAGAAATGTAAAACTGATCTGTGAATAAACATTGGTGGGAACTTTAATAATGTTTCCACTACTTTGTATCCAATCCTTGTTTAACTAACAGTGGAGTAATAAATACTTAAATTATTTCATTTCCTCAAAACCTTTACATCACTCAAATTATGCATTTCTTAAGACAAACGAGAAAATATGTGTGTGCGTCACGCATACTGATGTTGACGATGTTTACAGCTCCTTGTCTTGCTGTCCACACAATAGACTGGTGGATTTCTTTTTGAGGGACACAAACCTTTCAAATTCTTAAAATGTTTGCGATTGAATAATTTTTTTATAATGCTACCTCTTGTATTATTATTGAGGTTTCATTTTTCCCATAAATTCTCTTACTTTTGGCGATCTAGACACAGAATCAGCAGTGTACGAGTAGAGAATTTCGGCGTGGAATATCATAATTGATTTCTTTCTTAATAGACAAGCGTTGCTTTTATCGGCCCAAAAAGCCTCTCCTTCGTAGATTACTTGGCATCAAAATTCAATTTAGAAATATTTTCTCTAAAAAAGTGAACATAAATTATAGGAAAACCTCAAATAATAAACTGCTATGAATTTTAAAACTCATCATTTTGTGAAATGTATTAAACCCGACAATTAAATTTTATTACAAACAAATATGATTTTAATTATGATGTTTGGATAGAGATTGATTTTTAATAAGACAGTCGCTTTGGATGAATGACCCATTATACTTTTAATACAAGGTTCCAAGGTGCTTATTTCGTGTAAAATAAACATACGGTCCGATGTATTCAATTTGTTCCTTGATTTTAGTGGGGCTATGTAAATAGGAATTCGAACCCGCCTCCAGAAGTTATTCATTAAGGCAAGAAAAAGATCAGAAAATTTATGTTCCTGGAAGGTCGTGATCTTTCATTTACAACACATAATATATTTTGTGGACATTTTTACCTCAATTTTCCAATACTAAAGTTTGCGGACCGGAACATTTAGAACATGTTTATATATTGAAGCGCTGAAATCATTGTTCAAAAGTAAGTACTGTAATGTGAACCTCGCTTAACGTGCCACAGTTTAAGAAGCCCTAGTGCAGAGACTCCTCCCAGGGAATTACTGTGTGTGCTCACCGCAGCGCTTCAGCATTTCCAACTCCCAGTGGCGCAGTTCAAAAGTTTGCAGCCACAGACGGGAGAATACATGCGACTCTTTTCCGCGAAGTTCTATCGCGCTAATGGCGGCGATTTCTTTGGTTCAATCGCTTAACGAAATGGATAGAAATATTGTTTATTTTCTTACAGGTAAATTAAGAAAATAATGAAGAATAAATAAAGAAGTTAATGGACTAAAAATAAACGTGAGTCAAAATACATGACTTTCATAGATATCACATACTAATGTTTTGTTTCTCTTAGAAACTTGCTAGGAAAGTAACATATGACTGTAACGTGCTTGGTAGTGACTGCAATATATGACTAACATGCTGGACAATATCCAGGCCAATTAATACAAAACTCTGTTTTAGCGCAAATACATTGTGATAAAATTTGTCTATTTTACGAACCTTATTGAAACTCTTAATTTCCTTTCAATTTAAAAATTTTGTGTGAATTCCTTATTTATGAGTCACACGGAGTGGTGTTCTACCCGAAACTCCATTTCCGCTTGTTAGAAGTCTCGAATCTTCCATATGTATGATCGATAACGAGAAGCAGAGGGGGAAGCCGTTAATAGGTCGGTACGGATCGTTTCGGAATCATAATTATCTAATTATCATACATTACCGTGAAATAGCATCAATTCATGCATATGTCTCTGGAATTAATATGATAAACGCCCCGAGGGTCTGGTGTTAATTCAATCATCACATGGCTAGATTAAAGTGATGCAAAGTAATCACTATAGATACAATAATAATCGCCCTGAAATGAACAAATTTAATAAATGCTAACAACAGGCCAACTCAACAAAAGGTAATTAAAATTATGCTATGATTTATGCATGGAAAAGATAGCAGAGAATAGTGCTTATTTGCAATGAAACATCACCAACAGTAATCGAAACTTCAAACGACTTCCGGCCTAATAACTCTTCACGTGATGTATTTGCAATGTATAGTGACTATAGTGATAAGCAGTTGAAATATCAATTAAGTGTATGGAATATATATACTCTTCGAAGAAGAATTTTCATAGCAGAATTGCGATAAAATGTTTTATATAGCTGTCTACGAAGTAACGAGTAAACACTAATAGCTGTAATCAGCTGATGAGATAATTTAGCTTCACGCAACTACGTTCGCCGAAATGAAACCTTGAAGATAAAATGATGTGTCAGGAGTCGTTACGACGTATGTGAACACATTACACGTTTGTGGTGTTTCAATGTCTTGGCAGTTTTGAATATTTTTCTTTTGCCTTATGTCCAACACGCCGATATAGCCGAATTACATGTCATTAATTGATGACATCCCATATTATTCATTTAAGTATATGAAACGCTAGGCGAAAAATAGTACACTAAAGAAATGAGTAGTAAATATTACGTTTAATATACATGTACACGCGTACGTGTGCTCTGGAAGTTGAACTTCTGTCTAAGTACTTTATGAGCAAGAGCAAAAACTACATTTAGAATAACGGTGTTTTTACTGTACTTCGGACATTCCCTTTGACCCGTACTCACTTTTAGTGAACAGTAACTACGTTGTAAATGCCATAACTTCAAAAGCTCAAAGCAAGTAGCCCATGATATTCTACGGTAAGCCTTTAAGCCGCAAAGCTGCGTAAGTTTTGCGAGTTGAGGATTTTCTTAGAATTACAAGAAACCACTTGTAACTTCTTTGAGACTTACGACCCCCCGACTTACGACACATAATGGGCTTCATTTTACTTCTAGGAATAAAAGATAAGGAGTTTTGTTTCATCGAGCAAAAACCATTCATACCTCCACGAAAGTGCTAAGCAATATTGAAAATGAATTTTAAAATCTACCATTTCACAACTAATGAATTTATATTAGGACAGTTTCGTTGCGTGCATAAATAAATCTCCACTAAGTGGTCCTACAAAAAGGGAGAATTAAACTTTCACGTTTCGAGAAGAGCGAGTTCTCTAAAATTTACAACAATTTACTTGTAACATAATTAGAAAAGTCATAATCCGCACGGATATATTAAAAATTCATTATTTCATAAGTTATGTTTCTGTTTTTAACATTTAGTCTAGGGAATAATAGATTACGCCAATGTTAATCAGCAGCTGTTATAAACCTCAAATTCAATACTTTATTACTAGAAATACTGCTGCCAATAAAAGGCAGCTACAATTTTATAGTCTCCCAAATGCTTAGTTGTAATGCCGCAGTCTATTACTATAACACTCGACGTAGAAATCATATTCATCAGGTGACAGTATCAACAGCTCATTACAAAAAATTCACATACAATACATGTACATTATTTTACAACACTTTGATAGATGACATTAAACGATTAAATTCAATAGAAAAGTTTAAATCCAAAGTGAAATTGTTTCTGCTGCATAATTGTTTCTATACAATTTGAGACTATACTAAGCATCACTAGAAAAGTAACATTAATTTTAACAATGATACATAATGCATTATTTACCATTTGGAGTGTATAAATGTGTATAAACAACCTGTAAGAAGTATTGTACTGCAGCCTCCGGGTCAATGACCCCCATCTCGATCAGGTTTTTCGTCAGCAAGGCTGATCATTCGGCCTATCAGCGGACGGAGAGAAACTGCATATAAACCCGTGCGCAGCCCACCTCCGCGCAGTACTACGCCCTGAGGAAGGTCGCAGAATGGCGACCGAAACGTTGGCACCTGTGCCCTGGACGTGGCGTCTCCCGGATAGCCAAGTTAATCAGCTCAAAAGTTATTGCTTATTTATCCTTGAAAATATATGTTGTTAAAATTCATGTAGTATATGACTTGGTGTAGGGATCACAGAATTTTGAAAATGTGCACAGATTTCACTTTTCCCCATAGCACGTCATACGCAGTTTCAACTGTTTTTTTGACGTAAAATAAATAAATAAATAAATAAATAAATGAAATTTTACACGACTCTTCACTTAAACTTCGGAGAGCTCACGTTCAGCTTCCGTGGAAATTTATTTTAACAGTTTTCAGTTTTTGTAAATTAACTATTTAATTGAAACTTTTATAAAATATCAGTCTACTGCACCGCGACATATAAAATTACGATAACGATTTTCTCGAATACTAATTTCTTTTCCCTTTTTCACTCATTTTTCCCAGAATTCGCATCATAGGGCCCCTGTATTTGAAGGACGATCTGGGCGATCACCCAATCTACCTAAATCTAGCGCCGGCACTGCCCATAAGTGGACACACTATAACTCGGGAGAAGGCGGTATCCCCTACGCTAGAAGTGCTATCCACGCCCAAGTACAGGTCGACTTGAGGAGGGGAAGGTGTGTTTCCTTCCAAGCAACGCTACATCCTGGACCAGCTAAACGCTCCCGACGGGTCTATGGTAGTAAATGAATTAAGCGGAGGTCACACGTAACGTACGTGACACACGTAAGTGCCACACGTAGGTGAAAGTGTAAGTGTATGTACGGGAAGAGGAAGACATTCTGGCATTCGACAATATTGTTCTGAGAAATTACAGAAAACTATTTATCATAGCAGAGAGCCGCTAATCCTGGGACTACCTGAATCCGATCTAGTTATTTATCTAGGGTCAAAGATCTGTCATTGTCGGGACTCGAACGCTGCGATCGTACAGATCAGAACCATTCCAGTGGCAACAGTTGTAGCCCTGAACAAGCAGCAGGGAGCAGGGAGCAGGGAGCAGGGAGCAGGGAGCAGGGAGCAGGGAGCAGGGAGCAGGGAGCAGGGAGCAGGGAGCAGGGAGCGGGAGCAGGGAGCGGGAGCGGGAGCGGGGGCGGGGGGCGGGGCGGGGGGGGGGCGGGGCCTGGGGGCAGGCGCAGGGCGGGGGGACAGGGGCCGTGGGGCGTAGGGTGCGGGGGGCTGGGTGCTGGGTGTTGGGTGCTGGGCGCGGGTGGGGGCTGGTGGGGAGGCGGCGTAAGCAGGGGGGGGGGGGGGGGGGGGCCACGTGTGGGTTGGGCAGCCCCCTGTGACGCCTGGGCACAATGTACGACGTCGCGTTTGGAAGGTGAGGAAGAACCAGATTGGCGACCGAGATATCAGGAGCATGGTTACGTCAAAGAGAGAAAACACGATAGTGGTTGTGAGGTTGAAGGAGAACATCGCGATTAACTTAATGCGGTTTTGCAGTGTTGAATAGGAGCTCCAACCTTTAAGTCTTTCACGTTTTTTAACCTGAGTAGTCGCGTTGGTTTGGATGTGTAGTGCCCAAGCGTCTACTTTTGTGGTAAGGTTTACATTTTAATTGGACTGTAAATTCTATCAAACCTTCGACTTTTTGTCAAGTTCTATGATTATATTTCTATGATCCCACAGTCCGTCAATCTGAAATCATGGCAAGCCGAACTTCACGAACGGCTTCAAGATGCTGGAAAACAGTCTTAAGAAGATCTATATTAATAATATTATAACTAAACATGAAAAGATAAACAAACCACTCTAATTTTCACTTTGTTCTGAGACTGCTGCTAACACCACAAGCAGCGGCAGCTAAGGGGGCTTCAATTCAGTTCTCTCCTATTTGGATGCCATTATTATATGAAGATATATTTTGTAATTCGCTTTATAGTACGTACTGAAACATATGTATTGTATTGATTGGTAAAGTAGAAAATCACCCCGCTGATCATCATGATGTGAGAGCGAGATGACATGCACGTTTAAAATCAACATCATTAATTCTCAATATGGTTGATCGGGGGCAGAGTTGAGAATGATGAGATGAGCGGAGGCGGAGCTGCGCATTATGGAACATCATGAACGCTTACAATCCGAACTGATAACGTAGGGGATTAGAGAGAGCGAAATGATGTGCAGAAGCGTATCTGCACATCACGCGCTCTGCAGCAAAAACACTATTAATGTTCACATTCGGTAATCCACGGCAGGTCCGGCAGTAACATAACGAAAGACTGGAAATGCGTGGATCTTGTAGGGATGTGCTCTTAACAGCTAAACTGTGATTTCTTAACCGTTCACGTTTCGTAACTGTTACATGAAATAACAGTTATTTCGTTTATCCTGTTACTGGCAGTTATCGGTTGAAATGCATAGAACTGCAACCTATTGGGCCCAATCCTAACTACTACAAGCTTTTGTGGCAACCATTTTGTACGATAACAGCTTCACTGCAGCTAAACAATCATGATTTGCCAGTGTTCAAATTATATTCATTAATACGTAATTCGCATCATGGTTATTACACACCATGTGCCATAATACTTTTATATTTTATTGTATACGCTACAGCAAGATATTTGTCCTTTAAATTAAGTCCGCCCAATATGTTAACTTATTTCTGTCCCATTGCTGCTTATGTGAGATCAACTAATATTTCCCTAGTTCCGATAAAATAAAATGAGTTACGGTCAAATAACTTACATTATATTACTTGATATTCGACAGTCATTAACAGTTAAGCTATAGGTAAGCAAAAACCCTGGTTTTCCTCATTATATTTGGCATTCGTCACTTCACTATGCACAAGTTGCATATTTGAAAGAATATTTGCAATCTGAACCTGAATCACTTTCATTTTAGTAATATTTTATATTCTATACACATTCGCTACACATTATATGAATTACTATTCATCCTTTGCAGGTCATCCAGTCTCGTTCATATCAGCTGCTTCTCTGTCCAAACATGTTAGGGAAAGTAGTAAAAGGAAGCGCCGTAAGGTAGCTGCACAAGCTTTACGGTGCTACCAACATTATTAGTTTTGCGTGGTTTAACTCTTAGCAGTCGCTACAACTGCTTTAACTCTTAACAGTTGGCAATGTTAGGTTGCTGGTCATGGACCTGTTGTTTTTCAACTGTTATTAATAACAGCTATTACGAGTCAGCTGTTTTTGTGATAACAGTTATTGAAGAAAAGCTGTTAAGCCCATCTCTAGCATGTTGTAGTCTCACCTTCGTGAGCAGGTGATAAAGACTAGGCGGAAAAAAAAAGATGAGCGGTTGGGTTGCAACGAATTCTTCCGCCTCACCGACATTTACAAGCTTACGCTGTGATTGAGAGGATAGACGAACTTGAGATGATGAGTGGATGTAGTGCTAACAAAGTTTACATCACGAGAGGGCGATCCACAGCAGAGACGTCGTGGCAACGAGTAGATGCAGTGACGTAACCTCTACAGTTTTATCATAGGTTACACTACGAGTGGACTATCCAGAGCAGAGGTAACGTTGCAGTAACAAGCGAGTGTAGTGTTCGGTACCCTGCAGTTTCATAATCGAAGTATAATTACTACGAACGGACTGTCCATCGCAAAGATAGTGACGTGATGATGAGCAGATGCGCTGCTGTGCACTTTGCAGTTTCACCACTTTTGGAGCTCTGAGCGGGTGATACAGTGCGGAGAAGTAGACGTGACGAACTGATGCAGAGCCACACACTCAGCACCCTATACTTGTTTCTTTTAGCCTGGCCGATGTCACTTCATCAGCTGATACGGTGTCATCCCCTCCAGATCTAAAATGTCATCACGGTGACGTCACTGTGGTGACATTTAAGCTCCCGATTGGACGTAACCATAACCGAAACTGATCAGCCGTCATCAGTCAGGTTACAGAAACCCAAGTAAAGTTCACGTTCAAAACAAGAGAATGCAGTCAGAGTCGCGGACGTGATAATTGGGCGCAGTGTCGTGCACACTGCAGCCTCATCATCGTTTTACTCTACGAGCGGGTTTTCCAGGGCAGAACGGGCGGTCATGATCATCGAGTGCAGTGTCGGGCACATCGCAGCCTCACCATCGTTTTACTTCACGAGCGGGTCATCCAGGGAAGACTGGTGACGAGGCAGGGCCGGCCCTCAACATCGTTTTACTTCACGAGCGGGTCATCCAGGGAAGACTGGCGGTCGTGATGATGAGCGAGGCAGGGCCGTGCACACTCAGCCTCAAATCGTTTTACTCTACGAGCGGGTCATCCAGGGCAGACTGGCGGTCGTGATGATGAGCGAGGCAGGGCCGTGCACACTGCAGCCTCAACATCGTTTTACTCTACGACGGGTCACATCGTTTTACCCTACGAGCGGGTCATCCAGGGCAGACTGGCGGTCGTGATGATGAGCGAGGCAGGGCCGTGCACACTGCAGCCTCAACATCGTTTTACCCACGAGCGGGTCATTCAGGGCAGACTGGCGGTCGTGATGATGAGCGAGGCAGGGCCGTGCACACTCCAGCCTCAAAATCGTTTTACTCTACGAGCGGGTCATCCAGGGCAGACTGGCGGTCGTGATGATGAGCGGGCAGGGCCGGGCCGTGCACACTGCAGCCTCAACATCGTTTTACTCTACAAGCGGGTCATCCAGGGCAGACTGGCGGTCGTGATGATGAGCGAGGCAGGGCCGTGCACACTGCAGCCTCAACATCGTTTTACTCTACGAGCGGGTCATCCAGGGCAGACTGGCGGTCGTGATGATGAGCGAGGCAGGGCCGTGAACACTGCACCCTCAACATCGTTTTACTGTACGAGCGGGTCATCCAGGGCAGACTGGCGGTCGTGATGATGAGCGAGGGGGGCCGGGACACGGCGCCTACGAGAGCGGGGGGGGTTGTGAGTACGAGCGCCGCAGTCGCTTTAAGACGCGTCGGACGGGGGGAGAGGAAGGAGGAGAAGGATTTGTGCGTATAGGGTCACCGACGCTCAGCGTTTACTTCCGCCTGCTGCCAGTTGCTCTTTCGCTCTCCATTAATTTATTTCATACAATATCGGTACTCTTGCATTGTTGTGGTGACGACTGTCCCTGGTATCGCTACCACCATCTCCTTTTACATAATTCCACTGTTACACCAGAAAATCAGTCGTAATGGGCATATCTCATGTACTTGTTAGATACTCCTGCCAGACAAAGCTGCTTTAAAAACCTTTATAACCCCCCTTTCAACAACAACTACAACAACCGATTTTTCCCTTCCCTTCAGTCTTCCAATATCTTACGTTTTTCTCCAATCCTCCGTCAATCAAGGTAACTTGACTACATTGTTACTGACTGGGATGTAAGAACGAGAATACAATAATATAAATTTTGAGATGAAGGCAAATTCACCCGAACAGTATCCGGAAGGCGGTAACAGACGGCTAGTTAAATCTCTCCGGTCGTTGACCGTCTGATTGCACCTCCACTGCTCATTCTTCAGCCCATCTCTTCCTCGTCGTAACACGGCGAGGAGGCGACATTCTTTGGACAAGCAAGCGTCACAACCCACCCTCTGTAGGGTTAAATCCAGAACAAGATTATGTGCAAAGATGTTCGGGATATGAGCAACCATGAACCAATGGATTTCGTAGTCAGCCTTCTTGGAGTCACATTTGTTGGAGAGAATTTCATCTGAAAAAGAGTTTCGTACGCAGAACTTCAGAATTGGTCGTCTATAAAAAGTCAAGAAAAACAAGGTTTCATTCCTGACAGTTTTAAAGCAACGTTTTTCTGATTATCCAAACGCGAAAAACAGTACGGGAAAAACTGACAAGTGTTTGGAACGTGTGTAGATGTCTTAAACCTGAACGGTAAAGGGGTTACGCCTTTTGAAATCAAGAAACGCCAGGTTACGTTCATGACATTTTTATCCACAAGGTTCTGATCTCCAGAAACGAACGGATAAAACTGTACGCCTTAAACTGCATGTTTCGGGAGCGTGAACGGGATGTGTACGGCACCGCAGTGCCAGGCGTCCTGCGACACTGCACTAGCGTCGCCTGTAGACCAACAGAATAGGTCAACAATAGCTCCGAAGGAGATCCCAGGTTTCACTCTGCCATCTTTTATTCACATGCTTCAGGCCCCTTAACCCGAACGGGTAAAACCAGATCCCAGGTTTTGCGCATGATATACTTTAGCCACATGGCTCTGGCCCGCAGACCCGAACTGGTAAAACGATGTGCCTTAACGGGTAAAACGATGTGTATAAGGAGTACGTGCGGGCCCTGGCGCCCCGCCACACCGCAGTGCCAGGCGTCCTGCGACACTACTCTGGCGTCGCCTACAGACCAACAGAATATGTGAACAATATTTCCGAAGAAGATCCAAGGTTTCGCTCAACTCGAACGGGTAAAACCAATTCCCACTTTCCGCGCATGAAATTCTTTAGCCACATGGTTCTGGCCCGCAGAACCGAACGGGTAAAACGACGTGCCTTAACCCGACGTGTATACGGAGTACGTGCGGGCCCTGGCGCGCCGCCACCAGGCGTCCGCAGTGCCAGGCGTCGCTGCCCTGGCGTGGCCGCCTCGCGTCTGAACCAGCCGCCCGCGCGCAACGCCGCCCACTCGCGCCGCCGGGATTTATCTGCCTGTCCTTCCCGCGCGGGTTTTTGCCCTCGCGACCACGTGGGCCGGCCGATAAGGAGAGGTGGCCGTCTTCCGGTCCCAAACGAGATTGTGGGAATGATTCAGGTCCATGCCCCCCCGTTACACGAGTTATTTGCATTTACGCTACGTTCGCGATTTGTTTACGTTAGTTCTCGCTACAGATGTTTACGTCTACTTTGAGGGTCGTAATTTTTTATGGGTTTATCTTCGGTGAAAAAGGTTTCATTGAAGAGCGCCCCCAAAACGGTGGCGTGGAATCCGAATTTTAATTAATTTGTCTATTCCACGAACTGACTGTGTTTATATTTTTCGTCCAGTTATCATTTTGCACATATTGCCTGCTAAATATTTTTTGAAAAGTCTTAAACGTTCATCACAATTACATCTATTGTAAGTACACTTATAGAACGTCCCATAATTAGTGTGTCCCCAAAAATACAAAATTTTACTGCATGCTAAGAAAAAAAATGTTTCTTCCCGACACCGGGAATCGTAATCAAAGAGTGAAGTAATTACCAGAGTTAATCATCTGCAATTTATTCATTAAAATTAGTATCAAAAATTGCACGTGGTTTTGTGAATGTATTAGCCATGAGTTGTAAAACTAATTAAATGAAATACATTTTCTTTTATGCTATAATGTTAATAATATGTGATTTGTTATCATTACATTTTAAAAGTTTTTTTCTGAAGATATCCATCCACAGACACTTCTTTTTTCAAACAATCATCAATCTTCTAGGCATTTATTCCACGCTGTTGTGCGCGCAAGATGAATACACAACACATTTTAGATAGGATGCTAACTGTAATAACATGTAGAATAAAATAGTTAGAATATTTCTTTCAAAGAAATACGAGATTGGAATCTTTTATCAAGCGAAATTGAAAACCAGTTTAGATCGGCAAGCAGTTACGAAAGAATAGAAATACTTTCCATATGTTAATTATAAAAGAAAAAGAAGAACACCGAATGAATGAAAGAGAACTGTTGTTACAATTGTGAAAATAACAAAAGCGACCAGTGTGCTCCGTCACCACAATCTGAACATTCATTGTGGAGCCTAACCTACGGCAAGCGAGTAAATTGGAGCGCTGGTAGCGCGAGCAACTCGCAAGTAGATTGGTTTGGTTTGTTTTCTTCGTGTTTCCGGGCGCGTCAACTGCTTTGGTCATTAGTCCCGCTAGTGTAGTGCATGCTTTTTCTCCTGAGATGGTGATCTTTCCCCGCTGGATGGCGAGATCCGGCGCCGACCTACCGTCGGTTAGTGTTTCCCCCTAACCAGGACTCTCCCACCAGCGGGGCACCGCCACAGTCGGGACAAGCTCGAAGCTCCCGACCGGTCTCCCGGGGTATGTGGTAGTGTAGTGCATGATAGTGTGTGTGTATAAGGGGAGAGTATAGGACAAGGAAGAGGAAGGAAAGATCGCGCGCAGTCCGTTGCACGTTTGTTAGGGTACTGCTCCGGCATTCGCCTGGTATTGATCGGAGAAACCACGGAAAACTACCGATCAGAGCAGCCGGCCGATAGAATTCTCCTTCAGACAGCGACTGAATTCGACCTAGCTGAAAAGCTGGTGTCGAAAATCCTGCCGCCATCAGGACTCGAACCTAGGACCTCCCGGTCAGAGGCACTGCAGTGACATCAGTTAATGCACTGAGCTACCGCTCCCGGTCTTCAAGTGGAGGGGCGTGGAAAGTTGAACCAAGTGGAAAGAGCGTACGGCGAGTACGATGACCTTCCTGGGCTGACCAACGACCGTCTTCGTGACAATGACCACGATATTCATAAGCGTCGAGAGGCAGATGCACTGCTTTCATGGTAATTTCACGAGCGACGATATGAATGCACGTTCGTTCTGTAGTCGAAGTACATGAGAACCGGATTCGTCATCGGTCATCAAATGAAAATGCCCTAGCAATTGCGACTTGAGAAGTACCGTATTCTCGGTGTATCGCATCGATCTCACAGATCTAATATCGTAATATCTTAGATCGTAAATTGATTCCGGTTCGAACGGTAATGACCGTTTAGACGATTCATGAAGTTCCTTTAATAAAAATATGACAGATAAATGTTCCATGTGTGTTTACGTCATGCAAAAATGTCTTATAGCGATCGAATGTCAACAGAATCTATTCGCAATTTCTTGCAAAAAATTGCAAATATCGGAGCTTGCTTACCACCATTTATTTAGCCTCCGTGCACACCGCCACACATAAATCAGATCACCCATTTCGGAGGAGATACGAGCCAACGACGACAACAAATGCTGGACAGGAAGTTTACAGCTTAACGACCTGCGCTAAATATTCAATGTGAAAAAAACTTGCACATGAATGTCGTTCATATTCTGCCAACTGTATTTCCGCCAACTGCGAAATGTAATCATTTCATTACCGACAATAATAATTGCATTAAATATAGGTATATTGAGACGATTATAATTTACAGTCACATTTGTCAATAATAGTTGCAGGGTACGAAATTCATTTAACGCCCTAACCGACTGCAATAGCGTACGCCATCTTTCCGTCTCCATTCTAATATCTATTTATTTATTTATTTATTTAACGTCAAAAAAAACAGTTAAAAACTGCGTATGACGTGCTATGGGGAAAAGTGAATTGTGTGCACATTTTCAAAATTCTGTGATCCCTACCTAAGTTTTTAAGGGAAAAAAAGGATAAACAAACAATAAGTTTTGAATTTTAAAAGGGAGAAAAACAAACAAACAAAAAAACTCCCATGTAATAAAATCTATTTTCAAGATAAAAACAATAATTTTGAATTTGGGAAAAAAAAAAACCCATTAATAAAATCTATTTTCAAAAAAAATTTAAAAAAAACCCAAAAAATTTTAAAAAAATTTTGGCTCTTATTACTTCCTGCCGCGACAACATGGAAACGATAATTTGAAGAATTGTGATCAATATCATTCTTAGGGCAGAGAGATAGACCGTTGCTCCTGACTCATATGGCTAATTCTCATAAAATTCAAGAAAACTGTGATTGAAGAAGTCGTTGAAATCCAGGAATTAACAGGATAATACACAATGTTTAGTAGATGGTATAGTTGCTTACTTGCAAGATAATAAGTACACCATCTACATTAGTAATTTAAAATACATACGTACACCAGCGGAAAACTAAGTATTCTCTAGTCTAGTGAGAAGGGGCAATAGTTTGCTAAATACAGAGGAACTGGAAAAACATAAAAACAATGAAATGGTTTCAATTTTGTCTGAAAAAAAAGTGCAAAGATATTATGTTAATTCACAATTTTTCATACCTGTTTTGCAATTATATTCTCATATTCAGTGACTCACCACTTATGGCATAGCTGATGTCATGCAATAAGGCACAATGAATCTTCGATATTCACAGGAGCCGTTTCAGAACAGACAATTTTTGTTGCTTCAGTTTCCAATTTTCCATACATTTGAAAGCAGAATTTAATATTATTCGTAAATCTCCAAGAAGAGACACATATTCAAGAGAGCGACGAGTTGTGAGTCTCATGAGTAATTAATTGTTTCTCGAGGTGCGATCACCGGAACAATAATACTCGTATTCACTCGTTATAAATAGCACGTTTATTCTTGAAAAATAAACATCTCATGCCAACTACATATCTTATTCTTCACAACACAGCAAATGTATAGTAACATGGTGAACGTACATTTATTCATAAAATGTCCCAGTGTACACTCTAACATCCTTTCCTGACAAGCGATATTCCAGCTTGCCAGAACCAGCTTTAAGACCAAGTTTTATTACCGAAGTCGAAATATTATTATTCTTTGCAAATCATACGCTTTGCATCGAAACTCGTCTCAAAAAGAACGACGGCGTAATTTACGACCATGCAATTAAATCCACCGTAGAGAACAGACAATATTCCGCCATCTATTCTTAGCACGCCCGCCGGACACGATGACCCGGCAATTTGCTGGATTTCTACGCTGCTTCCCAGTGGGGAGCAATCTGAGCAAGCGCTCGTGCGCCGGGGAAAATAATTTGGAGTGCGCTCGCCGTAACCCAGGGAGCGCCCTCGTAAAAGTAGTTCCAAGTGCGCGCGAGACCGCCCGACATTCCCTCCCCCCTCGCCCTGCACGGCTTTTCCCCGCCAGCCGCCCGCCGCCCGCCGCCCGCCGCCCGCCGCCCGCCGCCCGCCGCCCGCCGCCCGCCGCCCGCTGCCCGCCGCCCGCCGCCCGCCGCCCGCCGCCCGCCGCCCGCGCCCGCCGCCTGCCGTCACAAGGGGAGCTAGATTTTGCGACGCTCGAGACAATATTGAAGATGTTACTCTCCCACCAACTTCAATACAAAAATGTAAACTTTACAACACATAAATGTCTATATTTTTGCGTAGTTAAAATACGCGTTTACCTCTACCCTTAAGATAGTTTAATGATTCTTTAGTTCCAAGAGTTTTTAGAAGCAAATTTAATTATTTAGGGAGTGACATTGTATATTTTCAATATCTAAAACCAAAATTTATAATTCTGAAATCAGTTTCGCAATAAGAATGATTAAAACACAAGTGCTCTAAAAATCCATGATCTTTATCAACAACTGTCATTGGTTTTGCAATAAGTATAATTGAAACTGATGGCCTTCATAATTCATGACAAGTGTAAATAGTGATTGTGATCACGATCTAAGGCGCAAGGGGAAATAGTGTATATAAATAGTACAATAATATTAAGTATCTTAGGGTTTCGAAACTTATAGTATTTCAAGCTACAACATAAGCAAAGCAATACAAATCCTCTGTGCAAAATAAACTATAAACTATTAACATCAACTTCAGTATCTTTCCCAGGATGAATATTTCAATGTAATTGGTTATGTTTAGAAGAAAATTATAGTACACTTACTAAATTATAGAACACAGTGGATGCAACATTGTACAATATTGCCGTTGTAACATCTTGTTACAAAATTTCATCAGTTGTAAAATGAGACAGTTAGGCCTCGTTTGGTAAATCCCCCATCTCCTATTGTAATACAATTATATATGACGCCTATTACGTAAATAAGTATTAACTCTCAAGAGAACTTAGAACAGTTTCACAACTAAGCAAAAACAACTTCTTGCATACTGAACAGGATTTTTACTTGATTCACTTGATTCTAGTTTTAAGATTACGATACTAAAATTTCTGCAAGTTGGGGCAGAATAAAATTCACCTCTTGTACTGCTCAAATGTAACACTCCAATCTACCGGGAAGTCATTGCCGACTACCGAAGTCAAATTCTTTCATTCTTTCTTAATTGAATTGAATTTCATTGCAGGGTAAGGTTTCCCACTCGAAATGTGTGAGTACAACTTTCATACTCAATTTTCAGAATTGATAATTGTATTCTTAAAACGCAAATAAAAATGTTACATTGAAATCGAAATAAGTCATTAATATCTGGATAAGTGACAATAACATACAATTGTAGCGACTTCTTACAAGAGGTAGTACACTTAGAGCAGAGTTTGATTTGAATTTCTATAAAACAGTGTTTAAGCATCGATAATGTGCATACATTTATTTACTAACGTAATTCTAACAACGATTTCTACATAACTTAAAAAAGACACAGTCAAAAAAACAACTATACTTAGATTATGTTATGCTATGTCGAGATTGTAGAATAAATTGATCGACACTAGAAATTCAATGTTGCCTTCCCATATAATAATCAGTAAAAATAATTTATCGTTAGCAAACAACTCCTGTTATCACATAGTGTTTAAGAACAGGAAATAATTAGTTACTATAAGAAACCTCCAATTTTTTCGCACACAGTGATCAAGTAAGTATAAATAAATCACAATTCTTACAAGACAAATAAAGAATTTCTACGCAGTCTTACAAATAAGGTCTTATAATTAGTTGTAACATATCATGTAATTCTGAACCAGCCTCCCCTTTTGTAGATACATTAGGGACTTCTAAGCTCTAGTACGTAGAGGTTAAGAGTACCAAAGACAAAGATCTGGAATGAAATGTGGTTTTATTTCAATTAAGCGCCACAGAGCTGTTCAGAGCAGCCTTTGTTCCACGTCGCAGGAGCTTTCGCTGCATTCGTTATAGATTAACGTGGCTGCGGCTCCCTGTAGACTCGCTCTTCACTTTGATCTAATTAAACGATCTTCACACTTTTTAAGGAGGGATCACATAAAATATTCTGAAAGGAATGGGAGTCCATAAAACGTGTGTAATTTTTTTCAATTACACGACTTCAATCCACTTGCATGTAAGAACAAGTATTTTTTACGAGTCTGTTGGAGCGTGAAAGTTTGAGAATATAGGTTGGTAATGAAATTTATGAGACAAGTATGTATTTTGTAATAAAATACACGGGGGTATTTTTGGTCAACTTAGGTTTTTCCAATTTTTTAGGCATCATTTTATTCACAAATCATTTTTTAAATGATTAAAATCTTGAACACGATTGATTCTGTCGTGCAACTATTTTGAATTTAACCACAAAAGCTTATCTTTATTGATATCTCAAAAGCTCATCTGAAACGACTGACCTCATTCGTTTGATCTGAAGTTGAATACAGCTTTTATACGCATAAAATTAATGTTAAGGTAAAATTGACAAGCAAAGACAGCATTTGTGAAGTGAACACACTTTATTTGATACAATAAATTTTAAAATAAGTGGCCAACAAAAAAAGAGAAGTGAAATGTTCACGATGACAGAAACATCAAAGCAAGACATAAAAAAAAGAAGGAATACTGCTATCGAAAAAAAGGGAAACTATTTGTAGCTGATTTCTGTAAACCAGCTGGACGGCCGTTAAAATTGTTTTGGTGGACCGTATTAACCCATTAATGCCCAGCGTTCCCATTTGAGGAAGCTCATTTCTGGTCAACGCAAATTTGCTTCTTTTGCAATAATTTGCGAATTTTATTACTTCAACAGACGTAGGCATCCTAAATGTCACACTTAATTAGGTTTTTTCATTTCTGACGTCGGTACGAATCTTCATCTAAAACTGCATTTAGGTGCTCCATAAAAATATCGATATTTATCTAAATAATCTAACTCTACCTGACCGAATGATTAGGAACTAGAGATTTCAGTCAAAAGGGAGTGAGTGAACATAGTGAATGCTGGGCCATTGCAACTGCACGTTGCTATTGCAACCGGGCCATTATACCCCCAGCAACCTTCGAATTTCCCAGTAATAACAACATTTGTTGTGTTTCTTGGTTTGGAAATATTATTAAAATTCGGTAATCTTTTCCTAATTTAACAATGAAACAATGTGCCTATGAAAAATACTTGGAAAACGTACGGCAATGATCTCAACAGAAATCCTCACGTGACAACTCTAAGTAGCAAAAAATGGCATGTGTTGTGTGTGGCTGTTTATTTCAACGAGGTGTACCGCGGTGTTTCTAGTGAACTTCTCAATTTTGGAGAGAGGTTCGTCTTTCAAGGACCTTGTTTTTAAGAATGACAAAGAATGTGGCACATAGTATCGTCCCAGCCATCCTTACTAATGTTGACTAGAGAGAATAAATGGATAGAGGTCCTACTTCGCCTCTTCATGGGATCGATGTTTGAGTTTTGAACTAGCTCAAAATTGAAACTGAAAATGTGATGTGGGCATTTTTCTACTTTGAAGGTCCACTTTGAGCATCTGACTGATCAAGTTTTAATGTGATGACAATTTTCATCAATGAAATGAATGACAATTAAATTGACCACTGATGACAATTTTCATCAACAATTCCTGAAAATGGAATTTCGCTCTTTTTCACTAGACAGGAAAGCACCACTTAATACTAAATGCTATTCTGTGAATAATATATTCTTACCATTTACTTTGAGATAACGCCTGTAAATTATTTATAAATTGTCCACATAAATTCATTCCTAACAGTTGTGTTTGAATATTACATCGCGTCCCACATAAATGCTAAATGTGGGCGATAACGAGTGAAGAAAATGCTTCTAATTTTCAGTGCTCAAAAGCTTTGCCGATATTCATGGCAGGTTCAACGATATACCATCGCCATTAGGCAGTTAATTGGCAAACAGATTTGTCGTTTAGAGATTACTTGAATTTACTGAGAGGTACCTGAGTGTTAGTGCGGATATATTTCTGGTAGCATATATCAAAAGAATTTTTCCTTCGTAAAAAGCGATTTGAGTACATCATTATTTATTTGAGTCGTAATTAAAGTCACATTATTGGCATATCAACATCACTCAAAGGGTATTTCGACAAATGCTACGCAATAGAGATATCATAATTAGGGAGCGGATTTTAATGAAATGTCATTTTTTCTTCAAGAAGTAGGTGTAGTTTCGCTAAATACTCAGGAACTTCGAAAAAGTACAAAAATAATGAAACAATTTCAACTTTGTAATACACAAATATTTGATGTTTTTCCAGCTGTCGTTTACTGCGTGTTTTGACTGAATTCTAGTACTCTGTGCATCAGTGCTTATGTCACAGCTAACATTATGCGACAGAAAGGCTCCAAAGAAGAGGCTACCTCCTTTAAATATTTGAAATTCACATTTGCGTTATAGATCGGGAACATTTTTTATACTTTTGGTTTGTAAATAATTACTTTACTGTCTTTCCGTATAAACTATACTATGTACTCAACAATTTGGTATTTAATATGGTTTAGTATTTCCATGAAATCAATATGCGGTTGCGACTTTCCCTCTCTGTGTTTCGTATGAAACAATTAAGCGCGACTGTCTTCAGCTACTTATCGAAAAATCCTCCCATCTACGGATCTACACTAATATACATCCCCTCAAAACACAGAGTCTATTTTAATTCAAAATTCCAACTACTACATTAATAAAATTCACAATTACAATTCAAAACTACTATTTAAACAATGCCAAGTTGTCAGAATAATCATAAGCTCCCGTCTCACTATCATTTAGATAGAACCCCAGCCTCTGCTGAAAATCCGTTCACACCTCACCAACCGCTTACGTGTGTACGCTTCAATATCTTTTAAGAGACTGCTTCTTTTCGAGAGAAGCACGGCTTTCAATGCCATCTCCTCGCCTTTTGCATGTAATGGGTTCGACGCCGTGTCTATCTGCACAGCGCTATAACACCAAGAATGGAATATTACATTTTGTTGATCGGTTGTCCTAACAACGCGTATTCTTTGACTTTCGAGTTTGCAAACAATGCCATTATTACTAACGCTGGATGCCGATTTTAGCATTCAAATTAAACCCGGGTTCTTGGCTTAAAACAGTTGTTCTTGAATAATGGGCGTGCCACTTTCTGGAAAATCATTTTGTGAGGTTTTGTTTAGTATCAGTTAGTTGCCACAGGTCACTAGTAATAAAACTTTAAATTTCTATGAGTTCATTGTTCACAAATATGTTGTGTATGTATACTGCATTATTACGAAGGCAAAATAAATGTTTTCTAGAACATATTTTCGCCCAACATGACCAAAGTATGGATTCGAAGAAGACGCTATACGCTCATTGAAATTCATTTGCATTGGAACTTTGACCTCATTCATCCAATCCTGCTGGTTAATAAACACACCAACTTGGGAAGGAGTCACGACTTCACAGGCAGGCAGAACTCCTACACGTTCATGTATTTACTTAACTGACAGGAAGAGCTATAACATAAAGTTGCCTTGTTCTGCACATCATTTAAAATGTACGATCTTCGCATTGGCACTTTACTACGGTTAGAATACAATAGAGCTCGAACGAAAGAACACAATTTTTTTTTTCGCAAATCGCTTACATGAGCGTAAGGCTCGACAAGTGTCTCCTCTCCTATCGTAATGACATGGAAAATTAAATTAAATTTTTGGAAAGTTATTTGCTCAAAACGAATAAAGTTAGTATAATGCTTCAGTGAACTGATGGTCAAAATGTCGCAAAATTATGTCCGGATAAAAAGTAAAAATTTTTATTCAAGAATTCCATTCAATATCTTATCTTCCTCTTTGTTCACCACGACTTGGATCGCACCGGGATTCTATCATGGCCTCAGCGATGATTCTGGAGCAGTCTGACGTCGACCTATTGCCTTTATATAGACGAGACATCACAGTAAAAACAATACATTAATATCTTAATTGGCTTCTTTTAAGACTTCATATTAATTTCAGTAGTTTTCGCAATTATAAAATTCGAATTAAACAGATTTGATAATGCATTCTGTTAAAATGTGCATAATTATAAAAGCAAAATTTGCTACTAAAAATATAATTTCTTTAAATTGTATAAGTTTTGAACCATTTATCTATTCGAATTAATGAGGGATTGCGAATGAATTTGGAGTACAAAGCTTTTAAATAATAATTCACTGATGATGTAAAAATTAAATTGTAACATACAACATATCATTTAGCAATATCTTCATGATCCTTCATGTTGAAATGAGCTCTAACGAGCTTACTTCCAGTCTAATTGAAATAGTACCTGTCGTAATCGAAGGCAACCTATTTCCCGTCGAGGAGTTGCAGTGAGTGTAAGTAGCCCAGCCGCCCGCGTGCGCTGCTCGGCCGGGCCACCGTCCGGCGCGCACAAAGGGCTCCGTTCGCCACCCGAGGCGCGGGGCGTGTGGTTCTCTGCCGGTCGCACTAACGAGCGTGGGCGCGGGCGAGGCACGCACGGCGCGGCGGCGGGGGCGTATGCGTGCGTGGGTGAAAGAACGGGCGGGGACGGTCGCGGTGCCAGAGATACCGGTGGGGGCTGTGAGAGCAGCGGGGATGCAGGAGGTGTAGGCGTGGTGGAAGGGGGGTAAGGAGAGGGGGGGGGGGGGAGGGAGCCCTGGGGGGGGGGGAGAGAGGGTATGGGAGCTAGGAAGTGGCGGGGGGAGGGGGGGGGGGGGAGGGGGGGGGGCACCTGAGCGCCGGATCTCGAGTTTCTTCGGGTCGCGCGCCCACAAAGGAGGGTGGACGCCGCGGCGCGCTCTCAGCGCAGTTGAGCAGCGGAGGAATGAGACGCACGCATTACGGGGAGGGGCGGACTGGAAGCCGAGATGCAGAGATCCCCGCGAAAATTCGCATTAAGCAGCCTGAAATTAATGAACAGCGAGAACACGTTCTTATTTTTCTTTGCTACTATTGCGGGTTTCCTTACGGCCAAACCTTATCCCACTCGATCGGTTTCAGTCGTTATTTTGAGATTGAAAATCGTAACGTATGATTACAAGAAATCGTACGAGCGTCCATCTCAAATAAATGTCTGAAAATAAAGCTAATGCCAAGATGACATTTAGTTTTATAGGACCCATTTTAAAACTTTTTCTTGAGATGCGATGAATATCTATAACACTGTTTTCACCATCCGATTTTTGAATATATAAAACAAGCTGAGAAGAGAAATGTGTAATGAGAATACGGGAAATACAAAACGACGAAAATACTGGTGAAGTGAATAATAAAGTTCTATAACTGAGAGAGTATGTATCAAAGGAATAGGAAATAATGAAGAGATGATAAAGTGACATTTGATTTATTTGGCATTTGTTACTTGTTGACATTTTATCATCATAATGGGCATTGGATGAGTGGTAACTATCATGTAACTGGAAAAACGTTCTAAGAAAGTTGAGGTTTTAAGGGTATTACAGAAAATTGAAAAAGGAGTCGACTTTGACAGAGGAACTGTGCAAAAGCACTGCAAAAGTATAAAAACAGTTAAAATATCGAAAAAGAAATAGGGAAATAGTGAAAATGCCGAATTAGGTTTTAAGAGCAAATTCTAATTGTCACCCCCCCCAAAAAAAAGAAACCGGGAGTAGTGGCTCAGTGCATCAACTGATGTCACTGTAATGCCTCTGGCCGAAAGGTCCTCGATTCGAGTTCCGACGGTGGCAGGAGTTCCGACACTAGCTTCTCAATTAGGTCGAATTCAGTCGCTGACTGGAGGAGAATTCTAACGGCCAGCTGCTCTGATCGGTAGTTTTCCGAGGTTTCTTCGATCAACTCAAGGCGAACACCGGAGAAGTCCCTAAAACGGGCCGCGGACGATGTTTTCTTCCTCTTCTTGTCCTATCCTCATCCTTTACACATTCATTTACACTAACGTGCACTACACTACCACATATTCCGGGAGACCCGTCGGGGACTTAGAACTTGTCCCGGCTGGGGCGGTGCCTCGCTGGTGGGAGATACCTGATTAGGGAAACCCCCGAGAGTCGACGATAGGTCGGCGCTGGATCTCGGTAACCAGTGGAGGAAGATCACTGCCACCTCGTGATGAAAAACATGTACTACACTTACGGACTAATGATCTCAGTAGTTGACGCACCAGGAATCACTAACCAATCAAACAACCCCCCCCAAAAAAAGAAAACGTTGAAACGCAGTAAAGAAACATCTTGGAGTCTAAAAAGAACAGGAGGCAGGTGATCGGGAAACGAGATTCGATAAAAGCGAAGAAAAATACTCAAAAAACGGTTGCATACGACGAAACTAAGTAAAGAAAAACTTCGAGTCGGAAGAGTACAGGAGATGTTTACACATTACTGGTTCACAGGAAGACCTGGTTCTCAAATAACAACGGGCTTTCCGCTTTTTTGATTGATTTTTTCGTGTTTCCGGGCACGTCAACTGCTTTGGTATTAGTCCCGTTAGTGTAGTGCATGTTTTTTCTCGGGAGATGGCGGTGATCTTTCCCCGCTGGATGGCGAGATCCAGCGCCGACCTACCGTCGGCTAGTGTTGTTTCCCCCTAACCAGGATTCTCCCACCAGCGAGGCACCGCCCTAGCCGGGACAAGTTCTAAGCTCCCGACCGGTCTCCCGGGATATGTGATAGTGTAGTGCATGTTAGTGTAAATGTGTGTGTAAGGGGAGAGGATAGGACAAGGAAGAGGAAGGACAGATCGTGCGCAGTCCGTGGCCCGTTTGGTAGGGTACTGCTCCGGCATTCGCCTGGCGTTGATAGGAGAAACCACGGAAAACTACCGATAAGAGCAGCCGGCCGCTAGAATTCTCCTCCTGACAGCGACTGAATTCGACCTAGCTGAAAAGCTAGTGTCGAAAATCCTGCCGCCGTCAGGACTGGAACCTAGCACCTCCCGGTCAGAGGCGCTGCAGTGATATCAGTTGATGTACCTACCTACCTGAAAGCTATCTTGGGGATAAGGAAACAAGACACATTATTACATCACAAAATATGATAATAGCATTAATGTTGAAACTGTCTTTTGAAAAACCTCTTACAAAATTGTTCTCGATGTAGTATGATATGCAGAAAAAAGAATATCCTCTTTAAATACCATCTTTCGATGATTCACACTGACGTCTGGAACCGACGATTTTACATGTAGTCCCGAATCACTTGGAGCGACTTCAATCGCTTCAAAATCCCATCGCTTTGGCGATATCGACTCCGCAAGAAGTATGGAAAGTTATCCCCGCTTACGCTCTCTACGGAGGTCGTAAAATGTGGGAAAAGCGCCGGCGAGAAACGCGTGAGGGGCCCTACGCAGAACACGCGCCGGAAGGCGGGGGCCGGGGCGACCGACGGGTCGCGCCGGCGGAGAACAGCGGAGACGATGGGGGGCGGGGCTGGATGAATGCCGCATCGGCTTCATGAAGCCTTCTGCCGGCGAGTTAATATGCACGACGCGACCTCGGCCTGGGCCGAAGGCCAGAGATGCATCTGCGGCGGCGGCGGTGGCGGCGGCGGTGGCGGCAGCGGTGGCGGCGGCGGTGGCGGCGGCGATGGGGGGGGTGGGGGGGGGGGGGCGGTGGGCGGGGTGCGGGGGGGGGGTGGGGGGAATTGGTGGTGGTGGCGGAGTTGGTGGTGGCGGAGGTGGTGGTGGCGGAGTTGGTGGTGGCGGAGTGGGTGGTGGCGGAGTGGGTGGTGGCGGAGTTGGTGGTGGCGGAGTGGTGGTGGCGGAGTGGTGGTGGCGGAGTGGGGTGGTGGCGGGTGGGTGGTGGCGGAGTGGGTGGTGCGGAGTGGGTGGTGGCGGAGTTGGTGGTGATAGTCGAGGTAGTGGCAGCAGCGACTGCGGTGATGGCGATGGCGAAGGGGATAGTTTAGTGGTGGTTTTGCAGGTTGTGGAGATGTAGTGGTGGCGGCGTTGGAGGCACGTGAGAGGCTGTGGTGGTGATGGTGATGGTGTCGGTCGCAGTGGCAGTGGCAGAGGCAGCTTGTTTGATAATGGCGGCGGCGGTGCCGATGCCGGTAGTGGCGACAGCGGTAGAGGCCATGGCGTGGTGGTGGAGGCGGTGGCTGTGGTGACGGTTGCGGTATCGTAAAGATGGTGGCATTAGTGTCTTCGGAAAGGCGGCATTTCGAATTCTTCAAAGGAGTGTAGGTGTAAATGAGAGAAATGTCAGACGTGGCATTAACTGTTAATTGGATTGGAGGCAACGGGATCCCGATGGTAGAGGTGAGACTGTCTCATTATTTCAATGCCGAACGAATAGTGTATATACGCGAAGAAAACAAAACAACACACAAACGTCGGGGGTAGTGGAAGCGATGATAGATAGAGTGAAGATAGCTGAAAATGGAAAGTATGGATAAAATAATTGGGAAGCATATTGGAGAATTGTAACAACAAAAAGGTGGGGTGGGGTGTAGGGGTGCGACTAGATTTCGAATGGGAGGGGCACTGGTTAGTGTAGTCATCATTAAGTGGCGATGATGAATGAGAGAGTTGTGACGACGTAGTTGATTTTCTTTGTAGTGCGGTTGGTAGTGACCGTTATGGTGATAGTAATGGTGACGTCACTGCTGGCGGTCGATTCTGTAGTGGCGGTAGTAGTGGGGGAGGGGCTGGTAATTTTGGCGGGACGGTGGTGATCTTAGTGACTGATTTAACATGCTGTTAAGGATAATAGCGGCGGTGATAGTGATGGTGGTAAATATTACAGTCCTTATGGTGAAGGTTGTGGGGGGGGGTGGTATGTGGAAGGGGATAATCTTGGTGGTGGGAGGTGGTGATATTGGTGGTCTTTTAACATACTGATGAAGAAGATCGCGATGATGATTGCGGTGGATGTTGTAGTCCCAGAGGTAAAGGTCGTGGTGATGTGGTGATCATCATGATGATGGTAACGGTGACGGCATTGCTGGTGGAGATGGTAATGTTGGAAGGGGAATAATCATGGTGGTGGAGAGGTGGTGTAAGTGGCCCTGTAACATGCTGAAAAGGATGATTGCGGTGGATGGTACAGTCCTCGTGATAGAGGTTGCATCGGCAGCAACGCCGGCACGGGTCCAGGAGCCCTTTCCGCCTGTCACCGCCCAGGGGCGCCGTCCGCCGCAGTGGGTTAACGAAGCGCCCGTGGCCACTCAGGGGCGCGCCCACGGGCGGGTGATCGGTGCCCAGCGCGACTGCCCGCCCCTCTCGCAGCGCAACTTACCGTCGCCTCACGTGGCGTGACAAAGCGTTCGTGACAGTTCTCTGCACGTTATGCTCTTGCTGTTTCTGATCACGTTCGGGGCTACCGTACTCTTGTTTTCTTTTCCTTCGTGCTCCATTTCTCAATGTCTCCTCAATAAATCCTTCCACATTTTTCTACAGGATATCCCGCGCCATCCTTCAGCCAACCTCATAATTTCATGTCTTGCCTTTCGATATTGGAAAAGTAGGAGATATCAAATATTATTGAAAATGTCGTCTTTATCTGCCATAAATTCTGAAAGTATCTGATCACAGGAAACTAGCATCCCCAAAGTATAAGATGGTATATTTATTTCTACAGAGGGATTCAATAACGTCAACTTTCTAGAACAAAGAGGGTATTATCAGAATACATTTCCGCTGCCATGTAATATTTAGGTCGTGAAACAACAGCTATCCTATGAAGTTATAGAGGTGTACAAAAAGCTATCATAGAATCTCCTAAGAGAGATGTCGCAGACACGCGATGCAATTATGTCAAATATTTTTCAGTGTCGATATAATCAGTTCCAAATACTTAAAATGTAACATTTATTTTATGTACTAATAGTATTAAATTAATAAAACACCATACACGTTTATATCTACGTAAAAGGGTGTATTTATTCAGATTCCTGAGGGAATGAGGGAATGAAATAACCCGTAGTAACGTAGAATTATGCGGAGAATTTGGGGTACTCTTCTCTCCAGAAGACTAATGACGTCTTTTCAGTGTGTCACTCGCTCTTTCTGCCTCGTCTTCTTGAAACTCCAACGGCCTCTCTCTATCTGTTAGTAATTTTTTCCATCTTTTTATCTCTCCCTTTCTGTGGTCTATTCGTTCCTCAATAAACATTCACACTATATTGTGTCTTCAGAGCATTTATTTTTCTTAGCGGTTGGACAAGCTTTTACTCACTGTAGCTACTGAATACGTTGCATTCATCGTGACTTTAGGGGTTTGTAAAAAATCATCTTTCTCTACGGACCATCTCACGAGACGTCTTCTTGAATGCTTTAATGTCTTAATTTTTTCGTTGAAATCGTCTGTGCACTTCGTCACACTTTCGTTATAATTCATATTGTGTAGGTAAACTTCTTTTTCATCGCTCTTCGTCATTGAATTTATTCTTTCTAGATTTTAAATTCGTTCTTATACTTGGCCATCTCTCAAAACGAAAAGATATGTAACTCTTTCGGAATGACAGTAATGAATTCACGTTGAGAGTAATAATCTTTTCTGAATAGTATTGAATTTGTGAAGGCATGATAGGGACGTTCTGCTCCATTCACACTGTCGTGTCAAGAAAAAAGTCATGTTCATGTGTGTATCGCAAGACGCTTTGTGTTTTACACACGTGATGGCCGTGGTAATATTATATTAGAAAATTTTAAGATCACGATTCTCAAATTATTATTATTATTATTAATAATAACAACAACAACAACAACAACAACAACCTCATAGGAATCAATTATCACTATCATGTCATCTTGTTGGAGAGGCAGTTAAATCGGAATGTGTTCGGCCGTTGTAAATGTTACCACGGTCAATTATAATAATAACAGAAATATGAATAACAATAAATCGAAAAATGAAATTGGAAAAAGAAATATGTATGCCATTGTATCCATTAACATTTTCACGCATTCTATTACCCGAGGTATCACCCGAGGAATCTATGTTCCCCGAGGCGGAGCAGAGTGTGGGGGCGCAGCGGGTAGGGGGGGGAGCGAGGGGGATAGGGGGGGATGCGTGCTGTGGCGGGGTTAAGCCGGACGAGGTGGTGTGAGTTAGCACCTGGAGAAGATTGAGGTGGGTGGGAGGGGTATAGTGAAGCGGACCGGAGCTGGGAGAGGTGTATGTAGGGAGGGGATGTGGCGGAAAGATGAGAGGAATAGACGAGGCGTCGATGGGGAGTGACAAGATGTGGCGTGCGGGAGGGACAGCGGGATGGCTAAGGTTGGGTGGAGTGTAAGGGATCGGGATGGGGCGGATCGAGACTGGATGTTGCGCTGCAGGTTTGGACGGGTCGTGGTTGGGGCTGGGATAGATTAGATTGGGTCGGTCAGATCGGGGAAATCGAGATGAGGCGAAGTGGTGAGGCATGGGAAGAGGAAGGGGAAGGGCGAGGGGAGTGAAGTGTAGTGGCTGGGAAGTGGGAAGAAGTGCTGTGGAGCGGACCGTAGCGAGGAGAAGAGTGCGTGAGAGGGTGAGGGGCCGGGGAGGAAGGGGAAGAGGGGATAGTTTGGTTTGGTTTGGTTTCGTTTTTTCGTGTTTCCGGGTGCGTCAACTGCTTGGTCTTTAGTCCTGTTAGTAGTAGTGCATATTTTTCTCGGGATATGGCGGTGGTATCCCCCGCTGGATGGCGAGATCCGGCGCCGACCTACCGTCGGCTAAAGGGTTTCCTCCTAACTCTCCCACCAGCGGGGCACCGCCCCAGCCGGGACAAGCTCTAAGCACCCCGGCCTCCCGGAATATGTGGTAGTGTAGTGCACGGTAGTGTATGTGCATGAGTGTGAGGTTAGAGGATAGGACAGGGAAGAGCAAGAAGAGATCGCGCGCGGTCCGTGGCCCGTTTGGTAGGGTACTGCTACGGCATTCGCCTGGTGTTGATCGGAGAAACCACGGAAAACTACCGATCAGAGCAGCCGGCCGCTAGAATTCTCCTCCAAGCAGCGACTGAATTCGACGTAGCTCAAAAGCTAGTGTCGAAAATCCTGCCGCCGTCAGGACTGGAACCTAGGACCCCCGGTCGGGGGGCGGTTGGGGGGCCGTAGGGGGCGGGCCAGGCGAGCGGGCGCGTGGCGGGGCGGAGTCGGTAGGGGAGGAGTGTGGGAGAGGGGGAAGGCGGGGCGGGCGGAGCCGCTGGGCGGGAAGGGGGCGGCGTGGGGGCAAGCGCCGGGGCGGACGAGAGCACAACGCGCGGGGGGGCGGGCGGGCGGGGGTGGGATCAACGGGGGGTGCGATGACGAGATGCTGCAAGAGACGGGCGGATCGAGGCGAGGCGGGCCAGGGATGGAGGGGCGGGCGGGACGAGGCGGGGCGGGCGAGGCGCCGGCGCCAGAGGCCCCGGCGACGCTGAGCGGCGTCCCGTGTCGGCGCCGTGCAGGAATTCGGCGCGCTGCCATAAATCGGAGCCCCTTCGGCCCACAGCTCCTCCGGCATCGCGTCGCGTCGGTTAGCGGCCGCCGCCGCCGCCGCCGCCTCCGTCCCTGGCGTCCCGTTAAGCGTCTAGCTCCCATTTTCCCACTGTCTCCCGGGCTGCGGCGTCATCTGTTGCCTCCTATCGTGTTGCCATCATTCTTCTGTCGTCGGTCCGCTGCTGCCTCCTCGTTCTGCTGTCTCTTCGCCCAGCTCACTTTTGTTCTGTGACTTTCGCAGCTTGCCGCCTTCGTGATGCCTACGTTCCGTCAGAAAAAAAAAAAAGACGCGCCCTTACGCTCTAGTGGTATGCCAATTACAGGATCTCATCTCGCTTGTGACTTTAAAAAAATGCAAGTATTTTTGTACCGAAAGCAATTGTTTTTGCCAAGGAGAATGACGAGTAACAAATTTCCGTATTATAAATTATTCTACACTTTATTTACGATTAACATCCACTTCACATTACCTCATTACACTCGCCTATGTTTCCTCCTTTAGATCGTATATGTAACATATCGGCCCTTTTGAGACCCGATATGCCTTAATGATAGCGATAACGCCTATATTTTTAGGTGTTCGCTATGTCTGTCTTTACTGTTCATTCAAATCTCTACGCTGATATGGTTGTCAAATCATATATTATTTCAGTATTTATCACAGTATTATCTTTTTAAATGAAAAGTTTAGAGTTTCGACAAATATTCTCTAATTTTTATTTAATTTATAGATTTAGCAAATTTGGATATTTTTCCTTTCGCATTTAAGGAAATTATTAACTACTGTCGGTATTATTTGTATACAGTTCTACTTATTATTTTCACCTGTTCATTACTTGTCTGTCTATACCAGCCTTTCTGTTTAAGTCAACTTTATACTTCATCTGCCCACTTCTTCCCTTACTACCACCATCTTTATCTCCATCTTCTGGGAGACAAAGCTGAAGTATTTTAGGATTCGGAGTTGGATGATTGCTCGTTTCTTGGCTGCGTTCCATTGTGGATTTATCTGTTACCCGAGGCCAGTTCGTCAGGTGATACTGATGATTATTACGTCTGTAACGGGTTTTTAGATAATTGGACGATGTGACCATGCAATATTTTTGTATTTAATAACATGCTGTCTGAATAACTTTTCCATTCAGTTGAACATGGCTCTACAATGGTAATCTTTAAAATGTTCTAAGTAAACCACTACAATACTTGTACATTATTTACACACTTTCTGTTAACGAACCTCTATTCAATTCAGACTTCATTCCAGTCTTCTGAAGCAGACTTCATCTGTGTTTTGTATAAAAAGAGGGCCAGAAGATATAACCACAGAAGGAAACAATTATTGTGAAAGCGGAAGGAGGCAATCTTCTTAACACAGAGTTTACAGTACTTTTTTAATTTTAAAAGTAAAAGAGCACACAAAGGAGACTAGGCAACCTAGAGACCGTGCACTGTAGCGCCTACATTTGCGGTCCATATTTTTTTCTCCATTCTACTTTTTTTCTCTCATCATAAATCAAGTTGGAAACTTCAAGGCACTTGCAACGCTCTTTTACACTGTACCCTCGCTTCAAAATAGTTTCGTTTATAGCTACAAATATTAAAAGTTTCACTGCTCTTTGAATAAATGAAAAATGTAAAATAACAAGAAACCTTAGGTAAGCATCTTTCACGACCGTGTGAAGTGACGGTTCTTTAACACGATGTTCCAGACAAAAACAGAAGAGGAGTCTCTCAGAGAAAGAAAATGATCTGGTAGAAAATATTATAGTGTCTTAACAAAAAAGAATAACTAAACTGATTGTGCAATCTATTTGTTACATGCTTTAATGTTGCTTTTGTGTTTTCTCACTTCAAAAACCCGAGCTCCACTTTAAATAACATAAGATAATGGAACAGACCAACCGATTTACACTTCTTATTATTACAATGGTAAGTATAGTTTTATTTTTATAGAACTAAGTTGAACGTGATTTCTTCGCTTAAGGAAATATTTTTGACTAACATACAAAAACCACGACGTACTTTCGAAAAAGACCGATTTCACTTTTTTCTACGCACAGAAAATACTAGCACAATTAATAAAACAATGTAGGCTTTCACGGCCGGATTTGAAGTCACAGATTTCTTCCGGGCTGAATGGCCGTGGTCCATTGAGTCTGCCGTAGTTGCGGACGAAACGTCTGGAAATATGTTTTCCAATGGACCACGGCACTTCAGCCCGGAAGAAATCTGTGACTACTAGCACAATTGTTCATGATTGATACAATCATTTGACATTCGAGCGGTCGTCTGAGTAGGCCCTAGGCCTTTTTTATGAAAATAGACATTTTTATTTTTTCCCAATGTTTACCATATATTGTGAGCTATTACAACATCAGCTTAATTCATTGAACATAAATATGGCTTTTACGTTTTGACAAATGGTTCAATGTTTTTGCATTCCAGCCAGAGAAAGACCAGCCCCCGCCCGTGTGCTGAAGTCTACCACCAGATAGCGGAGGAAGAGGTTCTGCGGAAATAGGAACGTGAGTGCCAAAGATTTTATCAGGTCAGTTTAATGTTCTTAACTACGGAAAAGAAGAGTTTTTCCAGGCTCATTTGCAGAACAAACTGTATATGTATATTATATAGTTACAAGGCTTTCTCAGACCAAGCCACACTTTCTGGTTTTGTGACATAGGTTTTATAGTGATAGATAACAAAAACTGAACATGTTTATAATCGAGAAAAATGGTGTAAGTTAATAAAGAACTACAATGCAAAGGCCTTTCAATTTAGTGAGACATAATGAAATATTTCAAACAATACGATAAACGAATCTCAATCAGGTGATTGATTTCAGTATCAGAGGAGTAAGATAACATCGCTGAAAGTAAAGTCAGAATATCCGCCAATTAAATATTTCTTTCTGAAAATCGAGAGATGGCAAAAATTACATTTTTTAAGAAATAGCCCAAAAGAGAACGAAAAGATAAAAGTGTTGCAAGATGAAATGTTACAGTTAACTTCTTAAGGCACTTGCATTCGTACACACATGGGAAAAAATCTATCAAAAGAAATATGCCGATACCTATTATGATTGTACTTCTATTAGTGCATACTGTTTAACATCTCTACAACCATAAAATCAGGAAACCAATAATACTGAACATTAATTAGTTTATTTTTAATTAATTTTGTGAAAAAGTTCTCACGTAACATTATTTAGCATGTGAAAAATGATGAATTTGTTTGGCGCACGTTTTCTGGTTGTAAAACCATTTGTTAGTATAAATGTAAAAATTCAAAATCAAATACATGTTCTGCAGTAATAAGATATTAAGAAAATATAAATAAAATTCGAAGCAAACATGCTACAAATTCGATGTTACAAGTGTGAATAACGTACAAATTTGGAAGAGTGAGCAAATTATTAAAAATTAAGAAGAGAATAAGAAAAGGGCACCAAACACACACTGTCCTCTCGAGTTCTGTTCGTTAACCACAACATATTTTATGAATGGCTCTTCAGTTTCTGTGTAGACAGCCGAGAGAATTCTGGGTCAACGCCCAAAGCAATTTTCCTTGTATTTGTTAAGTGGTCCTCGGTTTTACTTTCCCCGTCTTCTTATCGTTCTGAAGGCACACATGCGTTCAGGAAGGGTCTCATGTCTCTTCAGAGCAGACATATTTACATAACGTCCTTTCTAACTAGCTAAAGGCATTACGTGGGAATTTGACATGATCCCTCAAATACTTCTATGTTGTTTTCCGCAATATGGAATGTTCCGTGCATTATCACAAAAAATAGTACTTTTGATATCAATCAATAGCTGAATAGCCTTACTACCATTTCTTCTGGTAAATCGAAAATTATATTGAGTGTTATTTACAATATGAGGAATTGTAACGTTTACAGACGAAATAAGAGTTATTACTTATTATATTGTTTACAAAATTGCTTCAATCCAAACTTTATTAGAAAAGCCTGTTCCAAACAGTCAACGGAAAGTTAGCAAGTCATTTTTGCTCGCATTAACAAATTTAAAAAATATAATTCCATTCTATCTTCGGCTTATTCCTATTGTTACGGAGTTATCCAAAACACGGGTACCTACTATCCAGTGTCCATCCACGGGCATTATCCATCAGATAACAACATTTGGCATATTACACCACTGCAACTTTCGAATACAAGTTCTGGAACTCTGACTGGAAATATCACAACAGAAAAATGAGGGTTTTTACTGTTTATTTTGGGAAGTATTAGGAAATCGAAATCTGTTAGCTAGTGATGATAATTATGCATTACTTTTCTTACTTCCTCATTAGCGAAAAGTACCATTTAACACCTTTCTGACACGCTGAATCGGCCGTATGCAAACAGGTGTCTGCATTCCTCCTCCAATTAATAATTTCAGCAGTCGAACTTGAAAATGACATTTGAACACAAGCAACGACCTCGGATGGCTGAGTCATAGCCCTGGCCTTGAGAGCAAGCTACGCAAGGAAAATAGTAGGTCGGGTTCACTGCAAGCACAACAGATAAAGCGGATCAGACAACATTGAGACGAAATCGCACGCGGCTGCCGCGCCGCTAACACACTCTAATCGCTGGCGCCTCCGGTCACCTGCCCCGCGGGACGGGCTTAGGGGCCTTTGGTGGGGAGTTGCTCCGGGCAGCGTATTATCTGGTCCGGCGCCGAGGGAAGATAGGAAAACAAAACAAAGAAAACATGACGATTGTTATTAAAGAGGCCAATCCACCAGCAAACGCGGCTCGTCCTTTCTTGTCTGAGAAGAGGTTATTAAAGAGGCCAATTCATCAGCAAGCGCGGCTCGTCGAGTCTTGTCTGAGAAGAGGTTATTAAAGAGGCCAATTCACCAGCAAGCGCGGCTCGTCCTTTCTTGTCTGAGAAGAGGTTATTAAAGAGGCCAATTCATCAGCAAGCGCGGCTCGTCGAGTCTTGTCTGAGAAGAGGTTATTAAAGAGGCCAATTCACCAGCAAGCGCGGCTCGTCGAGTGTTGTCTACGAAGAAACCCATTCGGCGGATGTAGCACGAATTAACACTTTCAATGCAGTAACATTGAGAAAAGGAAAATAACTTTTGTATTTATATGCTTGTGATGTATTCGATGAAATGGAAAAGTGATGTTCGCCCACATTTTACACCTTCCCGTATATTTTCAATAGCAATGAACTTAATTTGAATGAAAAAGCAAAACTCGTCAAGGCAGTTGAGAGTCTTCCTAAGCTACTGTACGGATGGCGAAACCTCTCAGAAACTCTTATCAAAAAGAAAAAAAGCTTAATTGCTTAAGCTGAACTCTGTGATCGAGTTCGAACATTGCTCTTTTGCGAATGCTAATAAAGCCCTTTTCATGGTATTTACGTCAGCCTTTCCTTGAATTATAGATTCAAATATCATTCAACAACAATAAACATCATTGGATTGGATACTACCCACTATTACTCCAACATCTGGGTTCGCGATCGCCCTTGCTGTCGGCCTAGATTCTGCCACTCGAAACAAAAAAACAAACGACGACGAGAAGTCCTGTCCTCAAAGACTGAAATTTCTAGTTATTTACATCGTCCTTTCTTATGTCATAACCAGAACGTGCCTCTATTATTACTGATGCCGTCACATTCGTCAATATCGCTACCCAAGATAAGTCTCATTCACCACAGCCGCCAACGTGTTTCGTCAGCTTTCATGTTAGCGTCTTGTAAATTTGTCGACGTTACGACTTCTAGAAAACGCATCAACGTAATATCAGCGATTTATACAACATCACGATTATCTTACAAAATGTTATGAATGGTTGTTGTTAATGTCTCTTTATTTGGGAACGTGCTGTTTATTTGGGCTTCGAGCATTTAGACGAATTTTACGATTTTGTGGCATTATCATTGTCAATACTCGCACAATAATTCAATCACATTTAACATTCGACTTCCATTCGATCATATTTTTTAAGTAATGGTATCGTCATTATCACAATCGTTTGTGCATGAAATATCTCATCACTTTCTAATAATCTTACATACTAACTTACAATCGAAATGTATAATAACAGAGGTGGATGACTCAAGTGATGCACAGGCAAAATACTATTTTTTTATACCGGTGGGAAAAAAGTGCCTATAATTGCTTTTACAGAACTCACTGAACAAATCTTCATAATACAAACATCGAAAATTATTTACGATTTTCACGATATTAGTAATATTAACAATTCCCAAATTACCCAAAGCCCCCTCAAAGGCAAAAATAGTATACGGTACCGCCGTGTGAAACTCTTCAACGCAACAACGGAAAAGGTTCATCCGCAAAATTCTAACCCACCTAGGGTTACCAACCGTCCTCAATTTGGGAGAACAGTTCTTTATTAACGTTAATTGTCCTCTTACCCTCCTTTATATTTTAAATGTCCACCTTTTAGTAAATCTTTAACATTTGTTGTTATTTATTTTATCACATGACATCTACTACGTTGTATCGTGTATTGTTTAATTTAGTACAGAAAACATGAATATCCTTTATCTGAACGCTGTCACACGCATGCATAATAGAATATCTGTCAAGCAACTAAAATAAAAAAAGCGACGCTCAGACCATCTTGGTGTGCATTTTGTGAATGAATCTCTTCACATGAATTGCAACCGGACAGAAGGAAGAAATACAGCTGCTGACAGTGTAAAATAATTTTTTATAAAGAGAAATGTATTGATCCTTTTTTTGTGCTTGTCGGGTGTCCTCCCTTTTACAAGAACAATGTTGGCAACCCTCGTCCCCATCCCGCGACTATGACCGCGGCGGCCGCCACCGCACCGCTCCGTCGGCGTCGGCTAGCCCGGGTGACGTCATCCGCGGGCGGGTCGACGAGGTCGGCGCGGCGCGGCGGGCGCGGCGGCAGAGTAAAGCTCTGATCAGATGGCGGGGCTGGCCGCCGGCCAAGGCCGCAGGTGCCCGCGCCTCCGCTGGCGCAGCGGAAGGAGGCGGCGGCGGCGGCCGCGCCCACGCAACGCCGCACCCCCGGAACCAGCCACCCGGCCCACACGCGCCGAGCCGCACCACACCGCACAGCACCGCACCACGGCACGGCTCTTGGTCCAGATCGCCGGTCGGCACCACACAGCACACGATTGATGCGTTAATTGAGTGTTAGTGATTCCGGGGTTTGGTTTGGTTTGGTTTGTTTTTTTCGTGTTTCCGGGCGCGTCAACTGCTTTGGTCATTAGTCCCGTTAGTGTAGTGCATGTTTTCTCTTGGGAGATGGCGGTGATCTTCCCCCGTTGGATGGCGAGATCCGGCGCCGACCTACTGTCGGCTAATGGGGTTTCCCCCTAACCAGGACTCTCCCACCAGCGGGTCACCGCCCCAGGCGGGAAAAGCTCTAAGCTCCCGATCGGTCTCCCGAAATATGTGGTAGTGTAGAGCATGTTAGTGTAAGTGTGTGTTGTGTGTGTGTGTGTGTGTGTAAGGGGAGAGGATAGGACAAGGAAGAGGAAGGACAGATCGCGCGCGGTCCGTGGCCCGTTTAGTAGGGTACTGCTCTGGCATTCGCCTGGTGTTGATCGGAGAAACCACGGAATACTACCGAACAGAGCAGCCGGCCGCTAGAATTCTCCTTCAGGCAGTGACTGAATTCGACCTAGCTGAAAAGCTAGTGTCGAATATCCTGTCGCCGTCAGGACTCGAACTTAGGACCTCCGGGTCAGAGGTGCTGCAGTGACATCAGTTGATGCACTGAGCCACCGCTTTCGGTGCATGCATTGATTTGTGATTCCGGGAGTATCAACTGCTATGGTCACCAGTCCCGCAAGAGTAGGGCGTTTTTTTACAGCAGGAGATGGTGGTGATATTCCACCGCTGGATGGGGAGATCCGGCGCCGGCCTACATGTTGACTTACGGGGTTTTCCCTAACCCCCACCTGCGGGGCCCTGACCCTGCCGGGACAAGCTCTAAGTCCCGACTGAATTCCTGGCTTGTGTCATAATGTAGTGCATATAAGTGTAAATGTGTGTAACATATGGGTGAGGATACGGCAAGGAAGGTGAAGGACAGATCGCGCGCGGTCCGTTTGTTAGTACACTGCTCGGACATTCACCTGTTCATCACAGAAACCGCGGAAAGCCATCAGTCAGAGTAGCCGTCCACTAGAATTCTCCTCAGGAGGGTGGCTGAGTTCGAACTAGCTCTGTAGCTAGGGTCTAGGACCTTCCGTTTAGAGGCACTGACATCAGTTGATGTCCAGAGCCCCCTTATCGGTCAGACGTAATTTGAGCTAACATTTCAATTTGGTTTGTGCCTTGTATATTTGTGATGATCTCCGGAATGGCGCGTTGCGTGGCGATGCGGCCAGGCAATGTGCGGCGGTGGGGCGTGATTTGACGCGGTGCGCGTGAGGTCCGGCTGGTTCCACATGCACGTGAGGTCCTGCTGGTTCCAGATACACGTGCCGGGATGCACGTGACGACCGGCTGGTTCCAGGTGCACGTGACGACCGGCTGGTTCCAGATGCACGTGACGACCGGCTGGTTCCAGATGCATGTGACGACCGGCTGGTTCCAGATGCGCGTGAGGACAGGCTGATTCCAGATGCATGTGACGACCGGCTGGTTCCAGATGCACGTGACGACCGGCTGGTTCCAGATGCAAATGACGACCGGCTGGTTCCAGATGCACGTGACGACCGGCTGGTTCCAAGTGCACGTGACGACCGGCTGGTTCCATGTGACGACTGGCTGGTTCCAGGTGCGCGTGAGGACCGGCTGGTTCCAGATGCACGTGACGACCGGCTGGTTCCAGGTGCGCGTGAGGACTGGCTGGTTCTAGGGTACGACGCTGCGTAGTGTGGTGCGATGAATGAGACGAGGTGAAATGTAATACGAGGTAATGTTGCGTTCTGTCTTGTGACAGTGTTCCACTTGATAATTTATACCTGAAGGTTTGTGAGGTGACGGGAAATGTAGGCTCGCTCCAGTCTTGCGATCAATTATTTTGACACTCGGGCATGTCAACCTAAATTCGGGGCGTGGTCGATGAGTAATATGCAGAAATGATTCGGATTCATTGCACGAACGTTGGCACACTTGTGTTGTTGGCTGTCGTACTCCCTTTTGTTTGCTATTCTGGCCAATTGGAGAATATCTAAAGAAAAGTATTTGCAGTAGAATCTTAACTGTAGCACTCAGACCAGAATATTTATTCAGAAACAAAGAATAGACCATTCTAACAACTGAATTACAAATAACCGAAACACAAGTAGCTGATGTTCATATACTATTGAAATCAATTTATTGAAGTTACAGTTATAGTTTAGAAATTCATTTTATGTTATGACAAAAGGAAATGACCAATTTTTTATATGTCAATATTTTGCATTTTTGTCGATTTGACATTTTTTACCTTTCTTAGTCTTTTTAATGCATTTTCGCTGATTTAATCGATTTTACTGTCATTTTAAAGTACTTGCTTCCAATAATATTTACGAGATGCAACAAATGTTCTTCATAGAATTACTCAGTAGCCTATTCCATTTGTTCGCTCAGAAATTGTTTTGACACCCTTTGTATGTAATTCTTATGACGTATATCAGCACCATAGCCGGTTCGGCCGATTTCGAGATAACTTAAGACAGAGATTTCCCGGTAAAGAACGGTCTAAACCAAACGTTTGCACGCTGAGTTCACTTGAACGAATGGAAGAAGCCTCGATTACATCAGTAACGTATCCAACAGCTTCAGTTATTCATTCGAACGGTTTTTGATAATATTTTTTACGTCATTTTTCTTTGGTTTTAGAGCATTTTTAAACCATTTTAACAGGATTTTATTGACCATTTTTGGCGCTGTTTTAGGTCATCAAAATCCATCCTCTTCTCATCACCGTCTTCATTTTGCCTCTAGTATTCGGTATCGGTTTCCCTCCGGTTTTCCTCCTGCACATGCAACCCATCATCACTTAGCAGTAGGACTTCCCTCGCGTCAACACACACCCACACACGCCCCGCAGAGCACGATACCGCTGTGCGCCGCAGCTCCTACGTCAGCACCTCCTCGGACAACAGGCCGATTATGACGGCGGCATTTGCTTCTCTCAAGATACACATATTTGGGGCGCGTACGCCACCGACGTACTGGTGGGCGATTCCTTCCTTATAGTCAGCGGCCATATATGGCGAGTGGGAAGCTACGTATTCGAGGTCGGTAGATAGATTCAGTGGTGCAAGGACATTGAATGTAGTTACGCGCACAGTCAAATAATCTGGTTATTACGGTGGTCGTAAAGTGTACATATTCGGAAAGGGAAGCGAATGCTCGTCGCTTGGCGACGATTATTGGCGATTATTCGCTTGGGCGAACTATTTCACAAATTCTACTTTTATACTCGACAGCCTTGAACGATCGTTGAAAGGCGCAATATAACTCAGCTTGCATGCACCGAAGGCACCACTCCCATCCTGCTTAGGTACCCCTGGGATTCTTGGAGTCCTTCGGTTCGACCCGAATCCAGGGAAGTACGTGTATCAACCTGGCAGATGCGTGAATTAGGCTGTAATAATTTAATTGAGTCGGCCCGGTGGCCGAGATCGCTAAGGCAGTAGTGTCGTAGTGATCTCGGACCGAAGGGTCGCGGGTTGGAGTCCCGCCTCGGGCATGGTTGTATTTGTGTTCGTCCTTTCACTCCTTATCATCACCATATCGTTTCATCCTCACAGTTACCATACAGTTAACAGCAATAGTGGTCGCTAATGACCTAAAATGTTGATGCGACCTTAAATAACCAATTAAAAAAAATTAATTGATGTTATGTTAATGATGTTCCTGTTATTAGGCATTTTACTATCTCCAAAAAGACCACTGACTCTCTTCAAATAAGAGAACTAACTAGTTTGCAAATGAGACAAAAGCACATAAACGCAAATATTGGTATCAAATAATTTAGAATGAACATGGTATATATTCTCCATGACAATTCTCTTTTCGTGCCATCCACACGGCTCTTCTCATCTCCCCATTGCGGCGAGAGGTCGCTGCGGGCTGCAGTGCATTGTGCGGCGGCAGCAGGGCGGTGGCTGAGGGCCGCCAGCGTTGCGGACCAGGTCGGACGGGTTTGGCGTGGCTTCTTGCTCCCGCGCGCTACGCAAGGTGGAGTTCACTAGAGATGCACGAGCGGTCTCCCGGCGGCGGCGGCGGTGGCGGTGGCGGTGGCGGTGGCGGTGGCGGTGGCGGTGGCGGTGGCGGTGGCGGTGGCGGTGGCGGTGGCGGTGGCGGTGGCGGTGGCGGTGGCGGTGGCGGTGGCGGGGCGGTGGCGGGGGCGGCGGCGGGGGCGGGGGCGGCGGCGGTGGCGGTGGCGGCCGGAGGTAGCGTGCAGTGAATTAAGTGGTTCGGTAATTGTAGCCACCGCCTCTCCACTGGTAAAACCAGCCCGCGGATAATCCAGTGCACTGTTCGCTAATGCCTTAACGCACCGTAACTCAGGTGCGTGGCTGGGAAATGACGCCAGCTGGCGAAGACGCAAGTGGACTTATTTCAATTGCGCGCAGTAATAATTAGTGCAATAAATATATTTTTGAGGAAACGACTCAAGGTGAACTTGCTTTTGGGATTGATTGTTGACTCATAAAACTTAATAATCTGATATAACTTCAATCTTCACATTTTTCTTTCCTGTCTGGGCTTATATAGCAGACAAATATTAAGAGATCAGTGTATAGAAACTTGGATGGAAATGTATAAATTGCAGAACTCTCGTCAGACTGGTGACATGAGTGCACATTAACCAATATGAGGGGGCTAGGTTAGGTGAAGAACTTTATGAGGACGAGAATTGCTGGTAGAATGTGATAAACATGGACAAGTAAGTAGGGGTGAAGATTCTAAGGCTAGTGAAACTCAAGGTGTTTAGTTTCTAGATCCACTGTGTGAGTTATAAATTTATATTTACACCATATCACTTAACCTATTTTCACTTTATACATCAGTTGACGCTTCGCTACGTATTTTGTAGGGGGTTACGAGGCTTCGGTCTTTTTCCAAAAAAACAACCTTCAGTCTGTGTAATGGATAATTCCCTAGGCGTTTTTAAGACAAACGTCCTCTCGCAAACTCCCGGACAGACATCTTACTGTAACTAGCGGTCAGTGATTAATGCGAACATTAGAATGATATCCGAAACGATATGTTCATCGTCACTCTTACCGCTTTATCCAAACTGACTGTCTATTATATGAATTAACCGGTTACTTCTTGAACAATCATAATTCGTCTATAACTGTAACATAAAAATAATTTCATTAAATAATTATTTCGGAGGTCACGAGACTTCAACATAGTTTGGATGACGACAAACGTCACTCTTGCTTTCGCAAAAGATAATTACAGGAAAGAATGAAAGTACAGGGAAATGAATCGGAAAATGGGAAACAGGAGAAAATAGTTATTTATGGTTAGAGTTGTAAAAGTGACATTTCATTTTGCGAGTTGGATAAGTTGGGACAAGACACCGAGATAACTTGTGCCGAGAGCCGCCATCCTACGGGCAAAATAAAATTAGCTTTACCACGTGTGTCACACACTATTGCTTAGACAGCCTTACTAGATTTCATTTTATCTTAATTTGAGTATACACATCATTTAATTGTATACTATGTTACGCTAAGGTAGCTGATGTGATCACACGAAAGAATTGTTTTTTCTTTGTTGCAGTCACGCTGTTTTTTCTGAATATTTGAGGGCCATTTTTAGCACGAATGATACAAATTGAATTTTCAGCACGTTCTAAATGTCTTAAGAGTAACCTCATGGATGTCTAAAAAATTAATTAAAGAATTAAATAATGGAGACATTGAGGAAAAAAAAACAAAGTAGTAAGAAAAGGAACCAATTAAGAATACAGAAAAGGAGACAGAAAGAGATGAAGGTAAGAAAAGGAAATTAGAAGAGGGATAAATGAAATTAACACATTAGGAAAGATGGTTGGTTGTTAGTGACTCCGAGCGCGTCAACAGCTTATGTCATTAGTCCCGTAAGTGTAGCGCATGTTTCTTCTCGGGAGGTGGCTGTGAACTTCCCCCGCTCGATGGTGAGATCCAGCGCTGACCTACCATCGGCTAGCGGGGTTTTCCCCTCAACCAAGTATCTCCCACCAGCGGGGCACCGTCCCAGCCGCGTCAAGCTCTAAGCTCCCGACCGGTCTTCCGGCATGTGTGGTAGTGTAGTGCATGTAAGTGTGTGTGTAAGGGGAAAGAATAGGATAAAGAAGAGGTAGCAAAGATCGCACGCGGTCCGTGGCTCTTTTGTTAGGGTACTGCTCCGGCATTCGCCTGGTGTTGATGGAAGTAACCACGAAAATCTACCGAGCAGTGCAGCCGGTCGCCAGAATTCTCCTCCAGTCAGCGACTGATTTCGATCTAGCTGACAAGCTAGTGGCGAAAATCCTGCTACCATCAAGACTCGAACTTAGGACCTATCGGTCAGAGGGACAGTAGTGACATCACTGGTGCCCTGAGCAATCTCTCCCGGTATTAGGAATAAAATGGAAAGAGGAAAGAGAAAGGAAATAAGACAGAACGTAAGGAGAAAATAAAGGAAAGAACCGGTAAAGAAAAAGAAAGAAACAAAAAACTGCAATAAGTAAGTTATAAGCGAAAAGCACTAATACGTGACGAGATCGCGAGTTCTCTCTCCGCCGTCAATCGAAACTCGCAGGGAGCAGCGACCTGCTCGGGAAGAAGCCTTGACCTTTGAGTTCGCGATGCCATTACAGTCTTCTATCTCGGGCGCACTGCAACGAGAAATGCTGTACGGGATAATGGCTTATAGCTTGTAGCCCAATCGCACCAGCAGAGTGTCACTCGATCTTAATGCATGTTCATAATTTTAATGACCCACTTTTCCATTCCAGAGTCAATTACTCGGTCGACAAACCTTATCATGTTCAGCTTTTAACAAGATAATTTTGCTTAAAAGTATCTTTGTCTGCAATAATTGTTTGATTGTACGCGACCCTCTGCAAACTACATGTTTCTTAGAAGCTATGAAATGTATCATATTGCGTTTAAAGAAAAATAAAACGGTTTATCAGGAAGACAGTGACAAAATAGCTACTATTACAATGCTGAATCATGAAAGCATGCGTGATTCGCATTGTCGCGGTCCAGATGAGAGACTTCCTGAACGCCCTCCCATTAGTCATAGCTATCGCTTTATCGGCATGTCCATCTCAAACACGAAATCTATCCTTCAGTCTGTCCAGAACAAAAGTTGGAACCACTTTTCGGGTGAGCTCCACAGAAGACAAGGGCCTGAATCAAAGACGCCGAATGACCAAACAAAGCAGAATTTGCACACAAGCGTTTAACATTCCTCGTCTTATCATTGCAACTGTTTGAGATAAATAGAGAAGTTTCTAATGACCAAGCGTAAACACACAGGCAGGCCCAAAGGAGAGAAACTTCGCAAAAGCACTGATCATTACAGTTCTATTGTTCCCACATTTACAAGATTCTTTTGAAGGAACATAACACATGTTAACAGGCACGTAGCCATGCTTGTCTGCTTGCATATATGGAAAGACGAGGAAAGTTCGATGGATGTAATTACAGCTGTCAGTTGTGCAAGAACACCTAGGTAGAATATAATTATGGTAGCGTTTGAAGATTTCCGTCAGCGATTTTCAAAAGGAAATTAATTTCTATAAGATTCCAAAGAAGTTATATTTAACTTCAAGGTCTACTACGTTAATTTTTGTAAACTTATTTTGATGGCAGGTTGGACTGAATGTAGTACCTGCTTGCTCCCAGAATATTTTCGACTTTTTGTTTCAGACTTCTATTATAATAACAGGCTTTAACTTCTCCAGTTATATTCAAAAAGTGAGAAAATGCAATTTTTTAGAAGGGAGCAAAAGAATTTGTAGGAGCTTCAGATGATTTGCCAAAAGTTATAACTACGAATCTATCGATCTTGTTACCAGATATAATTATACACCCCCAAATGAATTGTAGAGGGTTTCTTGAAATCACTTTTAACAAACACGCAAAAAAAAAAAAAAAAAAAAAAATATAAAATGTTCAAGAAATGTAACATTTAATATAAAAACAATTGAGAAGCTTTAAGATAAACTTTTTAAAAATTTATTACTTCTCGTTCGACAATTTTGCATTTCCAGGGTTTTGAGATATGGCTTCTTTGGATAAAGCCAACCGTAAGTCGCGGTTGGTTTCTGAACTGTACTGAAGAGCTTTGATTTTTGTTCTGTGATTAAAAGATGGTGTACTGATGGAAAGGTATGAGAAAGAAGCCAAGTTAAGGAGGTTTAAGTTTATCTTTCGGGAATCTTGATACAATTCGCGGTCTGCTATTGTTTCTTCCTAGGTTGAATATGGCAGTACAGGGAGCATTTGGTAGGTAAACATAGACTGGTTGTTCGTTTCGACTCCAATACCGTGTTTCTAGAACAAAAACCATTTCGGGCATGGCGAAGAAAACCGAACTGTGTTGACTTATTTTGTTGTGCAAAAGACAATAAGTTATGAAGGATCGTTTGAGATGGCCATAGTTCAACATCGAGACGTAAACTACCAACTATATCGGCTGATCACCCGAGAACTTTATAGTATCTCCTGTAGCTAACGCCTACGTAACCAAACAAAATTTAGATATTTATTATTAGTAAACTTTTTGGGGTTGAATCTACGAGTGGGTTCACCAGGAAAAGTAGTAAAAGTTACTTATATTTTCTTAAAAACACTTTTTTAAATGTGATACGATATTTATTCACTTGCTTCTCTATAAATATTGAAAAATAATACCTGATTTACATAGGTACTCATGGGAATAGTTACAGCAAAATCTTAATATAATAATAGCAATAGCTTAATCTTAAATATCTATTAAAAATATTAACTTAATATATGAACATTAGTTTTGTTCCTTTCAAAAGGAGCTATCACAGCCTCGAAGTTTTGAGAATCCACGCCCGGGATGAAAACCACAGTGGCCTTTGGAAGGCGCTGCGTGCTCAAAACAGGAGTAGAGGCTCCGCGGCAGAAAAAAAGAGACAAGAGTTCAGATGCAGCATTGGCTCCCACAAGAGCCGATCTAGGAAAAAGTTGGAGGGAAACCGATCGCCTTTATACGCGAAAAACAAAAGGTTTTTTTTTTCACCAGCGGCGCAAATAAAGATAAAATATGTAAAGAAGAGATGAAAGGCAGGAAAGATAAAAAACAAACAAAAAGTATGTTACCTAAGTGAATGCGGAATCTTATGCCAGGAGAAGAAAGACAATATATCAGACTACAGGAAGAGAGGACAAAGGAGGAAAAGACAAAGGAAAGAGAAGGTACATAGGTATTCCTAAAAAATACAAGAATAACAAATAATTAATAGGTTGAGATAAAAAAAAGAAATCTGGAAATGTTTTAAAAATAAGATGTGAGATAGTATCTTTGACGAAGAATCAATTAATAAATTGAATTCACAACCTTATTATTTTGTACTGGGGCAAGGGTCGATGAATAGTATACGTACAGTATCTGTTATAGGAAAGGAAAATTTATAAAATGGTGACGACAGAAACATTATTAAGAAAAAAAATAAAAAATGAAAACAAATAAACAAATGAAAACAAATACCAGGAAAATAATAAAATAATTGGGGCACGATAGAAAAAAGAGAAAGAAGGGAGATCAGGAAATGCCTCTGCATAAAGCCGAAAAAATGTTAATGGGGCATAAGAAGTATGGAAGAGAGGAGAAAATATGCAAAAGAAGTTAAGGAAAGGAACCCTTTCGAAGAATACGAAAAGGAAGCAGATATCAACATATTCAATTGGATGCATGGAACAACAAAGTAAGGTAGCCCATTGTAACATGAAAAATAAGGGTTGTTAGAAGCTTAATTTCACAACACGCCTCAAAGTTTTTACAAAGAAAAATCTTCGGTTAAATGACAGAAACAATGGTCTAGTCGGCATAAACAAAATACTATAATGCCTATAATTCATTTTACATGTATACTTTTATACAGAGTCACTCAAATTTTCTAAAGCCCTTAGACGAATGCGTATTGGGGAACCCGCCTGACGCTTTCGTAAAACAGCAATGTACACTTTTGGCGTTTTCTCATTTAATAGAGAAAAAAATTAAATATCCACATCCATCAGATTTTTAACACTTTGAAACTTTATCAAAAAACTATTTTCTATCAAAATGATTTACTCCTCTGTCCAAAACTAATTATAACAGGGGGACCCGGAAGGGGCGTGCGCGTCTCCCGTGGGATGCGGGGCCCCGCCCACCTGTCGACGCGAGGCGCGGCGAGGTGCGGCGCGGAGACCGCTCGCGGCTGCCAGAGGCGACGAGCCGTGTTCTGCCAGCGACGAGGAGGCTGATAAAAGAAGAGCAGAACACGGAGGAAAGGCCACCGATTGGGAACAGGTAGAGGCCGATGACCCTAGATACAATGGACAGATTAACAGGAATAGTAGAGCGTAGATGGGTTGGATAGATATCATGTTATTATATAGAGGATTTGCAGAATTTAAAGGGAATAATGGAAAAAGGAAGAGAGAGACAATAAATACTACGACTATAAAAGTTATAATTGATAAAAAAGGACATTACTGGCAATCTTCCACTCTTCAAGGATTTAGATATAAGACAATTTCGATCGAAACTTCTCTGAACTCTGAGCTTATAGGTAAAGAAAAATGAACAATCCATTCTGAAGGATATTGTTATGTTGTCCATTTTACTTTCTCGCAAGCTACTTATAGGGTATAGAGAAAGAATTGTAATTCTGTTGCAAAAAAACCAATTTTTCGTCAGAAAAAACTCGTTGGGGCCCTGATGTAGAAAAAGTGGATAAATTTTGTTCCTGTGTATAGTCAATCATTTCCTCTAACAGGTTGTGTTGTCAGAATCCACGTTTCGTGTGTCATTGATAACGAAAAATTGACTGACGGCAAAACGTATGTCTGTGGTTAACGTTTACCCAGTCCAGACGATTTTTTCCAAAATTGATTTTTCCTAAACGATTTGGTCGAATTCGAGGCAGAGGGTACATTGGGGGTACTTTAAATGAAGCCTTAACGTTTTCACATTTTTTTAAAAAGTGGTTCCAAATTTTGGATTTAATTTCTTTTCCTGCTGGAACAAAAGACGCTTAAAAATATGCGCAAATCTGAATATTAAAAAAATTACAAAAGTTCAATTTGTTGGCATCTTTCGACAAATACATTTTTGAAGATTAAGACTTCTTTCCGCAATGGAATCTGTTCTTCAAAGGTTTTTTATAAATAGGAATTTGTCGAAAATATGAGTAGCTTTCTCGTACTTTTGCGTGAAATATAGGCAATTTTTCAAAAACTAATTTCACGAAAACAGCCGCAAATATTTTTTAATGTTTTCTCAAAATAGTGGGATGCTTTAAAAAGTGGTGCGGGACCCATTTTTGACGAACTCTCCGTATTTTTGAAAATTGCAGAACATTAAAATTGTAAAACTAGAATATTGATAATAAAGGTTTTTGTTCCATAATGAAATCTGTTCTAAAAAAATATATCTTGAAAAAGTAATGTACAATTTTTTAAAGATTCGAGTAGTTTTCGCATAATTTTTGCTTAGTTTTTTCCCTCGTGTAGATCTCAAGTCTTAAAAAATACACTGGTCACATTTTCGGCGCTTTCTCTGAATTCTAGAAAATTGCTATAGTTGCAGGAAAGCGAGGCGAGGAAATACGTGCTGTTGTAGAACCGCTGGTTTCAGTCTGTGAAGAGTTGGCATTTAAAAAGAAAGAAATATGAAAAACACAAAGCAACAGAAAACAAACAATGAAGGTAACACGTGAAGTATGAAGGACTATCAGGAAACGTAGTTTTATAAAAGTAATTTACTTACTAACAGAAAATAAATTAATATAAAGGAATATAAAAGAAAATAATAGTGACAGAAAGTTGTGTAGAAACAATAGCAGCAACAACAATACTAGCAGGAGATATCTGAAAAATCTGGTACAACGAAAGCACACAGAAAAAAGAAGAAAAGAGGAAGAAGAAAGGAGAAAAAAAGAGGAAAGAGAAAGGAGGAAAGGAGAAAGGAGGAGAGGAGAAAGGAGGAGAGGAGAAAGAAGGTGAGGAGAAAGGGAGGATAGGAGAAAGGAGGAGAGGAGAAAGGAGGAGAGGAGAAAGGAGGAGAGGAGAAAGGAGGAGAGGAGAAAGGAGGAGAGGAGAAAGAAGGTTAGGTGAAGGGAGGATAGGAGAAAGGAGGAGAGGAGGAAAGGTAAGAGGAGGAAGGAGCGGAGGTGGAAGGATGAGTGGAGGAGGAAGAAAGAGAGAAGAGTCGAGGAAAGACTCCAGGAAGAAGAAGAAAAGGTGCGAGGGCGATGAGCAGCGATTGTGGCCCACGGAACGGAGAGGCCAGGCGCAGCAGCCGACGCGGAAGCGGTCGCTCGGGCAGGGATTCGCGAGCGAGTGGGCCAACGCGGGGGCGCCGCCCACCTGCACAACGCGGCGCGGCGCGGCCGCCGAGAGCCGCTCGGGGGGCCGCTGGACCGGCGGCGGTGGTGGCGGCGGCGGCGGCGACCGCCCGAGCAGAGCGTTCACCCCGTGTGGAGGCACCGGCCCAAGGGCAGTGTCTGCCCCGCGCCGCCGCCGCCGCCGCCGCCCCTCGCCGGTGCACGTGGGCGCCGCGGGAGTCCCCCGCCTCCGCGCGCGACCCACCCCCGCACGCCCTGCCACGGCCTCCGCGGCGCTGGAGCACTGGACCTCGTGGAGCGGCGGGCTCACTTCCGGGGCGTGGGTGGACAGCCTTCCAGCTTGCTCGCTGTGTTTGTTTTTTGATTTACGTTGTCCGAGCCATTTTACGGTTCTCCTTTTGTTTCTCTATTCATTCGGAACTGAATTTACTAAAAATGTTCGTGTAAGAAGTACGTAATCTGAGAAGTAAGCATCCATAATTACTATTTTTTTTTGTTTTGTATTTTATGCATCACACACTTATTGCAAATTAAAACAGCTTCAATTCTCAATTTCAAACTTCTTGGAAGGTAGATAGATTATAATCAGAAAAATCACTCTGAGAAAATGGTATTTAATGCTTAGTGCTGCAACCGGTGTGTTTTTCTTTATAAGATATTGTATGGGAAACTATTTCAACCAATCTATTTTTCAAAGAAAGGCAGTTCGCAATCAAACCATTGTCACGTATTTTAAGCCAAGGGATTATGAATGAGGAGGAGTAAAGTTATATTTTCCTTTTTAACCTAAGTAATGTTCATTTCTCGTTCTCGTGAAGCTTCGGTATGCCCACTCTGAGAGCACATGGAGTACATCCTCCAGTATGAACTTCTTTTCGTCGCGCTCTTCTATTTTTAATCATCATTCACCTCCTGCACGCTCCGACTTGTTATCTCCCGTTTCCTGTTGCTTTTTTATTCGGTCTTCTTTTCTTTACTTTCGTGTTCTTTCTGTGGCGTCGCCGGCTGCCTTTTTTCCATGTTTATTTCATCTTGTTTACTGTCTCCATTAGGTTTCTAAATATTCTTCTACCTCATTAACGTGTCGTGATTTATATTTCTCTGCCTTCCTATGAACATTGCCCACCTACCAAGTTTCTCTCTGGCTCTTCAATTTATTGCAATATGTAACTATTAGCTTGTCTCAAACTCATTGTTACTTGATAACAAAATTTAAAAGAGAATACAAAAACCGCTTTTCATATTTTTGTCGTCTGAAATGGTTCGGGTCTTCTTAAAAGGCGCCTTTTTATCTGAACTATTACTTAATTAGAATTCGCAATTACATCACCTTTTCATGAAACAAGAATATAAGCAAAAATCATTCATTCCAACCATTAAATAAAAAGTCGTTCTGATTTTAAATGATACTTCCATTTCCAGACTTGCTAAACACTTGTAAATCGTCCACAAATTTTTGTTCTCAACCAAAACACACCTGACTGGTAGGTTTGCTGACTCATACTTTACAATCTTGACGCAGCTATGTTTCCAAAAATGGGAAGAAATTACAGGCAAGTTTAAAAAAAGATGGTCTTAATCTATGTCCTTAACCCATTGTTAGTACAGGCACGTTCATATTTATAATCTCGCACGTTCATATTCGCGTTGTGAAGATGGTTCTCTCATCACTGCCGGCTCCTTCTAGCAGACTGATTTCCATCATCTTTCTCTCGTAAGAGAGTCATTTCTACACCGCTGACTCCCTTGAAGTGGCCACCGCCACAATGAGAGCGTAAGCGCTCAATGCCGAAGCTACCTGTTAAAAAATATGTCGTCATCAGTCTACTGCTTATGAAAGTACGAAGAGCTCACGAGGGTTTTAAAACCGGTTCTAGTGGTGCGTGAACAACCAGACAGGTGGGTGGTCGGTTCGCACATTATTATTGTATTCGAGGAGTTCGGAATAGAACTGCAACTTGGGCGGTCGGCACGACTAGAGTAATTGCATTAGATAGTGACACGATAATACCAAAAACGAACAAATTTATCTTCTCATTGTGATTTTATTTCTTCCCAACTGAAACGTAAGCGATTCTGGCGCAACTCTTTTTATCCTCCACGGGATGCTAACATCCTTAGACTCCACCGTCAATTAATTCGCCGTCAATGAGGCATTGAGTATGCAATACTTCAAAATAGAGATGCGTTCTATTAAAAAATAAAATAAATTGAAATCTTTTAAAAGGAAGTTTCTCTTAAATTAGATTTGTTTATTACATCTCTTCCATTTTAACAGACTAAACATTTTTAAATAAATTAATTTAGTTTAAAGTAACACATGATCTTAAATTATGTCATTTATTAAACCTGGTAATGTACGTTTCAAAACCGGGTTATCCTCATCATCGGGTACATATCGAGATGCAAGGGAAACTGAAGGGAACTCACATCACATTTAGGAATCATCCACATACAATTTCAAAATCAAACCTAGGGAAATTCCTTCCCTTCCAGAAAATTTTAAATTACTTACTTATCTTAAATTTCTTACATGTGTATCATGAATGAAATAATACGAGGGTTAATTTTGTAAAAATAAGACAATTATAGAGCATGCAATTTTAAATAAAAATGTAATCTTTAAAATCTAGCTAGAAATTTGCATGTAACATTGAAAACTTTAAAATAATTTTATCAGTTTCAAAAAATGATCGTTCGTCGGCTTCAAGAAAAAAAAATGAAATTCACAGAGCGCAGTTAAAAATGGGCGGGACGCGATGATCGTGACAAGGAAGACCCAAAAACTCGCCGTGTTCGCCAGGTCCGGGTCTCAGATGAATCCTGAACCGGCTCGGCAACAAGTGGTTTCAATTTTCTGTTTCTGTCTTCGAAAAACGAAAGAATGGCGTAACACCTCATAAGACCCTCTTGGCTTCCCTCCGCCTTCGCGGCGATTCCTATCTCCTCTCGCGGACGAAGTGGTCGTCCTGACCATTTCTGTGGGTTATTAACGCACCGCCTCCAAACTGGCAGCTCCTCGCCGACGTAGCCGCGAGGGGAAATCAGATGCACGTGCATCTGGCAGCGATATATTCAAGCGGTTCCTGTCATGTTTACACACGTATAAGAAGCGGTTCCCTACTTTTTTAGGTAACAGTTTTTATTTTTTCCACTATCTTTTTGGGTGTTTGACCGAGGCGAAAATTCATAATTTTATAGTCACGAAACATGAATTATTAATCGATCTGGACATTTATGTGGACATCCACCATTTCGGACCTCGTTTTTTTTCCTGAGTCGTTATTACTTCAAGTTGTTTTGGCTTTGTAGCTGCCGTGTTTACCCACAAAACTTCCCCTTCCACTCCATTCCATAAAGAGTACATTGTGGCTGGTTGAGTCACAAACCCCGTCCCATAAAGCAATCCCGACTCGCTGGGCGAAAAAAAAAAGTTTACAAACTTGGCTCGCGGACTGTCGTTCGCGACCTCTCGGCAACTCTGTGAGACGTGCGCAAAATAAATAAAACAAATAACAAACAAGCGGCGGGGCCGCTGCGCGCGGTGCACTCCGGCCAGGTTCACCAGGAGCAGCGCGGCGCGGCGGTGCCCCATGGCGCGAGTTGGTTCCCGCGCGCGCGCGAGCGAATCGGTTCGCGTGACCCGCTCGCTGGGCTGCTGGGTCGTCGTGGTGTTCCGCGGTCGCAGTCGCACGTGGTGGCCGTCCGTCCGCGTGGAGGGCGTCGCGCCGGGCGCCCGGGTGCGCGCTGCGAGGGGAACTGGGCGGCCCGCGCGCGCCGGCCGGCGGCGCCACCGCGCCCGCACCAGCGGCGAGCGCCCTCTGCCGCGCCCGGCGCGCGCTCTCGCGGTCGAGCGGCGAAGTTGCCCCGCGGGCCCGAGGGCGACCGCGGCTCGCCGCAGGAACGCGCCGGCTGCCGATGGCCGGATTGAAATCTCTCTACGCGATCGCTTCGACCATAAGGAATGCACATCCAGAGTGGTGCCTTGCGGAGGTTACAAAGAGTAGGATGTCACGATTATTGTCAATAAATCAAACTCGTATCACCCTGACAATTTCATGTATTGATACAAATTGTTTATCGAAATGAAATTGATGCGTTGTTTTCTTGTATTTGTTTATTTCAGCAAACAGCTTTTTCGGTCGAAAGAAGACAGGCTGTCTTGTTTACCGAGGCCCTCAGCCGCCTCAGAATCGCACTGAAGATGGCCGCAAAGCGGCCGAAATTGCTTTCTGTTGAAATAAACAAAAGAACGCCTTAATTTCATTTCGATCATGCAAATGTCGTGAAATCAACACCATTCCCTACCACAAATTGTTTAGTGAGGAATATTAATTTAAAATGAACTTCCTTAAAATTAATCATTAATTTTATTACTAGGATACTATCTATTTTTTCAAAGACGACGTTATCTTTGCAGGAAAGCTTTAACTATTTTCTACCGGTAGGCTAGTTTATTTTTAAATAGAACCTGTGTGTAGATGGTTGGCATTAAATTTAATATTTTGGACTGTGATGTTGAGTAATAATAGCAAAATTTTATAAAAATTGAATGGAAAATAAATTAAATCTGCTTCATCGGTATCTATTGGTTCAGCTGAGTTAGAATTGTTAATTATTTCCAACATAGTATCGCAAAAGGAGTATGGTCTTTCCGGAACGTTTTGGTATTATATGGGCAAATATTTCAAGGTTCAAACACACTGAAGTTGCTGATTTCTGCCATGCATCTTTTAAAAGAGATTCAAACTGAAGCCTCGAAACTCTCCTACCGGAGTGGGATTGTAGCCAAATTCACATTGGCTTCAAGAAAAAATATTTCAACGGTCTGCAGAATCATCGTTTGTGAGGTCGAAATAAATGGATCGAGTAAGAAGAGGGGGGAGGGTTAATCGTTATTACATCGTTTCTTCTAGCGAATTTCAGCCTACTTGGATCAGTACTATCAGATTCATGCTCGTACAGAACAAATATGTTTGTCTGCTGGTTTCCTCTGGATGAATTATTCCTTGAGCCAGCACACTTTGTATATCCTCATTTCACATTCATATACACTTGGAACACATTGAGAAGATAATCGTCATTCGGGTTTCACGTTGAAAATTACAAATTGGAGGAATAAAAGTTTGTCTAAATGGTATAAAGCTATGGTAGTAATTCCGTTTTCTCTTGTCAATTCATATCATGTTGGAAAAGGTTTGCGCAGAAGGGAAGTCAGGGGAGTGTGGCCCCTGAACATTTTAAAAGAGACCCTGTATCCTCATGCAGTAAAACATTTGTTTGTGTTTAAAACCAGATTTTACCATTTTCCCCTACCTAACAACATGGGTGACTTTACTACATTTGAGAAAAAGGTTCTTCAAGCTATCTAGCAACCCTGTAAAATCAGGGCGCCCTACCTTTTTCTTGCGTTGGCTACTTCAAAAAGATTTGTATGCTTCATCGGCCCCGTGACCTTTTTCTCTGTAATTTACATCATAACACGAAGAATTACACATAAATAACTTCATGTTAATAAAAAAATATATTCGAAATACCAATATTTTCGTTAATTACCAATAATTGAATACATTACATTTTTGTTCAATTGTTACAAAATGTTGAACATTTTTAGAACTGGCCACAATATTTTTACTGTGAGTTTTGCGCAGAATATTTTTTTACGGGATAGAGCAACGTTGTAGAAAACTTCGCTCTAATTTCTTGGGTTTCTACACATCCTAAAGGTGAATACAAAGAAGAGGAGCGAATTTGTAATTTATTATGTTGTGTAGCTTTATATGAGAAAATATTATTAACTTCATTAATATGTTTTTGTAAATAACGGGAACTTATATTGAACTACTAATCATTCGCCGGCTCGAATGCGGCTATTGATTCCCAATCGATCACTTATCTTCACCCCCTAGAAAATTTCATTCTCCAGCCCCCAAGAGGTCGCCTCCAATCCCTTTGGGAGCCCTTCTGTTAATGGTTCAATATTAAGTCAATTATTAATATATATTATTAATATAATTATTAATATATATGATTCATATATAACAATAAATCTAATCTTTTCAATAAATCTAATTAGCTCATTAGTTAATGGGTCTTATTAAGTCAAGTAAACTTATAATTTCATTCTCCCCGTAGTATTTTTTTACTTGTAAAATGTTATATGTACATAAAAAGTTTAATAGAAGGGGGAGGGCTGAAATTAAGTTGACGTCCTCCTTTTTAGGATTCTCACGCCTGTGAATGCTAGAGACTTCTTTTGCAAAGAGTGCTTAATTTAAGGTTCATCTGAAAACCAGTTTCTTCAATACTAAAGATATGACCATGTTTATCTAGTGTATGTGGTCTTATAAGATTTAACTCAATAACTCAAAATAATATCCTATGCTCTTCCTATTGATTGTCGGGTATCATATAGGGATAAACCTAGTCCTTCTTGACCAATGGAGGGAACCGAATCATGAACGACTGCTGCCAATTCCTCCCAGGCATCGTTGAATTTCTGTTGAAGTCTTGGGAAGTTTTGCTTCGTCCAGCAAAAACAAAGATAATTCTTTTTAATGAATCACCGATAGCCAAGAATCCGGAAGTCTGATGATTTCTAATGAATGGATTTATAAATGTCATATTTAATTCTTGGTGCAACTGTAAATTTGAAACGAAGCATGGGGCCTGTGTAATTGATTTGAGGTATTTATTTTGGACAATTTGAATCTTATTTAAGTTAGATTTCGAAGCATTTAACCAAATAGGTCACGCGTAAATCATAATAGGATCCGTATCATCACTCACTCGGAGTGGCCCAGGAATGATGTTCCGCCGGAAATGAGACGAATGCTGAAACACTAGTCAGCCCATCAATGATATAAGAGAATTTTGTTGACCTAAAGGGTCGCCAACAATGATCAAGAAAATACTATTAAAATGCTTTAAAATTGTCTTAAAAGCAAAAAAAAAAAAAAAATGACTTAAAAAAATTTGCTCATAACCAATTCATAAGAACCACTTAGGATGTTGGATAAGTTATTAAGTTACTTGAGTTTCCAGAAACGTCATGGTAGATCATTTAAAATGCTTGTCCTCATAAATGCGATAATGTATAAAACATGTTGTAATGTAAATTCATGACCTGAGAGATATTTTAAAAATCTTCATATATGTAATTTTTGAGGACTCAAAAGAATACATCAAACAATATGTCATGTAATTGAGTAAATTTAGCACTATCTGCACCATACGCATCAAGAAAATATTGCAAGTGTTATGGGAAAATGATAAAAGTTTTAGAGAAACTGCATACGAAATAATTTGAAGCACTTGTATTCACAAATGCATTTTGAAGTTAAAATTCCTTTTATTTCACAAACAATTTCGAGAAATGAAAAAGATGGTGTGACATTATTTAAAATGGAATTCTTCAGAACAGATTTCATGAAAAAAACAACAACATTCTATCTTAAATATTGCATTTGTTGGAGACGCTGAATACTTTTTGAACTTTTGAAATTTCGAAAATTCTGAGTTTTTAATGAAATTTGGATCAATTCCATTTTTATAAGTGTCCTTTGCTATAAAAAATTCATACAAAACTTGGGAGATGTTTTTGAGAAAAAAGTGAATATGTCCTTTTGGCTTCATGAAAAGTACTCCCCAAAATTAATATATCCATTTTAGATTCAAGAGGCCGCAACATCAACCACATCAATTGGGAAATGTCAAATTTGTTGAAACTCTTCTTTACGATTTAGGCGCTAGCGTTGTTCACAGTCAGACGAACGAATGGACGGACAGACATTTGCCGCAAAGCAATATTTCGGTATCAAAGACTTACAAAACATAGATTATGACTACACAACGTGTTAAAATATGTAATTTACATTATTTAGGAACAAGAATTATCCACTCTTTCGATATCAGGTATATAGAATACGAATGTTTCGACCGAAAAATCTTCGATTTTTGCTGCAGCACTACTTACATTTCTCTATACTATAAACGTAGTATACGGGAAAAATAATAAGCATCCTCATGATTGGTGCTGCGTTTTTGGGGCAAGCAGTAATCATGAATTCTCATTATTGCCGCCATGTATTAAACATGCGAAAAAAGAACAGGTATTTTACATTGAAAGTATTTCGTTTTCCAAGAATTATACACGTATCGGCGACGCTATGATTGTTCAAAGAGTATTCCGTCATTCCGTCATAGAGTATTCCGCCCGTGAGTGAGCATTGAACTGTCTGCACATCGTTAGGAATCAGTGAGGAAACGATCACCGTTAGCTACCGAGAGAAAAAAAATGGAAGCCCTTAAGTTAAAAGGGAATTAAAATTTACTTTTTTTTTGTGAATGGACCTCCGGAGGATTAACTTGGCTGAACTAATTTCGCAAATGAAACAGAGGAGCCTATTATAACACGGTTAACTTGATGAGAAATTTCGGAACACGTTACTGATACTCCAAAGTGCGCACTAATGATTAGCGTTGATCAGAGCTGCCTGCAGAAAGCGCTCTCAATACGGCTCAGAGTGCAAACTTAGAATATTCTCTTTAGTAATAAAGAGCACGGACCTTGCACCTCATTGGTTTAACTCTAAATTGTGATAAATTGTTAATTTATCTATCCTACACTGGAGTGTTGTTTTAGAAAGAATATTGGCATATTTAGAGGACAATATCGAGCAAATTTACTTCCACATTTTAATATCTAGAGGGCAAAATGTTTATATTTTTTTCTGTATTTTGACACTTCAACTTGTATAACGTATAAATATCACGAAAGTATTAGAAAAGACACTTCATTTCTGGTTGTATCGCACTTCCTGCCGCGAGACACAGAGCGACGGCAGTACTGAACGCTAGTTTGCAAGACGTTTATTGGGTTCAACTTATTATTAAGACGTGAAGATGCCAGAACACACCGGGCAATAGCTTGGTAAAGACGTCTGTTTACTGCACACCCTGTGTTATTGTTACTCTGAGAAGTAAACTTTCACATTTAGTTGTATTGGAGAATAGGAAGAATGGGGAGAATCACTTCATGCACGTGTTGCGTGCCCTCTTTTTTTTTAATTCGCTGTGTACGAGAAATTTCCCAAACGCTTCCTGATGTTTTGCGCTTGCTTCATGTTTCGCACGCTATTATTTAGAATGAAAAAAATAGTGATGCTAAAGCGGCACATACTTTCTCGCCCGTACTTTCACGCAAAATTGCGAGAAAAGTAATTTTCGAAAAATTGATCGTAACCTAATTTCAAAATATATCTTAAAGGAACGTATTTCATTTTAGGGAAAAAATCTCTATAATCATAATTTTAGTTGAAGGAAGAGGCCAACAAATTTTTAACTTTGCAATTTTTTGAAAAATAGGAGTTTTTATGAAAAAAATTGACCTACATAATTCTTTTAAACGTTCTTCACACTATCCAACAAAAACTTACATAAAAAACTAAGGAGCCATTTTTTTTGAAAATTTTCAAAATATCCCAGGAGCTTCATGTAAAGTACCCCCTCCAAATTAAAATATCTGTTTCTAATTCAAGCGGACGCGACATCAGATAGATGTATTGGAGAATATAGTTTGGAGAAAATCGACAGAACGGTTTAGCCGCTAGAGTTGTTCACAGATGGACAAACGGACGGACAAACCGAGGTTTTGCCGTCATTCGATTTTTCGGCATCAAGGACACACAAAACGTGGATTCTGGTTACACCACGTGTTAGATTTGTCCTAAATTTAGCAACTGGATTTATCCACTTTTTCATTACTAGGGCCCTGTAATAAGAGTTTTCTGCCGAAAATTCGCCATTTTCGTGTAGCATACTGTGTATTACATAACTTTCTCTTCATCGCGCGAGGGGTAGCGAGGAAGTAAAATCTTTCACATGAGGAAAGAATTCGGAGAAACTGAGTTTCGGGCACGGAGTTTAAAAAAAATATTATGATTAGAAACATTATTCTATCTTCTACAAAGTGTATTTGATATCATCATAATTAAGTATCTCCCGTTTCTACGTAGTTACAAAATAACTAATCAAAGGTGGCGTCGCGGACGCGTAAACTGGTTTAAAAGTGTGTTCATGTGTTGAAAATTTATCTTATTCTTCATTTCTTTCATGTGTAAATTTGTTCAAATATGTTCTTACATAACTGGTATTGGACTTCCCAATGAATCGTAGTTGCTGATGTTATACCCTTCAAAAATTTCCCACCCTAATGGCCTTGTATGTTACCTCCATACGAGATATGAAGTGGTAATACTGCAATGTCAAAATTGTAATCGCCGTAAAAAATACTTGAAAGGCATTGATGATGCGAATAGAGTTTAGTTCAGTTACATTTTTTTACAATTTTTGCTAATATGCACAATAATGTACAAATATCATCTGTAGGCTATTCTTCTGGATTATTCTCCAATCTTAATATAAGATCATTCTCATTAGTCGCAAAATCTTCTATAAGAACATTAGACTTTCACTCGGATTGTCTTAAGACGTCCATATTTTTCTCCCCTAGTTTTGAAGAGATTAAAACTCCACAAACCCAGGCTAATTTTCCTTTACTACCACTTCTGCCATTTCTATATTAATCGTTTCGTATGCGAATCTATATAAACATTAAAATCCGACTGTTGAAACCCAATCTATGCCGTGGATTTCTAAGGGGAAAAATATCCTTCGTACGCCTTCCTGCGTAGGGAAAGTAAAACCGGCTGTCCGACGTTAGTAGATTTACTGCATGTAAAAGATCCTGAAACCTAAAGTATCTGAGCTTAAAACAAATTGCCTGTTTCATCGCCCAAGTAATACCTTCTTTCTTCCTTAGTTGGTGAAAAAAGCGTAGAGATATTTGCGTGGTCAGACGGAAGAGCTGGCGTCATGGCCTGCCACGTAAAATAAGGTATCAATTCAATTCAATTCAATTTGAAAATCGGTATTGGTACACTTAGGAACGTAAAAGTGAGAAATCGAATATGACAACGTTCATTCGTTCTCCAGCATTACTCACAGTATTGTTTCAAATTCATTCATTTCAAGTTTTGTTTCATGTTTTTGTTAGAAATTTTTCAAATATAATAAGTTCCAAGGCAATACTGTTCGTAGGTTTTTGCAAATTTATTTTTTTAATCTGGTAATAGGCCCTAAGGATAACTTGTAATTAAATACGCCGCGCGATTCACTCTTTTATTGAAACTTATTTCACTTGTTTACTTAATGTTGTCAACATCAGCGTTGCCAACATCGTGAAAGAAAATTATGGCGTATTGAGCGAAAAATGCCTTTGGGTACTGGAATTTAATCAACTCCACCTAAATAGATATATGTCGGAGGCGTTGGTTTAATTTACGGCACAGACGTTAAGATTGCAGCGCCAAAACAAGCAAAAACACGTTTTTGGAAATTTCTTTGAATCTTCTGACCGGATCCGATTGGTTGGTTTTTTCGTGCTTCCGGGCGCGTCAACTGCTTCGGTCATTAGTCCCGTTAGTGAAGTGCATGTTTTTTCTCGGGAGATGGCGGTGGTCTTCCCCCTCAGGATGGCGAGATCCGGCGCCGACCTACCGTCGGCTAGCGGGGTTTCCCCCTAATCAGGACTCTCCCACCAGCAGGGTACCGCCCCAGCCGGGACAAGCTCTAGGCTCCCGACAGGTCTCTCGGAATATGTGGTAGTGTAGTGCATGTTAGTGTAAGTGTGTTTGTAAGGGGAGAGGAGAGGACAAGGAAGAGGAAGGAAAGATTGCGCGCGGTCCGTGGCCCGTTTGTTAGGGTACTGCTCCAGCATTCGCCTGGTGTTGAGCGGAGAAACCACGGAAAACTACCGATCAGAGCAGCCGGCCGTTAGAATTCTCCTCCAGGGAGCGACTGGATTCGACCTAGTGAAAAGCTAGTGTCGAAAATCCTGCCACCGTCAGGACTCGAACCTAGGACCTAGGACCTCCCGGTCAGAGGCGCTGCAGTTAACATCAGTTGATGTACTGAGCTACCGCTCCCGGTACCGGATCTGAAAAGAAATTATCAGTTCCCCATCAGGAGACCGAGACGCGTCGAATGGCACGTCATGTATCTCGACTGGTGCACTGGAAGTGGTCTAGCCGTGAGTGACGGACCCGCACATACGCACATGTGCACACTCGAGAAGTTACTCAAATTCTATACACGGATTAATAATAATATTTTGAGTACATGCAATTTCTACCTGGCACTCCGTGCGTAAATAATTTCTAACATTGATGATCGTGATGAAAATTCTAGAATTGAAGTTGCGATTTCCATAAAATATTTGGACGGGGCGGTTGCCTGTGCTTAGAGTGGACTGTATTATATTGGTTGTTGAACGTTGGTAGGCAATCCACTCAGTCCCTTTCGACGCTCGTTAGGAATTTTGTAATGATGTGGGTTATCATGGAAACACAATTCTCACCTTGCAGAATGATGTTTAATAACCTTTGAGTTGTCACAATTGTTCTTCACAATTAAAATACACTAAGTTACTGTTCTCAATGTGAGAATACAGAATCCTTCCATCTTGGATCACGAAGTGCGAGGACATATGCTCGCCTGGCAACTTACATGCAACTTCGTGTGAAATACATTGATTAGTTCAATTCATACACAATGCTGAACTACAACAAATTGAAACAATGTGGTTTTCACTTGGCCACAACAAAAGCACAGAATGTTACTTTCTGTATAAGAATTTACGTGATCTTTTAACTCGGAGCCCGAGACATGCTTCTCGCCTGCATCTCAGCGACTGATTTCTTTTCGGTTGCGGGTACGCGAAGAGGGGATTTGAACTAATTTGAACTGGCCAATTAGCGACTGCTTTTCCAGCGGTTGCAGTATGGCGAAGAGGGGTGAATTTGAACAGTCCAATTGGCAACTGCTGGAATTTTAAAATGTTCTGGAAGGCTTTAGAAGGTTCGGGTAACCGAGGTGAATTATCCGTACCGCGTGCGCGGCGCGATGGTGCCGCTCGGCTTATGGAACTTTCCATGCCGCGCTTCCGGCGTTGGCGCCTAGGGCGTAGGAAGTGTTTTATTTATACCTCCCTTTTCTGCTTTTGCGTGTAAGCCCGAACAATATTCTTAATCACTCCTTTTGATGTGATGTACTGCACTACCTATAGTAGAACCTATCGACGATTTCTTGGATCGTGTAAAATGTAAAGCAAGGTTGATGTTTGTGATCTCGCAATATTCAATTGTTTAATATCAAGACATAATTATATTCAATTTAATAAATTGCGTGTGATATTTTGCGTTGTGTTAGAGAGCTTTATTTTCATCCTTTATTGCATTGTTAAGACTGAAATTACTCCGAAAAGCTGGAGTTAGTCTGTCGATTAAAATAAAGATCATTTATATCAATACTATAAATTTGAGAAAAACATTCTTAATATTCTTTGAAGCAGGAATTTTCACGGTAATTTTCATACTAACACTGTCATTTTAAAATCTTCTTTTATTTGAGTTACATATAATTGCGTAATCAGTTCATTTAATAAATGCAATAGCTCTGTTCGATCATACTAAAGTCATAATAGAAACTATATTCTCGTAAATCAACTAGCAACATTATTTCCTTTCAATACCATTAGAATTTGTATATCATTCAAAACTGAGTGAAAACGTGCAATTTAGTCTCAAAAACTATTGTTTACTACAGTTTTTGTTGTAATATTTTTTATTTATGTTCATAAGAAATTCTGATTTAAGAATAATCATATTGCATAACCAGTGTACATTTTTTATTAAGAACAGGATACTTTTACATCTTGCCAGTTGTCGGGCTGACTTAAAACAGACTCGAATCATCAGACGCTACATGTGGTATTCAACTTCGACCTGACATTCCCATGCAGTATTTTCTGAATATTTGCAGACCATGGAAAACCGTCCATATGGAGAAGGGAAAGAAGCCCATCGTTTAGTTCTAAAGGAAGACTTACATGAAAATGTTCGGTTCTCAAGCTTCAAGCCCGCATCTATTGAAAATGTGTCCCATTCTCACACGACACTGTTTGTGTAAACAAGAATACGGCGACAGATTTACAACCGACCAAAGCTAGGCTCGATCGTGGATGCTTACTTTTAGGAATCATAGTGACAGGTTGGGGAAAGAATGATAGTATGTGGATGACCAGTTGTTTAAAGTATTCCTCCGTCATCCTCCTAGATTTTCTCGTGAAAACCATGATCAAACGAAAGCTTTTGGAATACTAATCATCCAGTAACAGACACAGTTCAAAGAGGCTATTGAACTGGTGCCGTATCTCGCCCACTATAGGCAATTCCGTTCTAGAATCGTTTCTTTGCGAGGTCATAAATACAATTAATGGAATGACGGCAATGTCCGGGCTCGTCTATTGTTGTGGTCATCCCGTTCGTGTCGTTCTTGTTATATCACGGGAAGCAGCAGTGTTTCTCTCTCTCTCTGTCTGCTGGAACTCTAGGTCCGGTGCCAACCTACATGTCTCTCTAGCCAAGTAACTATCCCAACTGGACACCGTCCCAACCTAGACAGGCTCTAAGATCCGGACTCCTCGATATGTATGTTAGCGTAGTGCATGAACGAGTAACTCTGGATCTGTAAAAGGGGATAGGTGGAGTGAAGACAGCTTGTGAAGTGTGGACAAGTCGATCTACAAGTTGGCTTGCGGTGTCTCTCCTGCCGAATAGCTCTCCCGGCGGGGCACAAAGTACTGCATGAATTGTAAATGTAGATTTGTGTAAAAGGGGAGAGGTGGGGACAAGGACGAGGAAGGGAATATCGCGCGAGATCCGTGGCCCATTTGGAAGTACACAGCTCTGGCATTCGCAAGGTATTTATCGAAGAAACCAAGGAAAATCACCGATCAGAACCACCGGAACATTAGAGTTGTCCTCTAGATATCGTCCGAATACGACCTTATTATTATTATTATTATTATTATTATTATTATTATTATTATTATTATTATTATTATTATTATTATATTGTTTGACATTACATTGTTCAGTTTACATATTAACTGTGCAAATGTTTGATGGACTTAATCTATCTAATCCTAACTTACACTAACTTAAAATTATACACATTACAATATTTTAAAAAATATACAGCGGGGAGGAAGCAGGAAGCACCTCAGATAAGTATTATTCCAGGTTTGCGAACATTTTATAGAATGAGTGAAGTGGACATCTGTTTTTAATTCTTGTTGGATAATTGGGATTTTTGCCAAGTTTATAGAAGGATGATGCTTGTATTTGGTGAAGGTTTGTGTAGAAGTTGTGTGCAAGATTGGCTATTTGATTTTTTATTGTGTTTGTGTTCAAATCATTATGTAGTTGGTTGTTACTGATGAACCAAGGTGCTTTTGTGATTAATCTCAATATTTTATTTTGGATCACTTGCATTTTGTTTAGGTTTGTATTGGCAGCGTTGGTCCAAATGGGGCAAGCATAAAGTAGAGTCGGCCGGATTATTGATTTGTAGAGTAATAGTGCATTAGATGTGGAGAGGTGGCTGTGTTGATTCAGTAAGGGTCGTCGTTGAATTAGTTTAGTTTTGGCCTGCTGAGATTTTACCTGTATATGTTGCTTCCAGTTGAGTCGAGTATCGAAGTTTAAGCCTAAGTATTTTATTGTTTTCTTTGTTGGTGTCCAATTAATGGTATCGTTATTTATGGAAAGTAGAAGAGGGTGTGTGAATGGTTTTAATGTGAATATTTTTGATACAGATTTTGTAGAGTTTAACTTTATTTTCCAGATATTAACCCAATTGGCAAGTAAATTTAAATGATTTTGAAGCTGTGTTTGAAGAGTTGTTAAAGAGTTCCCTGAGATATAGAGTGCAGTGTCGTCGGCAAATTGAGCAGTGTTGATATCTGCGGTGTATATATTAAACAACAAGGGGGAAAGTGGTGAACCTTGAAAAACCCCAGCAGCAATTTTCCTTGGATTAGAGCAGTGGCCTTCGACTGACACTGAAAAAGTTCTATTTGTGATGTAGCTAAGAATAACAAATAATAGATATTTTGGTGTACCTATTGAAATTAATTTAAAATAGAGAGCTGGATGCCATATTCTGTTAAATGCTTGCGAGACAAAAGCAGCTATTGTATATTGTCCCTTTTGGAATGCAGTGTGAATGTGTTCCGTAAGCCTTAAGTTGGTGGGGGTAGGTATTGTGATTTAACCAATTTTTTTTTTTGAGTATTAATTTCTCTAAGATTTTACATTATAGGTACAGGCTGATAGTTAATTTTCTGCTTTTGAGTGATTCTTGTTTGGTTTAGCTATTGGGTGAATGACCGAGTGTTTCCATATTTGAGGAAAATACCCTGTTCTCAAAACAGAAATATAAATATTATTTAGAAAGGCAATGGCGTTTTCTGGTAGATTTTTTAAAATGATTGTATTGATCCGATCGTGGCCTGGTGCTTTTTTATTTGGCATATCCTTTATTATTTTTCTTATTTCATTAGGGGATATGAATTGTATTGGGTGGGGAACATTATATAGGGGAGCATTGAACATTTTCAGAATTTCATCGTGTTTGGGATATTCAGGGAAATTGTTAGGGGTAAATGTGTCAACAAAGTGGGAGGCTAGTACTTCAGCCTTTTCCCTCGGGGAGTATTTTTTACCATCACTAGTTGCTAATGGGGGAATATTTGTTCTTTTTTTAAGAGCTTCTTGGTAAATTGCAATAGTGAGTTGTTTTTAGTACTTAAGTTATTGATCTATAAATTGTATTGTTCTTGTTTATATTTATTAAGAATGTTTTTACAAAAATATTTGTTAAATAATAATTTAATAAAATAATATAAAATAATATAAATAATAATTTAATAGATTTAGTTCTTTTTTTAAAGAAGGAATTATTAAGGAATTCCAAAGTCGTCTTGTTTTATTTTTAATACGGATTAAGCTAGTTATATTAGATGGGAGCGGTTTATGTAGTATTTTGTTAGTATCTAAGATTTTTTCAATGTGACTGTTGTTAATTGTACTGATTATTATGTTGTTGACGGTCGTGATGGCTTGGTTAATTTCTTGGGGAGAATTCAGATTGTGAAATGAAGGTATGGACTTTTTTACAGCTCCTTTAAAGTACTTCCAATTAATGTTGTATGTATTTAAGGTTGGTGGGGGAGATGGGGGAGGTTTTTCTACGAGAGTTGATATTATTACTGGTAAATGATCTGATTCTAGTTCATGATACGTTGTAGATATGAATTGTGTTTTAATATTTGTCACTGCTATGTCAAGTATGTCTGGACTTTTGTTTGGATCAAATGGGTAGTACGTGAGTTCAATTGGTGCTAATATGTTGAGATTTTGGTTCCTTTTTATGTTGTATAAGTATCTGCCAGCGGGATTCGTAGACCGACATCCCCATGAGGTATGTTTGGAGTTTAGATCACCAGCAATAATGAATGGATTTGGTAGTTGTAATAATGTGGAAAAGTTGCTGCTATTGATTTTTATATTTGGAAGTTTATATGCAGTCACTATTGTTAATATCCTGTTATTATTATACTTTACATTTATTCCTGCTTTTTCGAGACCGGGCGTGTGTGGCAGAGTAATCTGGTAAAATGGTATGCTGTTTTTTATTAATATTTTGACCCCTCCTCCTTTCGAATTTTGTCTGTCTTCTTTAATGATTTTGTATCCCTGTAGAAAAAATGGGGATTCTGGGTTGAGATGCGATTCTGGGATGCATGCTATATCAATTCTGTTAGCATGTAGGAAGTGTTGTAATTCGGCTTTTTTGTTGATAATGCCGTTTTAATTTAATTAAATTCAGCAATTGATATTAATTTTTAATAATGTGGTAGGTTATAAACTGAGTGATGTTTTGTATGAATGGATTACCAATATTGAAGTGGTTGTAGTTTCTATTTGAGTGTTGGTTGTTATGTTGTTGCTGTTGATGCTGGTTTGTAGTTGATGTGTTACGTTGGTGGTTGGTATTTGTGGCCTTTGCGAAATGAGGTATATTGTTGGTTGGAGGTAGTATTGGAAAATTTGTTATGTTGAATGGCGAGGGAATAGGATTGCCCCTATGTCTAACATTTGGATTATTTCTTTTACTTTCCAACATTTTTCGATAGTATGGACATTCTACTGATCTGAGGTCAGCCCTATGCTTCCTTAGACAAAGTTTACAAGTTCTTTTTGTTTCTTCAGTTTGCTGATAGGTGGTCACCTGCACAAAACACGCACGAAATTGTATGATTACATTGTTTTTACTGTGTCAAAGTCTAAACCCGGAACATTGAAGGGGGCCTTTGGATTTCTTTCTGGTTTCATATGTTATTCCTATTTGTTTTATTTCGAACATCCTCGATTTTGTGAGATCCATCAAAGTCTACTGCCACTACTAGTATGGGAGAATTGTTTTTGTATAGTTGAGTAACTTTTCTAGCAGAATTGAATTTGCTATTGATTTCAGCTAAGATTTCAATTTCTGTGATTGAAGGATGAATACTTTTTATCACTATTGAGTATTTCTTACTAATTTTATCCGAATACGTGTGAAATTTTTTTTTTGGTGGCCAGAAAATATTTAACTGCTTTTCGGAAGTCGGTCACTGACTGAAATTGGATTCTAATCATTTGATTCTTGAATTCTGTGGTGAAGTTGCATGACACGTTAGTTTTTATTTCATTCACAAGGGTAACTTGATTTTCAAAGTTTGTAACAAAAATAGGTGGGATTTTATGTTCTTCACTTAGATCCTGTGATTTCTCTTCGTTTAACCAACTAAATCTGTTTTTGATTTCTACATTGTACTGACTTTGTAAGTTCGACCCTGCCGAAGGCTGACTGTCTATGGATACACGTTTAAAGTTTCTGTTATCACTGTCGTTATCGCTGGCTCGCTTTCCTTGCGACGTTACCTTGTTCTGATGCAGTTGGGTTGAAGCAGCAGTCTGTTGTGACTGCATTTGTTGCTCGGGTTCGCCTGATAATCCGGTCCCGAATCGATTGTTGTTGCTTGCATTGGGTTGGAGATGGTACGGAATGTCGGAGTATTCCATGATGTCCGTGGAGTTCACTTCGCCTTCGTCGGGAAGCACATCAGATAAATTTTCGGAGTTGTAACTCGAATTTAGGGCTTCGCTGACCATTCGCCCTGTGCTGGATAAATCATTGTTGTTTATTCAACTACTAAAGCACTAGTAGTGAATAAATGCGACCTCTAAATACTGTTTCGTACACTAAGGCACCACTGTTTTCTGAAGTTTGTAGCGATGTTGAATACACTATCACACTAAACGATTCTAGCTGCTGGTAGCAGAGCGACTGCTCTGGCCCGCAGCTGAAGCGAGAATGAATACGACCTAGCTATTTAGCTAGTGTTGAAATTTCGCCACCGTTTGTCGTCGAACCCTGGATCAGAATCTCTGCGGTGGTAACTGTTGTAGCCCTGAGCTAACCCAGACAGTGGTAACCAAATATTACACACACTGACACATCGGATATTGACAAATAACTTTTTTCTTGGACAAACGTTCGTGTCCGAATTCTTCACGTGGACATAACCTGTTTTGAATTCATTTTATTATTTTTTTTTTTAAATTTTTGTATGCTATGACGAAAGGAAATTACCCATTTTTATATGTCAATTTTTTTTTGCTTTACTAATAAGTAAAGTTTTATCTTTTTTCGACATTTTTTAAATTATTTAAATTTCATCAATTACGAGATGAAACACATTTTCTTCATAGAATTTATCAGTAGGCTATTCAATTTCTTCGCTCAGAAATTGTAATGTCATCATTTGTGATATGTAATCCAAGAATCCTGTGACGCCTTCAGCAAAATTGTAGACGATTTTCAGCACCATTCAACGGATTTCACGACAATTAAAGACAAAGATTTCCTGATCCAGTCCAAACGAAAAGTATGCCAGATGAGTTCACTTGAACGAAAGGAAGAAGTCTCGACTACATCAGGAACATATCCAACAGTCTGAGTTGTTCATCTAAACTGGTTGTGATCAAATTTTTTACGTCATTTTTCTTTGTTTCTAGGGCATTTTAAAAGCATTTTAATAGCATTTTATTGATCATTTTTGGTGGTATTTTAGGTCATCAAAATCCTACACCTAATCATTAGTGTTGATTTCTTAATTACAGGAAATTAAAATTGAAGAAAAAAATTTCTGTGCAACTCAGTTTTGGGGTTTAAGAATAAAATAATTTGCTCAGATTTGTTCCCTCCCCTCGACAAAAGAGGATTTGCGCTTGAATCCTCCGAGAGGAGTCGCGCTGAATCGAAATGGAGCGGGGTTGTCTGGAGCCGTGTGCTTTGCGGCGCATTCCGCTTCCACGACGCACGGGCGCTCGTGCCAGAGTCACGCTCGGCTGCGCGCGTGATTCCCGCCCCCGCGGAGCGCGCTCTGACGGATGAGAATGCACTCTTTTTATGTGTCGATTTGTCAGCGATGCGCTCCACGCCCTGTTTCTCGTATTTTTATTTGTTTTTCTTTCTGTTTCTGCTTCAATCCCTTACAGAACCCAAAGAAGCGTGGACTGAAATGGAGGTTCTTCGTCGCCGCTTTTCAGAGCTTCTATTTGCGTGCCAGTCGGGAGGGAAATCTAGACTTATTGTCTTAGTAATGATGTTTTTTTATGATAGTATGACCACAATTTGTTTACAAATTATATGGACACATCTTCCCTCCATAAAATCGAGGCTTGACAATATCTTGAAATTTGAATCAATATGGATGAAATTATCGTGAAGTGAAAAATATTCACAAAGTACTGTTTTCTAAGTAATACGTACTTTTATAAACCTCTCTCTGTGTTTACTCAGTTTCATCAGTCATATACAGTTGGAAAAAGATTAATTTGAAATTATTTGTAAATTAAACAAATTCTGATGGAAAACAATGTAGAAACCATTGAGTGACATAAGATTTATGCTACAACCATTCAATTAAAACAAGTATTTTTCATTCACTTACCTGAATTTTACTTACCTTACTTGATATTCAAATAGATTGTAATGCAGTGAGCAGAACTCGTTCAGTTTATTACACTTCATTGGTTTCAAAAATTGTTCGACCTTCGCTTTAGACAAGTTGCGAACCATACAAATACGGATTCTTTAAAGAAAATGTTCAGAGGTTGCGTGTGGAATAAGTGTGAACATGTATTTTCACCGCATAAGATTAAATGACTTATCTTTTTTCAAAATATGACAATAATCAAAATAAGTTATTAAAATGTGAAGTACTCGTAGTAATGTCAAATTATTGCTCTCTTCCTAGTAGTAAGAACGTTTACTTGCATTTGTTTTGTAGATTTGAGAATGTTTGAGTTCGAATAATTATCTTCAAAACCACTGTTAATATTATATTCGATTCCAGTGAATAAGCTGATAAGTCATGAAAACCTAATTTTACATGAGATCAAAAAACAACTTTCAACTAAAGTAAATCAGAGATTCATGATATTCAAAAGAAACCTACACACTAGTTTCGTTAGAATATCACCTTCGTTTATATTATTCATATTACATATAGATATATTATTGATGTGATTGTAAGTTCAAATGCTCTCCATATCATCTACTAATTATAACAATTTTCCGGATATTTTTCATACGAAATAATTATGGTTGAGATAATAGCATGGAAGGAGTTGTATTATTTAAATAATTACTTAATGCAAATAGGTAGTTGACAAAATATATTTAGACACATACAAAACAAATGCATCCACAAAATACTGATGAATTATTTACACGTGTATCATTAATTACCTGATAAATTAAAATAACTGATATTCATTTAAAGCAATGGTATTCGAATTGTGGAAACGGAAAACTATAGAAGGAGAAATAATAATTCGTTTCAATTTATGGATAAAAAAGTTACAAGTGTAATATCAAGCGTTGAAAATATATTTCAAATAAATAATATATCTTGTTCATTTTTTGATAAACGATAAATTAGATGTGTGCTTATCAATACCACTATCTGAAGATTAACGGAATGAAATATGTTTGCATCTATGTTTCAGAAAGTGTAATAGGTTTACGTAGTTACGTTGTATGCTATTTTTTAAAAAATTAAAAAGTGTCTGTGCCTATTTTTCATTTCTGTTTAATAGCGTTATGAATAGAAGCCTGCATGTTTGTTTTTGGAAAAGAGCATGTATGCGATTGTTAACTGAAAGTAACTGAAAATGTTCATAATTTCTTCCTTACTGAAGTATCTGATTCCCAGTCAACTGGGTGGTGATTAGTTTACATGAAATGTACACCAGAGTGTCTTTGATACATGACGATACATGTAGTGTACTAATTAAGAACGGAAAAAGGTTCAGGAAGTGGATTTTGTTTCCATTACATGTTATAGCAAACAATTATACTTTCGTCCACCGAACTGACGTTGAAGTTCAGAAAACTAAAATCCAGAGGAGGAATGTTGACCAGTTAATCATTTTTGAATTAATAATTGTGTTGTCGTGTTGTTGGAAATCGGATGCAACTGTCACGAGAAGTATAATGAGAAATATTAATTGAAATGCCTTTTTATTTTATTCAGGAACAATTTTTTTCCGAGTAAAGCATGTTTAAGACAACAGTATTTACAAGATATCTGAGGGATAATTTAAGAATGGATAGGATACAGATATAGCATTTCCGAAAATTTATCGGATAGCCAATACTTTTAAAAGGGGCGTTTTAAAATTTAATGAAGATTTCATAAAGATATATGAAAACAATGCTGCTGTATTGTCATATCTGGCCTCTCTTCGCATGTCTCATTCAAACATGAGTACATATCTTGAATAGTTACAAATAATAAATTCTTGAAACATAATGTTTCTTAGCTTTTTTATTTCAAGAAGATATTGAATACCAGAGCTAGTGATGATGCATTGGTTTCATTCATTAAATTCTGAATAGACTTCGAGATGCTGATTGAAAGAACACCATGCCAATATCATAGTAATTAAATACTAAGTGAAAATGTCTTTTTAAACATACACTTTTGAATAACTTGAAACACAATGTTATTTCATGACTAGCTCCGGCCCAACATAGATTAATTCTGACCAGCACTCTGCAAATGGACAGCATTCATCAGTGGCATAGTTCCCAAACAACATCCGGCCATCTTTATTTCGGGCAACAGGAAACCATCGCTTCCCCAGCGACGCAAACAGACGGCGCTGCAGCGGCGTCGGGCAAGGCGCGGGGCGAAGAGGATGGGTACGTTTATTTCAGGACGGCGGGGGAGGCCAATAAACGGAAAGCCTGGGCCGTTTTTCCATCTTTTATTACTAAAGAAACATCTGATATACCTCATGTAACGAACACACACGGACAGTCAGAACTAGCTACTCTAGGGCGGTGGCGAGTGATATGCACGTGATGATATGGGTGGGTCAAGGGCGGGGCGGGGCGGGAGGGGCGGGGCGGGACACTAGTTCTGACACCGCCGCGGGCGGCGCCGGCGCGAGCAGAGGCGCCCGGCGGGCGCGCTCGCGGTTCCCCTCTGGAGCACCCGACTGCGCATGCGCAAAGCGCTCTCCCGCGAACCCCTAACAAACCGTCTTCTACATTCTGACACTGGACATACGAACGAAAATTAAGAGTACACTGATCCTCAAGCGTTTCAAACGATGATTCTTCGTGATACTTTTCTTGTTTTGTTTAATTATTGTCTAAATCTGTGCGGCAGTTCTTGTTTTGTTACCGTGATTTTTTTTCTTTGCTTATCGGAACATTTCTTCGTTTCACCCACACTTATTAAAAAGTAACGTAAGACTTGATACTACTCAGTTGGTCTAAGTCTGTATATTTTCAAAATTTTGAATAATAAAAATATTAATCAGTTTCAATAAATACATGTAGTTAATTTATGTACTCACGTTGTCTACTGGTTATAATAGTTAAAATTATAAATTTGTTTGTTAAATGCCATTTTGATATGTTTTTAACGATATATTCAACTTGATTGATATACTTGTATGTGTGCATCACACCTTGATTAAAATCTGCTCCTCCACTACGCGTGCCCTTTCCTCGCGTCGGTGCTCCAGTGGGCGTGGCGCTCCCGCCGCTAGGGGGCGTGGCGCGGTCTGCGGGCGGCGGCGCCGCGCGCCCTCTACGGAGACGGAGGCAGGCTCTCCGGCGACGCAGCGCCGGGCCGAGCCCGCAAGCAAAGCGAAAGCCCTACACCTAGTGCGCTCCTCTGGTACAAAAGAGTATGAAACCTCTAGGGCGGGGCGCAGGCCCCGGCAACGTCGACGTTTAGGCTAATGAAAGAACCGCACGAACACAATATAGAGAGAGTCCGCGCCGCCGAGGCGTGCGTGGGGGTGGCGGCGCAGCGGCGCCGGCGGGGGCGGCGGGGGGCGGGGCGAGGCGCGCCGGCCGCGGGTGGTGGTGGTGGTGATGGTGTCGGTGGTGATGGTGGTGGTGGTGGCGGCGGGGCGGCGTCGCCGCGGCGCGCCGCGCCGCTGGCGCCGTTGGAGACGCGCGCCCGACGACGGGCGGGGCGGGGGCGGCCCTCCGAGGGGCGCGCGCCCGCGGGGGGGGGACGCCCCCCCGGGCTTCACCCGCAGGCACTGGACCAGGCCTGCCTCTGCAACACGCACGCGCACGCACGCGCCGTCAGATTCGTTGGCGGTGCACAAGAGAGAGAAGACGGAAAAGGAATGAGGAAGCATTCAGGTCTTCAAGCACCCAGAGGTAGATAAACAATTAGGAAAAGAAGAGGTTACAAGAACTTATAAAGGAAGTTAACCGTGTTAGAGTTAACTAAACTAAAACTGTTGAATAGTCTATATAGTTCAGTGCAAAACTGCAAATCTTTTCTCTTCGCAAAAGAGGACTTCTTGAGATATTTTTAAGTTCATGTGAGTTAAGTTTGAAAACCATTCAGTTCATGAAATATACGCAAAGAAGTACAGATCAAAATCATTACTTTACGATCATCTTTGTCGCGAACTAATAACTTATGCACTGAAGATCAAATATCTTTCAATATAGAAGGAAATATTTTACAAATGAAGACTAGACGAAAGGTCACCGAAGGAAATGCATCTCTCATGGGACATTCTATTTCTTCTGCTTCGAATGCCTTACCCGATCTGTGTGCATTCTAGAAAAATCCCCAGAAAACAGCGCCGAAGAAAGGCAACGTCTGCGGCGCTCCCTGGATGCGCAGAGAACCAACAAAACCTCCCAGGGGGCTGTCGCCAAGCAGCACAAATTGCGGGGGTCACGTGTCGCCATTACGAAGACGCCCCCCCCCCGCTCTGCCTTTCGCTTCCGCCCCTCGAGACGCCCGCACCGCTACCGCCGTCCCCGTCTCCTTCAACCCCGACGGCAACCCCTTCCTTACGAAGGCCCGCTTTTGCCACCAGCCGATCCTTTCCCCTTTCCCGCATTGCCTCGACCTAGGACACACTCGCTACCACACCGTCCCGCCTATGCATAACCTCACCCCTCACCACCACGTTCCCTCGTCGTCTCACCCCCTCACTGTCGCTATCAAAGTTTTGCCGCCTCTCGGACTCAACCCCTTTCCGTCTCAACCCCTCTTCGTCCAGCTTACTCGTTGTCTCGACCCCTCTCCGTCTCGACCCCTCTCCGTCTCGACCCCTCTCCGTCTTGACCTCTCTCCGTCTCGACCCCTCTCCGTCTCGACCCCTCTCCGTCTCGACCCCTCTCCGTCTCGACCCCTCTCCGTCTCGACCCCTCTCCGTCTCGACCCTCTCCGTCTCGACCCTCTCCTAATGTCACGCTTCCGCATCGCCTCTCTCTCCTAGGCCTCTCACAGTCCGCAGCATTTGAACCCCATTCCATCTCACTTCTGCACCGTCGTGTCTCCGCACCACTTCCTCTCGTCCTCCGTCTCCAGCCCCACCCCACCCTGTCCGTCCCTCCTACATCCGCCATCGTGCCAGAGCCTCCTCTCCGTTGATCCTTCTTTCACCGGCGCTGGCGCACCCTTCGCCGCCGGCCGCCCGCCTGTGCAGGCGCAGGAGAGCGGAAGCGCGGGAAGGGGGGCGGGGCGAGGCGGGGAGGGGGCGGGGCGGGGCGGGGCGGGGCGGGGGGGGTGGCGCGGAGGGCGACTGGCGCAAGGGGCGAAGAAATGTCAACACGGGGCTTCCGGAGGCGGCGGCGTAAGGGCGACGGGGGCGGTAACGGCGGCAGGCGATAGCGAGGGCGCGCGCCGGAAGAGAGCGCTCGGCGGCGGGGGCGCGGCGAACGAAGCGGGCTTCGTCATAGAGCGTATAAAGCCACGCGATTTTTCTCTTTGGAGAGGACTACCATAAGAACGTTTCACGCGCGGTAGGCTCAGATTTTTAAAAGTGGCTATTAAAAGACATTCGATTGGAATATGTGTCTTATTCGAACAAATATGGTCATCTTAATCATGTCATCGTAATAACCTAAAGTGTTAGATTCAAAGAGTAGAAGTAAAACATTCCACTCAACCACCTTAAGTTCGCCAGTTGATGTGGAAAAATTATTTTTCTTTGACTATAACAAAAACTGAATAAATTCAGGGATTTAAGTATTCAGACCTATACGTTTCCATCAAACTGAAAGCTATTATTGTTTTTTTATCAGCTGGTCAACTTATGTCTCGTTTTGACGATTTTCCGACTTAAACTCTTTTAACTTACTACTCTAGATTTTTCCTAAATACGTATGTGAATATGTCAAATTGCTTATCCTACGTTTAGTTTTCTTTCTTTTCATCTTACATCAACTTCAACGATTAATAAAAATAGACATTTCATTCTTCAACTGGTTCAAGGGAAAAAAGCAATTTCGTCAACTCTACTCTGGCTATGGATGATCTGTCTCTTTGGTTATAGAGAAGGACGGTCGGGCGGTAATTGCTTCTTTAACATAACGCAAACAGTCCGCTATTTTTCTTGACTTTTCAGACGAAGAAAGAGTAAAAGATACGAGCAACTCATTAGGCAATACAATTTCAAGGGAGCGGGTTTGAGAAGAAACGTAATCGACAAAGAAAATGAAGGAATAAAGAGGAAGTATGGAAACTGAAATAGAAAGATCAGTTACAAGTATTAGCGCGTGAGTCAAATCCAATTGGAAAACCATGTTTCGATAGAATAAAAAATATTAGATGCTAATACATTTTAAACAAGTTTCCACACCATATTTGCTTTGTAATTTGATGAAAATTTGGCAAAAAAGTTTCATTGTTGTAAATAAGTTATTTTAAACGCTATTTGATATAATTGATATTTAAATCAATAATTAAATTAATTAATTTCAATCATCTCTACCCTAAAACCCACAACAAAACCAATTAAAGTAAAACCACACTGTGTAAAAATAAACCAGTGAAATAAAGAACATTTTACCATCCAAGACCAAATTTATTTCACAATTATGTCTAATGAAAGTCTCTAGAAACTGAGTAAAACTTGGGGCTGTTCAACTCTACAAAAACATACAGAAGGCAACCCGCGCAAACGTAAAAAGAGCCGCAGCGGGAAGACAGTTAACGAAGAAACGGAGGGATTGCGGAGGGCCATAAAGAGGGGGCAGGGCAGACCGAGGGATGAGATAGGGGTACGGCGAGGGCGGAAGCTCCGCCTGCGGCTAATGGCCTAGGGGTGAGAGGGTGAGGTGGCAGCAGCAGGCGCGAGTACTCACCTACACGAACCATTCGTCCTTCTGGCTGGAGGAGATGTCGCTGAAACAGAGACGATGGCTGGCATTAGTGCGTTCGGGAGAAGCTGCGGCCAAATTTTATTCCCTGTGCTTTGTGGGCAACAAAAAATATCACCATCAGTTTATATTACAGATTTTCCCAAAACAAATCACCAACGCTCATGGTGGGTCCCCAACGACTAACTTCACAAAGAACTATCCATCCAACACATAGCCAACCAAATCAGTAATTATCTTTCCTCCACAAATTCCTACTTAAATAATGTCAACCTTGGAAGAAATTCTATACAACCAACGTGAATTTAAAATTAATTTCCCGACCAATTAATTTTGAAGAAAATCGCCGAAATTGTCACGTAATAAAGGTGTCTATTCCGCTTCCTCATCCTTGTATTAGGTTTAAGCATAGTATGCAAGTTAGAAGTAAGCAACCAAAAACATATGAATAATTCAACGTTTTAATGATCTGTGTATTACTCAACAAGAAAATAAATATTTTTAAAAGTTAACATCGCATACCAATGCCATTTGGGTACCCATAGAACATCAATGTGTGTGTGTGTGGGTGTGTGTGTGTTAACTGCTAACCCCATAATAAATTGCAATATAATTGACACACACACACACACACACACACACACATAATTAATAATTAATGCATGTAGCACAATATTACATTCATTTTCTGCAAGTTTGTAATATAAAATTTCCATTTTTGACGCATGGCAAGGGCAGTTTTATTTAGAACATTTGCTATATTCACGATCCTTTCCGGGGGGACACAGATAGCCACGTCCTTTTTTTAAAGAACAAGTGCAACATTCACTATGTGCTAGCTCCGAATGCACAACTTGTATCTACATCCACAAATACCGAAATAAGATTGCAACGTTTTTGTAAACAGGCCTGGCTATAGAATTACGGCGGAGTTTCCACGACCACGACGCATGACGACGGTTTCGATTTTTTTGGACACATCCGATTAACGTTGAAACATCTCTCACAAAAGGTTTAGAAAGGTTCTCATAAGGCGAATGTCATAGAGACGTTACATCAAAGTGAACTTCTCCTGTTATATGGCATTTGATGAATTTTATTACTCGTTTAGATAAATGTTTTCTGGTAGTCTTTATCAAAATTTTAATTGAAAATTTGATGATCAATTGGTATGGCTTGGATATCATCTGATTTCCAGGGTGGGAGCCATGAAGGGACTAGTCTCTACTATTTTTGATAATTGAATTTAATGTTCGTCGGTAGAATAAACGTTCATTACTGTCGATAATCTACAAGATTAACTGTGATTATAACATACTTAAACAGTGTCATCAATACTGTGATTATACGGCTGTTGATGAGGCTTATTGAAACAGAAATGTATAATTTATTGATGCAAATTCAATAAACATATGTTCCACAACATTAATGAAAATAACTCGTATCAAATAGGACACTTTGATGATACTTACCTTCATCCGTTTAATTAAACTAACAAGTAACCAGTTTCAAAGTTAATTAAAAAAATATTGATGTAGATTTTTTGATTTATCGTAAACAAGATGAGGCTCTTTCTCTTCTCTTCTGATCCATCTTTCTCTGCTAATACTCTGATTCCTTTGTCCAATACTAGTGAACTGTTGAACTCACGCAAGCTGGATCATCCCCACAAAATTTAATGAATAGTTTCCTTCCATCTTGTTTCATCTCATACACACTATCATCACAATGTCCAATTTCATATCAACCACGCGAGAATCACGCATTTACATCTCGCATCAACATAAAATCTGCACCAATGAGAATCCCAGCAACTGCTTTCCGGTCTCTATGAGCGTAATGAGCCGATGGTCGCCAATGGCCTCCCTGAGGACACTGTCAAATCTAACTCCGGCGCAGGATCACATCACAGATCGCGCACGTTGTGATTAAGCTCAGCGCCTCCCCCGGGGTGGGCAGATTTGCTGCTCTGCGCCTCCAAGCTATAATGCGGCCGCGCGCGGATGCTCTGGCCAGGTGCTCCGCCCCCGCAGCGATGCGCGCTGATTGAGGATCAACCGGCTCCAAAGAGGCTTTCATTTGCGCAGCAAATTGTTGCAGGTGATATGTTTCTCTGTTTGCTAAAATGCGTGATTTAATCGAACAAGATCGTTTTGTTTTATGTTTCGAATTCACATTGTGTAACTAGCCCAACTCAACACCAATGTTTTATCACGTGCGATTTCGGCTATTGTGATTGTAAGATTCTACTTCTTTGGTGCTTGGCTACAGTTATATGCAACGTCTTTATTTGAAAGAGTTGTCTTTTATAGCTTGATAATTACCCGATATGCTCCTTATGCGCTGATTGAGGATCAACCGGCTCCAAAGAGGCTTTCATTTGCGCAGCAAATTGTTGCAGGTAATATGTTTCTCTGTTTGCTAAAATGCGTGATTTAATCGAACAAGATCGTTTTGTTTTATGTTTCGTATTCGCATCGTACAACTAGCCCAACTCAACCAATGTTTTATCAGGAGTGATGTCGCCCACTGTGATTGTAATATTCTACTTCGTTGCTGCTTTGCTACAGTTATTTGGGGATATGCAACGTCTTTTTTTGAAAGATTTATCTTTTGTAGCTCCATAATTACCCGATATGCTGCTTATACGCTGATTGAGGATCAACTGACTCCAAAGAGGTTTTTATTTGCGCAGCAAATTATTGCAGGTAATATGTTTCTTTGTTAAAATGCGTGATTTAATCTAATAGCGTTTTGTTTTATGTTTTGAATTCACATTCTTTAACTAGCCCAACTCAACACCAATGTTTTATCACGTGCAATCTCGGCTATTGTGATTGTAAGATTCTGCTTCATTGCTTTTTAGGCTATTTATATCGGAATATGCAACGCCTTTGTTTGGAAGTTCTCTATTTTGTAACATAACATACTAAAGTGTATATATAGCATACAGTTCATGTTCTTTAGATATCAAGAATATCAACAACGTTACTGCTCCATAACACAACATGTAATGGCCAGCGGTCTCTTTCTTGGAGCTGTGCTGTCGCACGATGTTAATTGTGTCTTAAGCAGTCTATGAGAATTCATTTTGTTTACGCAGAATGAGAGGGCGGAATAACGTATTTAAAAATGTTTGCATTTTCAGTCAACATCAAAATGTTTTTATTTTTTTTATTTTTTTCGAGTTCCTAGGCATCTAATGAAATTTGAAACATCTCGCACAGGGTCGGAGGCTGGATAGTTTTCTTTGAATTTCTGCGCGCTTTAGAAATTAGTAAGAGGACAAAGAAATAATGGGGTAAGGATTCCGAACCTTAAGAAAACGAACACAAATTACACTAGACTTTCATACGACACGCAGTGTTCCCAACTGCTTTTCACGTTAAATGAGAATAGAAATAATTTAATATGAATGGGATGTTGGTTTGTATGGAATACGTGGTGGTAACCTTACCAACCACGCCACAGTCATTGTGAAAATGCGCATGTCTTACGGGAGATTCGAACAAGAAGCTTTCGGAACTTTTCAATTAGGGTGTTCGAAGCTGCTGAACCACCAGGAAAGGCCAATAACGGAATTAGCATTAACATTACTTCGAATTTGAAAATAAATTATTGTGTCTTATTTTTCTTCTTCTTCTTCTGTTCTACATCAAGGGTTAGGCAGGAAAGCATGTTCCGAAAACCTTCTTCTCCTCGGACAATAGAAGTTCCTACGACCATCTGGTTTAAATTGTTGTCAATTCACATTTCTAACTAGTACTATATAATGATGACGATGATGATAATGACATAAGCCCATTGAATCCCTTAAAGTGCAGGGGCCTTCTATCAGAACACAGGGGTGGTTCTGCTTTTCTCTTTAGATGAACTTAAGAGATTTAGTGTTATCACTACAGTACTAATATCTATTAACAGCCTACATATTCTTTTCACTATACGTAATTTTAATGCTAACTGCACTCAGTTGTCAGATACATTCTAGTGTCAGTTTTGTTGTCAACTTTGCATTTCACTTTGTTTATACATTTACTCTTATTTTAATTTTTACACTTGCATTTACTTTATATTTACATTGCACTTATTCACATTAGCACTTCCTTTCACTAACTGTGTCTTTGTGTCTCTTGACCTTCCGTTTCCCTTTGCTATTCTTGACCACATATTGCCTTATTCATTTTTAAATAATTGTACTATATACCCTCCAGATAACACGAATTCACTTTACTCCCACAAATCATCTTCTCCAGGCTAATTATCTAATTATATTCTCATTTCTAATGCATAATTAATAAGAATAAAAGATACCACAATTACTTGTAATGTTCAGTGTTGCCATTAAAAACGTTTAATTCACGATACTTGGTGCCAATGATATTTAGGGAAAATGTCGAAATATGTCTGGCTAATGTTTTAAATTAAATAAAATTGAAACTAATTGTAGTTGATGTTTCTTTTATTCTTATTAATCATGATTTTGATATTTAGTTAGTGATTATGATATGAAACTAGACCCTTTGATGAGTGCGGCAAAACAACAGGAAAACCACGCCTGTCTCAAAACGGAGATTTTTAGTTAACCATCGATATTTAAATCTTGTATCTCCTGTTTTGGTATGATTCATTAAAAAGTGCGTGGGTTGGTCGATTTAGCGAAACGAGCAGTGTATTGTTTCTAGTAGATCAGCGGAACACGTGTAAACAAGACCAATCGGGGGCGGGGCCGTTTGTAAATGCTTAAGAAACCTTGAAGATCTTTATAAAATCTATTTTTTCCTATAAAAATAAGTATACTTGTTTGCTTGTATACTTGTAATATTGTATACTGTTTTGCAAAATGGGTGGAACATCAGCCCTGTTTCTCTTAAGTGGATGCAACATGTGCTGAAGTTATTTCAATGACTCTTACACAATTTGCCAATTGACATTTGTCACGATCTACAACCGCACTGTTGCAGGTCAAATTGAAAGGAACTCCCCGGCAGCGTGTCCATGATCCAAGACACGCGTGTCCATGATCCAATCATCCAAGTATTTCAGCGTATTCTCAAATAACTGTATTTCAAATCAATTGATAAATTAGAATTGGATTAGACATCTATTTTGATGAATTGGAGTTAGGAATATTTAATTTGAAAATTATCATTTAATATTTGGAAAGTAAGTTGAATAGTTCTTTCGTGTTAATCTTTAAAAATGCAATTAAATGTCCTCCTTTAATGTTTTCGTTAAAGAATCTTTACGCTTTTCGTTAAACAATCTAACGCAGAGCGTTAGGAAGACTAGAATCATGAAAGGCGTTAACCGCCGAAAGTACCACCTGGTGATTATTATGAAAATACGCATTGTTTTCTGGGACTCTTGTACATCTTTTCATGCCATTACCACATTCAATAGTAAAGTAAATGAAAATGACTTTTGTAACTTACACAAACAAACTCAGGGGTTTATGTAATTTTTTACTTATCTCAATAAATTGCGGTTAGTACTTTTAGCACTAAACATTTTTCAAAATTCCAATCTAATTTTGTTTGTGAAAGTATTTATTGCAATTCATTTATTCAATCCGTAATTATTTCACGAATTTCTTGATAATACGAAGTTTGTTTCGATGTAGGAAATGGTCATTAATAAAGTTACCATTTTATTGATTCCGAGATGAAAATGTGGTGTAGAGTCATATTTCAAATAAATCTTTCTGTATAATCTGCCTTCTATAGCTTCCATACTAAACATGTCGAGCTACATCGCCCTGTTCATTTCGGCTTTCTCCTCTATTGCTACACTCACTCACCCATCGCTGACATCACTCGATGATATGAATACGGTGGTGAAAGCCCATATCAATATTACCTTTGTATACAACAACACTTTCGTGAGATTAATGTGTTTCCTGGTATGCAGTAAACCGGTTTTCCATGTGTTCAATGCTTCGACTGTGACAAGTTCCATCATGCTAAATCATATTTTATTGACAAAAATACGCAGAAGCTGAACAATAATTTACTTTAATACCTTGTCTCGTCATACATTCACTATCATTGGGATCTTTAGAGATTTGAAACTTTTGGCCACCTACTTCACATGAGTGCAACACCAGTGCATCACACAATATCTTTCGTTCTGGTGATGTAAGGGTCGAGGGTTTTGGTATATGTTTGTGTAACTTAATCATATTTTTAAATACATTCATTCTCCATAAAATTGTTGCCATTCAAGAGGCTGAATAGAATTTGGTAACGTAATCAAAAACTTTCCGAAAACACATACACGTACTTTACATTCAGGCACAAGGAAAGCGATACTTTTATGTCACATTTAAGAGATGAATTTTTTGAATGTTTGAAAATTTGTTTCTGTTCCAACTGCTCGAGATCGTGAGATCTCTTATAAATAAATTTCCTCTAATATATTTTTCCGTATTCCGAGCCACTAAAACATATTTTGTACGTAATTATTTGAACGTAATGGTGCATCCAGATGCTTGAATGGTTCAGCGAGAAGAATCCCGAATTTCGATTCCGTGTTCCACTCTACACGTTACGTGTCTAGTGTCTCAGGTTCTACCTAATTTCCTTCTCAAATTCCCAACACATGTTTCCCTCCGGATGTTTCGAAGCTCGGGGCGAGAGATACTACGTTCCCCGCCAAAAACGCCATCTCATATTCCTGCGGAAGCAACCCACTCAACTCTTCACTCAGGGCGGCCTCGAGCAACTCTCGGGGCAACTTCCTGTTCCAGGCCGCCGCGCCGCGCCGCCTGACCCTCGCCCCGGGCGCCGCCTCCATATGCTCCGCACTCGCTAATTGCCTGCGTGGGCGCAGCCTCGTGGCGGGGCGGGGGTGGGGGCCGAGACGCAGCGGAGCGGGAGGGGGAGGGGGACAGGGGCGGGGCGCTGTGAGGTGGGGCTCGCGGGGGGAGGCGGCGCGTGCCGGGTCAGGGGGGCAGGGTGAGACGGCGAGGAAGAGATAGGGCGAACCGATACGGGGACGGGAAGACAAGGAAGCCACTACGGAGGGGTAGTTGGGTCGGAAAGGGGTGAAGCAGAGGTGAGGGAAACGGAGATATGCAAAGCGGAATGTGGAGGGGAGAGAAGGGAATAGAGGGATGGAGGGGCGGAGGAATGGAGGAGGAGGTGGATTGGAAGGCGGGGTGGTTGGGCGGGTTTGGATGGCCGAACGAAGTGCCGGTGACGGATGGACGGGGATGGAGGGGCAAGGATGGAGGGAGCAAGGATGGAGGGTCAAGGATGAAGGGACAAGTATGAAGGGGCCAGGATGGAGGGGCAGAGTCAGTGAGATGGGTTTCAGGAGAGGGAGTTTAAAGGAAAAGTGTTGTGAGGTGGTGAAGTCGAGACGGTGGTTGAGGAACGAGAGAACAGAGGTGCGTGGTGGGTAGTGGGCGTGGCTATTCCGCCACTATCCGACTCGCACTGTCAAAGGCTGCGGAGAGATGAGCAGGGTTGCGGTGCTGGAAGAAGGTGGAACGCGTGGACAAACGTAGAGGAGAGATGGAGCAAGAGAAGGCGCAGAGATGAGGAGACGGGGCGGCAGAGCGCCCCGCAGAGCCACAAGGCGCCCGGAAGCGGCCGAGCGCCTCACCACTCGAGCGGCGAGTTGGGGAAACTGAGCCCAAGACACGAAGAGGGAGGGAGGGACGGAGGGAGGGAAGAACGGAGGGGGGTAGGGAGAGGGAACGACAGGGCGCGGATGTTGGCAAGGGAAGACGATCATTAAGCAACGTACGAGGTAGTCTAAATTTTGGAAAGATCATTTAGTAGGTTTGAGAGAGCGATGAATTAGGCTTCAACTAGGTTGAGGTCAATGTACGGTAATTAAAGAGGTTGAAGGCACATAAACTTTGCGATATATTAAGTGACGGCTATGAAGATATACGCCGATCCGATTTATAACTCAAGGATTGTAGTAAAGAAGTGAATAAGGGACATCAGAAGGGGTGGAGGAAACTTTTTTGATGAAAAGTAGGGTTGGGGACGGTCATCGACAGTGGTGCCGGTTCTTGAGTTGGTGGAAACGAAGACGATGCAGAATTTTAGAGCGTAAGCCTGAGAGAATGGAGAGAGATGTAACGGTTGGTGTGAAGGGTTCTGGATGAGGCCTAATCTGAAAGAGTGAAAGAGGCAACGGCACAATTAGCAGGGGCGGGTTGATGACCCGATTATCAGAAGCGGGAATGACGAGACAGAACAATAGAACCGCCACGATGCCCATGAGTTGGGCGAATAAGACGTCAGGCGAGAAAGAGAGAAGTCGCATTACGGCAGAGAATTGTAGAAGGAAAACAATTTCAGCCTGCGGCAGGGACGCCGAGGAAGGAAGAAAATGATGAATGAGAACTCGACTCTCGAGGTGCTAACGACATTAACCGAGATGACGTTAGCAACCGGAGTGAAATCGTAGGTGACAGAAAATTCCCGGGGTGCGCCCTGAGAGAAGAGACAGCCGGGGGCGCGGGCGGGGAGTGGCGTGGGGGGCGGGGTCGCGCCGGGGCAGCGGGGCCGGAAGGGCAGCGTCTAAAACGGATGGCAACGACAACGCGCGCGATAAGGCCGGCGTCGAAGGCAGCTGTGTCCGACGGACTGGGATGCGGCTGCAGCGGCGGTGGCACTCCCGTAATGAAGACGGCCCCCCGGGGGGCGGGGCGGGGAGGGGGCAGGGCGCGGCGGGGTGAGGCGGGGCGCGACCCGCGCGGCTCAGCGCCGCTCCGCACGGCGCCTCTCCCGCGCAATAAATCACCCCGTCATAGCCCCGACGCCCGCGCCCGCCCGCCGCCCCCGCCGCCGCCGCGCGGCCCCCCGGGCGTTTGATTGATTGATTAATTAGCGCCTCCCACCGCCGCCTCCCGCGAGGCGGCGCCCAAAAGCGGAGCGACGCGCCCGCCACGCCCTCGCGGACGCCACCGCCGCCCCACGCCCCGCCCCGCGCCCGTGATGCCGCTGCCGCCAGCCACACAGTGCCGCTGTTCGGGGCATGCCCGAGCGAAAAACTAAGCTTTCGTCATTAAATAGAGAAAACGGTACGACCTTTCTTGCTACCATTTTACCACAAGCTTCTCATTGTGGAAAAGTATGTTAACGTTGAGATTTATCCTTCAGTGAGGGAGAAAAATTGCCATTAAAGAATATATAGCGAAAACCTTACGCGAATTTTCTTAATAACATCGTCATAAACATGATTAAGATGGTCTAGACCTGGTAATTTGTCTCATAACTGTTCCGATTGTAGTGCTTAGTATTTTCTTAGTAGGTTGATATTCCACTTTAAGTTGTGGGTATCATGTAAAGCTCATACTTTCCACGAATTCCAGCTATCTTCCTGTTCAAAAGATTGAAAATAACAAATCCTTTCCTGATTTCTGTGTTCGTCTTTTGATCAAAGTCGATGTTTTAACCAGCGGTTGTTGCTAGGCATTTCGTTTGTGCTGATTAAATTTCATTATCGATAAGATCATAAAAATTTATCACTGTGGTCCAGTTTAGTAAAATATGTCTAAATTTCATATTTTTCCATCTGCATGGTCGAAAAATCGGTTTTCGTGATTTAATTGGTTTTTTTAAATTCTATTTAATCTTCGGAGATGGGGAAGTTTGCAGATGAACTACCTGTCGAAACACACTTTATTTTATATTTGCTGGTGACGAATTTCTCATTGCAGAGTTTAGAGTGATGTCGCTATTTTAAACACGAGAAACGCTTCTATATTTTTGGTACTATTATGGGATAAATATTACAGGAAAAACTGAGACAATATGAATGCACGTGAAGTTATGGGGGATTTGCCTTTAAGTTAAATAAGCTAAAGCATCGGGCCTCAAAGTCCAAATGGTCTCAAACATTATTAAACAAAATTGAAAATTTGCTAAATAAATGTATGAAAATATAATTTTATAATTAGTATAATTATATATGGTGCCTTCGGTCGCCCATTAGTTAGCGTCCTCGCTTTACACGGCGCAATTCCGGGTTCGATTCCCGATCGGGACAAAAATTAACTACGCGCTTTTCTTGCAATATTCCAGTATACGTTGCTGTGTGACGGTGAGAACGCTCACTACTCAGCCTGAGAAGACCAGAGCTTAGGAATCTCTTTGCTAACCACACGTACCCCTTAACCTATGGCCGCCAGGCCGGGACACCACTGGTAGGCCCTTCGCTGGCAAAGAGCTGTCGCGCCAAAGTACATACATAGATAATTATATGAATATACAGGTGATTATCATCAATGTTCAAAACTAAAATTTGAATAAAATGATTATTTCAAGGCATGTAAATTTGGAATAAACAGGTTAAAACCTCCGATCTCAAACATATTATTATCGACTGTAAAAAGGGGGATCAAAAATAGTTTAGCTTGTGGCCTCGAAAATGGTAATTCGCAGCTGCGTTGAAGACAAAATGAAAGCAAATTCAAGATCCATTTTCGTCTGTCACAAAGAGCCGGGTTGGAAATCGACTTCTTCCTCGCAGTCTGGGGCCTCGGCCACTGTGTGGTTCCTCCGTCCCCGCATCCTGCGCCCGTGGGCCTAGCGGCGCGCACAACAGAAGCGGACGGGCGGAACCTGATTCGCATCTCACCACGGGGGTTCCCCCTCCTCACGGGGCGTGCTCGCGATAACTACCGGGCGAATTTTTCTAAAGGGAATGTGAAAGAAACCTATTGATTTTTGACAATTCAACGCAGAATATTTTAGTATTGTTGAAACGATTTACTTTTATTAAAATTTTAAAAAGATATGTGTACTTCAGTTAATTTTTTATTCGAGAATTGTACATTGTTGAATTGAAACGTCAAATGCCGCCTTTTTACTTTCTCGCCTTACTATGTACTTATGAAAGTAAAGAAGTATTGTAATGCTACTGCGGAAATCGGTGAATTTTCAACAGAAAATCTCTTATTGCCGGGCCCCGGTAACGAGAAAGTGGATACATCTTGTTCTCTTTTTTTTTAGCAAATTACCTCCTCTAACACATTGTGTAGTCAAAATTTACGTTTTGTGGGTGCATTATACGGAAAAATCGATGGATGGCAAATTATCGGCCTGGCTGTCCGTCCGTTCGACTGTCCGACCGTCTGATCACCTGTCCTTGTATGGCCAACGCCAGTGCCCAAAGGGGTTCAGATGACTGCCTCAAACTAGTGGTGCCAAAACAGCACATACTTTCCTTAGTTTCTCGCTTACGTATTCACGGAAACTAACGCGAAAAGTAAATTTCGAAAATTCGCGAATTTCGAAAATTTGTACATGACTTTATTTCAATATCTATTTTTAAGGAACAGATTTCACTAAGATAAAATTCTCTATCTTTATAATTGTACTTGTAGTAAGACGCGGAAAAATTTCAATTTTTACAGTTTTAGAAAAATCAGAGTCTTCAACAAAAATGAAATCTGCACCAATCTTTTAAACGTCATTATCACTATCCACCAATTAAATTTAATCAAAATCGACGGAGACATTTTTTGAAAATTTGAAAATGTCCTATGGGCTTCATTAAAGCACCCCCCATTAAATTATCGGTTTCAAATTCAAGGGGTCGCGACATCAGATAGATCGACTGGTAAATATCAATTCTGGAGGAAATCGACTGAACGTTTTAGCCGCTAGCGTTGCTCATAGACGGGCAGACGGACGGACGGACCGATCCACGTTTTGCCGTCATTCGATTTTTCGGTATCAAGGATCTACAAAACATGGATTCTGGCTACACCACGTGTTAAAGAATTTCCCCCCTAATTTAGCAACTGTGTTTATCCATGTTTTCGTTATCAGGGCCCTATGATAAGAGTTTTCTGCCAAAAATTCGCCGTTTTTTCGCACAGCATTCTCTCTCACAACTTTCTCTCTAGTGCGTAAGCGGTAGCGAGGAAGTAAAATTTATATCAGAGTGAACGAATTTGAGGTCCTGCGAGTTTGAATTTTTTTCGGTTTTGGGAGTTTACACAAAGCCTCAACATTTTCTAAATTTTCTCAAAAATTTTCAATTTTTTCATTGAGCTTTTCTCTCGAATAGCGTAAGGAATGCTTAAAAATTGAGGTGTCATTTTCGTTAAAATATCTTAATTTCAAAAAATGCAAAAATTAGAAATAATGTGAGATAATACGTGCTCTTGGAGCACCAATGGTTCTTCTTCAAACTGTAAATACCTACTTCATCGTTCTAATATTTTCCATTTCACATCCATTCTGCGAATGGCAGGACAATATTGAGTTCGACGTTTTAAGGGATACGTTTGATGTTACCTGTAAAATCACCCGTCAATATGTCATTTGCATTCTGGAGCAAAATACCTGTGACACATTGTGTGTTTCATTTACGAAAATGTTAATGTATACATAGGTTTGTGTTGAATTTTTGCGCAGGGAATTATTCTTTAGAAGCCGGAACAAACATTCCACTAATTTTTTTCTGTTTCTGAATACATCAATGTAACAGTACAGAGAAGAAGTAGGTAAAATGGATAATTTTTTAAGTGGAGGTAAAAAAGATCGCATTTGATTTTGAAAAGTAGATGGTCTAAAATTCTTTCGTTCTTTTAAACGTAAACATTCTACCAGCGGTAAAGATAAAATACTATTGGAAACATAGAATTTTCATTCTCGTTTAAATTTTTTACTAAACTCTAGTCGAAAACGGAGAAATACTACAACTTTACCTCACCACTTTGGGTTTTGTACCTGTTAAACAAAATCATGTAACATTAAACCTTGCGAGTGCGGCGCACATTATTAAAGACGCTTGATATTTACGACTGACATATCATTTTAAATCAGCCAATCACAATATTTATACGTCACATTAAAATTAATATATACATCCTATTATTGCATTGTATATCACAGAGATAAATATAAGGAAATATATGAAATATGATAATGAAATAAAAAAATAAATATAAGAAAATTGTTTATTCAACTGATTATTAATTAAGGAGTTTATTCAACTGTTACAATCCTTCATCAAACGAAGAAACTTTTATAAAAAGAAACGAAATAACAACATTAACGTAAATTTTAAAATATCAGTAAACACTACAACACAGTTGTTTCATTGGAGTTCGCTCGACCGTTTTGAAACAACTCGTGTCGAAATATTGAGCATTCCCAGTCGGTGTGCGCGTACCGGAATATGATCGCGGCGTCCGGTGTGAATGAGAGTTGAGCACGCGAATCCGTCTGTAAACCTGCCATGACAGGAGGGTTCAATCGCTCAAACGTGCAGTCATATTCGATTTGCTTCAACCGAGAGAAACAAGTGAATGGGGATTTGAGCGCGGTCGGCCTCTGGGCCCGCTGGCGCATAGGCACTGAACGGATGTCGCTGCCCATTGTCGGCACACGTGCAGCTCATTCAGGGAATTAATGATGTACACCTCGCTTCTACAATAATTATCGTAAGGTGCTGTGAGCAGCAATACTAAAACTCCCCTCGTCGCTTCACTATTTCCTCTCTTATTATCGAATCATATTTTGTTCTAATAAAGCATTAATTAAACTTTGGTAACTTACAAGCTTGGTAAACGTAATTTAAATTGTAAACATAACATTTAATTGAGTCATATCGTAGTGGTTTTCTAGCTTGTAATGTAGTACAAAATCTTGAAACATACGAGTACAACAAACAAAAATGTCACATTACTGTTTCCCCATCCTCCATAAATATACATAAATTTACTATTAAGTTTATCTAATTACATTAAAGCAAAGCTTTTTTAAGTAGAAAATTTATCACAAAAACGAGTTGCGATGCAGAAAGTATTTTTGTGACATTAATAAGCGATAGTACGCTATTTTTTCTACTAAAAATTAATTTCAATATCATTCTATTGCGTAGTTCTGAATTTTAAACTCCTTTTAATTAAGCAGATATATGTACTTTCATTGCGTTCAAAACGTGTTAATAGCAATATATTACATACGTCTCAATTATAACACATTTATTGTGCAGTTGCTGAAAATATATGTTTATGTACGAAACGTTTGATTCTATACTATTTGACTTACGGACGTTTTATTTATTAATTATTTAAATAGGAGTAATACAAATACAAAACGCTTTTTCAAATAGTGAACAAATTCTCAGCAAAAAATCAGAAGTTATTGAAGAACTGCTAATAGGATTACACATTTTGTAATGGATTGTTGTTTTTTTAATTCCGATAAACGAATTTTTTGTTTACCAGCATTATATACGACCACTTCTGTTGCAAGAAATCGTTTATAAAAGGGCACTTTACGGTACAAATGATGACGTATTAAATTTTACGACACGAATAATTGCGTCATCACGTCATCAAACATTCAGCCAAACGCAGCAAGAGAATCGTGGGGAGGTAGCGGTAAACGCCATAGCCGACCACCGTTTCCTCGCATAGATGTCACACACCCGAGATGTCACTTGAATATTGTTTCGCACAATTAACTTTGATTGTCTTATAAATCTATAATGCTGTTATACAAAAAATAGCGTACGCAACTCGTTATAATGCTGATTTATTGCATTCATACCAATTTGAAAACTCGCTTCTAACGTCGCTCGTTTTCAAAATACGAGCTCATGCAATAAAGCTTAATATTATAAACTAATTTCATAAATTACTATTAACAATAATTTAAGGAAAATGTGTCATATTCTTTAGCACTCGTAGACACTGAAAATATCAGTGAAGGTGAAGAGATCGAAATCTGTTGTTCCACATAGTATGTACATTCCATTTCTTCTTCCCACAGTCTTTTGACGTACTTACATTTTCACTTCGAAATCCGGTCCTGAACGCAACGAAAATCGTATACATTTTACAGAATAGCCTCATACATAAGGCATTTGCATGAAAATACAGACGTGAATTCTTTATCTGTCATGCGAATGAGGCGAAATATAACAGCCACTGTCCACGAGCAACATAAGCAAGGGAAGGCACTCGCGTGGGGATGGAGATGGCGGTGATGAAAGCTAAGGATAGCAAAAGCCGAGATCAGTGGCGAGGGGGGTGGTGCGAAGGAGGTGATGCGAATTGGGCGGCTCGAAGGGCTCTTAGGGGCTGATAATCACCCCTTTCCTCGCGCGCCATCGCCCCATCCTCTGCATCGGCTCCAGCCACTCGACGTCTCTTCTACCGCCACCTCCCCCCCGCTAACCTTCGCACCACCGCCACTCCCACCGCCGCCACTCCCACCGCCGCCACTCCCACCGCCGCCACTCCCACCGCCGCCACTCCCACCGCCGCCACTCCCACCGCCGCCACTCCCACCGCCGCCACTCCCACCGCCGCCACTCCCACCGCCGCCACTCCCACCGCCGCCACCCCACCGCCGCCCCCCCCCGCCCTCCCCCGCCGCCACTCCCACCGCCGCCCTCCCACCGCCGCCACTCCCACCTTCATCGGCGTCGCATCTGCCCCCGCCGCGGCCGAACCTTTCTTTGCCTCTTTCTCCGCCTTCTCCCCTGTTTATCTCTGCTTGCAACTCTGCTTTCCACTTCTCCGCCTCCATCCCAACCTCCGCCATCTCCGCCTCACCTCCACCCTGCACCTACAGCCCCACATCCACACCGCCTCCGCCTCCCCTTGCCACCACCTTCGTCCCGGCCCCACCCTCTTCGCCGTTTTCGCTCCGCCGCCCTGCCCGCCACGCCCCCTCGCGCCCACCGCGCGCCGGTCGCGCTGAAATATTCACGCGAGCGAGGCCTCGCGCGCCGGGAACTTGGCGAGCGGGCCGGGGAGGGGACGGTGGCAGCGGCGGCGGTGAAAGCGGATGTGGCGGCGCTTACTGCCGGTGTGATCCCAGGTTCTTTCGTAGGGAATGAATGGGATTGGTGGCCAGGATGATAGGATGGGCCACGGCGATTGTAATTGCAGGTGTTGTGACAGGTGTTGGGGATATGGTGATTTGGGGGAGGTAAGAGATTCGAGTGAGTAGGGAGGTATTACATTACGTAATGGGCTATAACTCACATTGAGGGATCGTGCGGAATTGCGAATGACCAACCGCGAAGGATCGTTACGTGTGAAAAAGATGGAAACTGACAAAATAAGCTAGTCAAATACTTCAGTTTATATCGTATTATACCGTATCTAAATAGCGAATAACTTGACGTGTTAATAGTGTGACAGTATTTGAAATGGAAAAATATGTAGTACAATGGAAAAAAAAATCAGTACGTAGTCCACGACGAATGCGAAGAAAAGAGCAAGGGTGTTACGAGATGCAAATAATTTGGTTAGAATTAAGACATTGAAGGAGATAAAGACAAAAGGCTACAACCACATTAAAAATGAGGAGACCAAAATGAATGAAACCTTTCTGTAAGGTGTTACGCACGAAAAGTAGTGTTTATTATGTACTAAAAAAATGTCTTGAAATATTTTAGGGGTTCATGTAGTACATATACCTGTATCGTAAATACTCTATTCCTGTAATACATAATATGTTCATTATTTTGTAAATTTGTAATTAAGTTTTATTTTGTAAATTAATAGCAAGTAGCAAACACTCATCTCCTATAAGAATTTCACTCTGGAAACGAGCCTTCTGGAATTCTGGTAAAGAACCTTCACAAGGGCACGGCTCGACGATATCGTCCTCTCCTACATTGTATCGAGTTTTGCCGCTTTTATACGCCACCAGACGTTCCGAACAAGATCTCTAAATAAAGAGAATTGCATGGAGACTTGACGAGCTATAATTTAATTTTAAAATAGGAAGGATTTGTTGAAAAACGCATCTAAATATTAATGTCAAATGCAACCCGGAACACTCGGACAATGTTGTTAAAATTTAAATTGTTATGTCCCAAAACGAAAAGTTCTGGGGGCTTAACACTTGGAAATATGAGGTCAAAGGCCTCAAAGAGACGTTCCTCACACCGCAATCTACAGAATGAGATCCTCTTGGACTTTCTATTACGTTTTTGCTGAATTGGCGCTTCGCGGATTTTACCCCACCCGTCGAGAGATCCGCTGAATCTGCAAATGTATGTGGAATTAAAGTAATTACTTGATAATCTATGCAAATGAATTGCATAGGTGTATCTCTCTCTTGGACAATAGTTATAATATAAAAGTTTGCATTGAGAAGGGGGTATTGTTATATTAAAACACTTTCAGTTAGTATAATTACAAAAAGATATATAGAACAAGTGACGAGAACACAAGGATATCGAAGAAAAAGATAAATTATGGATTTAATACGGAAATGGAAGGCTATGGAAGAGGATGGGGTTTAACATGCGAGAGTTCTCGCATAGAAACTCTGGGTAAAAATTATTTGAAGCTAGATTGCAGGCAAAGAGTGAAGTAAGGGCGAAAAGAAGTACAATTTCACACTCATCAACGATTATACTCTATAACCATGACACTAATTGCACCACGAATAGAAAGATGGGACGAAGGGAGTAAGACGCTAATGGGGGGGAGGCGCGGGGTCCCCGGAGCGCGGGCCCCAGAGGCGGAGGCCCCGCGGGCGGGAGGGACCGTGTTGAGGCGGAACGGGGACTGGGACCCACGCCGATGCGGGCGTGGGCGGGGGCGACCCAACTTCCGCGAGGCGATAAGGACCCGCCCCGCGGGCGGAACCGAAATCGCGGGGGCGGGGCGGGGGCCGGGGCGGCGCCCACCAATCACGAGACGCACGGCGCCCTTGGGAGCGCAGCCTCCGCCGTCCCTCGGGCCGCGTTAACGTCTAATTGCCCCCGCCGCCCCGGCCCCACCCCGCCCTACCCACCTCTTCCACCGCCGCCTCTTGCCGCTGCCTTCGCCAGCCGTCGCCCCCGCCCCTGCCGCCTTCGTCGTCCCCGACCGGGCCTACGGGACTCGCCAGAACACCGAGGCGGTTGGGCGGGCGAGCAAGCGGGCCTGGGGTTGGGCGACCGGAAGGTTCGGTTGGCAGTTGGGCGTCGGGCGGGATCGGGAGGGAGACGTTGGGCGGGCGGTTGGGTGGGCGGTTGGGGGGCGGTTGGGGGGCGGTTGGGCGGGCGGTTGGGCGGGCGGTGGGCGGGCGGTTGGGCGGGCGGCGGGCGGGCGGGCGGGCGGGGTTGGGCGGGCGGGCAGTTGGGCGGGCGGGCAGTTGGGCGGGCGGGCAGTTAGCGCGCGGGCGGGCAGTTGAGCGGGTGGGCGAGCGTAAAGTTCGACGGTCGGCCGGGTGCCGGGCGGGGATGCTGAGACAGGTAGGCCGGGTGGGTGGGTAGGGGGCGGCGTGGGATGTGCGAGACGGGCGACCGGCCGGCGCAAAGGCGAACGCCTGGGGGTCGGTCCTTGGGTGCGGCAAGGAGAGGGTTCGCGGTGTAGCCGCAGATCCCTGACGTCTTCTGTGGGATTCGCCCTTCACGCAATTGTAACAGAGATTCTGGGCAAGTCAAGGAAGTTAAGCTGGATGATGCTAGTTAGCACAGCAGGGGTCCAGCTTGTTCTGAAAATTAGTGGGTATACGGTGATTACTGTGAAGCAACATTTCGTAAATAGGTTACAAGGGGTTGTAATATATTCTGAAGTTGAGAGAAAAACTAGATCTTGAGATGAAAAATATTTTTATCTTGTCAAAGGATCATACTTTTACACGTTTACAATTGCCATTAATTTTTAAATTAATAGTGTGGAAGAGATCCTTTACAGATCTTACATCATGTTTGTCAAATGAAGGAAAAGCTAACATTTATTGGCATTAAAATACATTTATTTTGGAGATTATTAAAATAAACTAGGTTTATCGTTGGTAATTCTGAATGTATTTGCTTTACACAAGGCCCAAAAAAATATATAATCACAGAAATTGTAAATTCGAACGTGCTTTTCATTCGCGATTGAACATTTAATTATATAACACGCATTATGCGAGGGTTACAATTGTAGTATTTACACGTAGCTACAAAATATCGTGAAGGTTAAACCCCTCTACAGATTAACGTATAAAATTATAGTGTAAGAGAAATAAGTAGTTTAATCACACAATTACATACAACTCTCGAATTTCGATGTCGTCTGTTCAGTTCATGAAACATTTGAGTCCCATCACATCGGATCGCACTTCTGCAAGATAGCTCAATCGTTTCACAGATTGCTCCTTGTGGGAGGTGGCTGTTAGGAGGCGAACACCGAGCACGAAATCACTGCTCCGCGCCCTTTCCGAATAACGAAGTACTTGTTCCAGAAACTGCGGGAGGAAACTTTCCAACTCTCTGCGGTTCCGCCTTCGGCGCGTCGAAGGTGAAGCATTTTTCAAACTGCGAGTAATGTAATATATCGATTTAGGGATGGGCTGGCTTTTAAATCTCTGAAAGCGTGGCTGAATTTATGAAGTCAAAGACTACCTAAGGAAATTTAGTTCGGGATGTAAGGTATTTGACGTGGTGTTATCACTTATTTGAGTAACAGTGAAATATAAATGCAGTGTAGTTATAATAATGCCTAATAAATATAATATATAATTTAATTTTGGTCCATTTCATTAGGATTTAATATTTTCTGAATCTGGTGTGAGTTTCCTATGAAGATTATTAGTTGCCGACATAATTAACAAAGTAAGGGAAATCACAAAAATAAAAGTATTTTAAAATTTATTCTTATCTTACTGGCCATTTTTTTTCTTCTTGATTTTTTTTTTAGCTTCACTGGATTCCAATTTCGACTTCCCGCGCAGGGTACCCACTCTGTCTCTCGTGGAGACACGTATTAACCTTCACACTAGACACACTTGGAGCCTCCTCGGTCTGTGATCAGCAGACTCACATGACCTTCCGCGACAACCCCACACATATACATGAAAGACGAAGAACAAACAACCATGCCAATAGAGGGACTCGAACCCGCGACCCTTCGGACCGAGTCGCTGATTCGGCATACGCTCTAGCGACCTGGGTCATACAGGCCGACATCTTATTGGCTAAAATGCACAACATGAGAAATAAATACATTAACGGAGTGCGAAATTCCTAAAATTATTTCGAATATATAAGTAAAATAAAAGGTGATGTCCGGTTTCAATACCATATATTTATATTAAATTCTTTTCGATCGCGTAGCGATCATCATGAGAGCTATCTGAAATAAATACAGAAATACATGATATATAAAAATATATATTGTACAAATTATTTGCAAATTGTTATACAAACAGTTTGATGGGGACAGCACATTGTGATATGCGAACAATTTGTAAATAATTTGTATTATTATATATATATATATATATATATATATATATATATATGTTCCTATAATTTGTTCAAATAGCTCTGATGATGCTCTCTACGCTCTCTACGCAATCGAAAGACCTTAAGCAAAATATATAGTATTGATACCGAACAAAACCTCTTATTCATTTATATATTAGACGGTATCTATCACACCAACGATCTAATTAACATTTCGAATATCCTTTAAAATGAGAGAAAGAAGAATAGATATGTTCTTTGGAATTTGGAAGTTTCTTGTTGTGTTTTGTTTTAAGGGGAAAAAAATAAAAGTTCAAAATTACATTGATTATACTGCAAGATGCCTATATCACGAAGTGATTATAAAGACGGAATAGTATCAATTTCTTCAATCGCGACAAAAATTACGCACACAGAATAAGCATATCCTTTATGATAAAGAATTTCTTTTTTTGAAAATTCGAGTATAAATAGAATTAATTAAAAATATATAAAGCGAAACAGACGGTATCACTTTAGGAATTTCTTCATTAGATGTCACTGAGTAATATATGGGTCTATTTGGAATTTATCTACAATTTCAAATAATTTTATTTATTTTTTGCATTGTAAGTCCCGACCAAATTTTATGAAGATACAGTGCTTGTTTGAAAACAAACTGAACATTACAGAATTACCACCTTTAAGGGAAACACAATAAAAATTGTCAAATTTTTAACAGTTGTTTTTAGACAAAATCCCTTCAATTTATGGCAAAAAACAAAGTATTTATTTTACCATTGCTTTTAAGTTTGATTTCTTCACATGATCAGTTTTTAATTTGGTTCGATTTGTGCGGATCTTTCAGTTCTGTACCCTTTAAATATGGATAACCTCCGGTCAGTTCTACCTCGTCCAGTTCTATGCAGACGCAGACAGAAAGTTCTGAAGACAAAATTGTAGTTACCTCTCAAGTAATGTAGCTATCCATGAAATATCACTAGACGTATGTTCAGTGTAAATCCTTCATTAAATAAATACTAAAATGCTCATGTTCTGTTTATTTTTTCATTTCTTCAATCGAACACGCTCGTATATTCGATCGTATGATACTGTATCTCGTCGACAATGCCATGTGGAAACAATTTTATCTTCAACGCCAGGAATAAATCTCCGTGTCCGACACAAAAAGTCTGCTTTTTAGGAGCGCATTTTTTCTCGCATTCCTAAAAGTTTCCGAGTAGTACGGCATCGAAATGGCATTGAAATTCCCGCAATGCATTGCTTCAAAGGAATGCGCCCTCTTGGAGCTCTCCGGTGCCTGCGACCTACATAAGTTTCCAACTTCGAAAAGTGGGAAGTCAGACGTTTCTCCAGGGGGACTGTAGCGCCATAAATTTTGGGTCATGCCTCGAGTTTCGAAGTTGAACTACGGGACGACACAGGCACAAATTGGGAGGTCTCAATAGCGTCGTGGGCCATGAAAGTGGTGCTGAAAAGACGAATGTGAATAGGCTGTATAGCACGCACTGCAAAGTTTCTTTACTTCCGCTACGAGGAGGTGGGTTTATGACGAAAGGCAACACCTCATCGAATCAAAGTTTCTTAATAGAATTTTGAGTGACAAGCGGAATTTAAATCTCTTAAAACAAAACGCATTTAGCAATACAACATTTAATTCGAACAACTAAGTGAATAGTGCTAAGTTTTCTATCAGAATTTACAGTTTGATATGATTTTTTTGTCTTACATTCCGTAACTGTTTCTGAGGAGGAGTGGAATTAACTATGAAATTATAAGTAAATAATTATTAATTTTATGGATATTTAGAACAATTTTTCATTCATAAGACAATTTTATAATAATATTTTTCTTTTTGCTTTTAAAAGGAAAAGGAATAACACTACCTTGCTTAACATCCAGTGCTCGCCACCATTTTCGGTAAACAAAGGCACCTTAATTATTTTAAATACATCTTAAGTATTTACTATAAGGCTACATTAAAATAAACGACAAAATATAGTGCCCAAAAACAGTCTATCCGCTGTGCCATCTTGCTGGCAAGAGTGCTATAGCAACAAAAATTATGTTCATAGCACGAACAGCTTCTTACAAACAAAAATGTAAATTGTGTACTCACTACCATTATAACAGATACTAGAAGTGTTGTCCCCGTCACTTGTTTCCAAGTGATCTGGTTGCTACAAACTAAATGCAATCTATAACAGGAGGCTCTGGCTCGGCCCAGTGCAGAGAGACTTTCCTAGCGCACGTTATATCACTTAACTACACAGTGAGTTATTGCAAGTAAAGAACAATTTTGCATTACGTCAATAAACACGGTGAAAATCTTTTCAGATATTTATTCTGACTGATCGGCCTCTTGACAATTGATGCTTAACTCAGCAAATGTAGGTTTGGGCATTGTCTGCACGTCGATTTCGTTGTTTCTATAGCGATTGCACGAACGGTTCTGAGTTGAGAACCTGTTGATGTAAGACTAAAAAACTGTAATTCACGAAGTTTTGATGATACTTCATGAAGTAATGTGGAAACAGTAGGTTTGGTGAATATATATAAACGCCTTTATTATACTTCAAAATTATGTAGCAAATCAAATTATTTTTTATAGAAGCCAGAGAAATCTCCCAGGATCTTGGAATAAAGGAAGAAAGTAATGTAGAGCTTAAGATGTTACAACATTAAGTTGTTCAAATAATACGTTACCTGCAAACACACTCGCAAAGCCCAGACTTTTTTCTTTCTACATACAGCGTTAGGCATGCGAGTTGGCCACTGGAAACATCTTCGAAACAGTTCGTGATATTGTGATGCATTTTACAGTAATAGGGGAAATAGGATGTTCCGATTTATTGTTTCAAATAATTTTAATCTTGTAGATATTGACACAACTTTGTTTAAGTTTATATTTTCCACTACCGTTTTTAAAGAGAGGAATATAATGAGATATTTGCTAATATTTGGAAATAACCTATAGAAAACACTACGCACAGCAATTTTTCCTCTTATTAGTGCTAATACTCAACAATTACTTATATTTTAAAAACGTTCATGACGTCATTTAAAGATCTACAACTGAATGAAGTTCTGCAGAAAAAATCCAAGCCACGAGAATCAAAATTATTGAAAAGTGGCTTGGAAAGTTGAGACAGCTTAAAATTTGAATCAACAAGGATACACACTCAAAACTTAGATAAATGTGAGATGTGTCTGTACAAAAGTTCTTCATATTCACTGTTCGGAAAACAGAAAATCATAAAATCATTGTTTAATGACCATGATTTATTATTATATATTTTGCAAGGTATAGATTGCCTTTCTATTTAGTATTAGAACTTATCATAGAGGTAACGCCCGAAAAAGTATTTTTGACAATCAGCTTTCTTTAATTGATATTATTTCATTACTTATTTCACTTGACGTTTCGGAGAAATTTTTGTCTTCTTCAGATAAATGTCAAGCGGAATTCTCATGCTCTTCCAGGTTGAAAAGAACAAAGATGAGATCTACTCATGATTGAGTACTAAATGTCTAAGAACATCTGCATCACTAGCAGACCATGACACCGAGAATTTCTATGCTCGTTTAACGTTGGATTTGCGAATTAATCTGAAGGAGACCACAAGTCCTCCGAAATGCCATGTTAAATAATTAATGAAATAAAATCAATTAAAAGAAGGTGATTGTCAAAAATACTTTTTTGGACCTTACCTCTATGTTAAGTACTAATATTAATGTCCTTCAGTATTAAATCTGAAAGGCTATTGAAATGACGGAGATTTACGAATTCTGAATAATACAATCACTTATCAATCACTATACTCCGCTTTCTAGAGAGAAATCAAATTAAACTTCGTATTTCAATGAAAGTACTTGATTATTAAGACTAAAATAATTATGTTGGGTACTAATAGTGTTGTAATTTTGTTAACATATCTTTAATATATTGCATTTTCGCATTGTCCTGTGTCGGTTTATCTTCAAGAGTAACAAATATTTCCTTTGTTAATAACTCATCCAACAAGAGAGTAAATGTTAATTTAGTTAATTAAAATTGTCAGTTGCACGGTTTGGGCCGACAACGTTTCCATGTTCTTAGCGGAGAGCACTTTGCACTGATGACGTCTCGTGGAAGCGAGGTCGGACTCGGAGAGGTAGAAAGAAGAAATCTATGTGATCCAGCAAGGTCAAACGCACTTTCCAGTAAAAAGGAAAAATTCTTCGGAAAGCGCTTTTTCACTTCCAACTCGCACTTTCTGAGAAAACCATGCAGTTTTCCTAGTTTCTTTCCAGATGTTAACAACTACATATTTCTCAACTTGCTAATGGGCGCGATAAAAAAATATAGAGTATATTGAAAATACAAAGTATACTTCAGTTCCTCTGTTTACAACACAGCGCTGTTGTGTGCTATTTGCATATGTATTTTTCTTAATTTTGGTTTCATCATAACAAGAAACAAACTTGTTTTGACCGTTTCATTACTAACTCAATGACTCACTCCTGGGGATTAGAAAAGTTATCTTAAAAATTGTCATTTTAGAGGATAACAGTGTAATCTTGGGCAGAGTTGTTATTTCGCGGCCACGGACGATGGTTTACTACATTTATATTTGATATTTTTACCATTGTACGGAATACAATAATAACATTTTATAGAAAATACACTATTTTCGGAACATATTTTTGCTTAACTAAAAAAGGATGATTTTTGAGTTATGTCGCTATTATTATGCATGCACCGATCTTGTATGTGTTACAAAAATGTCTGAAAATTGAAAGAAGAATCAGATTTATAAAAGTATATCCTGAGGACTGTCTGACTTGCCACACTTATTAAAAAAAACAACAAAAAAGTATAGCTCCGAAATGTTGACCATCCCCCCCTCCAGAATGGCCCGGAGAATGCAGGAGGTTGCCACGACATCTCATGGAAATAGGAGCGGCGCGCGGCGGAAACCGACAAGCGTGGGCGGGCCAGCACGGGGAGCGGGGGGCGAGGATCGGCGGGGAGGGACGGGGCGGCGCCCATCCTCATCCCTCCACGCACCGCAAAGTGCGGTGCGGGCAGGGATGAGCATGGGCGGGAGGAACAGGCCGAGGGGACCGGGCGGGACGGGACTGTATGGGACGGGAAGATCTGTAAGGGACGGTTGAGGACGGGACGGGACGAGGTGGGACGGGACGGGGTGGGACGGGACGGGGGGACGGGACGGGTGGGGCGGGACGGGTGGGACGGGACGGGTGGGACGGGACGAGGTGGGACGGGACGAGGTGGGACGGGACGGGGTGGGACGGGACGGGGTGGGACGGGACGAGGTGGGGCGGGACGAGGTGGGACGGGACGGGGTGGGACGGACGGGACGGGACGGGGTGGGACGGGACTGGGGGGACGGACGGGTGGGATGGACGAGGGAGGTGGGACGGGATGGGGGGGACGGGACGGGCTGGGCGGGACGGGGTGGGGTGGGACGGGACGGGGGGGCGGGACGGATTGGGACGGGGTGGGACGGGGCGGCACGGCGGGGCGGCACGGCGCCGGGCGGAACCGTGGCGGGCTGGGACGGGGCAGGACGGCGCGTAGCGGGGTGACGCGGGGCGGGCGGGACGTAGCGCAGTTCACCTTCCGGATCAAGGAACAGAGGAAAGTTGGCCCGCGCGTCGAACAGAAGCGCCTTCAATCTGGCGAGAGGCGGGTGCCTTCAGGGGAGGAGAGAGAAAAGTGGGGAGCTTGCGGAGGGAAGTAGGCGCGGAAGTGCACCTTGCGGAACCCCGGGGGGGGGGGGGTTTAAGGGAATTGGAAGGAAAGTGAGAGCGCACAAGGAGCAAAGAAGCGAGATGGAGAGACGGAGAAGATGGGCAGACGGCGAAGTGGTGTGGTGGGTGAGAGGTGCTGTGGAGAGCCAGATTTGCGGAAGGAAAAGATTGTAGAAGAGAGCCCGCGGAAATGGAGAGGTGAAGAAAAGTGGAGAGTTCGTGGGGAGGATTCACAGCGGGGTTCGGTTGCTGAGGCGGGAAGATGGAGAAGCCAGGATGTACGATATACTTGTGGAGGAGGGGAGATGGATCGGCGGAAAGTGAAGTGAAAGTGTGATGAGGAGTGATGGCGAAGTTAAAGAATTGGGAAGGGATTCAGCACAATATTCGAGAAAGGGTTTTGAGAGCATTGCCATGAAAGTATTGGTGGCAGGAATAAATGGGTATGTTATAACAGTGGAAGAACAGAAGTGAAGAAAATTGAAATCAGTGTAAGAGGAAAGGCGAATAAGAACCAACAGTATTGATATGGTATAGGGTACGGAAGAGACGGTTTTAAGAGTGTAGGAGCAAGAGGGGCTGCTAACGGCTGAAGTGTTGGTGGAGTCTCACTGAGTAATTCCTGGAGAAGTAATGGGGGGGAAGACGTCAAGGATTTCTCTTGCTGCAAGCTTTTGAATGATCTTTGTAATTTGGGCGAAGGTATATGTGAACCACCCTCTCATAATTCTGATAATGGAAAAACTTTGTAAAGCTAGGAAATTAACTACTATTTTTACTTTCTGTTATTGAAAAATTAGTTGAGAAACTAATTAACATACGGTTAAACAAATATAGGGCAGAAATAAAGCCTCTGCCAAAGGTATCATTCGAGAAAGGAAAGGAGGTAATATTTGTATTCGCAATTTCCGTAAAAGGATTACATTGATTTAGTTTTCCTTTCCTTAACAAGTTTGATGACAAAACCTCAAATTTATTTAAGGGCGAAATGAGACGAAAATAAACGCTGAAAGTGAATTACGTAATTGAATTGTGGCTTCGTCTGTTAAAAGCAAACAATTTTTAATTTGGTATTAATGTGATATTCATTACTGCTACTGCATTATGTACAGGCATTAAACTTTTAGACAACTCGACTATATTCCTCATCACTTCTGTTTAATAAAAAATGTCAATGAAACCTCAGAAACAAATTTCCAATACAGAAAGGTAAATATACCACAACAAGGCATTTGTAAATGAAAATAATTCACACTTTCAAGCAATGTGTGAATAAAGTATATTCAATGAATTTCATTTTAGTCAAAAACAAAAATTATATGTTTTATTTCAATGTTATTGATTCGACTGCATCTGACAATAACTTCCGATATTTTAATACAAAACCCCCTAAACAATTAAAGTCCGTCCAAAAAACATATCATTTCTACAGAATCACAGAACAATGCGCGTCAGTAGACGGAATTATATAATTTAAAAATATCGACAGAATCATTACGTATTGTGTACACTTTAAAGTATTGTGTCAGCTAACTGTCCCAAATAAATGCTCAATTTTTGGATTACTCAAGTGATCCGATTTCTACTTGTCAGCACTTATTTTTTTTTCAAAAAGATCTGAATTTTCCAATCAACGGTTTGAATTGCCATATATTCCTCGCAAGAGGATTCTCTCATAAAAATCAGACCACCCTCCAAGGCGGCACGTGGGTTGCGAGGCGCGCTCCCGAAACTTGGGCCAGTCCCTTCGGCAGACTTTTATTTGAATGTTATTGACTCGACTGCTTCTGACAATCACTTCCGATATTCTAATTCAAAACCCCCTAAAAAATTTATGTCCGTCCAAAAAACATATCATTTCTACGGAATCATAGAACAACGCCAACAGATAGAATGAAATAATTTAAAAATATCGTCAGAATCATTACGTATTTCACATTTTAAAGTATTGTGTCAGATAACTGTCCCAAAAAATTTTTTTTTTGGATTACTCAAGTGATTCGATTTCCATTTGCCAGCACTTTTTTTTTTTCAAAAAAAATCTGAATTTTCCAATCAACAGTTTGTATTCCTTGCAAGAGGATTCTCCCATAAAAATCAGACCACCCTCCAAGGCGGCACATCGGCTGCGGGGGGGGGGGGCGCTCCTGCAACTTGGGCCAGTGCCTCCCGCAGAACGCCCTGCCGGCTGCGGCGCTCGCCGCGCGTCCGCAGCACTTGTCCCTGCCATGTGCACGCGCCGCCCCGCGCGACAGGTCACTGCGCAGTCGGCGCATGTCAAGCGCCCTCGCTCCGCGCCCCTCCCACCCGCACGGGCCGCCGGAGAGGGTACTTGATGGAGCTTAAAAATTCATCCTGGGCACGCCGCGCAAATTGATTTTCCTTGTTGGCTCATTGCTAGATTGACGTTTAACGCCTTATTTTCATTAAGTATTTCATGCGGGAATGGCAGAAACCAATGACGGGTGAGGCATATTTATTTTCGAACGAGTGGAGGGATTACTCTAATTAAAAGACTTCCGGCCAAAACCACCGAAACATAAATTAGCGGCAGTACTAGGTAAGTGCCTCGGGCAATTTTAAACACACTGATAAACGATTCACATTCTGTTTCTATAAATATAAAGTTTCTTAAACATTAACTCATGTAATAATAATAATAATAATAATAATAATAATAATAATAATAATAATAATAATTGTTTTAATGGGACGTACTACATGTTGAAATAAACTTAAGCATGCGTAACATTGGTTTCAAAGTATATTATTAGCTTTAAGGACACACTACAATATCACTCCTACATATATTCTGACTACCATAAGTCAGCTTATCATTGCCATTGTTGTTGTTGTTGTTGTTGTTGTTGTTGTTGTTATTATTATTATTATTATTACGAAGCAGAAAAAGAAGAAGAAGAAGGAAAAGAAGAACAATAGCAACAACAATCTGGAGAAGGAGGTTAAAGAAAAGTTGAGAAAGAGGGAGATGCGGAAGGAGTTGCTGAAGAAGAAGAAGAAGAGGAAGAGGAAGAAGAGGAAGAAGAGGAAGAAGAAGAAGAAGAAGAAGAAGAAGAAGAAGAAGAAAGCGAAAGAATGTGGCTGCGTGCGCGGTACTCACCTGTCCGATCCCGAGCTCCTCACTTTGCCTGGCAGTAGAGGCGGACCCGGGCCGCGCTGTACCCGAGCGGTGGGCCCGCAGGGTGACGGTAGTTTCCCGCCGGGGGGGCCCGGGGTAGGGCGGCGGCGCGCCTTCAGCAGCGCGGCGCCCCGCCGCTCCCCGCGCCGTTCCACCCGTACATCTGTTGCACTGCAACGCGTCAGCCGCTCACTCAACGCCGTGGCCCGGGCGTCGCCAGCGCCAGCGCCGCGCGCTCGCTGCGCCCCGCGCACGCCTCTCTCTCTCTCCCCGCCGCTCCCCGCCGATCCCCGCCGATCCCCGCTCCACCCGCACCCGCACCTCCCGACCCCGCCCCCACCCCGCCCCGCCCCGCCCCGCGCGCGCGCCTCCGCGGACGAGACACACCTTCACAGGCCTGTGATCGAGTTAGGATAGCCAGTCACCAGCAGGCTCGGCTTGCAAGCCGGGCTTGCTCCTGTTTCACTTCTGTAAGCCGGGCTTGCGTGTGCATCGCCACATTTTATCAAACGAACTCATTACCAGGTTTTGATAGATGAAACTTCCCTCTAGCAATGAAAATAAAGACTAACGACGTATGATGTATTTTTGCACGCGACAGAACCTTATAGCTATGTAATTATAAATCATATTTTATCGCTTTTCCATTACATATTGAGAGTTACTAAGGAGTCCATCGGGATTGTTTCATTCCAATACTAATGTTGCCGTCAATTGTGACAAATCGCATTCTCTGCCCCGATCCTTTCTCTAGTACTTACGTGCATATGAAAGGAAATTTATCTTTACTTAAGGCAGATTTTTTCTTCAATTGAATGTTTTAGAAGTGTTTGTAGAATTTTGAAATATAGGAAATTACGAAAATAGAAAATTAACGAATTTAATGCAACACGAGCACTAGAAATACCTATGTTACGTGCGTACAGACATCTCACTTTGGAATTCAAATCAGTCGTTGATTCGCACTATGTGTAAACTTGTAACTGAATTAATTTTCATTTTCATTTCTTCGAGTTGAACATTTAATAGAACGTTTATAAAATTTAATTATTTTGCAATCAGAACGGATTCGCATTATAAAAAGGAATAGCATATTTCAAAACATTTCTTTGTTTGAATTAACATTTTCTAGGTCGTTTTTATAGGTACCATCATGGGAAAAAACTGATTGAACCCTAAATAATTCAAGATTTATCAAAGATAAACAGAGTATTTTCTTTTGGTGATACACGTCCTATTATACAGACGAAAGTGCTCTATAATACAAATAACTTTTGATGTGTTCTGAATGTAACTCGACGATTTTCATTGTGCGAATACTTCACAAAAAACAACTAAAAAACAAACAAAAATACCCTATAACCTGTACATTTAGTTGTTTATCTGCTTTTGCTGGCGTCTCCTTTTTGTCTGCTTGTACATCTCTCCAAAAAAATTCTCAATCATTATCTTTCAAAATTATAAAATTCTATCACATTCGCTTCGTGAGACACCTTTCTCAAGTGTTACTTGTAATGAATTTTGTTATCGAACGCATCTGGATAGTGAAAATGACCGTTCCCATGAGTTCTTCATAATTTGAATATCGACATTTTGGGCTTTCCTTGTTTTAATCCACGGGCTCGTAACGAACGATGTTCGTTTTTGTGTGACCTTGTATCAGTTGTGCAGGTGTACACGAGGTGCGCAGCGTGCAGATGAACAAGCAAGTTTCGAGTTTCTTATACCAATTAGTGATGGTTTTTTATTCTCGCTACATTCGACAGGTATAAACGAGTAATAAATCAGTTTTGAAACATGTTATATTTTTTGGAGCTCTCAGGTGTGCTAAATGATAATTAAATGCAAACGGAAGATGTAATGCATGCATGCTATATTGGGATTAGCTTGTTTAATCACGTGAATAATCGTTGACAAAAACGATTGTTTAGAGGTTTTTGGGATCAATTTAAATTATTTACACAAGCAATGAATTACACTTTTTGAAAAGTAAATTTAGTACACCTGAAATCACAATTATTTGTATTCACTACGTACATAGTATAGAGAAAGTAGGTTGTCCGCCTGTCTGTTCGTTCGTTCGTTCGTTCGTTCGTTCGTTCGTTCGTTCGTTCGTCCGTCCGTCCTTTAGTCTGTCCGTCCTTTAGTCCGTATAAAATGTGTTCTTGAAAAATAGATCTTTAAATAAAATCATTTACAATTTCTTAAAAATATGAGTAGTTTTTTTGCGTAATTGTGCGTACAATAAAAGTCATTTTAAAGACAATAAAAATGACTGCAATTCTTATTCTTTATTTTTCCTCGGATATTGCTAAGTACACTTCAGAAAATGACGTAGGCCATTTTCGGCGAACTCCATGCATTAGAAGAAAAAGTAAACTAGTGGTACTACGTTCTTTCTCACTCAGTAATAGTTATGTAATATTTTAATATGGAAAAGTTTGTCAATATTAACACATCTCAGCCATTAATTGTGTTTTCCAATCCAAAAGTGAGTCCCTCCGAGGCCACCTCGGTGAGTACAGCGAGAAATTTATCCTACAGCGAGAAATTTTACCTAACAATTACAAGTAATTCTGAGAATTTTAAACTGACGTGTGTCGGTGTTGCAATTGTGTTAAGAGCTGATATCTCGTTAATGTCTAGCTGACGAAAACAAGGGAAGCGCGAGAAATTCGCATTTGCAATATCATAAATTACAAATATTACGAAATACTTATCACATTTCATAAAAAATATACATAACCAATTTTGAAGAAGAAATACCCAATATTTTATTTAAATATCTAATTTTGAAGAAGAAATTTCATTGCGTAAAAATCAATTTTCGAAAGAACAGAGAGTTCGCCAATAATGAGAACTGCGCCATTTTTATAAACGCTCTTCGTGGATTCGAGAAAAAATGAAAGAATTTAAAAAAAAATGTCTTCTTTTAAATTGCCTTTATTTCATGAAAAATGACGCGGAAACTACTCCCAATTTCGAAATATTGAACATGATCTTATTCAAAGATGTCTTAAAAGATACCGAATTCATTAAATAAAAATCCTTGTCTTCAATACTGTAGTTGTAGGAAGACGCTGAAAATATTTTTAACTTTTGCAATTTTCAAAAAGTTCTGAAAGTTTAACAAAAGTGCGACCTGCGCAATTTATAATAAAATTCGTGTGTATGTGATACAACAGCACATATCTGGCTTTATTTCTACCTTTAGCAATTTACAATTGAAATTATGTCAACGATGCTGCATGGAACGATAGGCATTTCTCGCGAACCTCTAGCATGATGGAAACGAGCGAATGTAATTGATAATGAATAGAAACATTTTGATGGAGCATTATGAGTTCCGAATACGGTAACTTAAAATTAAAAATGAAAGGATAACAAAATGATTACAAAATGAAGACTTCTTATATCTTATTATCTCTTCCATTAGAGGAGTTTTCCTCTGTTTAGCCACTAATATTGTTACGATATTTTTGCAAATATTGACAGACTGGATTCGATAAATATTTTGAGATAGACCCTGTTTTTACAAAGGCTAGAATAAGCGGTTGAAAATATTACCGAAGCAATGAGCAGTTTTTAGAATTTGGAGATGTTCATTTGGTCGGGAATTTTCTCTCCGCAAATATATGACAGGAAACGGACGGTTGTACCAAACGAAAACATGTCAATTTTGTTTTCGCTTTAAAAACCCACTTCAACCGTCTTCGAACTCACAACTTGCAGACGTAGTTGATAAGCTACGGCAGTCGCTAATCAATATTACGCAATACTTTAAGAAACAATGAACTCAAATCTGTTACCAAGATTACAAATAAGCAACTGGAAATAATTATTTTCGGTGCAAAGAATCTGTAATTAAACAAACTAAATAAACAGACATCTATTAATATTCCATGATATGTGACAGCGGACTCCACTTCTCATCCGAGGAAGACGTGGAAATGTTACATATTAGATTTATTTGAAACAGTGATTTTGACTATAACCTTTCAATAGTTTAATCATTATTCCATGAAAATTGTGCAAGTACAGTTTTAATTACCGTTTTGAATTGTAAATCAATTCTATCAAAAATGCTGCCGTGATTATGGCAGAAGATTTTAGGTAGGACCAGCCCAAAATACCTTATTCATATTTCGTTGCTGCTGAGTAAAAGTGCAAAGCTGTGTGTAACAAACCAACCTCACAATAATGATCCTTACCGGGAGTGGTAGCTCAGTGCATCAACTGATGTCACTGCAGCGCCTCTGACCGGGAGGTCCTAGGTTCGAGTCCTGACGGCGGCCGGATTTTCGACACTAGCTAGTCAGCTAGGTCAAATTCAGTCGCTGTCTGGAAGAGAATTATAGAGGCCGGTAGCTCTGATCGGTAGTTTTCCGTGGTTTCTCCGATCAACACCAGGCGAATGCCGGAGCAGTACCCTACCAAACGGGCCACGGACCGCGCGCGATCTGTCCCCTTTCCTTCCCCGGGAGCTTAGATAACTACCGCGCGCGATCTTTCCTTCCCCTTCTTGTCCTATTCTCACTACGTACTTACACACACAGTTATATGCACTACACTACACTTGTCGGAAGATCAGTCGGCAGGTTAGAGTTTGTCCCGGCTGCGGCGGTGCCTCGCTGGTGGGAGAGTCCTGGTTAGGGGGAAATCCCTCTAGCCGACTGTAGGTCGGCGCCGGATTTTGCCATCCAGCGAGGGAAGATCACCGCTCTCTCCCAAGAAAAACATGCACTACACTAACGGGACTAATGACCAAAACAGTTGACGCGCCCGGAAACACGAAACAATCAATCAAAAACGATCCTTCCTTCCCCAGCCTTGGAGCGCCTGCTGCCCGCCACGCAAACGCCCCCACTGCTTCGCGGGTTGACCCTCGGCGAGGCCGCCGACAGGGGGCGTGGCAGGCGCGACCGCGAGCGTTTGACGCGGCCCAATCGCGCAGGTGCCCTTTGCCCGCCGGCGCGCGATCGGGCGTCGACGGCGCCCTCTGTGCCCGCAAAGCCACCCGCGCGATCGCTCGCCGCGCCCCTGGCGGAGAACCAGGCAGGCAAAGCCATCTGTTGCCACTCCATGTATTAGCCACACACTGTTTCTTGAGCCTTCGCTACGCTAGTTGCGAGAGGAGTGGGCACTTTCACCAAAGGAACCTTATATCACATTTGTAGTGTGTTTTTCGGTGCAAAATAATTTCTATTACTTGGGAGCGAACAGTTCTGGTTATCAGATTTTGTCTACAACATTCATTGTTATCATTTATTCTTAATTCAACTAATTTTGTCAAAGGAGTGGGGGTAGGTTTTCCGGGGCTCAAGAAAACGTGCGCGTATGTTCTCTATCCGATTGACACTTCAGAAAATATTTAAGTGGGGAGGGGGATATTTCAAAAAAATAAAGGACACTGGCTTCCCATATAGACTATTCATTATTGCAGTATTCGCGAAGACTGTCTTCGTTAAAATATTAAAATATTTAATTGATTTGTACCTTAGTATATACCCGTGACATACTCGAGTATTTATTTGTTGTTCTTGAGCAGTATACGTAGTACTTTTGGGAATCTATTGTGTGGTTTTATTCAGCAACATTTTTATTTATATAGATCACTAGTTATAACTATTTCTTTTCAAAGAGTCTAAATTCGAATTCTACGAATTATCAAATAGTTTCTCTCAAAACACTATTTTACTGCGACAACTGAAAAATAATGGTAAAAAATTTATTACAGCACTCTTATGAGGAAATTTTAGAGACCAGTAAGCGTTTATATTGATATTATATTAAAAGTGTTTATACGGTTGCCAACAGAGTAAAACTCTTTATAACGTTGGCCTTAAAATGAAATTCCGTTTGAGGAGGCAAACGCAATGGCACGGTTCCCATCGCGTGCCATCAGATGAAATGCTCGGGGTGCCTCATGTCACCGACTAGATGTAGGGTTTGGTGCGTGTCGTGCACCACTAGAGTTAGTAACAATTTATAGTACGTTCTATTTACTGATGCTTTTCCTCTGAACATCAGTTCCTGGTACTCTGACAGTTTCGTATCCTCTCAGTTCCGTATCCTCATAGTTTTGTATCCTCAAAGTTTCTAAGCAGAAAACTGAAAACGTTTAATGGAGTACACTTGAAAATGGTTTTTTAAACCGTTATCAACCAAGAAATAAATGATTATATCTTACGTAATTCAGAGTAAAGCGAAAGTCAATATAATATCATTAATCGTATAGGTACACAGTTATCAAATTTGCGAAAATGTTAAAATGGTAATGGTATAAGGCAAAACGTTGTTTAAATATTCTTGGCTAAAATTTGTTTCTACCATTACGAGCCCCTTAGTAATTATATATTTACGCTCGTGATTAATAAACTAAATAATACAATAAAATATTCCACATCCTACTTGTACCATCTGCAATAGAATATCATTAGAGCACATTCTTCTGGAATGCCCCATACACATCGAAGAGAGAAAAAAGTGCCTAAAAAATGAAAATTTCAATGCAATCTTATCAGCGCCAAGTTTCCAAGAAAAATGTTACAATTTTGTAAAAGTATCGATATTTTCTCAGAATTGTTATTGTATTACTGTACTAGTCGCTCATGACCTTTGTAGTTTATGCGACTTAAAATAAAAATAATGAAAAATAACAACAAAGCGGCAGTAAATGATTTCTTTGGTTCACTAATAAGATAAATAACTTTAAACATTTTCTAATTAAATTATTAATATTATTTATTATATTTTTAATGCTATTCATTTTATAAATGTTGTTCCATTATTGTTCATTATGTTATTATGCATGTTATGCTATTATGTTGTTAATATCAATTCATAACTGATCATTTAAAAATCATTTACTGACCACTTAACGCAGTTATTAACACATTTACGGACAGGAATCGAGTGTTCAGCGGAAAAAATTCACGTTTGCGGGGCGGCCACAGAGTCACGCGTGGCGCGTCAGGGGACCAGCGGTCGCTCGCGTCGCCCTCTGGCCCCGCCCCCCTCGCCCCCCTCGCCCCCCTGGCGTCGACGGCGCGAGGAGGAGCGCCCAAACGCCGCTGCGAGTGAGTCATGAATAATTCCCTCCGCCACATTCAATGCGCGTGCATGTATATTTCACGCGGAGCACCAGGGTCCGCTCGCCGCCCGCCCCGCAAGATACGGCGCAATTACAGCTCCAGCCGGCATTACTATGCAACGTCACATAATGCAATAATACCCCACACAACAGCGGCTTTGTACAGTTAATGAATGTTATTAAAATTGAAGTCGCCTGAATATGCGTGATTCACTAATCCGCTCCTGGTGTTTTATTTTGCACATGTTAGTTTGATAAAGGCATCTTATTTGAATACTTGAATACACGTTTTTGTGCAACTGAGATATGCCCTTTTTTGAAACCGGGTAAATAAAAGCAACCTCGGCACGATCCGCGGAAAGACTGTGGTGATGATTTTTTAACAATATGCAAAGTAGGCATTTATTTCGCTATCTGCATGCGTCCTGAAGAACGTTTCAGGCCCCCCAAAAAACGCGTGCTTTGTTAATTTAGAGCGGCACGTTTTTTGTGGTCCGTGTCTGTACAGAGTTAATTTGTTTAATACTTATTTTTCATATAACATATAACACTCAAAAGCGACTAACAAGATAGCTGCAAACACGGAGAGCGGGGGTGAAAGCGGCAAGCGGTGTGCGAGTACAAAAATAAAATAACTCTCGCGGCATGATATAATATTTTACTGCAGTACGGATTAACAAACTGCACGCCCGAAACACGGCTCAGTTTTCGATTGGCAATCTGCCATTCGGGAAGTGGCGTGCTCGAAATTGAGATACGCGGTCAAAAATAAACCGGCTAATGAACGAGCGCCCTTTTCCGCACAGAGGGTCTGGTCGATCGTGTGCTGAGTCAACTGACCATATTTATAGCCCGAGCAATCATGTAAATGGCGTTGGACAGTGGAGGTGAAATGGCGGACCGTGGAACCGCCAAGTGCCCAAGAGGAACTCCCTTCTCGGAAGTTGGGATGGAACAAGGGTAATTGTCGTGTCGGTCTGAATTGCGTGATCTGAATTTCATATTCCGGATCATTTAAATATTTCCATAATATCTACGGATTAGTATTGCTACATTTAATGTGAGAATTTGCATCGGTATTATTGAAAGAGAGTTACGATTTGTCTGTGAATACACTCGTACTCGGTTTTTACATAAAATTCGGTCTGATGTCGTACAGATTTGCATCAATAGATTTATATAAACATTATGAATGCATACTGACAATATTATCAAAACGTACCAGACCAAATTTGATATTGAGTACATTTATTTCACGTCGAATTTATAGAATAACATTACGTTTTAAATAGAACTGTCATGAGTTTTTGTAATTTGCATAAAACGGGAAATAGTAGATTACTTGACCATATTCTCGGCATGTTTAAATATCTGAATACTGTATTAAAAAATATCTTCTGAAAGATCACATATCATGAGTCGTCTGTTTACTTCAAAGACTCGCACTCTTTCTGATGAAATCAAGTTAATAACTCAAACGGGAATCAGTATAACCCGTCTAAAGAATTTTCCATTAGACCGGTTTTAATCCATCATGGTAATAAACTGGCGATTAATATCTACAAAACAGTTTTTAAATGAACGAAGCTACCTCCACTCGCACAGGGTGTCATGGGCTTTCAGCTCTGATGTCCTGACAATGCGAGCGATCTTAATGCACGAGCGGAAATGTCCCTTGTGTGGCCCTAATGGAAGGTAACGTATCATGTGAAGAGACGAGACGAAATGACCGAAGGAAGGGAGAAGCCTTTTAATCACGCGCGATGTCAGTCGATAGGTCTACCTGTCATCATCATTATTTGCATTCAGCGTGACTCTGAAAATGGACGAAGAATGTATTGTGCTGGCATAAATTTACAAAGTGATATGTCTAACTAATCTATTAAGTTAATTAATCGTTAAGCTGAACAAGTATTACTACAGAAGTTCGAAATGAGCCTAATTTGCAAATTAGTGGTTAGTTAGCGGTTTGGATAAAGCTAAATGAATGACGATGAACGAATCATACCGGACTTCAAACAACGGTGGCTGATATAAGGTGATTTTATGATTTTGAAACATATTATTTGATAATAAAAAGGGTTTCGGCGTAAAAATACGTAGGAAGTTGTGTTGAGTTTTTGAAAAATAAAATTCTGCTTATTTCTAAAATAATGATTTTATGAAATCATATACAGAATATCATAAAAATGTCCTGCGATTGTATTAATGAACTGCCAATTTGAACTAAAAGAACCTAGACACATTAATGAAGGAAGTAAATCAGAGAGAAAATAAAGGCGTGCTTCTCTAGTTGGTTCCAATTGAATTCATGTAAAGAACGCAAGATGTGTAAATGGCTTTTATTTAAGGTATACACATTATGTAAAGTCTCTTGTATCACTGTGCAGTAATTCCCAATTAAATAGACAGTTCTGTCACGTAAGTTAATTTCAGAGGAAAAGAAAAACAGACTTTTTTCAAAGACTATTGGAACTAAAACGCAGCTCATTCTAAAAACAGTCGACAAAGAAGACACCTGAACAAGTGGAGGTTTCATTTTGAGCTTACATGTTCAAATTTCCAGATTCTAATTATGGTGATAGAAAGGAACTTGCTTCCAATATCTTGCTACCGGGCATTTAACCAACTAGCATTTTTGCAAAAAAAGGTTTAACATTTTTTCTACAAGAGAAATATACCGCTTTTTTCAACAGATACACAGCCGTTTTTCAGAGTCAGAAGAACAGTAGATTACGTCAAATTCGAGTCACTATTCCCTTTGAGGCGAAGCGTTCGGGGCCGTTTTAGAGCATTCCCATTCTATTGTGACGTTGCTCGCAACTCTGGCACAATGACAAAGGTCGCTCCGGGAGCGTCCATAACTCAGAAACCCGGTGCGCCGATAAAACGGACCGTCACAAAGGTTTTATTTCTTCATTCAAGCCACCCTTCTGGGGCGGAGCGGGGGAGTTATATCACTGCTCAGAGCGCAGACACGGAATAGAGGTCACAGAGTGATTCCGAGGAATCTGTACATACCGTGAAAGAAATGAGAGAAGCAAATTTCGGCTTCATAAAGTAAGTTCGGTCGTATATGATTTTAATATTAAATTATTTACCAACTATGTTTTGCATCTCTACAAAGTTTAAATGCATTCCGTTCATGAATTTTCAGAGAGTGATTTGAAGATATCCGCACGTACTACATTGAAAGAAGATTAATAAATCGAAGAAAGAATTGACTGCGAAGGAATAAATATTTTTAATCACGAGGTAGCCCTTTGAATATTTAAATTTATCGCAAAAAAATTTTTCTCATTATTTGAATGTATAAATTTTATAAATTAATTATAGTTTTGCAAGTGTTTTCGTCATTTTACAAAAAAAGTAGTTTTGATCCACTGTAACTGCGGACTGAGAACATTGGTGCTACGCACGCCTAAGAGAAAAATTGAAGATAAAGGTAATCAAATAAAATAATCAAATAAAATAAAATTGCCAGCCAATTTCGGTTCCGCTAGGCAATGCTGAGTGTGTGTGTCTGAAGGGGGGGTGTGTTGGGTTGTTGTATATAGAAATACAGTGCCGTAAACACACATGGTCTTCTCAGATCTTGGATTAGAACACGACGCCATCGACGAGACTCTCAACAATTGGCAAGGAACAACCAGTGCCGGCGCTAGGCAAGGGTAGCCCGGGGTCCCGCAAGTCAAGGAGCCCAATGACGGGACTGATGGGAAAAATTAGTAAAACAATTGAAAAAGAAATTAGAATTCGAGAAAATCGTTAATGTAATTTCGTCGCGGTACAATATACTGATATTGCATAAAATATTCAATTACTTTTTTACATTAAATATTGAATTATAGTCAATACTTATAAGGAGGAGCTATGAAATGAATCAAATGATATTGACATTAAAATAATTTTCACTGAAACTCATATTGTTATTTCATTTGTTTAACAACAATAGTTTTTTATTAAACACTAATTAAATATTTTTGGTTAGCTTTTGATCACCATGGAAATTGACTTATTTGATCACTAATCACTTTTACCTAAAGTTATTATTTAAAATATATTTCCAAACCTTTTTCTAGCTTCAACGCTGTTTTTTGTCATTTGTTGAAGTAAAATAAGAAAGTAAAGTTATGTTAACTAAAGAATAGCGAAGAAGTACGTTTAAAATAAGGATTCCAATCGCAATTTACATAAGTATTCATAATGTAGTTTAAACACAATCTACTATTTATAATATACATTAATAAACAATATCTATACATATTATATTTTTTTTATTTATTTACGAGCATTAAAATCTGCTTTCAAGTCAGTTGACTGCGGCAAAATAAGGATTATTTTAGTGACTCATCACTCATGTTCTGGGGCAATTTTGAAGCTCGTTACGCAAAATAACAGTATTACAGATTAATGTACAACCTACTTATAGTGAAAGTAATTAATTATGCAGCACTTACGAGTCTCTACGTGAACGCAATCTACTTCTTCCTTAACTACTCTTGACGCAGCGTGTGGGAACTACCCTTGAAGGCACAAATTTACAGAAAGATAATGGAAAATGCTAAATAGAAAAAACATCTCCGTTGGCGCTTTGTAATTCTCCTCCTCCTCGTTATCCTCCTTCTTCTCTCCGGGCGGGCGAGCAGCCGGTGAGCAATCGCCCCCGAAGTGTGCGCGGATTGGCCAGGCCTGTTTTACACAGAGTTTCTGAGACGGGACACCCTCTAGCTTCCTCGGCTATTCAGATCGGTGGTAAATGGTCCAATTTGTACATTTTTGTAGCAGTAAATAATGTACCAACGGTAACAAGGAAGAGGCCACGTCTAATGATTTCGAGTCACTTCTTGGTTCAGATATTTTACTGGAGTCATAAATTATCTTTTACACTAAAGTAGATTCAATTATTCAAGGTTATCACTATGTATCAATAAATGAATAGCAAGTACAATAATGCCAGAATTCTCATTCTCCTAACTTTGTTTCCCAGTATTCAATAATCTTTCAGATGATTAATCTATGAGCATTACGTGAAGCAAGGAAGCGAATCCAATTCTTTACACGCGAGGAGATGACGTTAATTTTTCACGTTGCACCTCATTCCTCAGTGAAAACCTTTCAGACCATTCGTGATGAGGTATTCTTAATTCATCACAATTCTTTGTTTAATTTTGAATATGGTCAGAACATTTTTAATTATTGTTTAAACCCACATTTTCGTCATTTTCATTCTTTCGACAGAAACATCGTTTGCTTACATTCAAATCTTTCGATAGTTGTGAAGTGGAAGAAAAATTAAAGTGCAAATTCGCAGTTGTAATTTAGTTCATTTTTTCCCTTAAAAATGTAAATAACGTGCAACTTCTGCAGGATAGAGGTTACAATTACAGAATGGTAATGAAAAGAGGTAAACAGAAAAAAACTTTCTCTCCATTTCGCTTTGTAACAAGTTATGAATTGTTTTAAATGTGCTACATTTCTTATGCATAGACACATAACAGTTCATACAATCTCTTTCTTCATTATTTTTAATTTTACGTAGCCTACAGCTTTTTCGTTGTTTCGCTTATTTTTCTGTATAATATCAGAATTACATACTATTTTCAGCCCATTTACATACTATTTGATTCAGCTAATTGTCTTTAAACTATTTTTTAATTTATTTAATTTCAATTAATACTTTTATTTCATCAACTAATTTTGCAAAAAATAGATTAATAATTGTAAAACTTAGTGAAGTAATGTTACAATTTAATATTTTATTCAACATTAACAATGCTATTTCAAATCATGGTAAGAAGGGAGATACAAGCGTATTATTTGACCTGATATATTATTCTCGCTCCTTCTTTTCAGCCTATGCACGAATACTTCGTGAATCATGCGACGAGACATTGATCAACAGAAATGCAAATCTCTGAAATCAACTTACGAAAATTCTGATATTTAATGATATAATTTTGTTTAAATCAATTTCGTATGGACATGTAATTCTAGGAAGAGCATTTTTAAAGTACCTTGTGAATTTTTCTTTTATTTTTTAAAGTTTTCTTCATTTTCTTTAGCATTGAAACATTAAAATTTAGTCTCATGCATTAAGGATATCTCACAACAAATTAAAATGAAATTGTTAACTTGCTTCACTTAAATTTGAAAAGAGAGAGGAACAGGAATTCTTGAAAAGATCACCTTGATCAGCGTGTCTAAAATATAAAACGAGAATCCACAACATGCCCCGAAAAACAAGCCAACTTGATTCGTGGCTCAAAACACGCTCGTCAATATTCCAATGAGTACTCGGTAGCAGCTCGATCGGCCCACTTCTTACCCTGCGAGGAGTGCCCGTTAACTTTTAACGCAACACCCTGCCCCTGGCCCGGCTGCGCGGCGGCGGCGGCGGTGGCGGCGCGCATGCGGGGGGTGGCAGGGCGGGGGCGACGGGGGCTCGGGTGGGGGCGGGGACCCCGGAGGCGGGCCCGCTATTGATCTCTGACTCGGGGCTGTCGCACTCCGCGACTTCCGCTCCCGACCGCCGCCCCCGCCGCCGCCGCCGCCGCCACCGCTATGCGTTATGCAACGCAGTCGGCCCGCTGTGCCGCGTCGCGACGCGCCGGTGCCCGTGGCGGTGGCGGCGGCAGAGGTGTGCGCACGGATGCACGGACAGTCCGAGGTCGCTAGCGCCAACAAGGCGAACGCGCCATCGTCGCTGCCAAGCGTTTGAGCGACACCGGACGCTGGCTTTCACCTCCGGTTTCATGAGGGCATTGCACCCATTGCCCAATTTTGAAGTAACATTCACGGTTCTCAAATACAGAAGTTGTCTGAATTGTTGAAGAAACAGTCTGATTCACGGATTACATCATTTGCCATTGAATATCCCGCTACCTTACATCCTCCAAGAATACACGGTTTTGATGCTCTATTCTCAACGCTTGTTCCAGTATTTTTTACCCGTTTTCATGTACATTACCTCTCTCTAACGAATCTGTAGAGTAGGAGGAATGCTACGTTTGTGGTTCCCCGACTTCAAGTACTGGTCATTTGTGGGACTTGTGGTGGACAAAGTGAGGGGTTTATTTCACCACCTCTTCCATCGTTTTTTTACATAATTATTATCAAATAATATAAGCACTAAGACACTCATGGAGGCCTCAGGCTCGGGACACGAAAAGAAGTGTAGTCGTGACAAAGATTCCTCGCGTTTTGCTATACAGTGCATTGGAATTTTTTTCACGATATTAGTCAAAATAACGCAAATGTGTACCTACTGAATCTTCAATGCGCATTTTACCAAAAATAGTTAACAGAAAAATAGTTCACGTAAAGTTAAATAAATGTAATGAAAATTGATGTGTTTGATCGTAATATAATTAAATATTAAGAACAATGAATAAGTCAATGACAAAGCTCCAGTTACGCACGCAAGAACGTTTTGATGAAAGCATGAGATAAATTGCTTTCATATTGCCATCACGACGATAAATTATAACAATATTTATTTACTTTACTCCTGGCAAAAAATCGACGATTTTCAGTGCACGATTAGAAAACTTTTTCTTCTTAGGAAGTAAGACAAGAAAGATAAAAGAATTTGTCACAAAGACAAGTATTGAAGAAATTGGATTGGGATATTCTTCTACACACATGTAGTCTTTGAAATGTGGAATTACCAGGGCTCGGATTTTACTGACAAGTCATATATTTTTTCCGAATATTCGGGTGAACTTTAAAACAATTTATGGACGAATCCAGGTATTTTAGATTAGAAAAACGAGTTTTTATTGTGCATATAAAGTCATATTTACACAGCTTTTAGTAAAAGATCATATTTTGGACAAATTTAGCCCAAAATACATGCATATTTTTGAATATGTATATACATGAATTTTGCACTTATATAATGCTTAAAAAACCAACAGGAATTTTTAAAAATAAACTTGTATAGCGTAATATTTTTAAGATCATTTTTATATAGGTTTTAAGACATAAATACTTCCATATTTCGGTGATTTTTAGGTCATTAAAATCAGGGCTCTAGGAATTACTAACGAAATATCGTCAGCGTAAAATTTACCATTTTTTTCTAGGGCTTTTATAGAACTGACAGCCGGTTGCCATTTTCGTCCCGATGGGAGGCAAATTCCACTACACACTAGACAGCAACACACTTCGGGCTCCTCTGATCTGGGGTTAGCAGGGCGCAAGGCCCTGCGCCACAACATGAGAGACCAGGGACAAATGTGTTCGAACCCACGACCCTTCGGAGCGAAGCACTAAGTCAATACATGCTATTAGCCACCTCGTCCATTCAGGTCGGCGTTTATAATTTTTATTTTGCTAAATAATGGATCGTGACGTTGGTTAAAGGAGATGTGAACTATAACTGTTGGTTGGAACCTCGAGTTTAGGCAACCCTCCAAACACGCATGTTCAATACCCCAGAACTCTTGTGTGCTATGTTTTCAGTGCTTCTAATGAACGATTTAATTTGGACATCACGTGAGAGGTTTCTTGACAAAGGGTATATTAATATTGCGATTTGTCAAAAAGGTCATTTCTTTCATTTCCATCCCACATTTCATTACCATATCGGAAGACTCTTGGATACTATTCGAATCACATAGAAATTATCAGCGAAACCTGTCTTTTACTTTATCATCCTTATTCCATAAGAAAATACAGTATTGTAATCGTGCGTCGGAAAACGGCCCGATCTATTTAAGGCCCTGCGAGTTTGAAAAGGGTAGTTTGATTTTAGAGGGGTTGAGTACCAATAGTTTTGGTATTGCTTTAGTGGCGGGATGCGTGCAGTTGGGAGAGCACATATGCAGACCTGGACGTGTTAGGTTCGAGACAACCGGAGAGAGGGCTTTCGGCACAAGCTAAAAATCTGGGTTGGAGAGAGGCGCTGTTTCAATGAAAGTTTTAGAGGTCTGCTGCTCTCATCGTATCGTTTCGTTGTTCCGCTTATTTTCCGATAATTTTCACGCGAATGCTGAAACAGTTCCTTCCACAAAGGGTCTCGGACCACGCGTGATGATTTCTTATTTTCCTGCTCTCACTCTCTGTCGGGCGATGGCCGGATCGGCCATCCCCATGTGAACCCTTCCTAATGACATAAAATGCACTGTGAACCATTAATACCATGCCAAAACCCTTGAAGAATAAAGGTAGGAGGATGTTATTTCCATACACGTATGATCGGGTGAGGAAGTTCACGGTTTCAGGGTTAAATTCAGTGATACTAAAAGTGCTATTACAAGGGCGACGGGACGACGCAGAATTAAACGGCAGTATTTCGAGTCCTACAAATTCTGTTTTTGTGATATAATATTTGAAGCAAATAAATCAATTATAGTTTAAACGTTAATATAGATTTTATTGCAAAATTATATGCTTTTGTATCAAGATTTTTCTTGGAAAGATTCAAGATGCGCGTAAATTACTACTTCTGTATCAACATTTGATTAACTTCCTACTTTGAATTTGGCTAGTAAACAATATTTCCATTTCAACATCAAAATACTCCTGCATGTGACCTAATAAAAATGGTGGTTCCGAAATTAGATACTACCACTAAACAGTGAAACGCAAAGGTATTCGAATACCGCTACTCAATTATTGGAATGGTTGTTACGAGCAATTGTAATACTTCCTGGCTTTCACGTACGCAACCTGCCGCCACAAAATTAGTGAAACCGCGAAATTAAAGTGCATTTGTTGATATCCATGAGTTTGTCATGAACGGATAGTCGTATTACACCACACTGTAGTGGTAATTCATTTCACTGTAACACGAGATCTGTGAGGCAGAACTAATTATATTTCAATTTACCCGACTTTCCGCAAATTGACTATGAAATGGAATCCATTGCATTCCAAAAGTTAAATTTTAGCACGTTCCAATTCTTTTACTTCTGCCAGGGAAAATATTTATACCATGTTTTATTCGTATCAGCGAAATATCAACTGCACTCCTCTTCCTGTATTTTTATTCGACGTAGCGAAGTTTGGTTTGATAAATGACTTATAATTCATATTCCGTTGCGTTTCCGTCCCCGCATAATAATGAAAACGTTGGGAAAAGGATTTTTTTTCACATATTGATATATTGCATTATTTTCTAGTGGCGGCGACACGAACACGAAACCCATGAGAGGAATATTCTCTGAGAGCTGGTTCCCGTCGGAAACATTCTCTTGTGATATAAAAATAACTTCAGCTGCATATGACAAGATTAACGATTATTTCCATTATTCAAAGATATTAATTGCTGTAAATGGCGTTTGAAAACTGTGTTGTTGAATTTTAATTTTCATATCATTTTATTTACACACATTTTAGATATCAGTCTTGATATTACATGTGGCAGTGTTAAAATAAATGTGGTTCTCTGAAAGAGTAATTCCATGAAAAGGTTCTGTCAATTTTTTCCTCATTTGGATTGTCTGAAAGAGAGATGCTAAATAGGAGGAGTAAAAGTTTCAAAAATGCCAATCTGCGGTATATCTTCCCATTTTCCCAATAATTTCCACAGTATTATTTATATAATTTCATCCACGTTTCACAGTTAATGAAATTCCCAGGAGGCAATTTTTTTTTGTGTTTACATGTACGAGTTGCAAGGTCACGCAAAGCGAAAATTGTCACTCTTGTTTCTTAATTTTCCCATCTTAAAATATGCAACTAAGTATTTTATTTACCTCATTTTCCAAAAAAATACTGTTGTTATAAATTTTCCTTTTCGCAATTCACAATCAAATTATTTGAAATTAGCAGATCATAAATGGTTCACCTATCTGCATTACATGTTTTGACTATATAATTAAAACTTTCATTGACTAATGTTGCCAAACAAGCAATAATAAAAAAACAAGAAATAACTAACTAAAATATCAATCAATTTTACATCTCACAAAATTAATGAAATATATTTTTTTAATGAATTTCTTTCTTTAATACATTTAGTCTATATGTAGAATCATACAAAATTGTCAATCTGATATGCTCATTTTGCATTCAGAAGTTATTCATTGAAGCCCCCATACCGCCTGCAAGCTCCGACAATTTTAGTTTTCTTCTCAACCTTTTCGCGCGAAAGACTCGGTATTTCACATAAAAAGTTTACGACACCTCGCAATCATTTTTCACCACCCGCATCTAGAGTTTCCGCGTTGATCGCATGCGCTGATACGGTCGTAAATTCTGAAACGCTACTCGTGAATATTACAGTAAACTCCATTTAGAAAGAGTAGGTCAATGGTGAAACAAAACACCAGTCATTTACCATTGCAATGCCGCGGCAATGAAACAGATGAATTGGCAGATGAGAGGACGAAACCTCAGCGTTTGGACGTTGCTCTCAGCAAGAGGTTTAGAACTATGGTGACCTACAGATGCGACGCAGAGAGGGACGATAAAATGTGGCCAGTTGGACCGGTCTCCTAATAAAGTTTCAGCAGCAGCTATGATTATTATGATTATTATATTTAACTAGTTTAGAGTACCTGAAGACACATTCGTTGATTATTCAAAGGTGAAGGTAGCTTTCTAAGAACTTTCATAGATTTTTTTTGGCTCCATTACTACATTAAAAATATTTTATCTTCTGTAATTCAATTTCTCTGCACATATTCATATGATTAGATACTTCAAGACCTGTATCTACGACCAATCTTGCTTGTCAGCATGAATTAAATGAAATTCTTCACGGTTCACTGCTCTGAAAGAATACTCTCCATTTCCTCTGATCCACGTGAATTTTGGGGTAAACCTAATCCACGTGCTGTGGACCGCGCGTGATCCTGCTTCACCTATTGGCGCTTTATTTCTATCTTAGGGCAGAGCGAAGGATACTTTTCCAATCCTTTCATTACCAATTGTCCATTTATTGTGAAAATTGACGACGAGAATCAGTTTCAGCAGCGAGCAGCAATGGGTTTCTCAAGACACTACGTGTCTTTTGGAGGAATAACCGAGTAATATTACGAAAGCGGTTGGCACATAGGCAGCCAAATTAATTCAAATGTGGCGTTATACTCGGAATAAATTAATTATTACAACTCTTCGGACGGAATTAATGGCAAAGGGTAGACATTTCAAACGTCCCGCGTTCGACTTAATTTTTCGCTCAAAACCGCCGGTTGCTTTGCGGAGAGGAAACAGATTCATTTTGTGTGTTTCATCTATTTTAAACTGCTTTCCAAGATGGTCGTGAGAGCATATCACATACCAGAATAGACAACATAGTATATTGTCGTACTTTCGCGTAATCCCGACTCTTTCCACGTAAGAATAGATGGGATAATAATGTTTGAAAATCAGAGAAGCCGAGCTATTTCGTGGCGACTCGCCTCGCTCGTGCAAAAATCTGGTAATGCACGCGTATGTATCGAGTGCACTGACAGTCAATTCAATTGCGTGAGGTTAGTGTTGGGACTGAGATCTCAGCAGAATGGTTGGCGCGTAAACGTAGCCTACACACAGGAATTTTGAGAGAAAAATCAGAAGGAAAACGATTTCCTTTTTGCCCAGACAGGTAACACAGTTTCTTCAATACTTAACGATTCGTACATCAAAGAATGTTAATAGTCTGGAATTTCATCATTTCAGTCTGCCCTCATGACAAGAGTGCACGAAAAGCGATAAGGAGTTTCCCTAGAGCAATCTCTTCAAAACGCTCTCCCAATATTTCACAGCCTCAACAAAAGCTATGCCCATATCTTTGCCTTATTCCTATCATAACATTCTCCCCCAACTCCGAGGAGGGAATGTTCTGAAAAAAGCGTTTGCGTTTCCAGCGATGCCTCGTGGATAGCAATCGGGCCGCGTCAGGCGGAGGAGAGCGTAGGCCAGCAGCACCGCACGCGAACCGGCTGCGCGCGTGTCCAGACGACCCGACGTATCGTGAACGTCGCGCTCGCCGGAGATTTCCGCGAAGCGTGCCTGCCGCGCGGGCGAGCGGCCGGGCGTTTATTATCATTTCATGGGGCCACAGCGCGGCCCGAAGCGACCTCTCGCTAGCGCTTTCCTCTGCCACACGCACGCACGCGCCCGCCCAGCGGACATCTACCTCTTTTGCTCTGCGACTCACCCGCTCTCCGACTCAATCACTCTCCCATTTCATCCTTTCCCGCCTCACCCCTCCCGCCTCCCCACTCTCCCGTCTCACCCACTCTCCCACCTCACCCACTCTCCCTCCTCACCACTCTCCCGTCTCACCCACTCTCCTCACCTCACCCACTCCCCCGTCTCACCCCTCTCTCACCTCACCCACCCTCACCCAAAACCCCCCTCCCGTCTCGCCCACTCTCCCTCCTCACTCGATCTCCCGCCTCACCCACTCTCCAATCACGTCAACTCTCTCGCCCTGCCCTCTCTCCCGCTTCACCTACTCTCCATCCTCACCCAAACTTGGCCTTCACCCTATCTCCTGACTCGATCGATTTCCCGGAAGATACCTGGTTGAGGAAAACCCTGTTAGTGGACGGTAAGTCGGCGCCGGATCTAGTCATCCAGCGAGGGAACATCACCGCCAACTCCCGAGGAAAGAACATGTTCTACACGTACGGCACTAATGATTTTAGCTGTTGACGCGCCCGAAATCACAAACAATACTTAACTTGCACTGTACCGTGGAAAATGGTTACGTCAAAAGTACGATTTAACATTTGGGGGCAAAAGTAACATATCTGACAATGTATGATTATGCGAGTTTTGGAGAGTCGTCTTGACATCTCTCCCGAAAATGTTTTTGTAATGCATTTAGTTTTTAAAATTTCAATTTGATCTGAATTCTATCCAACATTGAAGGCCTGTTTTTGTCATTAACAATGCACGATTTTGTTGATTTGGCATGAAGAAGGAGAAGATAAAAAAATTATAAACAACCATGAACTTTTCATGTTGCAGTCTTTTTTTGGAAAACAATTTTTTAATGATCGTTCAGGTTGGCCACGCAATTTCTAGTCAAGTGAGTGAAAAATTGTTACAAAATTCTTTCGTTTGTAATTATTTCAGCATTCGCTCGCTCCCTGACCGATCGTTCCTTTGACAAAATAATTTCGTGCGTAACAGTCAACTGCCCTAACATTCTATTAGTGAATTTAGATGGATTATGGGTTTTCGTTCCTACTGTTCTACTACACTAGAGAATATTCGCAGTTCGCTTTATGATATTTTCAGAAATGTTTAATATTTTTTTCATATTGCGGGAAAGGCCATCCCATATTTAATAACAATCCTGGAAAAATCTCGTCCAATTATTCGAGGAAACGAAATTGTATTTTTCCCTTATTACTTTTTTCCTTCATTCATGTTCAATACATTTTCTAGGTATTATTTGAATGAAGTCTTCACAGAATTCGAGTTCATTGTTCTGACAGACAATCGTTGCCTTTTTCCAAGTATGTTTTACAAACAAAGCTCACGTCACATGACAGCTGGACATTTGCATGCAAATTCATTTCATGCAACGACTAATAACAAGGATATATTACCACAAAGGAAATGTCACAAGTTTTATAGGTAGATAACTGAGTAACATACATAACAATTATAATGAAATGTTAAATATATTAACAAAATTAATGTAAATAGAGTGATTTCATTAGATGTGATTGATTCACATCTACTGCCATGTTCATGTTTCAGTAGATCACGAACACGTGCTTTACCAATATACAGAAAACCTTTCTCTTATGTTGCCTATCTATTCTTATTCAAAAATCGTAGGTGATTTTAATGATTGTAAGTTGGTGTTAACTATGTTGAAACTACATAGTTTTCTGACTCAAGAATATAACCGAAAATTTTAAAAAAGCAGGGAAGAAATTTACTAAACGTTTTAGCAACATCTTGTAATTTTGGTTTTCGTTTTATTGAGAATATTTAGTGATATTCAAACAAGTTCTGAAATACAGGAAATACCAGTATTATGATATCAAAAGCATGAAATGTTGAAAGCGTTATGTACAGAAGCCTTGGCGATCGCGCAACATATGTAGGCATTCATATAAACTAACATTTTAACCAAGCGATTGTAGGAATACTCGTGACAAAGTAAAAAATTATTACCTCACAGGCATGCCTTGTCTAAGAATAACACACGAGTAACTTTGGACAAACGAAAAATAAAGAGAAAGCCAAGAAAGAAAACGTTTCGATCGTCGTGTATTTGTATGTGCTGCTAGTGCATGCTGCTTCAGTTGAATGACTCCAAGACATATGACGTATAATGGGTTCACAAGCTCAATGATGAATATCTAATTTCATAACAAGTAAAAATATAAGTATAAGAAGCGAATGTTACTAGAACCATATTATTTCATACAGTAATTTAACCAGAAGCAGACATTTCCGTTACATTCAAAAGCAAGACGTTTCGAGTAAGCAAAGCAATTGTCTCCAGGTTTTAGATCGCATTGTTGTTTACAGCAAGCGCATTTGATTGCGCAAGGATACATCTATTTTATTTGAAAAGTTGCAAGACCTAGGTACGAACAAAAGCACCATCTGCAAAGCAATGCACTCTCGTTAATTAACAATATCTAAAAAGCTCCAGAGACGCTCTCCAATTCATATCCCCAGCGTATGTAGTTTGAGTATGAGTTACATGGAGTATTAAGAGACTACGCATGCATTAAAAACCAATGCCTCCGCGGTGCTTCATTTCATTGATACTCGTCCTCCAGTAATAATAAAAAAGGTTTATTTTAATTCAAATAATATTCAATTGTATCAGGAGCAAGTGTGATAATAGTACTTTTAGTGTCTCGATTTCATTAGGCAAGCACTTTCATCTCACCAGTTCCGAAAATATAATAATATATAATGAAGGACGATGCCAAAGAAAAAACATAAAGACTTCTATATTGCTACAGTAATGCAAATACTTGAAGTCTGAATTTAAAACATGGAAACCAACTTCAGGAAATGATCCCAGAGCAGTAAACATTCATGTGATTGATTCATTCGAGCAAAACTGTACAGTGTGGTTCATAACTTATTTCACGAAACTACTCAGCATAGTTAGATTCTATGAGAGTACATTTCACTTATACCTACGTAAGTATAAAAAAAAATGTATTTTGAAGCATCAATAATATTCCATCGTCTGAACTGTCAGCGTAAGTCTCTTAACAATCTGCACACACGAGAAGCACAGGCCAGTACGGAGGGGTCGACACCAAGCACACAGACGCACACGAGCACACACGGACAAGCACCTGGTGCGGGGTGTGGGCGCGCACGCAGACGGGCAAGCGGGGTGTGCGACGAGCGGGGCGCGGGGCGGGGTGGGGCGGGGCAGGGGAGGGGGAGGTGGGCGGGGCGGAGAAAGAGAGAGAGGGGCGACGGCGCCGGAGGCCGCACTTACCGGGAAGGAGCCGGCGGCCGGGGCGGCTGTTGGGCCGAGGGCAGCGCGCGCCCGTTGGTGCTGCGGCGGCACAGGCACACGGCCACCCCGACCACGCACGCGAACACCACCAGCAGCCCGCTCACCACGCTCACCACGAACACCGTCAGGCTCATCCCCAGCACCGTGTTCATGTTGTTTTCTGCAACCACCACACACGCAAAAGCGCACAATTAATGAGCTCAAAAATGGTTTGCAAGAAAAGCAAAAAAATGATTCGGCTCCAGGCTCAATATGTTTTTTTTCTGCAACCACCACTGACGCAAAGGCGCACGATTTAATGAGCTCAAAAATATCGGTTTTAGGCTGAAGAAAGATCGGTTCAGTTTTTAATAAAACGATAAAGGAAAAAAATATTCGGCTTCAGTCTGAATACCGTGTTCAGGTTGTTTTCTGCAGCCACCAAAGGATGAGCTCAAAAGATAGGTTTTAGGCTGAAGAGAGATTGGTTCAGGTTGTATTATGCAAGCACAACAGATATAAAAGCTCAAGAGAGTCAGCTTTAGACTGAATACCGTGTTCAGGTTATTTTATGCAACCACCAACCACAACAGTCGTAGAGGCGCACGAGTTTTTTTTTAAATGAGTTCAAAGAATTCGGTTTCAGGCTGATCACCGGGTTCGGTTTTTTAAAAAAAGGCTTAAAAGATTCTTAATACCGTGTTCAATTTATTTTCTGCAACCAAAGGAACGATTGGTTGCATGCTGAAGAAAGATAGGTTCAGGTTTTTTTATGCTAGCACAACTGATAGAAAGGCTCAAAAAAGATTCGGTTTCTGGCAGAATACCGTGTTCAGGTAGTTTTCTGAAAGCAAACATATAAAAAGGTGCACAATTTTATGAGCTCATAAGAGACTACTTCTCGCTGAATACCATCTTCAGGTTGTCCAAATTTACAAGCATATATTAGACAGATTCACTCTGAACACCGTATGCAGGCTGTTTTCTGCAAATATATTAGTTAAAAAAATGTAGAATTTTATAAAACCTTAGTCTGAACACTTGCGTGTAGGTGTTTTCAGCAAGCCCAAGAGATAGTAGTAAGGTGATTATATTGAGAACACAATATAACAAGGGCCTCATATTTTAACAATACATTTTTCCTCATATGTAGCAAAGAACAATAAAAATATGTTTGGTGAAGGGATGTACAATTTTGTGAAAACTAATAGTTTTTGGGTACTTCCTCCTTAATTCAATTTGTTTAAAAGTATCTCAAAAATATGTTTAGTTTTTTCTGTAAATTATTTCCTCAGATAGAGCACAAAAAGGTTATTCCAGTCTTACTCAAGGACGTAACATCCCGGGAAAACAGTGCTCACGTAGAATGTAAGTGGTAGGATGGTCTTCCACAGTTTCTATGCGAGATTCGCAAGGAGGCCTATTGGGTTCGTGTTGCTTGTCAGATCTGTGAATATGGCCACTAGAGTCCCAAATAACTTTGAAACAACTGTGTCTTTTCAATTCTAGAGTAATTGCAGCTTTACCTGGAGATCACGATATTCCTTTATTTTTTCTATCTGCTTGTGGTTCACTTTGAAATCTGCAGGAAGGGCCACGCCCACAATTCGTATCTATTTCTCTTCAACGCGGTGGCGCGACGGTGAGATCCGGCATTTATGATCCACTAGATGATGGTATGCATGGCACAGCAAATTACAAAGTATTTTTCAATTGATGTTATCGACTGGCTTTTCAGATGTCTACAAGCCATGCATTCCGCACAAATCCTGGTGTAGTTCCAGCCGTTCTATTATCGCATTGTTTGCAATTTGTGTTGCAGGAACTGATTAGGTGATTGATTTGTCTTCTGTGCAAGGTCCCTGTTGTCCCTCCTCTGTTGTCTATTTGGCTTGAATCGCTTTATTCTCTACGACCTTTCCTTTCAAAGTTCCTAATTAATCGCTACATCTCTTTTTACTTAACATTTTTCTTTGTATATTGTAACTGTGTTTTATTCTTTGTATTCTTGAACATTCTCCATTTCATAGCAATATCATTTTATGCATTGTAAAAACACTTCTTTTTCTACGAACGTTTCTCATCCAGTCCCTTGAGTTACGGCGTCGACATTCAATTTCTTTAATTCCTATCAAATATATTTCAAGAGTATTTGTTTCTTCGAGAACACTTACAAGTTACTTAGATATATTTTGAAGCATATTTTATATTAGTACAATGGACGACATATTACTACATTTTATTTTCAATTATCGTTTTTCATCTTTTGCCGTGCACGAAAGTGATTTTTATTCTTTCTATAGCACATTTTCCTCTCTAGTCATTTTTCTCTCCTCACCTATCCTAGATTGATTTCCTAACTTACTGTTAGAGGAACTGATTAGAACTTTTTTCTATTAAATCCTACCACGGAAATTATTTCGCTCCCCGCCTTTACTCTTCTGGCACAGCACTCCATTCCGAAGCTTGAGTGGTTGATTTCGTCGTATTTCCGGGCACGTCAACTACTTTGGTCTTTAGTCCCGTGAGCGTAGTGCATGTTTTTTCTAGGGAGATGGCGGTGATCTTCCCCCGCTGGATGGCGAGATCCGGCGCCGACCTACCGTCGGCTAGTGGGGTTTCCCCCTAACCAGGACTCTCCCACCAGCGGGGCACCGCCCCAGTCGGGACAAGCTCTAAGCTCCAACCGGTCTCCCGGAATATGTGGTAGTGTAGTGGATGTTAGTGTAAGTGTGTATGTAAGGGAAGAGGAGATGACAAGGAAGAGGAAGGAAAGATCGCGCGCGGTCCGTGGCCCGTTTGGTAGGGTTCTGCTCCGGCATTCGCCTGGTGTTGATCGGAGAAACCACGGAAATCTACCGATCAGAGCAGCCGGCCGCTAGAATTCTCCTCCCGACAGCGACTGAATTCGACCTAGCTTAAAAAGTGGTGTCGAAAATCCTGCCGCCGTGGGGAGTGGGAACCTAGGACCTCCCGGTCAGAGGCGCTGCACTGACATCAGTTGATGCACTGAGCTACCGCTCCCGGTCCCATTCCGAAGCAATCGTGCTCTCCTCGCACGACTTCCTTCTTTCTACACTCCCCCCGCCGCCTCCCCGGGCGCGTGCCCCGATGTCGCGCGTGGGCCGCCGAGGAATGCCCCGGATCGGCATCGGCGGCCCCAGCAGCGCCACGCGCGCAGGAATGCACGGCCATCGGAGGGGGCGGGGTGGCGGCCGCCATGGCGTGGGGTTGGTGTAGGATACGGGGTGGGACGACAGCGCGTAGACACAAGTTGGGAAAAGGGTGGAGGGAACGGGTGCCAGGAGGGAGCGGGGGGGTCGGTCGGAGCGAGACGAGGGGAACGGGAGGAGCCTCGAACTGAGCAATCGGGTGGGCAAGGGCCGGAAGGTGGCGAAGGGGGAGGGAATGAGGAGAAGACCGAGTAGGCGCGTGGAAAGTAGCAGCCTTAGGACGCAACGTTGGGAGTGGGAGACCGTGTGAAGGCATGGGTGACATGAGGAAGCTTGGGTAAAGGCGAGAGTGGCCGTGATGATGAGGGCGGGCGAAACGGCGACTGCGGAGGGAAGGCGAGTGCGGGAGAGGCAGCGAGGGGCAGGCAGGAGGGGAGGGGCGGGCAGGCGGCCTGTTGGTTTATCGCCCCGACAGCGATTGCCGCATTCCGGCGCGCGCGCCCCACAAAACTGCGACAGCGAATTATTAATGGCGCCGGCAGCCGGCAGCCGGCAGCGGAGCGCCCGCCCACCCGCCCGCCCGCCCGCCCGCCCGCCCGCGCGCCGCCCACCCGCCGCCCCGGTCCGCTTGCCCGCTCTCGAACCCGCCCTCACGCCCGCCATCACGCCCGCCCTCACGCCCGCTCTCACGCCCGCCCTCACGCTCGCCCTCACGCCCGCCCGCTGTCGCGTTCACGCCCGCTCACGCCCGCCCTCACGCCCGCCCTCACGCCCGCCCTCACGCTCGCCCTCACGCCCGCTCTCACGCTCGCCCTCACGCTCGCCCTCACGCTCGCCCTCACGCTCGCCCTCACGCTCGCCCTCACGCTCGCCCTCTCGCTCGCCCTCTCGCTCGCCCTCTCGCTCGCCCTCTCGCTCGCCCTCTCGCCCGCCCTCTCGCTCGCCCTCACGCTCGCCTTCTCGCCCGCACGTCCGCTTGCCCCGCCCTCGCGCCCGTCCGCCCCCATCAAGCCTATCCACCCGCCCATCCACTCACCCTCGCACTCACCCTCGCACTCACCTCGCACTCACCCTCGCACTCACCCTCGCACTCACCCTCGCACTCACCCACCCACCCGCTCTCGTCCACTACCCCTCCCACCTGCCCGTATGCCCATACGCCCGCCCGCCCTCCGCGTACACTTTGATTGGCAAGGAACTGCAAATTCTCGGAGGCGGGCCTATTAGGATGTTGCAGATTTTAGGGGACGGTCGGCGACGTCAGAGATATGTGGTGATTATGGGTGCTTTTGCTACTGTTCGCTAGCTGTGTGTCTCTAAATCTGAATTGATTATTTGTTGCGAGCTCATTTCGAGTTCGGTCGGAACCCTTCACATTGAGTTTTTTATTAATTAAAATAGAAAAGTAGACATTCGAGTGAACTGAGCAGTCCAAGGATACATTTCGGATATTCATACTCAATGGCATTATATGCAAAATGTGTGCGAGAGTAACTGAGAAAACTATTGAAATGTTCTAATGTGTCTACAAAAGTTAGTATCTATTTACCTTCACCAATCTGAAATTTGATTTTTAAAGGTTTTAAGTAAAGATAATTTAGTCTCATTCTGTAAGTATTAATGAGTAGGAATAAATTAAGTATTTGTGTAAATGGCACTCTGTTAAACAAGGATCTGTAATGATTATTGTGCATCCTGATACATCGGTTAATATCTTTGTGAGTGTATTTGGACTCTAAGGGAATATGATTATTAAATATAATATTCCAAGATGACAATTCTGAATAGATCAGGCATGCGTAACAACGTGTATGAGGGCGGCCTACATGAGGGAATTTACATGTTATTTCTCGAGTGAAACGCCTTTTTACGCACTTAAAAATATTGATATCCTATCATAATTTGAATCAAACAGAAAATATTCAACTATTAAAAAAACTACATGAAAACATTCATTAAAACTTGAAATGCTCAATTTTCTTTTAAATTTCCTATGTTTACTGGACTGGAAGCAACTTGGCCACTGTTGCTGGCCACTGGCAGCAAACAACGTTAGAGGGGCAACTCAGGGTCTGGATGCTCACTCCCGGGGTGGAGGAGAGCAGGGCGTAGGCAGTTGGTATCGCGCAAATGGCGGACAGCTGGATTGAAGCCACATTACCAGCCCAAATAGCCTAACCGACAGAATCCACCGGGACGAGACGGACATGGGAGGCAGCGGAAGCGACAGCTTGGAGGGGGCGTCACCAGCGTAATGTAACTCCGAACTGTAGCAGCGTCATGTCAAGGTCCCGATTTCGGTAAATGGTGACACTACAGCCATCAGCTTTGCTTGGAGGGAGGGGTGCGGCGAGCCATGGGTGAGAATATTGGCGGGGACAAGGGTAGGGAGAAGTATGAGGACAAAGTTAGGGTCGGGGGGGCCGGGGGGAAAAAGGGAAAGGCCGGCTGAAGACAAGGACGGAGACAAAGGCGGGGACAATGAAGGCGACAAGGACGGGGTAATGAAAGGATGAGGAAGTGCGGATCACGGAGCGGGGTCTGGAGTGAGGAGCGGGGTGGGGACAGATTCGGGTTCTGGGAGATGAATGGAGTGGGGAGCGAATTGGTGTCCAAGATTGGACTCGGTGGGAACTGGGGTGAGGAAACAGGGTTGGGGGCCAGGGTGACTGACAGAGGGGGAGTGCAAGAGCGGGGGACAGGGGTGGGGCCAGGAGCTGGAGACAGGGGCGGGGGACAGGGGGTGGGAGACAGGAACGGGGGGAGG